>CM037876.1:137375481-138575481 GCA_021292165.1 Shinisaurus crocodilurus | reverse complement strand
CCTTCAAATCACTGGTTGCAGACACACACACACCCCAAAAAAGGTCTGCTTCCACAAGGGGGGAAAGACTGCTGTGGGGAGGGGGCAGAATTTGGAGTATGACAGGCAGCTAAAGGGTTAAGCACCCCCTTCCTCCTCAGCCATTTCTCCAGATTCAATTCACTTATCCCAAAGTGTCTTTGCTTTAAAAAAAAGACCCCAACCCAACCCCCCGCCCCCCATTGGGACACACTAACATACATTTGCATGTGATATGTGGTTATCCCCTTAAAATATATCACATCTTCGTTACTTTGCACTAAATACAGGGATGGTCCTGTGTAGTTTTATCCAGCAGAGGGCAGCCCTGTTTGTCTATGTCTGTTTTCTGAGGCCTAGCTCTAGATCAGACCAAGAGTGACCAGATACAATAGAAGTCAAGAGGTCTTACACCTTTGACAAATTGCACGTATTGTATCTACATGCCCTCTTCTCCACAATGAAGACCATCATATTTATGCTGTGCCTGGGAACTTTCAGAGGCATATGTCTGCTAACAGAAACAGAAAGGTAGAGGAGATAAGCCTTGGTCTGCTCCAGCAAGGGCAATGCTTAAAGGTGTGCGGGAGCTCTGTTCTGTGCTATATTTTGTTCCTTAAATTGTTCTGTATCATTTTTGTTATGTGTAAACATCCTCTGTAGTTTGCAAATGAAGCTATTTCTGGGAACATCTAGGTTAAATGTGCCACAGTTTATTCAAATGTCACACGCTTAGGCTTTTGCCCTTCACCAGGACAACGTGCTGTGGTACGTAGTACTCTGGTGTCAAAGAAATGTGTTTGCGTTTTAATGGAAGCTGTGCTTCATGAAGAATGGGCCTTTCAAGAATAGCATATGACATTTAGTTGATCACTGTCTGTGATTTTTGTATTTGTGGCTGAGGAACATCCATTCTGCTCATGAGCATCAAAATACTCCTGAAAGGAACTGATGCTACATTAAGGGCTGATGCTACATTAAGGGAATGGACATGACCAGGAAAACGCATTGATCTAGGGCATATGTGGGCAACCTGTGGCCATTGGCTGCCTTCTGTGCGGCACACAGAGCCTGGGTTTCCCTGCTGCCCAGCTGATCAGCCATCAGCTGGGTTACAGGGAGCAGCTTACTATTTCCATGCTGCTATTAACAGCGGGGAAACCGCGATCTTCAGCAGAAGGTTAACCTCCCACAAAAGATCCTGAGGATCTTCAGTGGGATCACTGGGTAGGGGGAAACTCTAATCTATCCACCCCCACCCCCCACAATCTTCATCAAGATTGGGGAGGGGAGAAAGAGTGTGTGTCCTGCAGCCCACTCACCACCAACCCCACCAACTCATTCAGCTCACAAACAGTTCTGCAGAGGCCAATATAGTCCCCGACTCTGAAAAGATTGCCCACTTTTGATCTGGAGGGCTCATTTTGTCCCATATTTGACTTACTTTTGTTCTGTATTGGTCTTTTGTTTCATATTGGTCTTGTGCAGTGATCAGAAGCAAATCTATATTGGAGATGACAATCCTTTAACCCTAATTGTCAATGCCCAGAACCTAGGAGAGGGAGCCTATGAAGCTGAACTCTTTGTTACCATCCCACCTCAAGCAGACTTCATTGGCGTAGTTCGCAACAGTGAGGTAAGTCTAGCAAACCTGTGTGAGTAGTGTTATTGTAGCCACTTGGTGGGAGCCAGTTTTTGTAAAATTAGCCCTGTACTGATTATCAAACTGAATTTCTTTTCTTTGTTGGAACCACCTTGAGTTTTTGATTATTGGGTGTCTCGCTGATAACAAAAGTAATATTATGGAAGGGATGAGTTTGTCTGATGTCCTATAATCAGTTTGCCTGTGCTAGCAAGACTGGTCCAGGAGACAGACTGTTGTACTTGAACTGGGAGGATCTAGATACAAGCCCCTGCTCAACTCTGGATCCACTGGGTGGATCGCTATCTCTTGGCCTCAGTTCCTCATGTATAAAATGTCAAGGGTAATTTACATTGTGAGACTGTTGTAAAAACGAATAAAACCACAGTTCAAGCATATAATTAGCACATATGTGCATGTTGGCCTCTTTTAGGGTGGGGATATGGAATAGCAGCTACAAGGCCAGAATGGGCTTTTGACAAGGCCACTTAGGGTGCAATGCTATGCATGTTTAGGCAGAAAAAAGGCCTACAATTCCCAGCATGGCTGGCTGGCGTGTTCTGGGAGTTGTAGGATTTCTTTTAGGGTGGGGATACATGTCTAAACATGTAAAGGGTTGCACCCTTACTGAACTTCAGGCTCTCAAGTAGGGATTTGAACCTGGGTCTCCCCCATGCAAATCCAGTGCTCTGTCTAGCATGTCACACATACACATCAGGTGCTAGTTCAATGTATCCCAAACTTTTAAAGAAGGACACCATAACAGAATGTTTCCAAGCATCCCACATATTGGCTTCCCAACCCCTTGAGTCCTATGCCTTTATGATAGGCCTCAGTAATTTTAAATGTATAAATATAATATTATTTCCCTTTTATTATTTTTTTCTTATATGGCATTTAAGTAAGGGAACTATTAGACAAAGTGAGCCAATGCCCTTCCCTTAGAGCATCACCGGTTCTGCCTTGACCTGTCGCAGCTCTTTTGTTTCATCCCTTCAGTTAATCATACGCTGCTCATGACCGGTATAGACTGGCCAGCTGGAACTATAACGCTGGATGATTCTCACCCTAAACTGGGATTGAGGTGTCTGTCTAGCAATGAAGAGTGGTCTGCGCTGAACCAAGCCAGGCTGCTAAGACAAAGCTATTTCTGTTGAGGTGCTTAGAGCCACACATTTGGTAATTAAATTAATTCAGGCTCATCCTCTTGGGAAATGAACAGAGCGATCCCAAGAGACTGGCACCAGTGTCGAGCTGTCAGTACTCTCTCCCTAATATGACAATAATTACATTTGTAAAATTCAGTGAATCTACCTGAAATTTCTGCCAATGTAAGAGCTTGTCCCCATTCTGGATTTATTTCAGAGTAAATGACAGACCCTGTTACTATCCTAAAAATATGTTATGTGGGATTTAGGAAATAACTACATACATGAAGATGATGATAATTATAATAATAATAATTGCCCTTGATGTTGCTCGTTACTGGGCAAAAATAATTTGATATATTTATTTAAGTTTTATGAGCCTGTCCATGTAAATTAGCCTGTATTTCATATGTGTTTTTTTATATATAGGCTGTTGCCTAATTTTATTTGTAATTTTTCTGAGGTGCTCATGACACAAATAAATACATAAATTTGGGAATTTTTATAACTTGTTTAGGGAATGGAAGTATTGTGCTGTTCTTTGAAAATATTCCACTTTGTTTCACTGCAGACTTTAGCAAGACTCTCGTGTGCATTTAAAACTGAGAATCAAACTCGGCTGGTTGTCTGTGACCTTGGAAATCCTATGAAAGCAGAAACAAAAGTAAGAATGAGTGTCTGCTTGCTTGTTGCTATTAACAAAAGGGAAGGAAAGTCTGTACATCCAAAGGCGCTTGCTAGATTGGGGCCAGTATCTAAAAAGAGGCAGCATCATATTTTGATGTTTAGTTAGTTGGATAAGTCACACAGTGGGTTTGAGCCATTCTCTCTCTGCCTGCCGCATATTAAATCCTGTGCTTTTTCTTTTGTGTTAAAGCTCTCAGCTGGTCTTCATTTTAGTGTTCATCAAGAATCTGAGATGGACACCTTTGTGAAATTTGACCTACAGATCCGTAGGTAAGAAGCATTGTGTGTGTGTGATTACTTACCTGTCTAGTAACTATAGCTGTTACTCAGGTGGATTGACAAAGAGGCAGACATTATTATTATTTATTATTATTATTATTATTATTATTATTATTATTAATTTCCTAACAAATGGATAGCACTCTATAAGGAGATAAAAGGAGCAGCAAAGTAACAATATTGCGTTAATATATAACTTTTAAGGTACAATCCTATGCAAGTTTAGACAGAAAAAGACCTACAACTCCCAGCATGCCCCAGCCAGCTATGCTTTTTCTGTCTAAACTTGCATAGGATTGTGCCCTTAACATAGAAAACATAGGTTGGATCCAGTCTTAATTATGTTTAGAGTAGACCCATTGAAATCAATGAAACAAGTTAGCCATGGGAACATAGGAAGCTTCCTTCTACTGAGTCAGACCATTGGTCCTTCTAGTCCAGTACTGTCGACACTGACGGGCAGCAATGGCTCTCCAGGGTTTCAAACAGGATTCTTTCCCTGCTTTACCTGGGGATGCTGGGAATTGAACTTGGGACCTTCTGCATACAAAGCACGTGCTCTGTCACTGAGCTATGGTCCTTCCCCAACTAACTTGTTCGCCAACTAATTTAACTTCATGACTAAGTCCCATGGATTTCAATGTTTTTACTCTATTATTCATTCATTCTATTTCTATACTGCCCAATAGTCGAAGCTTTCTCAACGGTTCACAAAAATTACAAACCCCAAATACAAGATAATGAAACATAGTATAAAAATTTTTAACATACAAAATGTAAAACAATTGAAACAGCTGAAACAAGATAAGATAGTGGACCTGATAAAGACAGCTGACATAAATGGCCCATCATGATCCTTTAAGTGCCTGGGTATGACTCTTAAGTATGACTAGATTCAACTCATATATTTCCACTTTAACACTATTAACTTGCCTTTGCAGCCATTTTGCCCATTAGTGTCCTCAATGGAATAATGAGGGTTTTTCTTGTGCCTGTGGCTTTTGATAGTCTTTGTATTTAAAGGATTGGCCACTGTCTCTGCTCTAAAGCCTTTTGTTCTGAAAACATGCAGGCCTGCATGGCTAATGCATTTTTTTTAACCACAGATGTTCAGATGTTCAACATATCTGTCCACATACGCTGTAAAAAGAAGATATTGATTTGCACGGCTCCTCAATGGGAGCTATATAGAGGGAGGGAGGGGAGTGTGTGTGTAATGGATTGCATTCCTATTTCAAATTATTGTCATAAGTCCAATGAAAATGAAACATCTGGCCAGAGACAGTCTAGCACATTTTGGTGCCTGAGGCAAAAAACAAATAAAAAATAAATGATGCTCCCTGCAAATACCAATATAATAACAAAGCACATAATCCTGTGGTCCAGAAGCCATAGGATGTTTCAGATCTCCCTCTCCGAGGGTGGAGAGAGGTCCACCCTCAGTGAAGTCTGTCAATGGCTATGCGCCATGATGGCTATAAGCAACGTCCAGGTTCAGAAGCGGTATGCCTTTCAGTACCATTTGATGGGGAGCAGCAACAGGGAAGGCTGTTTCCTTCACGTCCTGCTTGCTGGCTTCCCAGTGGTATTTAACTGACCACTGTGGGAAACATGATGCTGGACTAGATGGACATTTGCTCTGATCCAGCAGGGCAATTTTTATGTTATTATGTAATCTGCCTAACAGTAGGATTGGCTCTGCTTCAGAAACATGGAGGCTGCTTTATTTATTTATTTATTTATTTTATTTGTTGTATTTATATCCCGCCTTTCCTCCAAGGAGCCCAAAGTAGCGTATATAGGATAAAGTGGCGTATATAAGATAAAGTGGAGAGGAGCAGGAGGAGGATTATGTAAGCCGCCTTGGGTTCCTTGCAGGAAAAAAGGTGGGATATAAATATAATAAATAAATAAATAAAATATGATCCTCTTCCTCTCCATTTTATCCTCACAACAGCCCTATGAGGTAGGTTAGGCTGAGGGTCAGTGACTGGCCCAAAGTCATGCAGTGAGCTTAATGGCCAAGTGGGAACTTGAACCTTTTTTTATTTTGGCCACACCCCTTTTGCCTGCAGGCCCTGAGACTTTTTCCGAAATTGAAATAGGCCTTCGGGCTGCAAGAGGTTCCCCACCCCTGCAGTCGGATGGTGGATGCAATATAATGATTGGATGTTCATACAACAATAACCACATAAAAGAAAGAAGCTATTGGAATGGAGTCATTCATCAGGCACCACAGGAATAACAACTCACTTGAAGTACCCTACTGGATTTCCAAAGTGCTTTTTGAGCATACCCTTTGTAGGGTCAAGCTGCTGACTTCGACAGCAGTACAGAACTTGACTCTCACTGTGTAATTGCACTGTTTTACAGCTCTAACTTATTCAGCAATCTAAGCCCGGTGGCATCGTATCAGGCGGACTTGGCCATCTTAGCAGCTGTTGAAATCAGAGGGTGAGTGAGTGCTGACCGATCCTGCCACCGATTAAGCCACTGCCTTTCTTTATTTGATCACTGCACGGCTCGCACCACATGCTCAGTCTCCCATCATCTTTGTGTCTTTCTTGCACAATTTAGGGTCTCTTCTCCTGATCACATCTTTCTCCCAATTCCCAACTGGCAACCCAATGAGAATCCAGAAACAGAGGATGACATAGGACCTCTGGTTCAACACATCTATGAGGTAAAAGTTTGTGCTCAAGACTGGGACCAAGACATCATGCATGCTGGAAATGCAGAAGAATTTTTCCTTCTCTCTTGTAACAACACTGAGCTAACTTGATGACCTTGAGAGCTACAAACCTGCTTTCAAAGGCTAGGCAGAGTCAGGTCCACCAGATACCTACTCCTTCCACCAGTACCGCATCCTTCCCCTACCTGGTGCCTTCCAGGGAAGTTGCAGTCCAGCACATCTGGAGGGCATCGGGTTGGGCAAGGCTGAGAGGCCTACTCCTTGAATACTCTATGTTGTGACATTGCATCCTGTGTCATCATGCACTGAAACTGTGTCATCATGCATACTACCCTTCTGCCCAGGGCGTCACAGGTAGGTATGGTTGGGCATCTGCCAAGGGCCCATATCCCAGCAAGGGCATACTGGTAAGAGTCCCCTGGAGTTACTCCTCTTCACCATTGCAACCTGCTTGTTCACTTGCCAGACAATGGTAGTGGTGGTGACGAGGAGGAGCAATAGCAAGTGGTAGCAGTGATGAGAAAGAGGAGGAGGAGCAATAGCAGCTGATGATGGTGGTGGTGATGAGAAAGTAGACTGAGGGAGCCAGGGGCCCATGGAGGGTGTCTTGGCCAAGGGCCCTCAAAAACCTGCAGCTGGCACTGCTTCTGCCTTTCCCTCTCCCCCAACCATGGAATAGAGAACTTTAAAAATGCTAAGTGGGTCGCCAAGCCAAATCCAGCCTACCAATTACTCCAGTGCGGCCTGCCATGTGCTTGACAATCTTCATGTTTAGTCCCTTAAAATGAGGCATTTGTCAAGCCTCTGCTGTCTGTCACGTGTGGCTGGTAAGCTGCTTTTGGCTTGGTGGGTCACAAGTCCCACCTTGGCCCAGAAGGGCCTTTCACACCACGAAAATGGTGCACAAGAGTGTTGATGGGCGGGCAGGGGAGAGGGATGTGGGAGCATAGGAGGATTCACCATTCTAAGGCCTGTAGAAGTGAGGTGGCACAGTTCCTAACTCATGCCCACATGACTTTGAGATAGTGAGGAGTTACGGCTCAGCCTTCCCTAACTTGGCGCTATCCAGATGTGCTGGACTGCAGCTCCCACGGTCCAACACATCTGGAGGGCACCAGTTTGGGAAAGGCTGAGCTTATAGCCCTTGCTTTCAGAGGTAAAAGGTGTAGAGCTGTCCAGCTATGCACATAGGCAAGCTCTTGGGGGCAAAATGACCACAGGAAGAGATAGGATAGCCTTGCAAGATTGAAAAGACCAGAATTCTACACGATCATTTCCTTTTTTCTTCTTCTCACCAGCTCAGAAACAATGGCCCAAGTGCTGTCAGCAAGGTGATGCTCAGTCTTCAGTGGCCTTATAAGTACAACAATAACACCCTTTTGTATATTATGAAATATGAAATCGAAGGGCCCATGAACTGCACTTCCGATATGGAGATTAACCCGCTAAAAATTAAGGTAGGAGGAAAAGCTCCAGACGATCTATATACTGAGCAATCTGTCTTATACACCTTGAGCAGTAAGGATATTATTAATAACTATAATGATAAAGAATATTCATCCTCATCATCGGGGGGGGGAATCAGACACTTTTGATCAGATGTCCATTTGCGGATCTCTAGCACTGAGTTGATAAATGTACCTGATCATGTTGATATGAGCACTGATCCATCTGTAAAAGGTGGCTGAGTGAAGCAGCTTCAATGCACAGTTGGAAAGATGCACTCCAGACCAGCAACCCTTAAGATTCCACGGAATCTAGGATGAAACAGTGGGGCTGCATGCTGCAGCTGCCAATGTCTGAAGCTGTCTGTGATCCTAGAGTTCTGCCCAGCAGCCTCTGACGTATCTTGCCATCTTGGGTTGCCTACGTTAAAAGGACTAACATTGGAAACAACCCAATGGCTGCATTCGGACGTCATGGTAAACAATGGTTTATCATTAAAGGAATGAACCTAGGCTTGTGCACTCCCTTTCCCCCTCTCCTCCAGCACAGCTGCAGTGAGGGGATCAAATGCTTCCACTTCTGTTTCCATGTATCCATAGTTAAGTGTTACATCTGAACCCTAAACTGTGGTTAATCTTAACTATGGTTTGTTGAAACAAACCAACTTTATAATGCATAGTTTGAAATTGGCTCGTTTCAAACAAACCATAGTTAAGTTTAACCACAGTTGGTCAGGTTTGGATGACATAGATTTCATAGATTTCATAGATCATAGAGTTGGAAGGAGCCTACAAGGCTATCGAGTCCAACCCCCTGCTCAGTGCAGGAACATGACAAGCTGCAGTTATTAAAAAATGGAAGCAAAAGCTTCCGAACTTCTCAGCCATGCTGGAGGAAATGGGAGTGGGGATTGTGTGGGCCTGAGGCTCACTTACTCATTCCTGTCATGATAAACCATGATTTACCATGGTTTACAGTAAATGATTTACCATGTCGTCCATACACAGCCATTGTCTGAATGCTCACAGACATTCTGTATTTTGTTTATCTCTCAAGTTTCAATGTTTGCTGTTCATCAGTCCAAAAAGTGTTTAGGGAGGCTTCAAGATCTGTACCAATAACTCAACCGTTCTTGATGCTATAGATGTCATCTCCTCAACAAGATGAAAAGAATGAAACCATCAGCAGAGACGATCACCGTGTTCACAATATCAACCGGAGGGACCTCAGTGCTGCTGAGGGAGAGGTGCAAACTTTGGTAAATGTCTTTTCGCCGATTTCTTTGTAAATAGTTGCATGCCACTGTTTTAGGAAAAGATTGAGAATTTTAGAGACATTTACTTGTATCATAAGGGATTGTTCTATACAGCAAATACTGTTGAGAGATTTGTTGATCCTGGCTGATCTTGGCTGACAGATGGGCTAGGGAAGTTATGAGGAAAAAGTAAGGCTGCGGCTGCTGATAAAGCTGGTGGAGTGGCTGCTGAAGCTTTTCTGTGTGTCCGCTTCTCTTTGTCTCTGGCTGTCTCTTGTAGATATAGATAAAGATTCCTGGGCCCCATCAAATGACTCACTTAGTCACAGAGACTGAAATTGTTTGGCTGCTTTCCAATGAATAGAGTCCTAAAATTTTGGTACATATGTAGGCCAATACATTCTGACTAATACAAAACTTCAAAATGGGACATTTGTACATCTCTCCCTTGCTGGGGGAGGGACTCGGAAGTGTGCCTCTAAATGGTTCAGGTACCATATCCTTGAATCACACTTGGGTTTAAGCTTGTGTGAAGGGCTTCTATTAGCAGCCAGGAACACGCACCATTGTTTGGAGAATGCAAGGAGAGTGGGGTCTCCTGTGTGGTGCCCATGGGCACTAATGTTTCTGTGGCTACCTCTCTTGGGGCCCACCAGGCTCCTTGCCCCTCCCAATTTTTATTTTATTTCTTAAGATTTTTAAATTATTTTTTGAACTGGGAGGCTAACAAGCTACAAAGTGAAGTGCTGCCCTCCAGCGCCATCTTTATTTGGGTTCAAAGGTGTTGTTTTGTGTTTTGGAGCTCAGGCCCCACCTCTGCCTTGTACTTAGGTTCTTGGGAAAGTTAGTTTCCTTTTAGACTTACTAGTTGTCTTCGGGGAAGTTAGTGTTTTGTGACTGGCCATGCCCACAATGGCTGCCATTTTATGAATGGGCAAGCCCCTGTTGCAGTGATTTTCTGAGGGCAACCACTACACTCCAAAAATTCCAGATGTGCCTACTGATCCAAAGAGATTGGGGACCCCTGCATTTACTTCTGAATTTCTGTTCCCGTTCCACCCCCCCTTTTTTTGTTTTACTTACCATATTGTCTGATGAAGGGTTCTGGTGGACTTGAAAGTTTGCACAATATTTTTTTGACCCTTGAGTTGTTCTAAAAAAGGTATCGCAATGATACGGATTTGGAAAATTTTATTTTGGATTTTTTTCTTTTGGTCAACAGGGCTACCTTTACTTTACTCAGTGTGTGTGTGTGTTTTGCATGTAGCAGAAACTCGTTTTGCCCCCTTCCTTTGATAGTTAACATGGAAAGTCCCCCTGTCAGGGAGACATATGAAATACAGACCATTCTGCCTTCAAGGGTGTGTGGTGCCAGGTTGTGGTAGTTGAGCAGTCCTGAAACCTGCGAATCACATGGGGGACTAGTAAATTCCCATTCTGAATGACAGTTTAGTGAATTAGTGGGATCAGCAGGGGGTGGTACAATCCAAATTGTTGCAGAAAGCAGTCTGGAACTGCACCCCTTTTGCAGGCCCTGCTTTTGCTATGGTCCTAAATTGCCCAACCAGAAGTGCAGGAAGTTGCCACCAGTATTTGCCAAGGGTTGAAATAAATGGCCAGTCGGGACTGTATTAGCTTTAAGATTCTCTGAAAGATTCTTAAGGGTATTTTACAGTGATGTTAGCATAGCATATATTACTTATTATACTACTTTCCCCCAATTCAAAACCCCTTAGGTCCTGAGTATTGCAGTTCTAATTCCCTGCAGTGCTCATCTCGTGATCCCTGTGACAAAAAATCCTTACGGTGGATGATTTATAATCACTACTCCATTTGAATCAGACCGAGCATGCAAAGATACTTCTGAGTTCTCAGAATACATGGGTGTAATGCACAAGCATACACGTGTGTACAGTACAAGTTTCATCATACGCATGACTTGCATCAACAAGAACAAAAAAGTCCTTACACCGGACATAAACAAATGTCACACTTCTGTCACATATAATATCTCCTTCGATACTGGCAAGTCCTACTTCCCCTCTGTATCTTAATGGCAATTTGAAATGCAACATGCATATCTGCAACTATCTCAACCCTTTTTTTCCATGATCAGGAGGAAATGGAGGAGGTACAGCATTACTTCCAACACTGCAGGGTAGCAAGTATTGGATTTTAATAGCCCTTGCTAGGCATGATTTAATGCCACATATTTATTGCACTTCAGAACCCTGTGATGTACGATGTGCAAGCCACTACAACTGATTTGCCAGCTTGACAAATAACTCATTGTTCCAGGCATTTCCAGGAATGGTAAAGTCAAGGACACTGGAATTCTAAAAGAATGTGCTGACGACTTATCTTTCTACCTTGTGCTCTCTCCATTCAAGGGTGATGCCTCCTGTGTTCAAAAAGGGCATCACTGTTGTAGGTGGAATGAAAGGGGAAAGCACAGAAAAGAGGCACCCTTACTCTTCTCTCCATGACATGTTACATGTGTAAGATCACACAGCATGGATGGTTAACCGAGGATGAAAAATGGACAAAATCAGTCTGTGTTCTGAATTTCCAGTTTCCCTTTTGAAAACGGTTCCATCCTATATTGAGAGATGCTTTGGCCCAGTTTGCCTGACATGGCTGGGTCATGTGCGGCCACTATTTTGCATAGTCAACCCCTGACTGGGGCAATCGGGGGTTGCACCGTATCGTATGAACCCAACCGTGGGTTATACGAGGGTTAAAAAACCGTGCATAACCCTACTACTAATTGAGGGTTATGCAAGGGTTGTTAACCCTCAAATAACCCCTGATGGCCAGGTTCTCATGACATACCACAATCCCTAATCATCCCGATCAGTGGTTGCATATTCAAAACAGTGGCCATACATACTGCAGCTCATTGTGGGTTATTTAACCCAGGATAACCTGTCGTGTGCAAACTGAGTCTTTGAAAGCAGGAGCTGTTTGGGCTTCTTCCCATGTGTCCATGTCTCATCCAAAGACAGGAGGGTGCATTCTGCCCTTGCATTGATAGAATATACATCTACAGATAAGATCTGGAAATGTGGAAAGAAAAGGTTCAAGTAACTCACATGTCTTTTCTCTCTGCTTTGTTGAAACATTGAGTAGCAGCTATAAAAGTCTGTTCTCTATCCAATAACATTGGAGCAGAAAAAGGAGAAAGACTCCAGGCTGAAATGTTATTTGATGCTAGTTTGTTTGTCCTAAAACTCCTGAGGCCTTGTAAATGTTCCCAGACATTTTGATGAATGCCACAGTGGAAGTGTAGCTTAATGTCCTACCGTTGGAGAGATCTCATTGCGAAAACCAATTCAGCAGCTTTTCCAGTTTTTTCTAGCTGCTGCTAGCAGTCCCAAATTACTGCTCCTGCTTTTAATTCACACTTCACCCATCCACCAGGACCTCAACCTTTAGTTTGAGTATAGTTTGAGGCACAAGTCACGAATAACCTAATTCCCTGACTTGCTTAACCTGTGCATAAATGGTATGTGCCAGCATTTACAACAGCAAAATGCCAGAGAACATGTTGGGTCACCACTGTAGCAGCTCTGGTGTTCCTAGCAACTATCAGGGTGATAGCTCAAGGTATGTATAGTGGCTAAGGTGGTGAACTGTGATTTAGATCTCTGCACCCAGGAATTCATTTGGTGGCCTTAAATGTGAGAGCAATTAATTATTATCATTTTAACATTGTTGCTGTTGCTGTTATTTCATTTATTGAACTTATAGCCCACTTTTCTTTAAGGAATTCATAGCTTAATATCTATCTATCTATCTATTTATTTATTATATTTATACCCTTTTTTCCTGCAAGGAACCCAAGGCAGCTTACATAATCTTCCTCTACCTCTCCATTTTATCCTCACAACAACCCTGTGAGGTAGGTTAGGCTGAGAGTCCATGACTGACCCAAAGTCACCCAGTGAGCATCATGGGCATGGCCAAGTGGGGACTAGAACCCAGGTCTCCTGAGTCCTAGCCCAACATTCTAACCACTATACCACACTGGCTCTCTTAATATGTAGCTGTCTTAACCACCATAGACATAAGAAATAAATCCAGAAGTATTAAGTGTGGATAATTGTGTGTTACCAGTTTTGTTGGAAGATAAAATCTGAAAGTTTATGTTTAACCTTCCCCCTCCCCCACTCTCTCTTTTTAATCTTAGGGCTGTGGAACTGCGGAATGTTTAAAGATACATTGCCATGTTGGTCGTCTAGAGAGAGGGAAGACTGCAATTCTGTATTTAAAATCTCGCCTTTGGGCTCAGACCTTCATGAATGTGAGCATCTGTTACTATTTCCACAATTTCTGCCTGTCTTTGTCAGATAAAGGTTTTGATCTGACATTTCTTCTTCATTACTCCCATCACAGAAAGAAAATCAGAACCATTCCTATTCTCTCAAGTCATCTGCTTCTTTCAGCGTTATTGAGTTCCCCTACAAGAATCTTCCCTTTCCTGAAGATGTCCACAATTCTACAATAGTAAGCTGCTTGATATTTAAAATTAGTTTGACCCAGGCCAGCATAATTAAGCTGAAAAGAGTAGTCAAAATGAAACACACATCTGATCAGCTTCCAACATTTTTACTAGGCAATATTAAATAGTTGATTGTTGGGCTTATTCAATTTGATTGCATGCTGCTTAAGCTTTTAATTAAATTTTAGCCTTCAATTAAAAGCTTTAGATGTGGTCTTCAGACTGTTGCATGACATTGGATTCTCTTGTTGCAGTAGGACTGGGACTGGCATACAGAATAACAATAGCATGGGACCCTGGTAGCCAGGCAGTGCAATCCACAAATCACATGCAGCGCGATACTATCCATGTTTACTCAGAAGACAGTCCAGCTATGTTAACTCCCAGATAAATGTAGATGGGAATGCAGCCTTGAACTGGCAAACATGCACTTCAGCAAATTTATTTCCATCAAAGCCAACAGGCCTAAACCAGAAAACATAGATTTCATAGATCATAGAGTTGGAAGGAGCCTACAAGGCTATCGAGTCCAACCCCCTGCTCAATGCAGGAAACTAGAGGAGGGGTCTCCCATCCAAGTAGCAACCAGGCTTGACCCTGCTTAGCTTTCCACGCTCAGACAAGCTGAGCCAGCATAAGCATCCAGTCCATCTTAAGTTGTTTCTGGTTGGCCCTCGTTCGTGCCAATGACTTGGCTTTTAACATGGCCTTCTGCAAAAGGAAGAGCTCCTTCCAGGAGGCTTTCAATGTGGTGGTTTTCAGTCCAGTGGAGGACCCCACAGGCAACATTTTTGCTGATCCTCCCCCCACCCACCTTCCAGAGGATCCCCCAACCCTCTGGAGTGCAGGGGCTACAAGAATGAGCAAACTCAAGACCCAAGCTGATGTAGCTGCAGTATCATCATCTTGCACTGACAAGTGGGCCGGGGCCATCTTATGTGCATGCCAGGATATGTCTTTGTGTATACTATTCTAGCCTCTGATGGATCAACTTGACTGCATCTTCTATAGTATTATGCTGTGTAAATAAGCTTTTCAGGACTTCAGTCCTATGCACACCTAGGCCCCATCGAACACTGTAGAATTTACTTCTGACTCTGAGTAAACATGCATAGGACTGCAGAGTACCAGGCACTTATCACGCTATTATTTATCCAGAATCTGTCCAAATCTATAACGTAGATCAGGAATGAAAACTGACAAAAAAATATGTTGGGTCCTGATTCTAATGTCTTCTTGGTATATATATTGATATCTATTTTATTAAAGGTAGTTTTAAAATATTTTAATAAATAAATAAAAATAAATGCATGATGCCTAGAAATAAACAGAGAACTAACTACTTTCAATGTGACCACTTCTCCTACCTTTTTGCTCATTAATGTTTGCTTGGATTGCTTCTAACCTTTCAGAGTTTAGGCTAGGCTATCTTTGAAATAGGTATATGGGATATTCATTTGTATTTACAGAACACATGCTTCTATTGATTGCCATAGTACAGAATTTCAATCCAATTTCTCTATTTAAAAAAGCTGGATTCTGCAACCTGCATAAACTATGGAAATCAAGCAAATTTGCAAATCCTTATTTTGCACAATTTATGCTGTCATTCATTGATCTGTGTCACATGATCGTAGCATGGTTAACAAGCGTGTGCTGGCCGGATTTCCCCAATTACCCTCACTGCTGCGGCTTGCCATGTCATCCATACCCAGGCAGCATGACTTGTTTGAGGGGGCAGCAGCCCTCAAATAACCCATAACAAGCCATGCGGCCCAGGTTTGGACGGCATGGCAAGCCAAGCCAGCAAGCGTAATTAGGGAAATCCAGCTGGCACACATGGCGGGGGAAATAAGCCACTGTGACTTATTTCCCACAGTGCGATTGTGTGAATCAGCCCATTGTATTGTTTGCTTAATCTTGACTTTGCTGTCACAGGGTACTAAAGCCCTGGCTCCAGCCACTGGAAATCTTATTCAAGCCACCTGAGACTTCAGCAGGCATTGTCCTCAGGGTGTCAAGCATATCTTCACAACCTTAAGGACTAGAAACTTGCTCTTTTTTCTTTACATGAAAGCTGAGATTCTCTGAAATTTGAATTCTGAAGACAATACTAGATTCAGCTCCTCTGGAATCACAGCATACATACAGCCTCCGTCATAGGCCTGTAAAACCTCCCTCCCTATCCATTACACAATATTTCCCCCAGGCTACCAGTATGCCATGTGACCTACAAATCTTGTATTGGATTATGAGGAATCTCCAAGGCATATCCCTGATACAGTTCTACATTGTTTCTCTGTGAAGTATGTTGTCATTTTTCTATTTTTTTATTTTGTCCTTTAGGTTACCACAAATATCTTGTGGGGTATTCAGCCAGCACCTATGGCAGTGCAAGCATGGGTGATTGCACTAGCTGTCCTAGCAGGATTATTACTTTTGGGCCTTCTAGTCTTTGTAATGCACAAGGTAAGTGGTGTATTTAATGAATCCTTGTTCATGTTTTTTTAGGCACAGTTCTAATACAATACTAAATCAAAAGTTAAATCTCTCTTTCCATAAATGTCCTTGGGCCTCACTAACTCACTGGCTGACTAATGGAGGTATCAAAATAGTTAAGGCATTTCCACAACTCGCATAAAAATGCAGTCTCCAATTTCAGAACTGTCTAGTAAATGGGACAGCCCCTCCAACTTCATGACTCCATCCTGGGTTCCATTTCTTGATCATTTTAGAGATCAAACCAAAGAACTGGTTTTGTACATCTGGAATGTTCATAGAATCATAGAAAAGTAGAGTTGGAAGGGGCCTACCAGGCCATCAAGTCCAATCCGCTCAATGCAGGAATCCAGGTCAAAGCATCCCCGACAGATGGCTGTCCAGCCGCACCTTGAATGCCTCCAGAGTGGGAAAGCCCACCTCCCTAGGTAGTTGGTTCCATTGTCTTATTGCTCGGACAGTCAGGAAATTTTTCCTGATGTTTAGGTGGAATCTAGGTTCCTGTAACTTGAGCCCATTATTCCGTGTCCTGCAAACTGGGATGATCGAGAAGAGATCCTGGCCCTCCTCTGTGTGGCAACCCTTCAAGTACTGGAAGAGTGCTATCATATCTCCCCTCAGTCTCCTCTTCTGAAGGCAAAACATGCCCAGTTCTTTCAGTCTCTCCTCATAGGGCCTTGTTTCCAGTCCCTTTATCATCCTTGTTGCCCTCCACTGAACCCTCTCCAGTTTGTCTATGTCCTTCTTAAAGTGTGGTGCCCAGAACTGGACGCAGTACTCAAGATGAGGCCTAACCAGTGCTGAGTAAAGGGGAATTATCACTTCACGCGATTTGGAAGCTATACTTCTATTAATGCAGCCCAAAATAGCATTTGCCTTCTTTGCAGCCACATCGCATTGCTGGCTCATATTCAGTTTGTGGTCTACCACAATTCCAAGATCCTTCTCACTTGTAGTATTGTTGAGCCAAGTGTCCCCCATTCTGTAACTGTGCATTTGGTTTCCTTTCCCTAAGTGCAGCATTTATCCCTATTAAATTTCATTCTGTTGTTTTTGGCCCAGCACTCCAGCCTATCGAGATCTCTTTGAATTTTGTTTCTGTCTTCCAGAGTATTAGCTGTTCCACCAAACTTTGTGTCATCTGCAAATTTGATAAGCTTTCCCTGCACCTCCTCATCCAAGTCATTAATAAAAATGTTGAAGAGCACTGGGCCCAGGACCGAGCCCTGTGGTATCCCGCTCGTTACCTCTCCCCAGTTTGAGAAGGAACTCTTTGAGTCCGATTCTGTAGCCAACTGTGGATCCACCTGATAGTTGTTCCATCTAGCTCACTTTTAGCTAGCTTGCTAATCAGGATATCATGAGGCACTTTGTCGAAAGCTTTGGGGCCAGTTCACACGACCCAGGCTGCCGGTGGGGGAGGAACCACAGGGCCATCCGCGGGGTCCAGCAAGGCGCCGCACACGACCGGCGCCCGGTGCGCGTGGGCAAACCCCGTAGTCCCTGCACCGCAGTGCGGGCCTCCCGGCGCTAGGGGGTGGGGCCCCAGGATGCCCAGAGGGGCCCTTTGCCCCTACAGGCTGGAGCGGCGGCGGCTCCGGCCGCTCTGGGCTGCCATCTCTGTGGGGACCCCGCGGGATGGCCGCCCACTGTTCGGACGGCACCATGACCACACGCGGTAGGGGCTTACCCCTCTACCGACCATGGTCACTTTGCGTGCGTCCCGCCCATGGCTGTCCCACGGGGGCACCCCCGTTCGGCGTGCGGTTCCTGTGTCGTGCGAACAAGCCCTTGCTGAAGTCCAGATATATTATGTCCACAGCATTCCCATAGTCCACAAGGGAGGTTACCCAATCAAAAAATGAGATCAGATTAGTCTGGCAGGATTTGTTCTTGATACTGTTATTATCAGTGAGAGCCAGGGTGGCGTAGTGGTGACAGTGTTGGACTGGGACTCAGGAGATCTGGGTTCTAGTCCCCGCTCGGCCATGAAACTCACTGGGTGACTTTGGGCCAGTCACTGACTCTCAGCCTAACCTACCTCACAGGGTTGTTGTGAGGATAAAATGGAGAGGAGGAGGAGGATTATGTAAGCTGCCTTGGGTTCCTTGCAAGAAGAAAGGTGGGGTATAAATATAAATTATTATTGTTATTGTTATTAAGCTTTTGAAGATGTTACTTTGTTCCCAATATGCACTGTATTTTCTCTACATTACAGGTGGGTTTCTTCAAACGTGTGCGGCCACCTCAGGAAGAACAAGAAAGGGAACAGCTGCAACCCCATGAAAATGGAGAAGGGACATCAGAAGCTTAAGCAGTGTTTTAGCTGTGTCATTTACCAAAAGGTTTAGAATGGTCAACATCTTCCTTTTAAAATGTGTATTTTCGTCCTTGAGGGACAGACAGTCCAGAACTGCACTGCAAATGTCTTTTGGCATTGATAATAATCTAAAGTTAACTGCACAATGAGAGCAATATATTTTAGCTTCCCTCATATTAATCCTTTTCACATATGCAACTAATACATGTGCACTGATGAGCATATTTTAGTGCCACAATTCCGCTTCTCCAGCCCCAGAAGGCAAATGTCGTTTGGGGCGGGGGCAGTTTAAGTCTATTGATCGGTACAACTTGAACTGCTACAGAGTTTGCTAACCTACAGCTACTACACCTCTTTAATGAACTACATGGATACTAATTGAACATCTGCTCTTGAACCTTCCCAGCTGGGCTTTCCCAAGGTACTCACCAGCTCTTTGAAGTACTTACCTGGCACTACATTTTCAAACTAGAAATATCTAGCACTACAAAACATGCAATGGGTTATTGAATAGATCTGCTTCAGTTGTCCCTGTCAATAAGCCTACCATAGAATAGGACTATGCGGTATCTGTAGTATGGTGTCCATTTAAGGAGTTGCTGTCCACTTCATAGAGTCATACTTTGGCTTCCAGATTTTTATGGGAGGTCATTAGCCCCTTTTTTAGGCACTAATATCCCAGTTCTATGTAGCGTCAGGGAACTGATTGATTCACGCAACAATTTTCTGATACCTTTTTCAGGGATGTTGAAGAGCTCTTGGCCTCGAGTCACGAGTCGAGTCACGAGTCTTTGGACCCGAGTCCGAGTCTCGAGTCCAAGGTCCACAATGGTGACTCGAGTCTCGAGTCCCAAGTCACTCCCAAAGCGGCGGCCCATGGAGGGTGCGGGAGGGTCTCCGCGAGAGGAAGAAGAGCTGCCCTTCCTCCCGCGGAGACCCTCCCGCTCCCTCCATGGGCCGCCGCCGCCCCCACTTACCATGGGCGGGTCCTTCCCTCGTCCCTGCTCCTGCCGCAGCCGCTGCTGCACCAGGGATGCATTACGAGCCCTCCCTGGGTTTGTAGTTCTCCGCGGCGGCGGCGCGGCCCGATCTCGCTCTTCTGAGCGGCGCGGAGAGTGTTCTCCATGCCGCTCGAGTTGCCCGCCGCCTGCTGCCACTTTGCCGCCACCCGCTCGCCGCCGCTGCTCACGTCACCGCCGTCGCCGTCCCCCTCGCCGCCACCCGCTCGCAGCCGCCGCCATCGCACGCCACACCGCCGCCATCGCACGCTGCCGCCCGCGCCGGTCCCGTCATCACTTCCGGCGCGGCGGAAGTGAGGCGCCGGGACCCTGCTCCGGCGCGATTGGCCGCCGCCGCTCTAAACAGAGCGGCGGCGGCCAAGCGCGCCGGAGCCGGGTCCCGGCGCGGTGGAAGTGACGCGCCAGGACCCTGCTCCGGCGCGCTTAGCCGCCGCCGCTCTGTTTAGAGCGGCGGCGGCCAAGCGCGCCGGAGCAAGGTCCCGGCGCCTCACTTCCGCCGCGCCGGAAGTGATGACGGGACCGGCGTGCGATGGCGGCAGCGGTGGCTGCGAGCGGGTGGCGGCGAGGGACACAGCGACAGTGGTGACGTGAGCGGCGGCGGTGGCGGCGGTGGCGGAGTCCTTGGGCTCGAGTCCCGAGTCGAGTCTCAAGTCCCATTGAAAAAATTGGGACTCGAGTGGGACTCGAGTCAGAGGGGGGACTCAGTCGGACTCGCGAGTCGAGTCGTCGAGTCCGAGTCCCCATCCCTGACCTTTTTTAGTCTTCTTTGTTTTATGCACTGAAGAAAATTCAAACTCTGTGCAGGGAAACCCAAATTCTGCTTTCAGAATAAACTATGCAAATTATAGATTTGCTTTGTCTTTACTTTGCATAATTTAATTCTGCTTTTCAAAATCCAGGTTTTCAAATAGAATGGAATTCTTTCTAGCAAAACTAGGTTTATCAGAGGACGAGCAGGAAGGGGAATAGAGGGAGGGAAGAAGATGTTTGAATGAGATGTAATTGTAACAATAGAAAGTGTTAGGAAGGTGTGCAGAGCCGGAAAGCTCCCATCTCTTTACCACTAAAAACCCAGCTCTGCCCCACTCTAAACTATGACCCTTCGTCAGACATGTCCTATATTTTCTTGTTCTTCTCCACAACCATGGGAGCAGAAACCTGCTTCTTCTTAAAATGAAACGTAAGGTGCTGAAGAGGACAGATCATGTACCAGATCCTGGATTTTGCATTCACAGATATGCAAATAGATAAATAAATCCCAGTCTAGAGCCAAGGGAAGAAGGGAGTAGACGTGTGGTGGCAGTGGCCACACTACCCACACTGGTGGTGATCCAGTGGGGATACGAAGGGTCAATGTAATACTGCCCCTATTGGAGCTCCCTCTTGGACTTTGTAGCTGCTCACTGTTCCTACTCCATGGCTCTTATACTAGGAGATTTGCCAGGCTCTAACTAGTGTTATCCAAAGGTAAAACTCAGGAAAAATTTGCAGTACGTTTTAAAAATCCTCAGTAGCTGAAAGCAGAGCAGTAATGGGAGGAAAGCGCTTTCTTCTGGAATAGCTTGCAGGAAACATGTAGGTATGTAGCCCATTTGACTGCTACCAACAAAGAGCCTTAAAGACTGATTTATAACATTACAGTGAGTAAGAGTGTTTCCATGAATTTCAGAGGCTGTGGAGCATAACCTTAAGTTTTCTGGGATCGTTGCCAGGATTTGCTTTATGCAAGGAAACCTAAAGCTCAGGGGAGATAGTTGACCAGGAATTCAAGAGCTCTCATGAACAGCTTTTATGGAGAAGAGAGGCCATTGAGGCCAAGCACAAAAAGGTGACTGTAAAGCTGAGTTCTAAGGTTTGGTCTTAGGCACTTGGTCTTTTCTTCCAAGTGCCATATGGCTATTTACTGGGAAACTGTAAGGATATGCCTTTGTATAGAAATAAAACTATCGATCAGGACTACATAAGCAACTGTGTACCACAGTTATCAAAGGCCATTTATCAAAGTTCTGCGATTCTGAATCACTGAGAAATTTTACCTGGTTTCCTAATATTCTGTATATTGTGTAAGAGAAAAATTATAAAGGGACTGAATTCCAATGCTGTTCTTGGGTCTAGTTCACACATGCACGTAGAACATTTGATTTTTCTGCTGCTAATTACTGTATTATTTGTATGCTAGCAACAAGCGCAATCCTATGCAAGTTTAGACAGAAAAAAGGCCTATAGCTCTCACCATGCTCCAGCCAGCTGGGGCATGCTGGGAGTTGTAGGCCTTTTTTCTGTCTAAACTTGCATAGGATTGCGCCCTAAATGTGTGAACTGGCACCAAAAAACATTGGATTTGAAGTGGTGTAAGGAGATGATAAAGTTCTATCTCCAGTGTCAGATCTGTGATGACCCTTTCATACAGGCAAGTCATCACTTGACACTGCAGTTTATCAAGTGAGCATACATGTGTGGACCAGCTTCAAGACCAGAAGGAGAACTGTTTGCTTCTATGTTGCTCAAAGTAACACTTTTCTTACATTTACCCTACTGAAGAAAGATCCTATATAATAGGATGGCACTGTAACTTTATGTAAATAGTACTCTAGTTTACCTAAAGGTCCTCCTTGGATATCTCCCAGGCCATTCAGGGGAATGCGCTTGTACTGTATGTAAATATTTTTAAAGGGAAAAAAGGTCACAGAAGTAGGCAAAATAAATAGTTATAAGTTACTTTATAGTTATAAGTCCATTACAGTTAACATTTTTCATAAAGAATATATATTTTGTACAAAGTAGAACCCTATGCATCAAAAGGTGCAAAGAATAGGACCCCTCCAAATACAAAATATCATTTTGCCCCGTATCTAAACATAGCTGTCAGTGAAGTTATCCTCCTCCTCAACAGTAGAGTCCTATGCATGTCTACTCAGAAGTAAGCCCCCCTGTTCAATGGGGCTTTCTCCCAGGAAAGTGTGCATAGAATTTCAGCCTAAATTGAGTTCTCAATCACATTGGAAGTTTGTTGTTAAATGCACACAGCATTATACCATATATTTCATAAAGCAAATGCATACATTTCCACATGGTATATTAAGTAGCAGTCTGTTAGCCATTTTATATTAGTAACTGTTAGGTAATTACAGTAATACCTTGGATTGCAAGTAACTTGGTCTGAGAGCGTTTTGCAATACAAGCAAATTTTTTTTTTTAATTTGACTTGATAAACGAGCAAGGTCTTGCAAGACAAGTAGTTGTAGGGATGTAACCGCTCACCTCGAGCAGGCGTAGCGGGCCGAAAAGAGACTCGCTTTGATATAAGAGTGTTTTGGATTACAAGCACAGTTCCGGAACGAATTATGCTTACAATCCAAGGTATTACTGTATAGACATCTGACTTTCTTTTACCCACAGTTTAACGTACTCAGTAGATAAACTTAAATTGATGTAATTGCCATCTAACAAATAATCCTCAAATTATTCAGGCAGCATGAACCTTATTCCTTTAAGTCTGCTTTTGGGGTGGGGGAGTGGTTGGGTTAAAAGATGTGGTAGAAACAATTATAAGATTATGTAATTCACATAGTAGTGGTTGTGAATATCATAGGTTAAATATAAGATAGAATACATGATTCACTGTGAACATCTACTATCCAAGTCCCCAAAAGTCAAATACTGAATGCGATACCATTTGTCCTTTCTTCAGTGCCACTTAGGAGTATGCCGCTGCACAAAAGATGGTGAGGAGGTGTCTACATTCTGTATGACATTTTCCCCATGTAGATTTGGGCTACAATCCAAAGAGCTGCTTCAGGGTGTACATTAGGAACTGTCCCAAGTTTGCCATGTGGCATGAGTGCTGCTGTTCAGGAAACAAGTGGCGGAGTGGTTCTCTGGCTCATGGCCTTGAGTTTACTTCTCCCCTCAGCCCCTCCTGCATCTTAGAAAGATGGCTCAACGGTCTTGGTACTTTGTAAAACACTTAAGAAACTTTTGTTAACATATTTGTTTCACAGAACAGTTTTATTTCATTCAAGTAACCATGCAGGGGTTAGGTAAGATGAGAACATGGGCAGCGTTTGTGCTGAGACTTTGTGACCATAGGGCAGTTCACATAAACCGCCTCACTTGTTGAAAGTATATGTGAGGGGGTCACCGGGTCACCCTAGCTAGCCCTGCTCCTTGTTGGCTGCACATTCAGCAGCTCTGGGCAGTAGCCCTAAGCACCTATAGATGTAATAAGGGGAGGGGCTGCAGCTCAGTGGTAGAACACTTGCTTTTCAAGCACAAGGTCCCAGGTGCAATCTTTAGCATCTCAGGGCAAGTCTAGGAAAGAATCCTGCCTGAAACCCTGGTGAGCTGCTGCCAGTCAGTGTTGACAATACTGGACTAGATGGACCCATGCTCTGACTCAGTGACTCAGTATAAGGCAGCTTCCTGTGTTTCTATGTACGCACATAGGGCTCCCCTCCTTGCAGGCGAAATCCTGATTGGCCCAGGATTCCCCCTCACATGGAGTGTATGTGCAGGGTGCCGCTTCACACAGCTGCTGAATGTGCGGCTGGCAGTGGGGCATGGCTGGCAAATGGTGGCAAGGAGCAGGGCTAGCTGGTGCAACAGTGTGATCCCATGTGCATTAGGTTAGGTAGCAAATGCTACTGCACAACGTTTTCAGTGCTGCTGCTAATAAGAGATG
Organism: Shinisaurus crocodilurus; assembly: GCA_021292165.1. Lineage (NCBI taxonomy): Eukaryota > Metazoa > Chordata > Lepidosauria > Squamata > Shinisauridae > Shinisaurus > Shinisaurus crocodilurus. The sequence goes on along the minus strand of CM037876.1, from coordinate 138,551,294 downwards.
TGAGAAGGGGGTTTGCATTTTGAAAAGCATTCCTTTGTAAAATCAGTGCTGTGTGCAAAAATATAGCTGATGCTAATGAGGGACTCCCTAATGATTAAAAGAACAATGTATGGGTGGTAGTTACGAACAGTATGACAGAGCCGTTCTTGCTGTGGGACATGTAACCATTTTTGTCCTGCTGTCCTCTCTGGTTAAACAAGTTTTGTTGGCTTTTGAAGTACTATAAAAACCTGCAAAATCTGTTTGACCAGAAACCACAGCAAGATGGAAAAAAGGAAAGTGTGTGTTCTGTGGGCAACTGTGGGTTTATGGTACCCCCTTCAAATTTCTAGCAAGCTATAATCTGTACACAGCTAATTGGACTGCCCCAGGACAAATGTATGATCTCTTCCTAGAAAAACTCCAGTAATTAATGCTACCCAGTCTTTGTAAGATATTGTCATAATTTTGTAGATAATAGTTGAATGAGTATATACTTTAATATTAGTGTACCAATATTCATTGCATAATCTTAGAGGTACTGAGTTGATTCAATTCCGTTTGACTTCAACAAAAGTTAATGCTACCGGAACTGAGTCAATGGGTGGGGAGGGATATGCTTATAACTGGTTTTAATTAATTACTTGCCAAATTATCATCAACACTCACAGGCCCAACCAACGAAATGATCCTGTAATTCTGCTGGGGCACTCTCTTCTATGGAGGCAACTGTTATGAATAACCTCCAGTCACTTAAAGCTGATTCATACATGCAGGTTCATTGTTCAGTGCCACAGGGCATCTATTAAAAAAGCATTGGCTCTGAGGTCATTTGAAAACCTTTATCCTGTTTGATCTGTGGTGGCAATTCCAAAGGTAATATCAAGTCACTGTTCAATATTAATATTGCATGTGTGAACTTGTATCCATGTGTGAACGCACCCAATAAACACACATATGTGAACTCTAAATGTATGAACCACACCCTGAATGTATGGACTGACTCAGATGAAACCACCATTACTGAGTTGTATTGTTCAATATGTGATACCTGTTTTGGTCATGCAAGTCATCACTGATGTTGAATATGCATGTGTGAATTCAGTCTACCAAGAGTCGTTTGTGTGAGCATAAAGAGTTCCAGGGTCCACAAGAGGAGGTGACTGCACTTGAGTGCCTCTTATGGGCTTCCTGGAGACCTGATACCAACACCTTTGATTGCCCTTTCCACTTGCCCTTTCCCTGCTTCTCCCTGCCACAGGACACTCTGTCCTAGGAGAGCGCAAGAGTCTCTCGCCTTATGAATCGGTACTGGTGTGACATACGATGCCAAAGCCAAGCCCAGGAAAAGCATGAAATGTGGTACAGCCTACTCAGAGAGCTTCAGCTATTGGGCGGTATAGAAATGTAATAAATAAATAAAAATGTTGGCTTGAAATGTATGTAGCATATATTATCTCCCAGAGGTTAGGCAGAGAGCAAAAATAACAGTGTAAGCCTAAGCAGGTTTACTCAGAAGTAAATCTAATTTATTTCAGTGGAACTTACTAGCAAGAGTGCTTAGGATTGCTGCCTCAGTGTCTGTGACTGTTCCAGAAAGTATTTTGATTGCCCACATTGGGCAAGGCACACCGTGTATGTTATAAAGTTTGCTAGTTGTTACGATTTAGTTTGCCAACTTTTGCAAGTCGACTTGTGACTGTACAGTAACTAAGCAGATCCAGTGCTACTATTGTGTCAAATGAATACTCCTCTAAATGTATTGTCCTTGTAAAATAAAGTCCCATGTCATTTCAGCAGAAATTACCCACAATTTAAAACAGCAAGACAAGTTTTACCTAACATTAACACTATCACCTAATACTAACAGTGACCCTGTCCCTTTCTAATCCAGTGGGAAACTATGGACTGAATCCATATATTCGCTCAACTAGTTCTGTGTACCTAAGGACGTTTGCTTTGGACTTTAATTTTTTAAACCAGTTGTCCATGCTGCATAGCAGAAGACTTTTCAAACTAGGGGATTAATTAGTCATTACAGTAGACATAGAGCTGTTGGAGTTCTGTCTTTCTCTTTCCCCTCTTCCTCATAAGGTTTGAATAAACATATGACATAATCTATTGTGCTGTGCATTGCCTCACCCCAACTGGCCAATAGCCAGTTATATGAGCCAGTGGTGGGACAACACACAGCAGGATGACAACACATCATTGTATTGTGTTTAACTAGATATAAGGAGGACAAAGACAGGGTTTCTTGTAATGTCTTGATAAATCCTACAATGAATAGCAAAAGCAGCTTATGATAGTTTATGGAGTGGGGGGGGAGGGGGGCTGTAGTTAAAAAATAAAAGTAAAAAATCCTAATGGATGGGTCCAAGCTAACCCAAAATAAATCTTCAAATTCCAGCCTAAGTTTGTGATCTTGATATTTAGTATGTATATTTTATTTGATCACTTCCTAATATTTATTTTTATGTATAGGTAGTGCTTCTTTGTTAGACAACTATAGCATTGTTTACACAAGCTGGTAATCGACAAAGTAACTGCTACACATTTGTGGAACTGTTTCCCCACGCACCCGGTCATCCAGATAATGAACACACTTTGATAATATGAATGTTCTGATTATCCTGTGTCTTCTTATGACTTTGTAATGTGTACAATAATACATCCTTTGGTTTATCCAAACAATTCAAATGTCTCCCAACCTATTTCAGTACGTGAGATTGTACAATATATGAACTGAAAGGATAGATCTACACTGAAAATCTTTTTAGTTATGTCAGTTTAACTGTCATGACTGCCCCAATGATCCCTGGGAATTGTTATTGTTGGTGTGCTTGTGTTGTGTCTTTGTTTAAGGTACTGAGAATGATCTTACAAATCCCTAGTTCTCCCTCCCCAAACTCCAGTTTCCATGGTTCCCTGAAAAGACGGCATGACTGTTAACCCAGTTTAAGTCTGTAGCAGATACATCCGAAAACATTTTGTGTTCACTCATTTTGTCTGTGAAGTCTTCCATGCACTTTATGCCCCCCCCCCCGTTTCTTAGAAATTAAAAGGTTATGTAAGGAACAATACACTAAGACCTCAGATATGTTCATTGGGGTTTGATTTAGCATGAACAGCATGGTCACACTGGTAATAATGCTCTGGAATAGACATCATACAGGAGAAACAATAAGCAATATCCACCAGCACTTACAATATAACCTTTCTATAAAGCTGTGTGAATAGATGGTTTTTAACTGAATGGATAACAAATAATAAAAATCTATGTTGTGGCTCACAGCAGAGGTCAAGATAGTCTATGGTAGATAAGCTCTATTGTCTTTCTAAATTAGTCTTCCTTTAAACCTGCAAATCCATTGATGTTAAAACTTTTGTATTACTTTGGAAAAGAAAATCAGATATATTTTTAAATTGTTCAAATAAATCAATTAACCATTTATTATTGTAAATAGTAGCTTAACTAATGTTTTAAAATGGTGAATAAAATACCTCTCACACTCTATTCTTTGGATTTATTTATTGGGTCTATACAGTAATACCTTGGATTGCAAGTAACTTGGTTTGAGAGCGTTTTGCAAGACAAGCAAATTTTAAAATATTTATTTATTTATTTTTTACTTGATATACAAGCGACGTCTTGCAATACAAGTACTGTAGTATGGCTTAAATGAAAAATCGCTGTACAAATTTTGGGGGGGGGATTTCGTTTTGATATAAGAGTGTTTTGGATTACAAGCACGTTTCCGGAACAAATTATGCTCTCAATACAAGGCATGACTATACTGCAATGCACAAACTTTCAGGATAGGACTTCAAGCTCACAACGATGCTTTGTACTTTTACCCAGGATAAAACTAGCTCTGGATCTGTCAAATGTGGGAGTACCCAGAACAAATTCGTGACAGTTTAGTAGGTCAGACTGGTAAGTGGCTGGAAAGATGGATGACCTACAGATAACCATTTACTGAGTGGTAACTTTCTACAGTAAATTGAAGAGTAGTAAGAGATTAGAGTGTCGAATAAGGATCAAAAACCCCTCAGTCATGAAGCTCATTGGATTACTTTGAGCCAGTCATTCTCTCAGCCTCACCTACCTCAGAGAGTTGTTGCAGGGATAAAATGGGAGAGAACCACATAGGCCACCTTCACTTCCTTGGAGGAAAGGTTGGATATAAATATAATAAACACAGTATGCATGTAGCCACTTGCTAAACCAGTTCTTTGCAGTACTGTCCTATAATGTAACTAGCAAGAACTTTTATCAGGCACAGGATGTATGGTAAAATTTGCTCAGTTTGTCAGGATGATGCAGATGTGCAGAGCTCTAGGCTCTGTGTACGCTATCATTTGCATCTTTTCAAAATCCTGGTGTCCTAAAACTGTCAGACTGTACTGTCTTCTGTTTGCTTCTGTGCCTGAGGATTAAAGCAACTGTGCCTGCTTTGAGGGAGCATTTTGTTGCCTCTTTCAACTTAAAACTGCATGTTTGGAAAGTTCTAATCACCAGATTCTGTAGGGGGAAATATGGTTCAAAATGTTTAAGGAAATGGCTGGGTTATAAGGCCATGAGTGTCTAATAGCTAGATGGCTTAAAGGATTCATCCTTATGCGCACAGCATCCTAAACCATTAAGTGCCAGACAAAAAGGATTGAGCAATGCAAGTGCTTATGCCATCACTCCATCATTATCAAGTGTTCTGGAACAGACCCACTAAAGACTCTTAATATCGTCTAGGCCAGTCGTCTCGTCTCTAACCTGGCGCCCTCTTGATGTGTTGTACTATAATGCTCATCATCCCCAGCCAGTATGGTTGGGCACCTTGGTAAGGGAAGGCTGACTTAGGCCTTGATTGCTTAGATTGTTCTGCTGGGGAGTTGCTGGAATGTTGCCTTTTGTCACAGCTCCCTACACCACTAGTAATACTGAACAAGTATTAGAATTGCTTGGGACGATCACGCTTCTAAGCAGGAGGTTAGACTAGATCTGCAATGTTTAATGTCATATAGCAGAACCCTGCTATACTTTGCTTGCTCCTTGCATTCTACATTTTCTTACGGCTGCCTTGGTGTTGGGGAAGGTTGTTTGAAAATCTTCTGCATTAAATCTCAACGGCTTTTGCACTCCAATATAATAACAGTGCTTTGTATAGCCAAAACAATGACTGCAAGGTGTGGAGGGGGAAAAGGAGTTGTTAGTAGGAAGCAGGTTGGTGTTTGTAGATTTGCACTTGCCCTGCGCCAAAGGCATTTTTCCTCTAGAGAGAGAACGAAGAGCAGGTGGAAGAGGGGTCCCCATTATCCACTCATAGCTTCGCAGTGGATACCTGACTCTCTAATGTGCCTCTGTGGGCAAATTACTGTCTCAGCTGGAACTCGGGTGAGGTGTGTCTTGTTGCTGCTGCTTCTCTAGACTTCTTTGCAAGAGCACAGGACCTCTGCATGCGCTATTTAAAGAGCTACTCTGGGCTGATGTGGAGGGCCCCTCCACTTTGAAAGTGTCACTTCAGAAGGGAGCAAGGATGGGAGCTACTATGGTCTGTTTTCTTGCTTGTGTGACTGTGGCTACAGAACTGGCTTCAGAACTTTGCTTGGCCTCAAAAAGAATATATCTGAAGCTAATATATCTACCTCATCATGAAAACCTGGAAGAACAGATGCTGAAGAAAACTGGACTGAGAAACACTATTTTTTTTTTCTTCCTCTGTATTTTTTTGTATTGATCTTACGATAATTATAGTGTGAAAGTTTTGTATATCTAGGTGAAACAATTAACTGCAGTTGTTTCTCTGAAATTAATTATAATTAGTATATCTGATTGGGGTATGGAGCTATCTTTTAGATAAGAAATGTTGAGAATTTCATTTCAATTATACTGAATGAATTATTGTTTTAAAAGGCACTTAATGCATTTTGGATATCTAGGGGCGTGTTTGCACAACACGGAAACCGCGGGGCAGCAGAAGTCCCCCGTAGTTCCCGTGTCATGTGAATGCCGACCGGGGGTGCCCCCTGCCGGCTCCACTGGGGTCCGCCCACGCGCGCGGGGCGCAGGTCATCTGCAGCGCCCCACCGGACCCCGCGGATCGCCCCGTAGTGCTTCCCCCGCCCGCAGCCTGGGTCGTGCGAACCGGCCCTAGATCAGATGTAACAAACTGATTACTGTTAAAATGTGCTTAATGGATTTTGGTGATCTTGATTATATGTAATGATCTGATTTAAAACAATAGTTTTAAAAAGTAAGTAATGAGTTATAGAAATCAGTGATATTGATTATATGTTCTGGATCTGATTGTTGTGTCTAAAAAGCATTATTTGAATTATGCTCTCTAGGATGATTAATGGAGGTTCAAGATCAGCAAATCAAGATCACTGCTTGTCTGAATAAAAGAATAGGAAAAATAGACAAAATCATATGAAACTAAGGAGGAAGAAGAGGGGTCTATTAAAATGGTATCTATGAATATGTTGCAAGAAAATTTGCTAAAAGGTTAAACTAATATGAGGATCGTTTTACTCAATTACAGTCAGGGGGAAAAAACCAGTGAAAGCCGGAAGCAAGAAAGGGATAAGAAGCTGGATAAAAGATTATCAGTCTTGGAAGCTAAATTAGAGGAGAAAGCTAAGAAGCCTGGAGAGAAATCAACTGATGTTTCAGTGGAAAATGTTAAATTTTTAGAAAATAATTACAATACTAGAGGAAAAGGTAAATGATCATGTGGGGGGAATCAGCTTTGGGACAATCTGATCAGGAACAGGAATATGGGCAGTAGCCAATGCTGCCCCTGAGCCTCCGCTGATTGTGTTGTGCCTGTGGGACCCTCCAACTGCACAACAGGAAGCTATAATTTAGCAACCCTGGAAATAAGCCGAAACTCTGGTTTCCAGAACAGGTCACTGGCATGCTCTTCTGTAAGCTCCACTGACCTGTTCCATTCCAGAAATGAGCATTTTGGCTCATTTCTGGTTGCTTTAAGAAGAGCTAGCCTCCCATTGCACTGGCAGTGGGTCCTATGAGTTTGAATTAAATAAAAATAAGGAATCTGTGGAAGTGCTCATATTTGAGGTTAGAAAAAAGAATTTAAAATTATATGAGATACCAGATGATCTAGGAACTTCGTAGTGTTTTTCTTTCTTTCTGGAGTTGCATATAACCCATTTTATTCAGCTTCATAGATTGTGCTCTGTTGGTATAGAATCTGTTTATAGGATAGGCCTCTTAGGGTGCAATCATATGGCTGCTAGATGCTGTCTAGACAGCCATAGGATAATTTGGAGTCCCAGCTCCAACCTTGGAAATTTGCTCCGAGGTTGGAGCTGGGACTCCAAATTCAGGATGCCCTCCCTCTGCCCTTGTAGCAGGCACGCTTCTTTCCGCATCAGCTGCAGCTCCAAGGTCAGGAGACTGACCTCGGAGTTGGCGTTTGGTGGGCATTCCAGGGGGAGGGGAGGAGTGAGGCTCTACCGAGATACGATGTATCCTGGCGGCTGCTCTGCCTGTTCTCTTTGTGAGCAAGCACAAAAGACAAAATTGGCCGCCTAAGTCTTTTGCAGGGTGAGAGAAGTGTGAACACAACCTTTGCCCCCATGCTCCTTCTATCTTTGATAGGATGCCCATAATCCTCCAAGTTCAGGAAGTTACGGGCAGCCACATTGGATCGCGCTGCCCAAGTGCTTCTGAGTTATCTAAAAGACTTTGTAGAAATGTATGATCTAGAGATGATTCTTAATTTGTTGACAGCACCTAAAATTTCTATTGCATCATATTGGAAGAAGAGTACTCAGGGCCGGGTCAAGGGTAGGTATGGTTGGACACCTGCCTAGGGCCCACACCCCAACAGGGGCTCACTGACAAGAGCCCCCTGGAGTTGCTCATTCTCTTCATCACTTCTTATTCACCTGCCTCTCACTGTGGCCCAGACAACAGTGGTGGTGGTGAGGAGCAACAGATGCCATTGCCTACTTGCTCACTGGTTCTCTTCCTGTCCAACAAGTAGGGGGTGGCAAGGATGAGAAAGAGGAGGTCCTATAACAGCTGGTGACAATGGTGGTGAGAAGGTAGACTCACTGGGGGAGGGGGCCCAGCATAATGCCCAAAGGCCCTCCAAAATCTGGAGCTGGCACTGAGAGTATTGTCCCTCCATTGTCTGATTGTTGTTGTTTTTTAGGATTTAGGATTTTGCTGTTATGATGAAATTGAAAACAGATTTCTTGAGAAATCGAGTGTTTTTGTCACAGTTTGGACAAATGATAAATTCCAGGATAGTATTCAACCATACACTTTATTTTAATTGGTTTATCAGAAAGATTATTTATTATTTATTTTGTATCCCTATCTTTATTTTTATAAAATAAATAATAAAACAAAGAAAACAAAGATTTTTCAGTTGAGACATTACCATGTATACTGCCTGAGACAGTATATACCGTAGTTCTCACACATTAAGGCCACCATATGGAGCAGCTCTCACACAGAATCCTTTCAAGATGCCTTCCTCATGGTGGCCAAAATACAGGAATTGGACATGAATTATTGTACTGTTGTGAACCGCCCAGAGAGCTTCGGCTGTGGGGCGGTATAGAAATAAATTAAATAAATAAATAAATTACAGTGCTTTAGCTCTGTGAACAGGAGCATATGCAACCTAGAAACACTTCCCCTCTTTCTTCCCACCCCACTATGTTACTACAACTGCACTGGAAAGCAGAAAAAGTGGAGTTTAAATTCAGCTTTCATTATTGTTTGTGGTTGCGGTTGACACTTCAAAGAAGCCTCCATCTCGTCAACATTCCTCTCTTATTTTTGTCATCATGCCACCCACCAATAGTCCATGGATTAGTTTAAGAATCACTGGATAAGATGATCTTCCTTATCACCAGGGCTTTTTTTCTGGTGGAACTCACCGGAACTGAGTTCCAGCACCTTTTCTTCTATTAATTGCATTACAATTTAATCGCCATCTACTCCCGAGGAAATGTAATCCAAGAGTTCCGGTACCCTTTTCTCCAGAAAAAAAGCACTGCTTATCACATACCAGCAGCCTTGTTGTGGTGCAGTCTCGATGCTAGTGGGGAGAGTGTGTGAATAGAACAATCACGGGGCTGGCCCAACTGCTCTGTTGTTGTTGTTGTTGTTGTTAAATATGGCATCAGAGGTTTTTTCTTTTTCACTTTGTTTCCCCCCCCCCCTTTTTTTTCACTGACTTTTCCAGGGGTAAATACTATGCATCAAGTGGAACCAGCTATCCTGAACGGATCCAACAAGTGACAGAATGAATCTTCAGCCACCACCAGACCTTTCTGTCTAAACACGCATAGGATTGTGGGATGGTGTAAAACCCAGAATGGAACGAAACAGGCTGGAACGGCCCCTTTATTTAAAAAAAGAAAAAGAGCCAAAAACAATGGCATGCATTAGAGATACTTGAGAATATTTTATTTATTTATTTATTTCATTTATATACTGCCCCACAGCCGAAGCTCTCTGGGCGGTTCACAATACATTATGCATAAAAACAATAAAAACATACAAAATAGTTTAAGAATTAAAAAACCAAATTTAAAAACACAGTTTAAAATAACAAGTACAAAAGCCAATAAAACTGAGCCTACAGGTGACAATCCCCCCCGTGTCCTAACTAAATGCCTTGGCATAGAGGGAGGTCTTAACCTGGCGCCGAAAAGATAGTAAGGTTGGCGCCAGGCGGGTCTCAGTGGGGAGCTGATTCCATAATTGGGGGGCTACCACCGAGAAGGCCCTCCTCCTCGTTGCCACCAACCGAGCCTCTCTTGGAGGTGGCAATCGGAGGAGGGCCCCAGATGTTGAGCGTAGTGCCCGGGTAGATTGCGGTTGGGAGAGACGTTCCGTCAGGTATTGTGGTCCTAAGCCGTGTAGGGCTTTATAGGTTAAAACCAGCACCTTGAATTCGGCTCGGAAGCATATTGGCAGCCAGTGCAAATGGGCCAGAACTGGTGTAATGTGCTCGGACCTTCTGGTCCCAGCAATAAGCCTGGCTGCCGCATTTTGCACAAGCTGCAGCTCCGGACAGTCTTCAAAGGCAGCCCCACGTAGAGTGCATTGCAGTAGTCTAGAGATCACCAGAGCGTAGATTACTGAGACCAGGCTATCCCTGTCCAGATAGGGGCATAGCTGGGCCACCAGCCGAAGCTGGTAGAAGGCACTCCTTGCCACTGAGGCCACTTGAGCCTCAAGTGACAAAGATAGCTTCAGGAGCACCCCCAAGCTACGAACCTTCTCCTTCAAGGGGAGTGCAACCCCATCCAGAACAGGTTGAACATCCTCCATCCGGTCAAAGGAACCACCCACTAACAGCATCTCAGTCTTGTCTGGATTGAGCCTCAGTTTGTTAGCCCTCATCCAGTCCATTGTCGCAGCCAGGCACCGGTTCAGCACATCCACAGCCTCACCTGCTGAAGATGAAAAGGAGAAATAGAGCTGCGTGTCATCAGCGTACTGATGGCAACGCACTCCAAAACTCCGGATGACCCCACTCAGCGGTTTCATGTAGATATTAAATAGCATGGGGGATAAGACCGACCCCTGAGGAACCCCATACTGGAGAGTCCATGGGGCCGAACAACATTCCCCAAGCACCACCCTCTGGAGCCGGCCATCCAAGTAGGAGCGGAACCACTGCAATGCAGTGCCCCCCACCCCCAACTCAGACAGCCGCTCCAGAAGGATACCATGGTCGATGGTATCGAAAGCCGCCGAGAGATCCAGGAGTATCAACAGGGTCACACTCCACCTGTCTCTCTCCCGACATAGGTCATCATACAGGGCGACCAAAGCTGTTTCCGTGCCAAAACCAGGCCTGAACCCCGACTGAAATGGATCCAGATAATCAGTCTCATCCAAGAGCGCCTGGAGCTGGTTGGCCACCACCCGCTCAAGGACCTTGCCCAGGAAAGGAACATTCGCCACCGGCCTAAAGTTGTTAAGATCTTCCGGGTCCAGAGAGGGTTTCTTCAGGAGTGGTCTCACCACCGCCTGTTTCAGGTGGCATGGGACCACTCCCTCTCGCAAGGAGGCATTGACCACCTCTCTGGCCCAGCCGGTCGTTCCCTCCCTGCTAGTTTTTATAAGCCAAGAGGGGCAAGGATCCAGAACAGACGTGGTCGCACGAACCCGTCCAAGCACCTTGTCAACATCCTCGAGCTGTACCAACTGAAACTCATCCAAAATAACTAGACCAGGCTGTGCTCTGGGTACCTCTCCTGATTCTACTGCTATAACATTGGAGTCTAAGTCCCTGCGGATGCAAGAGATTTTTTAGGACTGAAACCCTTGCAATATTATATTATGAACCCCATAATGCCCAGAACCCATCTGCAACAGAACAGATTGGCTCCAAGCGAGCCAAATCAATTCATCAGTCACACATAACTACAAGGGATGCAATAAACCACAAAACTTCCACAGAAATCACGTTTTGGTCCCCGTTCCCGGAAATAGTCCGTATTCTGAAAATGGCGATTCAAGCGAGCTAAATCAACCAAATTCAACAGTCACACATAACTGCATGTGACTGATGCAATAGGCCACAACACATCCACACGAACCTGGCTGACTGGGTGGGCGGGGGCATGCTGGGAGTTGTAGGATTTTTTTTTCTGTCTTAACTCAAGACCTCTCTTTTCCTCTCCTTCCCTCTTTGTGTGGGTTGTGTCGGGTTTTTTGTTTGTTTGTTTTTGCGGGGTGTGTGTGTGTTGTCAATGGTGTATTATTTTCCTGTGTTTTGTAGCTTGTATCTCTCTTCGGGATTATTTTAGAATGAAAAGCGGATAAGTAAACAAACAAACGCGCATGAGGCGCCCTGCGAGAAAAGAAGGCAGCCACCCTGAAGGTCGTCGTCACCAGCTACTTTGCCAAGGCCCGGAGAAGTCGGGGCAAGCTGCCTCGTGGGGCAAGCCCGGGCCATTCGGTGCCTTGGGAAGAAACGTCCAGGAGAAGGGGAAAACACAGACGAGCAGCATCCCTGGGAATGCCCGCCCGCGGTCTAAGAGAAAGAACCTCCGGCAGGCCAGTCGCGCTGAGCGCTCACCTTCGGAAAGTAAGCCACGCTGGGGGTCGTGAGGGAAGCCCCTCGTGGGCGGCTCCCTCGTCTTCCTTCTTCCCGCCCCTCTCCGTCACGTGGGCGTAGGGGAGCCTCCCCCTGCTGCCCCCCCTGGGGGCGGGAGCGCGCGCGCGTGTGCGTGCCTGGGACGCGGAGAGACCCGCTCTCGCCGCGGCGGCTGCTCAGCGGCCGCCGGGAGCCCGCTGCGCTCCCTCCTCTTGGCCGCTCTTCCTCGCCCGCAATATGCCTCCGCTGTCCTCTGGCTGGTCGCCATGGCGGGGATTTGCGGGCGCTTGCCGCCGTCCTCCTGGCTCCCGGGGCGGCTGGCCGCCGCGTCGCTTTGGCTGCTGCTGGTGCTGTTGCTGAAGGGCCGGCCGGGCACCTCTGCTGCCGCCGCCGACGTGAGCCTAGGTAGGCGCTCTCCGCCGCCGCCGCAGCAGCAGCGAGCCACACCGCCGGGGGCATCTCTTTCCTCCTCCTCCTCCTCCTCCGTGGCTGCTCCAGGTACGTCTCCTCCCTCCACTCCACACAGCTTGCAAACATTTGCAGCTTAGACCCAAATGCTGCGCCCTCTTGGAACACCGCCCCCCCACCTCGCCAACTCATTTCCTATTGCATCGCACCCCATTTCTCCCCCACTGGAGGGCTTGCACCCAAAGGGTTGTATGCAGTGTTAATCTAACTTCAGCCCCATTCATTGCAGTGGTTCTACTGTAAGTAGGGCTAACGTTGGCTATAACCCTTAGATGCCCACTGCGCTTGCAATGCGCCCCCGCTGCTGCTGCTTCCTCCTCCTGCTCAAGAAACCATCCCCGTTTCCTTCTGGTTTTTGACTTAGCGACGTGCTTCCTTCTGGATTCATCGGGAATAGCGCGCTAGGCTGCCTTGCGCTCGCCTCTTTAATCGACGCGGAGGACTTGCGCGGTTAACAGCCTCGCCTCGATGGCGCGTTGCAACCTTTTGAGCCCTCGGGAGGTTTGTCGCAGCAGATCCCTTGACTGAATGCGTGGTTTGCAGAGAGAGCCTGCCGTTTCTCTCGGAAGGCTCGAGAGTTGCACCGTTGCATTGCCCCAATTTATATCAACGGGCTCCTTGTTTTTCTCGCAGAGTTTGCAGCAACCCCAGATCCGCTTCCTTCTTTCCTCTCCCCCCACCCCCCGGCCGCCATGCACACCACCCTCCCCCCCCCCCTTTCACGACGTTTACCGTCAGACTCCACTCTTGGATAAGTGAGAGCAGAATGGTAAAATACATTTTGAATACTGTCAAAGGGCGAAATGATTATGGATCAGGAGAAGGCAAAGGGGCTATGTTCTCTCCCCAGGAAAACGGGGGTACAGTTTCAGTGGGAGGAATCTAATGGTGCGCCTGCACAAGCCTTCTCCCCACCCAGTATTGCCTTCTGCTTCCCTCCCCACCGTGAGAATGCAGTCCTTTCCTTGATTAGCCACATCATTGATTTCATCTTATTTAATTGTCGCCTCGTTTGTATGTGCCCCCATTGGTTGCATCATCATCACCCCTTTATCCTCTAAAGCTGCACCTGTATACTGCTGCTTCCCTCGGTTGGTAGACTCCCTTATTCTCTCTGTGCCTTTAAATCTTTCCCTTTAAATTTTGCAGTCTCTCCCCTTTCCCCAGTGGAGTACCCTAGACATGCATGTGCTGCCTTGTTATTTATGGATAGTGTTGCTGGGGAAGGGTCTTGGCCTGCTGTGTGCTTAATGAAGCGGCTTTCTTGTCTCTTGGGGATGTGAATTAGCCCTCCGGTTGCTCTTCTTCCCCCACTATGGGATTTAATAGCTCCCCCAGAGCAGCAGCTGCTGTAGTTTAAAGCTGATATGAAAGTGGCTCCGTTGGCATATTGTGACTAGACCTTCCTTCACAATTCCCCTGAAACTGTGGAAAGGAAAATATATTCTTTTACTCATGGAAGATGCCTCTGGTTTGAATGATGGAGAGTTGTTGTTTAAGCAGGGAAAGGAAGAGGGCTTGAATTTTCTGCTGCTCAAAAATGCATTGTGCATCATTTTAAGTTACATTTTTTTCTTTACCTGGATTTTTATTTTAGCATTGTATGTCAGGAAAAATGTTGGCATTTAAATTAAAAACTGCTCTTGTGCTCTTATTTGGCATGGACCCAAATATGTGCCTTGTATGACACATCCAGCAAGGAACTTACGCATCAGGTGATCTGTGATGCATTGGTGATCTAATTTGCAAAGATGAAATGCTGGTTTCTGCACATCTGTCTGCATTTTCTAATGCCAAATAATTGTTTTAATTTCTAATCAGAATTCATTTCTTAATTCACTGCTGTCCCCCCCTTTCAACTATTCAGATACTGTAGTGTATTTTCTGAGGGGGGGGGGAATAGGTTAAGAGCTGGAAGGTTATGCTATGGGTCAGTAGGTAGGTGGTCTTTAGCTCATAAGATAATGCTGTCTTGTAAGCACGGCTCAGCAAATTCATGTTTGCATCTAGAATGTAATGGCTCCAAACCCCTTCGGTGATTGGCATAATCTATGAGCTCACTTGTTTTTTGGCATACTCTGTTGAGCAAGAAAATGTGTCATTCTAACCACACCCCCTTCCTGGCATTAGTGTATCCAAAAATGTGTCCCTGTTTCAGACTTGATTCTAGAATCAGCCTTGCATTGTAAATGCTCCCACATTACAGTAGTGGTGCACAAGAGTTGGTGCTGGAAGCTCTGTTGTGAAGCCTTATTTTTAGTGTTTGGGATCAGAATAGCTGATTTCCGATGAAAATACTTCTCAGTAGATTCGGATCTCTTTCAGGCAATCATTATTTAAGCCTTGAAGCACCATCGTCCTAACTCGGTGTTCTCCAAGCTTGGGTTCCCAGATGTTTTTGGCCTACAACTCCCAGCTGACTGGGGCATGCTGGGAGTTGTAGGCCAAAAACATCTGGGGACCGAAGCTTGGAGAACACTGTAACAGCATGTAAGCAGAGACTTAATTCTGTTGCTCTTGGACAAGAGCGCCAAGGAGATGCTTCTGCCCTACTGAAATCCTTGCTCTATCTTTAAATGCTTAAGGCTGCAATCCTATCCATGCTTACCCAGGACGGGAGTAAGTCTTGTTAAACCCAATGGGGCTTCTGAGTAGACACATAAGGATTACAGCCTATGGAAACCAGTATCCCCATGAATCATGTAATCATATGACTTAGGGTGCAATCCGATGCATTTTTAGACAGAAAAAAGTCCTACAATTCTCAGTATGCCTTAGCCAGCATGGCTGGCTGGAGGGAGGCTGGGAGTTATAGGATTTTTTTCTGTCTAAATGTGCATAGGATTGCGCCCCAAATGGAGCCATTATAATTAGGGAAGGGGGAGAACTTTGGTCCTTATTTTAGGCAAACCAATCTTCCTGGGCTTAATATGGGGATTAGAACACAGTTATCTTTCAGAACATGCACTTTTTTGAATTTTGCGATACAGTTCACAGCTCAAACATTGCATACAGAAATACATATAATAGGGAAAGTTTGTAACAAAACTGCATATGTTAGGGGAAATTGTATATGAAAGAAATGCAAAATTTTGTGAAGTCAATTTTTTTTTTTTGCAGACTGATGTGGAAATTGGATGGAAGATGCTTGCAGTTGAATATGCTAAACTGACACATACTGGAAATAGACTGATTCGGTCATTTCTAACTAAGCTTAGTTGGTTCCAAAACTTTATTCCAGAGAAAATGGAGCAATTTGAGTTGCGTTGAACTTGAGCAAAACAATGTTACGTTTAATAGTGGGAAGTTTGTATTTCTTTTCCTAAAGCAAATTTAAGGATGATATGGATAAAATACAGGAGTGGTCCAAGCTGGTTTGCTCGCGATATCACATTTGGCATCCTGGATGCCAAATATATGACAGTAGACAACAAAAGAGAGGTTATTTAAAGGCTTTTTCAGAATGTGTGCTTCGTTTATAAGCCACATACATTATATTCTAAGGTTTGTTTGTTTTTTTTAATTTGAATTTACTGGCACCACACTCAGGACAGTCTGGTGGTTGGAAATTATTTTAAATCATGGTAGTGGAAGCTTAGATGGACTGTATACCCCAGATTAGGAAACAATTCCAAGAGGAAACCAGAATGGTTAATCAGTATAGAGGAAAGTATCAAATGCAGGAAGGGTTCCTTTAATAGAAAGTGTGCCCAAATGAGAATAAAAAGGAGGACAAACACTGGGAAAAATGTAGACTTACAATAAGGCGTGAAAAATGAGGAACATATTGCTAAAAACATTAAGAGACAGTAACTTATTTCAGTATGTGAGAAACCAGGCAGATAGGTAATTAGACTATTATACTACAAAGATATGACCGGATTAATGAAGGAGGATAGCGAAATTGCAGAGAAGGTGGATGATTTCTTTGCAACCTGTCTTCAGAATATGAAATGTTCATAGAAGGAAAGGACCCCAAAAGTCTTCTAGTTCAACTAATCAATGGTTCCCTTGCCTGAACTGCTGGGAGGGGGTGGTTAGGGTTAAAAAATAATTTTTTCAATCTGCATATATTTCCCTGTCCCCCAAAATGCTCAAATTTGCTAGATAGATTGAAAGAAAAGAACCCTTTTGACAGCTGTCAAAAGAAAGTGCTCATGAAAAGCGGGTAGGATGTAGATCTCCCATTTCTGGAGTACCTAGAGGCTTGTTGAAGTGTGGAAAAGGTGGAGGGGACTGAAAACAGTCAGGGCAATACTAAAAAACTAGAGGATTATACTTGAAAGGGGGAGATGTACTCGCCCCCCCCCCCTTTCAGGGGAAAAAAAACCCTTAGCTGCTTTGCTTTTCAATTGACAGCTCACCAATTTACAGCTGTCAAATATGTACAAAGTGCCTCTTGGACATCAGTGGAGTGGCTGTCACTGGCAGTGGCACAGGCACGATCACCAAGATTGGCAAGGTTATTTTGCTGCTCTTGCCAAGCAGTTCACTAGCCACTTCCTGCAACCCACAATGGAATCAGTCTCCCAGGTTCGGATGACATGACAACCCATCATGGGATCAACAACCCGTAGAACAAGCCATGGGTTGTCAGGGTGACTTGTTGCTCTAAAACAAGCCGCCCTGTGGGAAGCAGTCTGCGTTTGGTTGACACTGCAACCCACTGTGGCTAGTTACCCGTGATGGGTTGCCATGTTGTGTGAACCTGGGAGACCGATTCCATTGTGGGTTGCAGGAAGCAGCTAGTGAACTGCTTGGCAAGAGCAGCAAAATAACCTTGCCAATCTTGGTGATCGTGGAACCAATGCTTTGTGGTTCTTTAAAGGTCACAAAGAAAACAAATGACAGCTTTAAAAACATGTTGGAAAATGAAATTCTAAGCAGGCTTAATTTGGAAGTAGACTTCAATGAAATTATTGACAATTAAAAAAATATGCCATATCTAAAAAAAGTATGCCAGCGAGGATCCAAAGAATTGCGCCGACAGGATGGTCATGACCAGTGGGATTTAAAAAAAAGCACTTCTTTGAAGAGTAAACCCCTATGCCAAATGACAACCTGCTATTGAAAGCGCGCCCTAGCAACCCACCCACCCCCGTTTCAAAAGGAGTTTGCCACATGGCAAGTTGGGCAACCCTTTTCCATGACAGTATCTTCCAACATTTGGAAGAAATCATCCTGATGTTGTTTTTAGCATCTTGGAATTGGGCCAAAGCACTTTAACTTTCTTTTACCCAGGTTTTATTCTGTAGCTGTTCTTAATTATTTTAGGTTTTTATGTTATGTTTTATTATGTTCTTTTATTTTGTGGTTTTAAGAGCTATTTTGTGAACCATCCAGAGAGCTACAGCTATTGGCTACTATAGAAATGTAATTAATTATAAATACATAAATAAATAAATAAATGTGTTCTTCCTTTTGCTCATCTGCATCAGTAGGTCGGCAATTGCTTCAAAATCAAGAAGCATACACCTTTACTAGCAGCTTCTAAGAGAATAAGAATACAATCCTATGCATGTCTACTTGGAAGTAAGCCCCACTGAATTCAAGCAGCTTAGGTACATTTGTATAGGACTGAATCCTAAATACAGTCATGCCTTGGATTGAGAGCATAATTCGTTCTGGAAACGTGCTTGTAATCCAAAACACTCTTATATCAAAACGAAATCCCCCCCAAAAAAATTTGTACAGAGATCTTTAATTTAAGCTGTACTACAGTACTTGTATTGCAAGACGTCGCTTGTATATCAAGTAAAAAGAAATTAAATAAATATTTAAAATTTTGCTTGTCTTGCAAGACACTCTCAAACCAAGTTACTTGCAATCCAAGGTATTACTGTATGGTAAATTTCTGTTTAAAACCTCAATATTTGGATACATTTACTTCCAACATATTTCACAGATTCTAATACCAAACCTTGCTCGTTAAAATAAAATTTAAAAACCTCACTCAGCCAGGTATGAAATTAACTTGTTTGTATGTGATTCTGTCTTCAGTAGTATTGATGGATTACTGAAAATTGCTTGCATCAGAAATGTGGAGTCATTTAAGGTAACAGAAGATGTTTTTCTGGGCTAAAGAAATTAATCCTATGCAGTGCTTTAAAAATTCTCTCGAACTGATGTTCCAGTCTTTTCCTTTTGTTTATGGCATTTGTCCTCAGAAGTGAAAACCTGGCTGTCATAAAAAAAAATATTAATCATCCATCATCTGGCTATAGAACATTTGCATTTTAGAATTCCATCAAAAGCTGCTATGGGCAACAAGGATGCTTAGGCAATAATTCCCATTGCCCAGGTACCTAAAATTTAACAAGATTTCTACACTCCATCCTGTTTTGTTTTCTTATTTATTTTTTTAGGCTTTGCATGAAGCTTTACAGGATTTCATAAACAAAATTGGATAGGACTCTGTCCAGTGATGGCTGGTGCTCATTGGGCTGGTGGGGTGAAGGGCAGGAAAGCTAATGGTAGGCAGAGCCAAGAGCTTGCAGTCGGAGCGGCCAATTATATATGACTGGGTTCAGACAACACAATAACCCCCACTCAAGGATTGCGTATGGGTTGAGTGTGAGTGGTTGTTGAAATGTGGGTGGTTGTTGAAACGTGGATTATCATGTTGTCTATACCCAGTCATAGTGTGGGTTGTTCAGCATGGTTTGTTGTCTCAGCTGGATTCAGAGAACACGATGACCCAAAGTTCCAGTGACAACCTACAGTTCAACGACAGCCCATACTCAACCCTTGCGTGGGGGTTATCGTGTTGTCTGAACCCAGTGTTCATAGTGTTCTTCCCCTCCCTTGCAAGGACCCTAAGGGTACTTTAGCAATATATTACAATTATATAGCACCTAACTAAACTGAACACAAAGAGCTTTAAAGATAAGTGATGGCATTTGATGTGGAGGTGTCATGGAGTCTGAGTGTAGAGACTAGTGAATGACTTTGGCAATGGAGTTTTGAATTGAGGTGAGAGGGCTGAGATGAGACAGGAAGGCCAAAGAAAAGAAGGTTGTGGTAGTCAAGGTAGGAGATGACTAGAGCCAGAGGTGTGCAGAGTGGGATCTACTGGTAGATTTCTAGGTGATTTGCAGTAGATCAGTAGGAGTTTCCAACTCCCAATGGTTTAACAACAGTGACAACAAAAAGTCCTTCCCCACCAGAAAGCATGGGGGGAAAATAGGAGTAAATTTATGTGTAAAAGGATGCTTGTGCAGGCTCCAGTTTCGGTAGAGAAAACAAATTCTTGGGCTGAGCATGTACTGAGAGGCACCTTGTTCTGCAGTTCTAGGTCTGTCTTAAGGCGCTATTTTGCACCCAGCTCTAGTTAGTGGACCTTGGGGTTCTAATGAAGAACAAAAGAGATCACATAAGTCTAAAGTCACCCCTGGACTAGACCATGAACCACAGTTTTAACCAGGAATAGAGAAATGGAGATTTCTGAGTTGATGTACATTTGCAATCTCTCAGCCTGGCATGAAGTGTGAGGCTAGCTCTTTCCACATGCCAGAAGGCTCAGGGGGAAGGGCAGTCAAAGAGAGCATCATGGCACTGCATTTGTGAACACCCCCTCAGGGTTCTTTTTGCCTATGCAGCAGTGCAAAGCAAAGAACAGGCCTGTGGTTCTCGCTGGCTCAGCTTGCCTGAGTGTGGAAAGCTAAGCAGGGTTAGGCCTGGTTATTACTTGGATGGGAGACCCCTCCTCTTGTTTCCTGCGTTGAGCAGGGGGTTGGACTTGATGGCCTTGTAGGCCCCTTCCAACTCTATGATCTATGAATCTGTAATCTACAAAAGCATAGGATCAGCTAAGGAGTGTGCTAGCCTATGACGCTTCCATTCCACACCGCAGTTACAATAACAATGGCAGTGGCTATGTGGCACTTGTATTTGTACCCTGTTCTACCTCCAAGGAGCTTATATTATTCTCTGACAACCCTGAGAACCCATGGCTCACACAATGAGTTTCATGGTTTAGGAGGTATTTGAACCAAGATTTTCCTGGTCATTGTCTAAGACTTCCATAATATCCGG
Organism: Shinisaurus crocodilurus; assembly: GCA_021292165.1. Lineage (NCBI taxonomy): Eukaryota > Metazoa > Chordata > Lepidosauria > Squamata > Shinisauridae > Shinisaurus > Shinisaurus crocodilurus. The sequence continues at coordinate 138,530,718 of CM037876.1, read as the reverse complement.
CCATTGGCCATGCTGGCTGGACTGATGGGAGTTGTAGTCCAAAACATCTGGAGGGCACCAGATTGCCTGTCAAATCTGGCAATTACACCACACTGGCGCTCACATTTTCCCAAGTACAGAATATTACGTTTTAAGTACGGTAGTCAAAAAAATGTGATAGCTCTACAACTGAGGTGCTATGATACCTTGATGGAAGATGCCTGAATCTGTCAGAACAAATGAATAATCACTGTGTCTTTATTGTGTGAAAAAAATGATTGTGTGGGGAAACCCTTTGTTTCTTGATGATTTATCTGAAGACATGATCTGATAAAAAATATTGTTTTAATTTCTTGTTTGTTTTTGTTCAGATAATACACAAACTTTCTCAGCATTTACGGCAGCCTTGAAACTAGAGAGCATAATTCATATTTTCTCTTGAATTATTTTTTTAAGAGAGTCTGTTCATGAGGATTGTACATAAGGAGTAAAGCTGATAAATTATCTTAGCTCTTTTGAGAAGCTTATTGGTTGCCTGCCCTCTTCTTTACTCATGCTTCTATATTTGTCTCCATTGATTATTCTTCTATGAAAGATTTAGTGAACATGTTGAAAGAAAACACTGTTTCCACAAATCAGCCTGCTTTCATGTAAATATCAACTTTGGCCTCTAAATATTTTATCAGACATATATTATTTATTATAGTGGATGTAGCTTTTAAATTTCATGGGCAGTGCCTGAATTAATTTGATAGAGGGTGCTTCGTACATTCTGAAACAAAAAGGGATGCCAGGAAATGGCCATTTTTTAGGGATGTCGTGCTTTGTGCACATGTACACTGCGATTCACTCTGGTGATTATACATAATATAAAGTGATGTATTGTATGATCTTCAAATCCAGTAAATGGCAATTCATATGCCAAATACCTTGGTGTAAGCACATGAACAATTCTGACTGAGTCTGGAAATACATCTGTTCCCAGCTTCTTTGGGCACCAAGGTTATTTTCATATCAACTTGTCACTGAAAGGAAAGGGAAGATCTGGAAGAGCTTATACCTCATCACATGTTTCGTCCCTAATTTTTCCCAATTACTGCTTTTCCTTCTGTTTTTCTCCAGTAATAGTTATGGATGCCTAGCATCATGTCCCGTACGGTGGTTCTCGCCACATGGAGAGCCAGTTGTTGGTAGTCTCTGGCCATACATTGCTTTGAACATTAACTGCACTCCTGCAACATCGACAGATGGCCAAAATGCACCCAAGGGACGTATTAAAATGGCAAGTGTACGGTGATCATCTGTTTCTGTTGAAAAATGCAATAAGGGGTGCAGGCTCATGCGTACTGCTGTTTTTCAGCCAGTACTTAAACATTCAAAGCTAGTGCCTTGAATTCTTTCTTTAGAGGGGTGTGTGTGCGTGTGCGTGTGCAACTGGCTGGTAAACAGCACTCAGCCTTTGCTAGGAGTGTTATTGAAAAAAATCCTGTTCCTCTCCCTATCCCCCTCCAGCATTCATGTCAATGTGAAAGCTTGGGAATCTTATTTCTAAAAACATGCACACATTTTATTTCGGGCACAATCCTAGATTTCATAGATCATAGAGTTGGAAGGAGCCTACAAGGCCATCGAGTCCAACCCCCTGCTCAGTGCAGGAAACTAGAGGAGGGGTCTCCCATCCAAGTAACAACCAGGCCTGATCCTGCTTAGCTTTCCATGCTCAGACAAGCTGAGCCAGCGTGAGCCACAGGTCTGTGCATGTTTAGACAGAAAAAGGTCCTACAACTCTCATGCCGGCTGAGGAATGCTGGGAGTTGTAGAACTTCCTGTCTAAACATGCATAGGATTGTGCCCTTACTTATTTAAAATATCTGAATGCTGCCTTGAAGGGTAAAAACCACGAACATATGAAGCTGCCTGACCCCGAGTCAGACTGTTGGTCCACATGTTACCCTGTACTGTTAACTTTGATTGGCAGCAGATCTAGAATATCTGCTTCCTAACATCTTTTAAGCTAGAGATGCCTGGATAGGATTAAAGTTGGGACTTGATGTGTTGCAAAGCATATGCTTTGTCACTGAGTGATGTCTCCTCCCCTTCTAAGAGCTGCTTGTAACGAGCCATAACTATGTATTGCAACATGGATGCATGGAAGAGAACCTAAATGGCTGCTTTTCCTAGAAAAGCATTAAACGTACACATGTGCATGCAGGCACACATGGTACCTTCTCTTCCAAATTCCGAAGAATACCAGGCATTGGGCTTTTCTTACTTACACACATGTAATACTAGCTTTTGCCCGCGGCTTCGCTCGCATGATGAAAAGTGACCGTGCCAAGTTTGCACGGCTCGTCATTTTCCTATAGGCACTATTTGTTCAAAATTCCTTAAAGTTGCTGACCGCTGTTTTGAATCGCTCCATAGGAAAGCCCTATTGGCCCCTGTATTTGCATATATTGGCTCCTGCAGCAATTCTGAGGTGAGGCCGATTTGCATAACTGCTGCCCTGTTGTTTTGCCCATAGGAGATATGATTGTGGGGCGATTTCCACCCTTTTTTCACCCCCTTAGGGACGGAATTTCCAAAAATCCTTCCTTAGTGGGGCTCTACGTCATAAAAGCAATGTTCCTTCAAAATTTCACGTTCCTAGATTAAATGGTTTGAGCTGGGTGTTTATGAGTCAGTCAGTCAGTCAGGACACTTTCTTTTTCCTTGGATTACGAGCATAATTCATTCCAGAACCATGCTCCTAACCCAAAACACTCGCATATCAAAGCGAGTTTTCCCATTAGAAATAATGGGAACTCAGATGATTCGTTCCACAAGCATTTACTCACTGCTTTGCCGGCTCCCTGGCAGGGAGCCCCATGGAGGGAGCCAGCATAGCAGTGATTAAATGCTTGTGGAACAAATTCCCAGGAGCTGGCACGGCAGCGAGAGGCACCCGCAGAGCAAGCGGCCGCGCTGCACCGCGCCTCCACTCGCTCTGCGGGCGCCTCACGTGCTGCCGTGCCAGCACCCGGGCTCCCGGCCGCGCCTGGCCTCCGCGCAGCTCCATGGCAGGGATCTGCATGGAGGGCAGGCGCGGCGTGGCCGCTCACTCTGCGGGTGCCTCGCACGCTGCCATGCCGGCTCCCGGGCAGGGAAGCGGCACGGCAGCGCGAGGCACCCGCAAAGCGGGCGGCCGCGCCTGGCCTCCGCGCGGCTCCCAGGCAGGGAGCTGTGTGGATGCCTTCCCGCTGCTCCCTACCTCTTCCAGGCGCTGCTATCGCCGGTCCCATTGCGTCTCTTGCTGCCCCGGAAGCGACGCGCCGTGCCTGCCCTCCACGCGGCTCCCTGGCAGGGAGCCGGCAAGTGCTTTACCGGCTCCCTGCCAGGGAGCCGCGCGGAGGGCAGGCGCAGCCGCTTGCTTTGCGGGTGCCTCGCGCGCTGCCATGCCGGCTCCCGGGCAGGGAAGCGGCACAGCAGCACGAGGCGCCAGCAGAGCGAGCGGCAGAGCCCTCACTCTGCGCCGGCTCCCGGGCGGCTCCACGTAGTGTGGAGCCGCCCGGGAGCCGGCAGCGAGTAACCCGGTGTGCTCGTTTTTCAAGACCTCGCTCGTTCAGCGAGTCAAAATTGTTAAATTTTTTTGGCTCGTCTTGCAAAATGCTCGCACACTGGGTTACTCGTAATCCAAGGTATTACTGTATAGATGTAGTAGGAATACAAAGGTACTAGTGTTGTGTCTGGTTCCTTTTGTTGAAAATAAATAGGTGTTAAATGCCATTACTTTGTCCAAGCTCCTGGACTCTGATGTTCATCACATATGCCAAGTGCAGGGATGGGCAGAGGGTCAGTTGTGGTCCACTGATGGACCACGTTCAGCCTGATAGTTGCTGGGAATCATGCAAAAGAATGCTGGGCTAGGTTGGACCGTAACTGGATCCACCAAGGCAGTTGTTACGTTCAAGGTCGGTGCCAAGGGTAGGCATGGTTGGGCACCTGCCAAGGGCTTGCATCGCAGCTGGGACCCACTGGCAAGAGCCCACTGGAATTGCTCCTTCTCTTCCTTACTGCAACCTGCTTGTTCTCCTGCCTCTCACTCTGGCCCAGACAATGGTAGTGGTGAGAAGGAGGAGCAGCAGATGCCACTGCCTTCTTGCACACTGGTTCTCTGCCTGTCAAACAAGTGAGTGGCAGCAATGCTGAGAAAGAGGAGGAGGGGCAATAGCAGCTGGTGTCAATAGCAGTGAGAAGGTAGACGCACTGAGGGCAGGAACCCATTGAGGGTGACTTATCCAAGGGCCCTCAAAACCTGCAGCTGGCCCTGGTTATATTCTTACACAGGAATGCATTCTCCAGATCACATCACACAGATTATTTATGCCTTTCCTATTATGAGATCTTGAGTATGCACACACTTCCTTTGTAACTTAAAACATATCGGGTCCATGGGGGATTCTAGTGGGAGTGCAGGGGTCAGGGGAGGCAAACCACCACAAGCCTAGTGCAGCACATCCTATTGTTAGGAGTCGTTGCTTCTGGGTTCTGAAGAAATGTTCATTGTTCTATTTCTGCTATCACTGTTTTCCTTCAGTGCCAGCCATCAAAGCTTGTTAAATTGGTAGTTTAGAAGTTAGAAAAACTCATTGACTTTTTAGATCACTAAAATGATGCCAGTTTTTTAAAAGTTCTCTTATGTAGCTATGATTGATTCCTGGATGTGTCTTTGGTATATGTCAAAATGTTCAATACAGTTTTTTGTGGTTGTGTAGTATTCATGGTATACAGATATACTCTGGGTAATCCTTAAATCTTGGAAGGCTTCCAAACCATTTCATTTCTCCTGAATAAATTACTTCAGAGTACAGTATATTATACAACCACATTAGCTATATAATGGTTGAGATGAAAATACTTCAAAGGGACTTGTAGGTCCATTTAGCCCTTATATAAGCATAGTCCAGACGAGTAACACTTATTCCATTGTGGCATAGTGGTCACTACTCACATGTAGTCCACATAGCTGGAGCTGGAATGGAGTCTTTCTGTGTGTGCATGGATGTACACTGCAGTACATGGTCTTCAAATGTCTTGTCAAGTGTTACTGGAAGAATTTCACTTATTGAGGTCCTAGGATGTGGACAATGTGCTTGTAGGGGTATAGCTTGCCACCTGTTTTCCTACCCGTACCCATCTTGGCTGATAACATCTAGCAGGAGGGGGTTGACCAATTGGATCCTAGAGGTAATAAATGATAGTCCTGACTGTCTTGAAGGAGGTGGTCATGCAGCCACGCCTTAAAAAGAAGAAAAAAAATGCCTTTTTAGATCTCAGTGATTTTTTCCAAATGTAAGCTGATTGCAAAAATACCTTTTTTGATTAAAGTGCTCAAGTAGGTGATTGCTGTGATGTCACTGATTATCTGGATCCATTCAATTTGGTTTCATGCCAGGTTTTGGCACTGAAACAACATTGGTTACCCTGATGGATGCAGGAGGACAGAAGTCAGTGTGACCTTTTTATTCTGGACCTTTCGGTGGCTTTTAGTACTATCAATACTGTAGTGATGGTCTCAGATGGGGATTTGAGGGACTTTATTGTGGTGGTTCCACTCCTACCTGGCTGGGTGCTTCAGAAAGTGACGTTGGGGAATGCTGGTGTGTAGCATGGCAATTATGCTTTGGTATTCTGCAGGACACTGCTCTGCCCCCTATTCTATTTCACATCTACATGAGGCTGCAGAATAACCTGGGGATTTAGAATGAGGTGTCATCAGCATGCCATTGACACCCAGTTCTGCTTTTCTTTTTCATCAGATTCAGGTGAAGTTGTGGAAGTGCTGAATCAGTAATTAGTACTGGACTAGACGAAAGCCAACAAAAAGATGAAGCTTAATCCAGACAAGCCAGAGATACTGTTGATGGTGTGATTGATTTCACTTGGGAGGAAGCATTTAGCCTGATATGGTTGGGTTGTGCTCACCTTAAGTGATCAAGTTAGCAGTCTGGAGGTGCTGTTAGATCTGATCTTGTATTTTACCTTGTTGGTGAGCCGCTCTGGGAGCCCTTTGGGCTGAAGGAGCAGGGTATAAGTAAATAAATAAACATTTAGACTCTTCTGAGAAGTACTGTAGAAGTGGCAACAAAAAGAAGTGCCACACTGCTAGGTGTTGTCCAAACTTGGGGGTTGGTAAGAGACACATTCCTGCAAGGAGATGTGCTTTCTGCCCACACAACAAGGAATAACACCTTGCTGTAAGGGTATCCCCCCCCCCCCCCGGGCTGTGGAGTCGGAGTCGGAGGAAATTTTGGGTACCTGGAGTCGGAGTCGGCAAACAATGCACTGACTCCGACTCCTACTAAATTTAGATTGGAATTTTAAAAAAAGACAGCCTTTTTAGGCCTAAATGGAGAAATGGCAAAAAAACTTGGTGTTTCTCTGGAAAGAGAAAGTATAAGGAAACTTATAATTGAGGAGGCCAAATGTAAAAAGGAAGAACTACAGAAAGTTCTGAAAGGACGTTTTGTCTTCCTTAAAATGAATGCATGCACACATCACAGAGTCAATTATTTCACCATTAATGTTAGATTTGTGGATGAAAACAAAACAATAACACGGACCCTCGGATTAAAGGACACTCAGGCACATCACACCAGTGATTATCTTCAGAAGTTAGTGGAGGGTGTTCTAGAAGATTTTGAAATTAAAAAGGAACAGATTTTATGTGTTGTGACAGATAACGCTTCTAACATGTTGAGCACAATTGAGAAGATGAACGCAGATGAAGAAGGTAACAAACAGATATTAGAGTTAGAGGAAGACAGCTCTGCAAGTATTGGAGAAAGTTTAGAAACTGAAGAGAATGCTGACATTTTTTTAGACAACTTTGTTGAAGAAGCATTGAAGCTTGCTACTATTCATCATATGCGATGTGCTGTTCATACACTGCAACTTGCCATAAGAGATGGATTAAAAGATCGCCATGCAGCTACACTAATTGGCAAATTACGGCAAGTAACTGTTGCAGCCAGGGCCCCGAAAACAGATGCAATTTTGAAAAGACGTGCAGGAAAAGGAGCCATTTTGGATCAAACAACTCGCTGGGGAAGCACTTATTTAATGGTGAAGCGTTTGCTTGAACTTAAAAGACTTCATAGAAGAAATGGACAATGAAAATCTTGCATTAACTGAAAGCCAGTGGACACAAACAAAAGAGCTGGAGAACCTTCTTTCTCACCCCTTCACTGTCACCAAGAGGTTGCAATGTGACGATCTAACCCCGGGTAAATTCCTCTTGGAATGGAAGAGCCTGTTATATCGCCTGAACAAAAATGGAGGGTTAATAGCTGAGGGCATTGCATCTTCAATGATGAAAAGAGAGAGTCTTTTACTGGAAAATGAAATCTTGTTAGCGGCTATTTATGTTGACCCAATGAGGCGACTTTTGTTGAACAGTGAACAGACTGCTACTGGGAAAAAGGCCCTCTATGATGTAGCAGTTCGCATGAAGGGATTACGACCTGAAATACCTCCACAGGAGGATGAAGTTCTTTTAAGCAATAGTGTTAACTCAGGATCATCTTCTTCAAATGAAGAATTAGACTTTGATTCCTTCTTAGACAAAATGGAAGTTGCTAAAGGAAAGCGACGTCGCATAAGCGTTACAGAACCAGTAAATGTCCAAATAAAAAAATTCCAACAGGAGTTTTATAAAGCACTAAAAGAAGTTGAAAAGTATGATCGCTCATCAAAACTTACTGTTGAAGAAGCCATCCTTGTTTATCCAGAGATCGTTAGTGATGTGGCCAGAATAGTTACTGCAATGCCACCCACCCAAGTCAGTGTCGAAAGATTATTTTCAGCCCTAAAAATAATAAAGTCTGACTTAAGAGCCTCTATGAAAGAGGATCTGGCAGAGGCAATTCTCTTCCTTAGAACTCTACATTGAATTGATTTGCATTTGCTAAGCCTATAACTACATTTCAAGATTAATATAAACCATTTCTAGGTTTTACATTTTGTTTTTGGTTCATATAGATAAGCTTTGTTTTTGTTCTAAAACAACCAAATAATGTGGTTTGTATTTTTGAACTGGTACAGTTCCTGTTCCTGATGTTTATGCCTGCTGCTACTATCCAGCCACTTGATTAATTAAATTAATAAAAAAAATTAATAAAACGTTGTTGTTTTCATTGTGTTTGTCTTTTGCTTAAACTGTTCAATACAGTAGACTGTTGGCTTCCCAGCCAGTAGTCCTGTGGTAATGACATGTATGTTGCCTTTCTTTCCTTCAAGGAATGTATAAAATACATTCGCATATTAATACAGAGGAGTCGGAGTCGGAAGTACAAAAAACTGAGGAGTCGGAGTCGGAACATTTATCTACCGACTCCACAGCCCTGCCCCCCCACACACACATTTGTAGAATTCGCTCTAGAGAAAGGGCCATCCAACTGATGGTTTTAAAGGTTAGAGTGTTGGACTGGGACTCAGGAGATCCAGGTTCCAGTCCCTGCTCGGCCATGAAACTCACTGGGTGACTTTGGGCCAGTCACTGACTCTCAGCCTAACCTACCTCACAGGGTTGTTGTTGTGAGGATAAAATGGAGAGGAGGAGGAGGATTATGTAAGCCGCCTTGGGTTCCTTGCTGGGAAAAAAAGGCGGGGTATAAATAAATAAATAAATAAATAAAATGAAGTTGAAATTGGGTTGACTAGGAATGGTGACATTAAGTGATATTTTTGATGTATCATCTCTTGGGGATGTATGGCTAAGTTAAAACTTCCAGTAACTTGTGTGTGTGTGTGTGTCATTAGGTGTGACCATGTAAGAATAAGGGTTCCATTTGTAAACAAGTTTCCCAAATGCGCTTGGATTTAACTTGGGGGCTAGAACATTCCTTAGTATTTGTCCCCAGCCCTCCACTATATAAATCTTTTTAGTCACAGATATTTAAGAAGAGTGTGCAATTAGAGCAGTACTGTATTGCTGGAATAATATGCTGTTTTGGGAGAGTTGAAATCTGTGGGAATACGAAGAAGAAGCCCGGGGGGGGGGAAAATAGATCAAAACTTTAAACACAAACAAGGTTTTGTTATACCTAACCAGGGTTGCAAAAAAATCATGATTTTTTGCAAAAAAAAATTATTTTTAATTTAAATCAATGATTTTTTTATTTATTTAATCAAACCCCCCCCCCCAATTTTTTAGTAAAATTAATTTCAAAGTTTCAGGCAACCACATGTACAAATAGCCTACACTTAATAGTTAAGAACACCAAATTATACAGAAAACACTTTCCTCATTTTTTTTAACGTTACCAGTATTATCAGTTACTAGGCTGCCTACACGACAGGGTTGCAAAAAAAATCATGATTTTTTGCAAAATATTGAAAAAATCAATTTTTATTGATGATTTTATTGATGATTTAATCATTGCAACCCTGTACCTAACTGACTGAAAAATGTCAGTTCTGTATTGTTGATGGCGATGTTGTTGATGTCGTTTTTCCTCAAGTTGTGCCACAAAATGTTTCTATGCATATCAAAGATAGCATGGAATTCCAAGTGCTGGTTGTTAATACAGGCCTGCGGCTCACGCTGGCTCAGCTTGTCTGAGTGTGGAAAGCTAAGCAGGGTCAGGCCTGGTTATTACTTGGATGGGAGACCCCTCCTCTAGTTTCCTGCATTGAGCAGGGGGTTGGACTCGATGGCCTTGTAGGCTTAATAAGATCTATGAATACTTTTGGAGTGGGAGGAAGATCAGATCCTCCTACGCCAGTGTGGCGTAGTGGTAAGAGTGTTGGACTGGGACTCAGGAGATCCGGGTTCTAGTCCCCGCTCGGCCATGAAACTCACTGGGTGACTTTGGGCCAGTCACTGACTCTCAGCCTAACCTACCTCACAGGGTTGTTGTGAGGATAAAATGGAGAGGAGGACGATGATTATGTAAGCCGCCTTGGGTTCGTTGCAGGAAAAAAGGTGGGGTATAAATATAATAAAATAAAAAAAAAAAAAAAAATGATCTTTGCCCATCCACTAAGATCAACTTCTGGGCAGCTTGCCACCATCTTAATGGGGACACATCAAAAGGTATTCTCCATGGCAGCACCCAGGTTATGAAATAGCCTCCCCCGGGGAGATCTGTCCAGCTCCCTCCTTTATGGTCTTTTGAAGATGTTTTCATTCTGGCAGGCTTTTTAACTGACCGAAGACTTATCATCCTTGGCTGTCTGCTATCAGAATCTTGTCTCTTTTTAAAAAAACAACAACAAACCTGTTTATTTATTCATGTTTTAAAATTATTGCTTGCTTGCTTCTTAATTTATGAATGCTAGCTGCATTGAGTGATTTTGTTAAAATGGAAATACAGGATAAAAACCTTTGTATGTATAAATAAATAAAAGTTGCATGTTCAAATCTACCTTAGAGCTTAAAGGACAATTGAAATTCTTCTCTTGCAACAAAGTATAAAAGCACTTAACAGTTCAGGAGGTGTAGGGTTTCTTTTACCCCCTCAAACCAAGCCCCTGTCCCTAGGAGGGAAAAGTAGTATTTTTCACAAAGACCTGAATGGAATTTGGATTATTTGAAGAAAAAGAAGCAATCTGAAACCTAGCCTTCTATTGTTACACCCAATTCCTGTGGTGTATGCATGTATACTTGTGTACCTGGGTTTGTTGAGGGTGTGTGTGGTTTTGTTTTGTTTTTTGGTGGCTTTCAAAAGTGATCTGCTAAAAACCATGTATCTTGTAATTAATTAGAAACTGCAAGGTGTTCGCATATCATATGAATTCTAATTGCACCATTTAGCTCCTACTTGCTCAAAATCCTTAAGCTCTCCTTGTTTTCTGCATATTTGCAGAATGTATTGTAGACCAACAGCAAATGGTCACAAAACAGTCCCATTGATCAGCCCTTGAAGGTAATTGTTTCTAACTGCTTGACAGGATATTGCAGGGAATGGAATGATCACTCAGGACTGGGCCCTGGCTGCTTTACCGCCTATAACAACAGTAAAAGTCTACACAAATGGCATCTATTAGTATACTGTCCCAGGAGATGTTCAGTCTTGAAGGAAATGGGATAAATTTGTTGCTGCTTCTGCTGGAATTAAGCTGTTTCTTTTATTCACAAATTCTTCCAACAGCTTTATTTTTGACACGATCATGCTGACAAAAAGAAGTTACCTTTAAAAAGTTACTATTTATGTATCTTACACAGATAGTATCTGCTGATGCAGTGTTCAGACTTGCATTTCTAATGATGATGTAATGGAAGAAAGCACCTTACAGAATAAAGTGGGGCCAGCCTCTCCACTGTCACCAAACTTAATATGAAACTGGTGATTGTCCCATTTTATGTAATTTGTAAGCTCTCTCTCTCTGTAGGGACCCAGAGACTTATATGCAGCACTAAGCATACTTTGTGCTCAATAAATATTGAACAGTAGAAGTAATAAAGTATCAGCTGGTACCCATCATGTCTTTATTCTCACTAATTGTGATCCAGTGTGGCGTAGTGGTTAGAGTGTTGGACTGGGACTCGGGAGATCCGGGTTCTAGTCCCCGTTTGGCCATGAAACTCACTGGGTGACTTTGGGCCAGTCACTGACTCTCAGGCCTAACCTACCTCACAGGGTTGTGAGGGTAAAATGGAGTGGAGGAGGAGGAAGATTATGTAAGCCGCCTTGGGTTCTTTGCAGGAAAAAAAGGCAGGGTATAAATATAATACATACATAAATAAATAAATAATGTGATGAGGCTTGATTTTGTTTTGTTTTTTACTTCAGGGATCTCAAGTAGAATAAAATACCTGCTCTAAATTATGAATTAAATAATTTTAAGCAGGTCCATAGCCTATGAACCACATCTGACTGATTAAGGCCTTCTTTTTCACTATGTGGTAATTTGCTCATTTTTTGGTCTGGGGCAACCCTGACAAGCCCCCCCCACACCTCTTGAATTAAAATAGGATGTGTACAATGTACAGATCAAACCAGCCCATGTATCCAAGATGTGTAAATCACATTAATATGAATATGTGATCAGTTCAGAATGTTTCTCTCCTGAATGTATTGTGATGATGTAACTGAAAAAGTCTATGTAACATATACAGCATACTTAAATGCAAATATCAGTTAAAACACAACACAACATACACTGCTCCTGTACTAATTAGTAATTGATTTTCACTCTAGTCCTGTGACTTGACAGGTAATCGGATTTCTTTTCACTGAGAAACGTGACTACTAAAAAGAAATCTGAACAGTGGGACCCTCTCCCTTAAATTTGGTAACTAGTTCAAGAGAATAATAAAACAATCCTTTTACAGATAATGGGGACTTTAATTCGGTTCACTGTGGGATAGATTCAAGTGTGGTGAAGAATGCTGAGTAGCAGCTGGCCATGTGCTGCAGAAACGGAATAATACTTGTTAAATATTAGTCACGGCATTTATTTCTAATCTCATGATTTTCACATCACCTTCCAGAATGTGGAAACAAAGCCTGCTTTGAGGATGCAATGTATATTCCAAGTTATGCTGCTTCATTCTATTCTTGTTACTCCTGTATATTTGGGAAATTTCAGGGGTGTTTTCTTAAATCTACACCATCAGTTAACTTACTGGGATATGTTGACTTTACAAAGTGTTAGCTGCCTCCTTGTTGTCCCTACATGATAATGTGCATGCTGGGTTAATACAGCGAGAAGGACTGATATCTCCAGAACAACTGATTTCTTCTTTATAGGTCACTGCACCTTTCATATCTCTAATCAGGCCGAGCAGGAAATAGCATGTTCTACAAAAGCAAGAGTGAATTGTGGAAAGCGATGGTTGTTCATTCAGCTATGACCAAACAAATCACCCAACAGGGGGGCTCACAGCTGCTTAGCATGTGAGATGGAAATGCATGTTGGAGGCAGCCTCTGGAAAATAAATCTTAAGCATATGCCTGGCATTTTCAAAATAAGGCAGATTATTATAAAAGAAAAAAAGATCCCCACACTGATTTATGTCAGTCTCAAATGCAGAGAAGGAAGAGGTGGGATAAAGGGCCAAACTAAACACTACATGCAAATAGGTATATCAAGACCGCAATAACTGGTTGTGGTATGGAAAAGCAATTTCAGGTAGGAAGATTTGGAGCAAAGAAGAAATGAGAGGTGCTTAACCCTTCCTTGCCTGCCTGTTTTTCTACTGCAAATCCCCCTCAAGCCTCCCAATCCCGCAGGTTTCCAGACACATGGCTACTTTCACATTTATATATGAAGGAGGATAACAGTTTGGCAGGGGGAAGAGATGCATCAGAAAAGTGGCAAATGGGGAAAGGGTGAAACAACCCTCCCCTCTCCCCCAAATCTTTTCCCCGCTCCCCCAAATCTTTTCCACCCCAAATTTCTGCTCCCGGAGCTGTTTTTCCCTAAGAGTAGCCACTAGGAATTTAATAAATGCATTTGTGTAAAATGTTCATTTTGGCCCAAAGTTTAGGAGAATAACAGAACAATCCCATGTGGGTTTACTCAGAAGTAAATTCCACTGAGTTCAATGGAGCTTACTCCCATAGAATTGCAGCCTAAAGCAGTTCTCCTATACTGGATCCACTTTTCAGTCCAACTTTTTTGTTTATGATCTGTCAACAATCCCTGAATGGAGTCATTTGGGTTAAAACTTAGGAGTATCGACCCTAATAGTCAAATGGCTCATTCTTACCTCTGCCAAGTAACTCCAGTGAAGTAACGGTATAAGCAGTACTGTGTTTGGTATCCTGAATTGGCAAATCAAGCATTTGTAGTACCGTAATCACTGCTAGCAAAGTAACACTGCTACTAAAGCAACACTAAGAAAGTAGTGTTCTGATAAACACAGAAAAATATGATTTGACATCACTCTTTAAAAAACCCCACCACCCTATTAAAAGATAATTTGACAGATGTTTTGAATTAAATGATTTCTTTTTTAAAGGCTTAACTATGAATCTGGGCTTTTAGTCTCCATCATGTTCCCAAGAATGTTACTGGGAGTCCCTCTGTGCTCCTCCCAGCCTAGATGGAATCATTTCTAACCCCCCACTTATTTATCTTATTTTATTTATTACATTTCTATACCGCCCAATAGCCAAAGCTATTTCATGTTTGTGACAGCTGAAGCTGAGGCTAAGAAGTCTCAGGCTTCTTTCAGGCTAAGAAGTCATTAGGTGTGTGGTACCTAGATTTCATAGATAGATTTCATAGATAGAGTTGGAAGGAGCCTACAAGGCCATCGAGTCCAACCCCCTGCTCAATGCAGGAAACTAGAGGAGGGGTCTCCCATCCAAGTAATAACCAGGCCTGACCCTGCTTAGCTTTCCATGCTCAGACAAGCTGAGCCAGCGTAAGCCACAGGCCTACCTCTTAGCTATCCAGGAACTATGGTAGCTGTAGATACTGCTGGTGCATATGTGTGGCAGCACCTGAAACCCTTGGGAAGCCTGGGGCCTTTGCAGCTGGGGTTTGCCTCTGTTCAGTTTCCCAAAGTGGAGAGTGGAGGAGTGGATTGTTGGGGAGGGCGTCACCCAGCAACATAGAGCCAGTGTGGCGTAGTGGTGAGAGTGTTGGACTGGGATCCCAGAGATCCGGGTTCTAGTCCCCGCTCGGCCATGAAGCTCACTGGGTGACTTTGGGTCAGTCACTGACTCTCAGCCTAACCTACCTCACAGGGTTGTTGTGAGGATAAAATGGAGAGGAGGAGGATTAGTATGTAAGCCGCCTTGGGTTCCTTGCAGAAAAAAAAGGCAGGGTATAAATATAATAATAAAAATATATATTAAAAAAGAGACCTTTGGGGGCCTATTTTGGAGTGGGACAAAAAAGAGCAGATAACCACCCATCCCCCTCCCAAAATAAAAACATTGCTGGGTGGAACTGAACCCAGTCAGGATCACTGCATCACTAGTCGTGAGGATAAGTGCATTTTCCAGAGATTTTCCATGACTGAAACAAACAAGGTCAGGTCTGTTGTTGATTCAAGACTCAAATTGATTAGGCATGGGGTACTCCAAACAACCCTACGAGGATAGATTATTGGATTCTTGGGGATGGGGAGAATGAAACAGGAGTATCATGGGTGAAGGTGTGGATGATTGGTCACAACACTGAACAGGATACCTCCATGCTGCAGTGTTTTGTTCCGGTCCCACTTGTGTTCTCTAATAACAATCTAGGTTTCCTCCTACATTCCACCATGTGGTGCTCCTCCTGGTCAATGTAGGAGTCTTGTGGGACTCTCCAGATTTATAGCTTTGGGTAGCTCCCAATTAGCTGTAGCTAATTAGACCTAGCTTCTCAAAAGGGTGTGAGGAAACCTTGCTATTCAGTCAAACAAGATGGTCACTTCTGCAGGGATTGACAGCTCAGGGTTGTCAAATGCTCTGTTGAAGAGCAACTAAAGGTCATGTTAGCAGCTCAGGTGATAATGACACCAAGAATCTGACCCAATTTGAAACAGTTTAATTACACCAAAACATGTTTGTTTGTTTTTCTGTATTTATAGGCTGCCTTAAAACAAAGTTCTCAGGATGGCTTATAATGAGGAATAAAAACAAACTCAATGTCAATAAAATACATAACAATAAAAATGTAATATGACATAAAAGATCAAATAGAGAGTAAAAACAGCTTCAAGATTAAACAAGGCCTGGCTTGTGCTTTTCATGCAGCTTTTTAATTTTTGTACGCAGCATTGCTTCTTTCATCTAAGCACACTTTGCCACATTTCAGTGTCCTTATCAGTGCTTTTTTTCTGGAGAAAAGGGTACCGGAACTCTTGGATTACATTTCCTCGGGAGTAGATGGCGATTAAATTGTAATGCAATTAATAGAAGAAAAGGTGCTGGAACTCAGTTCCGGTGAGTTCCACCAGAAAAAAGGCCCTGGTCCTTATTCTTTACTTCCATTTGTTGCAGAAATTGCCTCTTCTGCCCAGGGGCCTGCCTGCCCCAATACACCAATTAGGACACAGCACCGGGCGGATTTGGGAAGGAAAGCTTTATTTTGTGGTTTCTGACTGCCCCCTTTCTATAGCAATACCTATGCATTTAGTTATGTACGTACACAGAACCCATATATGGTCATGTTTCCTTCTTTTTTCCTGCTGCTTGACCCTATACCATATATGGTCATACTCCCTTTCGCACCTGGCCTTTCGCAACCTGTACAAAGTTCATGGAGGACCCTTAGGGGGAGGGGTCTTGCCTTTGTGCTCTGCCTCACATTAGTTCCTCCAGTTGGGTGTTATCCAGCTTATGTTTATTGACTTGGACTTTCAGATTGCCAAGTTCTGCTGTATATAACCACCACTGATTGAGACTTACTTCTGAGTAGGCATGTATAAGATTGCGCTGTAACAGTGCAATCCTATGCTTGTCTACTCTAGAATTAAGTCCCATGGAGGCCGGGACTTACTGTCTGGTAAGTGAGTATAGGATCGCAGTCTTAGCCTACAATTCAGATTTAAACTGTAGCCTCATACTTCAGGCTCAGCTAAGAACTAAACCTACAAATGGTTCTTAAAATTGTGTCCCTAGTCAGGTATTTAGTACGTATTGGTCTGTCTCTTCCTTCCAACGGGGGGGACGGGGGGGGGGCTTTGATCAAGTATTAGCTGACTCTGGTTGAATTTATCTTTCCCAAATGTTGCTTCTCCCAGCTACTTACTGGGAAAACCAAGATTCATTATTCACATCCTGGAATATGCTGAGCTAGAATATCCCCACTTGCTATCTTGATAGGTATTTGGTAGAATGACTAATTGGAGCAAACAAAATCTGCTAAATTCACATACTGTATCTTTCTAGCTGTAAGATTTCTGTCTGCTTCGTTTAGTGTTGTATGTAAAGGAAATAACTGCTCAGAAATCAGAACGAATATTCTTTTCATTAAAAAAAACAAACCTGTCTAGTCATGGCACCCAGTTTTTCCTAATTCCAAATGACTCTTCAGTAATGGTTTACCGAAGACTTACCGTACGGTCCTGTTGCCAGAGTATGATATTCGATATAATTCAAATGTATGTGTTGATGGGGAAGAGAGGATCTTTGCAAGCATTTAAAAGTCTGTATTTAGTCATTTGTTATGACATTCTCGCAGTCCCTTTTATGGCTGAGTTTGTTACTTGTGCTGAATACAGTGCATTAAATATAACCAACCTACCTCAAGGAAAATCCTTGGAGTGGAGAGAAGATAATGGATATTGACATAGCAATATGTCTTCCTGTATTCTTGATCGCTGTGCATTGCTAATCAAGCCATTTTACCGTTGGAAATTGGGGCACTGGAGTAAGGTGCAAAGGTTATGTTACTTTACCAAAATAAAAGAAGTAATTTTACATTTGATAGCAAGTTTAGAACAGTTGGCTGCTAGGCTGGAAACATATTTTCCAACAGACCTGAGGGCTCTGTGGAATCATGTGGCAGAGTCAAACCATAAAATATATCATAAATACAAACACCTCAGATTCTTGGTGTCCCCATCAGTTTTTTTAAAGCAATGAACATTAAAAATATTTAGAATTCCTAGGCATTTGCATCACTTGTCAAGTAACATGGCACTTGGGATTATTTTATTTATTTCCCCCTTTTCCTGGCCTTCACCAAGCATCTTACAATATAAGCAGAGTAGTATAAATACAGTTCCCTCCCCGAGATATTCATCTGGACCCGCATTTTATAGGCATTCCAATGTTCCTTGAAAACTGTTCTGTTTCATAAGGCCTTTGGTTTAGAGTAATTATTTCTCCTGCTTTGTTTTGAAAACCTGTTGCCATGGTTTTTAATTTTTTTTACTGATGTTTTCTCTTGTATATGTATATCGATTGATACTTTTAGTATTTTTGATGGCTTACTTGATTTTGATATTGTTATCCTCTACGCTGCTTTGAAGCCCCCCCCCTTTTTTGCAGAAAAGCAGCCTAAAATATTTTCTTCAATTACAACACAGGAAGGTTTCTCTCCCTTTGCCTCTTTTCTGAGGCATAGGGATGTTCAGATAGCAGCAAGTAAAAAAAATAAAATCTCATAAACATGGTTATCCTCATTTTTTAAGCTTACTGAATAAATGGGTGATGCTGCTACTACTGCAAAGCAGCATCCAATGAAGAGGAAAAGGCTGTGTGTGCCTCACGTGGGTTATTTCTTGGTGTGTCCACTAGTCTGTAATGTATGAAGCAGTCCAAAATATATGCACGGAATTTACCAGGTTTATCAGTCATCTATCTTCCTTTCCCACACATACTCCATCCCTACGAAACAAATGGTGTGGATCCAAAATCTGCCCCTTCTGTCCACAGAAGGCTTCTGATTAGGTGAAGTGTTTCTGCTGGCAGAATGGTGTGGGGAGAGAGGAGCCAGTCTTTACCAATTTCCACTGCAAATCTGCTCTGGAGGGTTAGGGGGCCCTCCAGAACAGTATAGAGGGCAGTGTTGGTGCCTGCAGTGGGAGGGAAAGATCACTTCTCCCCCCACAAATAGAATGTCCTGAGCAAAACAACACTTAGGGAATGCTCCCACTGATGGGAGGAAATGCTAGATCTAAGCCAATGCGTTTTGTGACTGTTGCAGTGAAAATCTGCTTTTTCTGTAGAAGGAAGAGATAATGTGTTGAGGATTGTTAAAGCTTCTTTCAATAGATGTGAACCTGTGAGAAGTAAATCACACTTCTACATCCTGCATTTTTAATCTCCCCCTTGGTGTTAAAAAGACTTCTTCCTGTAACTTTTTATCTGCTGCTCTTAAAATGTAAAAACGAGGAAGCCTGTCTGTTGGAGTGGAGGGGCCACATTAAAGAGAAACCTTCTCCCTCTGAGTCGCTTTACCTTTTGACACTTGACAACATTTTTTTTCCTCCTTTCATCTTGGAAAAGAATAAAAGGAAAGTGAACCCTTCCCCTTTCGATAGTATTCTGGACTTTTACTTTTTCTTCTGGATTCTACTTTGATCTACACATCAAAAAAGCACGCTGGCATTTAAAGTTGGCTAGAAGTTTCTGGTGAGAACCAGAAACTGTTTCTCAGCCTCAGATTTTGCCAGGGAAGCATATGGCACATGCTGAACTGTTTTAAGCAGCTGCGTTCACCTATTTCAAATTAAACCACCAAAGTGAAAGAGTGCATTTCCTCAAGAATTCCAATTAATTTTTTTGGCTCAAATATGGTGAACCACAATAATCAGAATCTTTGGTACTTTAGAAATTTAATTTCTGTTCCATGAAATGTGAACACACACTTATGCATACAGGGCAGTATCCAATGGGGGCTGCTGTGTTTACCCAGTTGACATAGTGCTAGCATGAGCAACCTCTAGCACAACGCCAGTAGCGTACCCAGGCACAATGGGTTTCCCAGCCCCATGATCTCTTAAAACGGGAGTCGTGATCATCTATCAAACACGTGCATAAAACAGAAAAGCATGAGGAAAATATGACTTACATACCGGTGGTTAAATAGTATAAACGACAAAATAAGTCATGTATTGTGGGCTTCCTGCTGGATCCAGGGGCTATCAATTATCACAGGCGTTAGGATCCAGAAAATTGACATCCTGTATCTCACCAGGCTCACCCACAGACTCATCTTGCACTTTTATGCCCTCATGCTGTCTTCATTTCTCAAATTACGAATGTTTGTGACTCCAATAAGCAAAGCAGCATGGAGAAATCCTTTCCCATGTGTCAGAGAAATGCTATTTTTGCCCACTTTCTACCAGTCTATGCTTATGGAACATTCTAGATACTTGCAGCCTGAAACTATGCATGTTTAGTCAGAAGCAAATATGTCTTTGTTCAGTGGGGCTGTCATGCCCCTGCCCATGGGCAAAGCGTTATAGCTATAAGTATGTGAGGGGAGGGGGAGTGTGAGAGGAGTGTGGAATGTTGAGATGTCTGCTGATTGGCTGAGAGAGTGAGAAGGAGGGGTGAAGCCTGTGATATATAAACAGAGGGTGGTGCTGTTCAGGAGAGAAGTCACAGAGGGCTGTCTGAAGAGAGGGGGGGAGAGAGAAAGAGAGAGGGTTTTTTTGTGAGCTGTGGAGGGGAGTCTGAGGGAAGTCTGAAGAGAGAGGGGGAGAGTGGGTAGAGAAGTCTGAGTGGAGGTGGGAGCTGGAGTCTTGTCTGAGAGAGAGAGAGAGAGAGGGAGGTTTTTTTTCAACATTTAGAATCCATTAACATCATCTATTTCCCTACCCTGGATTGTAAATAAATAAACTTGTTTCCTTTTTAAAAACTTAAAAGGAGTGGTCTGAGTTGGTTACTCTGAAGGGGTTGGTGGCAGCGGAGGAGATTAAGGGAGTGTGGAGGTCGGGTCTGACAGGTGGTGGTGAGCAGAGGGGAGGGGCGTCACAGGTGGTGGCAGCGTTGGGATTTGACCATAGTAAAGCTTCGGGTGTGAATCACAAGGTGGGGGTGAGGGGAGAGACGTCACGGGCGTACATCCAAATTAGTAGGCAGAGAGTTGCAGCATTAGCCATTGCAGCAGATAGGAATGTGCACTGGCCTAGTTCACATCTCCTCCCCTGCATCTCTCCTGTTTTTTTTTTTTTTTTGAGGAGGGTGGATTGCATGGATGAGGCCTATGTATATGGGCAAAACCAATGCACCACTTACAGGAGGTATGTGGTGGAATGTGATCCTCCATAGGAAGGAACTCCACAGCCCAGTAGTTTATGCACTGTGCTTTCTTTTCTCAGTTAAACAATTAAATTTGGAATTCAAACAAATATTCTTCTGAATCAGGAAAACCCATCCCTAAAAGCGAGAAAGTCACCTTCTTAAAGCATATGTTGGGAGTATGACAAATACCATTGTAATGTTTGGCGGTCTTTTTCCTTTCCTCCTATTTAGGATCTATGTTTACCCTGAAAGTGCAAGTCAATGACATCATCAGCCATCAATATCTACGCCAAGCGGTTGTGGAAGTCTTTGTCAACTACACAAAAACGAATTCCACGCTAACTGGAAATAATGGAGCAGTATTGATACGAGTTCCCTATCAGCTAGGTCTAAGTTTAACTATTGCATCTTATAAAGATGGTTATATGTTAACACCTTTGCCTTGGAAGACTGGGAGAATGCCAAGTAAGTAAGCCACTTTGAAAAGCCTATTTTTAAACTAAATGCACTTGAACTTTTCTTTCTTCCCTTGGGTAATCCATCTAATTGTCACCAAATGAATGTGACTTAATGAAGTCACCCAAAGTAGGTCATGCCTGAATATAACTGTAAAGGTAAATGGCACTGTCTTGGAACAGATATAAAACAGATATCAAATTGAATCCATGAAATTATTTTAATTATTGGAAGTTCTTCACCAAATATATGCAGGTTAGGTGGAAGAAGGCTGAAAAACCTCTTCAGTATTTTGAAAGCAGGAAGGAGGGTGGGCAACATATTAGCCTGGTTCACACATCATGACAGCCCAGTGTGGCGTAGTGGTGAGAGTGTTGGACGGACTGGGACTCGGGAGATCCGGGTTCTAGTCCCCGCTCGGCCATGAAACTCACTGGGTGACTCTGGGCCAGTCACTGACTCTCAGCCTAACCTACCTCACAGGGTTGTTGTGAGGATAAAATGAAGAGGAGGAGGAGGATTATGTAAGCCGCCTTGGGTTCCTTGCAGGAAAAAAGGCGGGGTATAAATATAATAAATAAATAAATAACTCACATTTTTTTGTCGTGAATAAGGCAGTGTGCTGCTGCGCACTATCCACTCGCTCCTGCTGCAAGAGGGAACAGATTAAACAACCCAGGGACGCTCTGTCCCTGCGTTGTTTAGTGTTGCGCGACCGAACCTAGACCCCTGGCTTGTCTCTCCCCTGAAAAGCCAGAGAAAGAACCCATGGTTTGTTCTAGGCTTGCAATGGGACCGACCAGGAAAGATGCCTTGTTCATGAAAACGCGCAATTTTAAAACATGGTGGGTTGTCATGAAGTGTGAACTAGGCCATTATCTCAAATTGTGATAATGTGTTTTCCGGTAGAGCTAGGGAAGTTAGAATCGTTGTCCTCGTACTGCTGCTTAGAACCTTTGTATTACTACTTACTTTTTTATTATTTTCTTAAAGTTTGTGTTATCTATTTTTAAAAAATCAAAAGAAACGTATCTCTCTTTTTCCTTTTTTGTCATATGATTTTACAAAATAACAAGGTAGAAAGTCTAAATTAAAAATTACCATAAATTAATACATAAAGAGAAAAACTTGAGTGAAGGCTTATAGTTTTGAAATGGATGATTCTAATAATTAACAACAAAATTTCCCAACCCATGGCAAAATAAATCTGTGTGTGTGTGTGTGTGTGTGTGTGTGTGTGTGTCAGAGTACAGTCTGGTGGCTCCTATGTCAGTGGGGCAGTGTATCTGCTCCAGGTTGTAGCCTGAACTTTTAAGGAGCTATCCGTGGTGCTGAACCCATTCGGCAATAGGTTTCAGCACCATAGTTGGCACCTTTAAAGTTCAGACTAAAACCCAGAGTGGATACACCACCCCACTGACATTGGAGCCACCCGCCTCCATTCCCCCCATGGCTGTTTTTGCTGCCCCTGTTGTTGGGTTTGCTGCTGCAAAAACTGCAGCATTTTTTCAAGGAAATAAGGCATGCGGGGAACATGCGCCTTATTTGGAAGCCGAATCACTCTCCCAGAAACTTCCCAGGAGGATGACTTTGTTTCCTTGCAGAATTGCTGGTTTTTGCCTCCACTACCAAAGCAGCAAATTCAGGAGGAATCTTGGTGGCAGCAACAATTTCAGCAGGGGTGGGGCAGGCCGTGGGGCCCCCTGGCTCCTAGAAGTTGCCCACCCCTGCTGAATGAACAGTGTCTAGTAAAAACACCTGCGATTAATTATAATGTTCATAGGTCCGTTTCAGACAACATTAAACCACGGTTCGGTGTTCCTGTGCACGAGCAGCGGTAAACCTCAGGCTTGGCACTCTCCATTCCTCTCTCCTCTTCTGGAACAGCCACAAGGTTGAGATCAGAAACACCCACATCCGCTTTTAAACTAACCAGAGTTTCTCGTGACATCCGGACTGAGGGAACTCTTTAACTAAAGCTTCTGATTTCCTGCTCGTAGTCATGCGGAAGGAGGAGCCGAGAGGAGGAAGTGTTGAGGCCTGAGACTTACTGCTGCTAGTGCATGTCGTACTAGCACTGGTGTAGTGTTTCGTCTGAAAAGGGGCACCACCACAACCATTCCTTTATCCTTGATATCACTCCTATTTTCCAGTTTTCTACTGTTAACTAATTAATGGTAATTAATACATTTCCAACATGCACAGTATAATTTTGATTTACAATATTTTCTCGCAAACCCAAAAATACATGGGTTTGTACATGGGTGCCTAAGAGATAGTGTATATTATTATCTTTGAAATTGCTTTGTTTTTTTTTGTTTTTTTTCCCTGTTTTTTCTTCTTTTTAATATGTTTTTTGTTTTGTTTGGTGTAATTCACATTTTAAAAATGAATAAAGAAAGAACTTTAAGCTTCTGTTTCCAAAAAAGACCACAATCCCAAACCATAACTTCATCGAATAAAGTTATGAAGTTATAAATCAAATTCCCACCAGCATTTCCACATTGCTAAAAGGTGTCTGAAGTTATTTGATAAGATTTCCTTAATTTTAGCACATACATAATACCGTAGATAGTCTTCTATAACAATTTGATATTTTGGAACTTTTAAACAAAAACATTTGTCTCATTTTCAACACTCCTTTAACATCAGTGAAACTTCTCAAAGAAGCTGCTTAAAAAGTATAGAACTAACAGAATAATTGTGTATGGAGTCAGCACTCTGCACCTTTGAAAATTGTTCTGTGAAAGCAACAGGATCCTACACTTAATCCAAATCAATGCAATCAATTCTTTTTCCAGCTGAAATACTTTGTTCCTTTCTCTATCATGCCCTATATTTTACCATTCTCCAGAGCTCTAGCTTCTTTTTTGCTTTCTTTTGCAATATATACCTATGTAGTAACATATTCTTAATGTTTTGTCTCCCACAGTATATTCATCCGTTACACTTTCACTGTTCCCCCAAAGCCAGGCAAATATATGGCTGTTTGATGATACAGTTTTAATTACTGGGAAACTATCTGGTAAGTAACAGCCATACATATACAAGATTGTAAAGCATTTTCTCTTAAGATGATGTCTGGTGCTAAATTGAGTACATACAGTTTCAGCACATGTTTAATTATGACTGGGAGTGGTAGGTGCAAAGAGTTATTGGGTGTTGTATTTTGTAAGAGACATTTCAGCCTTTTATTAAATGTCTGATTTGCTATTCCTACTGGTAGATGCATTGGATAGATTCAGACTGTGTTTCTTCCTTTGCTCTTCCAGAATGCTAGAAACCATATCAAACTGGAAGCATGATTGAATCCAGTGCCACCATGCTTTCAGCAAGCAAGACTTTTTTCACAGGTCGCAAGACTTTTTTCACAGGTTGTGGAAATGTGGTGGTACCGGAGTCCATCATGTGATGCCTCTGAAGACAACCTAGTTCTACTTGGAACTCATCAATAACTGCTTTTGGATTCCAACAAACACAGTCAAATAGAACTTCCCATGTCTCTCTGTCATGTGAAAATTTGTGTGAGAGATGTGAAAGCTGAGCCCACTTTGAGAGCTTGAATTTGAGGAGGAGTTCTTCAGGGGAAGCTCAGAGAACAGGAAGTTTATGCGATTGCACTTGTTCTTTTCATGGTGGTGTAGCGTTTGAAACAGCTCTGAGTGGTGACTTTATGTGTAAGTGCATAATGGGAAAGAACCAATCATCGGATTCCACTCTTAAAGTTTGTTTGTACATGCACATGGTTAAACATTAAGTTCTGTTTCATTATCATTTTACTCCTGATTCTATTCTGCACTGAAGAACTGTGGCTACTACAGCTGGTTGTGTCTTTATGTTTGCCCCTGTCCATCCCCTCACTCTTTGGTATAGCCTCTTTGGTTTTAAAGTTGAACATATACCTCATAGAGCAGTGTTCTCCAACCTTGGGTCCCCAGATGTTTTTGGCCTACAAATCCCAGCCACCCATTCAAAGGTTGAAAGCGCGATAAGGTCCTCAATCCATTGCATTATAGGAGGTGCACGTTTATCCTTCCAGTGTTGTAATATCTGTCATTTAGCTGTCAAAAGGGCATGGAAAATCCATTTATGATTACCATATGTTAGCTTCCAGGAAGCGGGCTGGGCTGCATGTCAGCGGTGGGAAGAGCCAGAGCCAAAAGTGGGTGTATCACCCCTTTTCTCTTTCTGTCCCCCCTTTTTTCTCTTTCTCCCTCTGCTTTCCCACCTAGCAGGCTGCCAAAGAAGGGACTGATTGATCTTGCCAGAGGTCTGAACTGATCACACATGCAGATGGCTTTTGAAATTAGGCTGAGGGCCGCATTAAGTTAGGTCAAGGGCCGCATGCAGCCCTGGGGCCACAGGGTGTCCGCCCCTGTTATAGATGATCACCTTTCAAACATTCAGCCCAAGTGTAGCATATAACCTGAACATTTGCAAATGTGAGTGCTAGGTAGGAGGTGTAAAGAAGTGTCTTTTGTTTGAACATGAGTTCTTGGGCAGTGCTGGCAATCAAAAGTGTTAATTATTTGAATGGAAGTATTGCTAAATTGCTGACTTAGGATTCTTCCTCTCTTTCAGATGCCAAATCACAACCAAGTGTTCAGTTTCCAAAATATTTAATTAAACTTCCTGTAAACCACCATTTCACAAATGTAACAGCCTACCTTACGGTGCCACAACAGTTTTTGAAAGTGGACCATTTCCTCTATACAGCTGGAATTCTTTTAAACAAGTCAGGTATGTCAGATTCGCCATACTCTGGAGGATTTCTAATTCTTCACGTACCTCTAAATGTCCTACACCAGCAATGCATCCCCTTACTGTGGAGATCTAAAAAGGGTCCCTTTAAAGCAGGGCTGTACAACCCATGGCCACGGGCTGCATGCAGACCCCCAAAGCCTTATCTGCACCCTCTAGTGGGGTGCCCTAACACCCCCCCTTTACTGCCAAATCCCCTCCCCCAGCAATCCTGATACATGTAGCTCTTGCCTTGCTGGTTGTGCACCCCTGCTTTCAAAAGTGTAGGCACAGGTTAGACCTGGAAATGTAATGGTGTATCTGAGTAATGCTTGATCCATACATTCAGCAGGGCACGTGATGCAATTCTCCATGGGACTGTATCACACCAGAAATGAATGCTGCAGGGGAGAGGCCATTGTTAATATCAGGAGCAAGCTTTTCCATCTGGTCTTCCCCTCTCCCCTACCTGGGAAACCTTACAAGAAGTTTTGGCATGTTGGAAGATTGGTTTTTGCTTTGGGACTTGAGGAAGGATGTGTTTGGCGTTTAGGGTTTTTTAGTTCATAGATATAGAGTTGGAAGGAGCCTACAAGGCTGTCGAGTCCAACCCCCTGCTCAATGCAGGGAACTAGAGGAGGGGTCTCCCATCCAAGTAATAACCAGCCCTGACCCTGCTTAGCTTTCCACGCTCAGACAAGCTGAGCCAGCGTGAGCCACAGGCCTGTTCAATTATGTCATTGAGATATTGCTGCCTTAAATGTATAAGCTGTACTTTCTTGTATTGTTTGCATTTTGTATTTGTATTAACCTTTGTAAGCCACCTTGGGGAGGCTTTTTTGTCAAAAGGTGGCATAAAAACAAACAATAACATAACATATACCCATGCAGCGATCACTCCATGAATGTTCCACACATTATGCCTTTCTGGTATGAGTTAGAACCTTTCTTCCTGGCTTGGTAGCAGGAGTATACAGGCACATTTTTACATAGTGGAGCATTCAAACGTGCACTCTGCATATTTGACCTAGTACAATCTGTAAGGACTGCACCAATTACGCTGCTGCATGTTTAAATTAGCACATCATCTCTTTTTCCTAGGACCTAGGGCATATCTATACTGCACACTTACCAGTTTTATGGCAGTTTAGGTGCCATTGCTTTCACCAAAGAATCCTGAGAATGGTAGCTTGATGAAGGTGCCCACAATTCTGTATTAGAGATTCCTAGTCTGCATCACAAAACCTTGGTTTCCTTGAATGCCTATTAAGCTTGTCATGTAGATGTTCCCAGCGACTGATCTCTTGCGATACTAAACTTCAACAAATTTACTTTAACTTACTGCAAGATGCAGTTGTTCATTGATGTTTTTCAGACAACTAGCCATATCAAATCCTCTCATGTTTAGCTAGGGCAACGTCATTTTAGAAATCTCAGATTGTCAAGTGACAGAGAATTTATTGGTCTGAACCAATCATTAATGGCCTTACATTTGGGGGTGGAGTGAGTTTCTATCCTCTGAAGCCTCCATATTATTATTTTAGGAGCATAGGAAGTTGCCTTATACTGAGTCAGACCATGGCTCCATCTAGCTCAATATTGTTGACACTGACTGGCAGCGGCTCTCCAGAGTTTCAGGCAGGATTTTTTTCCCAGCCCTACCTGGAGATGCCAGGGATCGAACCTGAGACCTTCTGCATGCAAAGCAGGTATTCTACCACTGAGCTGTGATGGGTTCTACCCTCTGAGCTGTGTTTGGGAGGTGTCAAATGCTACACCTACAATGTTTTCAGACCACAGAGGAGACACTGCAGCTTTTCTGTGCCTTGTCCTGGAGAATTAGAACCTTTTGCTGCACCGTTGAAACTCTTGTCACTAAATTAAAAAGTATGGCTGGAGGAAATGATACATCAGAAACCATGTTGCATGGCCTGACTGCATTTCTGCAGGTTTGTTGCTGGCTGAGATTGTCATTCTCCGCCTGTTGCAAAGGAATGTGTAGGAGAGGGAATGCTTTGTCTCCCCCATCTTGCCTTCTGTTCCATCAGTCAATAATTACGGAATTTTCAAAATCTCCTTTTGCGTTGGCTACAGTGCAGTTGTACACATTCTTATACATTCAAGCTCTCCCAAATAATGTACAGAGAAAGAAAGAGAAATAATGTCAGTACAGAATAATCTATTCTAAATCAGCTTTGTTCCTGGCATACTGGAACACTCTCATAAAAGTTTCAGTGACTTCTCCCTCGTCGTAAATCAGTCTGTGTGCACAGTACCCATAGAATTATGATTTCATTAATGAGCAGTACTCCTCCTATATCCACCGAGCAAGCTTTATTGTCAACCATTATGGTGGCGTAGCTTGGTTTGTTTAAATGTGGCTGCCCAGTTTTTTCATCTCTCCCGTGGACCAATGCAGGCACACTGAGATACGGAGATTAATAATGTATGCTTACACCTTTTGCGTTTGAAGAATCAGCAAACAAAGCAACTTTCTATTTTTTGCCCCCTTGATTCTCCTGAAATCTCTCTGATGTGTTCTTTTAAATTATTGATGTGTTCCTGAGAAAATAGCTTCTATCCTTCAGGGCAGGAGGAAGTTAATTGATACATGATATTTGACAGTTTCCTTGCAACCCACGTGTAGCTGTCTGCAAATCTTAAGAAGGATTCAGATACTTAATAATTCTGTTTTTAGCCTTTTCTTTGGCAACCTGTCTCTACGAGCTGTGCAAGAATTAGTCATTTTGCATAGGTATTGCAAGCTTCCAGAAAAGAAGACAATTGTTAGGACGTGCAAAACTGCACCATCTATTTTATGGTTAAATGCAGATACCCAGTATATATATTTAAGCTAATGAATAGCTTAATACAGTTAATATTTTTAAATGCTTAAATATTCTGATCCTGCAGAGGAACATGCATGTTAACTAATTGCTCTTTATTTATTTGGTGCGTATCCTAATTACATTTCCCCCCCTCCCGTTTATGAGTAATTCCCATGCCTAAAAATTGAATATCAGAAAGTAGACTAACATTGCAATCTAATGCATGTCTTAGTGGGACTTACTCCTGAGTAAGTGTATGTAGGATTGTAGCCTTATATAGTTAGATTAGAGAAAAGGGGCGGGCAATGCTTAGCCTCTTGGAGGTCATGGTGTATTCTTTTTATGCTTTTCCAGTTACATTGATTGATTCATCTGTTCCCTTTTCGGACAGAAGAGTAATTAGTGGGAGCATTCCTGTGCTGCTCTTATTTGCCAAAGTGGAAAGCCTTTTCTTTTCCTTCTGCAGAGCTTTGCATTTCCTTTAAGGCTGCAGTCCTATGCAGCTGGGAGTATTTCCAGTTGAACTCAATGGCCTGGTTCGGACGAAACCACAACCCACAGTTAAACAAACTGTGAGTTGTTCGGGAGCGAGCAAGCATGCTGGCTCCCAAGCACTCACCTGCTCCTGCTGCACTAATCAAACCAGGGACATTCTCGGGTTCCAAGTCTGGATTTTTCCTCCCCCAACAACCCACCATTCCTGGTTTGCACATTGCACTAAACAACCTGGGGAGAAAGCATCCCTGGCTTTAGCACAGCGGAGCGGGCGAGTGCTCGGGGGCCAGCAGGCTCACTCACTCCTGCTCATTCACAACAACCCACAGTTTGTTTAAACCGTGGGTGGTTGTGTCGTCCGAACCGGGTCAGCGGTGCTTACTTCTGCAGTAGATATGTACAGCATTGTGTTGCATGTTGTTCTTTAGTAGCCCCCAGAGTATCCTGCATGGTGAATTTATGTCTCTCCCTGGTTCACTGTACTGTTGATTATGGACTTGCCCTACTATATGTGCTCAAATAAAAAAACAGCAATACAGATTCCATGATAATTTTTGTATAGGGCAGTTTTGTCCAGTAAAATATTTGCCTTTGACAAAGACACTGGTCTGAAACCCTGGAGACCCGCTATTCATCAGTGTAGTAGGACTGTACTTAACCAGATGGGTCAAGGGTCTTAACTCGTTATAAGGCAGCATCCTATGTTCCTAAATATTACTATACTAGCCTTCCCCAGTCTGGCACCCTCTAGATGTGCTGGACTACAACTTCCATCGTCCCCAGCTAGCATGGCCATTGTGTGGGGATGATGGGAGATACAGTTCAACACTTCTGGAGGGCGCCAGGTTGGGAAAAGCTGTGCCGTGTGCTCTTCAATTATTAACAAGTTGGAAATCTCAAATGTGAGGTGCTTGTTTTGGTGCTTTTTATTGCCATCTAGTGGTTCACTTCTGTACTGCCTCCACTGCTAATGGCTATTGAAACTGAGCTTATGTAGAGACGCATTTTCAGAGTTCTTTTCCTATTACTATTACTGTGTTCGCTCTAGCTCCGGTCTGTAACAGTAACTGGATAACTGGGAAAATCTAACAGAGAAGAGGCGAGATGTTTGCTTCAGTGAGATAGTCTGGCTAACAGGGAAAAATGCCTATTTGCTCCTTCTTAAAAGATTTTAAAATCCCGGAGATGTTAGATTTCGTGCTGTAAAGACCAGTGCAATCTGTTCACTGAAAAAAATGTTTTTAATAAATTATTATGGAATTGTAGAGCTTTGCTGTGGAGGAGGACAAGGTAGCCGACAAAGTAGCCTTGCACTATTTTTTTAAAATGAGCCAGTGTGGCGTAGTGGTGAGAGTGTTGGACTGGGACTCAGGAGATCCGGGTTCTATTCCCTGCTCGGCCATGAAACTCACTGGGTGACTTTGGGCCAGTCACTGACTCTCAGCCTAACCTACCTCACAGGGTTGTTGTGAGGGTAAAATGGAGAGGAGGAGGATTATGTAAGCCGCCTTGGGTTCCTTTCAGGAAAAAGGCAGGGCATAAATATAATAAATAAATAAATAAATATGCACTGATGTGCAAATGCATCTATCTTCCACCATTTTAATTTAAAAAAAAATAAAAGCAGACACTTTCAGTAGTTATACATATTGTGGAATCGGCCTTTGCTTCTCTTCTGGGAAAAGGAACTGCATTTTCTTGGGTTCAGCTTAAAAACCTTTAAAAATCAGTTCGACTAGAGCCCACAGGGGGATGGAAGAAGTCTATGCATGAATTGCAGGTAACAATAGTGCCAGCAAGTGGCTCCAAAAGTGTTATGTCTGCACTCCACCTATATGTCATATGCTTTTTTTTTTTAATGTGTGTGTGTGTGTAGGTTTCAAAACGGTTGAATTAAACCCTCTTGCTGCAATATGTGTAAACCTATTTTCGGCTGGGAAAGAATTGAAAGTGGATGGCCCCATTCATGTTACGTTGCCTCTTCTGCCTACAAGTGCTGTAAGAGCAGGAGATCCTATCCCAGCTTGGACCTTTGACATGAAAACCGGTAGGTGTTCCCTGTTCTGCATTACCACAGACAATGAAGCACAGATAGCTTTAAGATTTCCACTTACTAACTCAAAGACAAAACAACGAACAACTTGGGACCAGGTTACCTGAGAGTGCGCCTCCTCCCATAACAACCTGCCCGGTCGCTGAGGTCATCAGATGGCATGCTCCTGGTGGTTCCTCGTGGACCTTTGTCCCAATTGGAGTCCACCAGGAGATGGGCCTTCAGTGTGGTGGCTCCATTTCTGTGGAACTCCCTGCCTCTAGAGGTCAAGAAGGCTCCGACATTGTGCTGCTTTCGGCGCCTGCTGAAGACCTCCTTGTTCCGGGAAGCCTTCTCTGCTCTTCAACCACCAATGTAATTTTAGTTTGTTTGCAACATATTGTTTTTGTTTCTTTTATCTGTTATTGTCTTTTTATTGTTCACCACTCCGGAATCTGCTTGATGTGGAGCGGTATACAAATACTGTCAATAATAGTAATAGTAATAATCTCAGCAACTTCCAGCCTAACCCTGTGTATGTTTACTCAGAAGAAAGTTTCACTGAGGTCAACTTCCTTCAGAAGAAGAGAAATCCCACTAACAGTGCAATCCTATGCATGCTTTCTCAGAAGTAAGTCCAATTGAGTTCAGTGGGGCTTACTCTCAGGTAAGTGGGTGTAAGGTTGCATGCCAAAACAAATCAGTTAGGTTACAGTCCTGTATGCGTGCACAGTTAGGATCTCAACCTAACTGGGTTTGTAGCAGCATGAACATTTGTAAGCCTACCTCTTCACCATAAAATAAACAGACGTCAGCACTGCCAACATTCACTCCATAATGATTATCCAAATGCAAGTAACTTTCCTTGTAGTATACTACACTCGATCTTGGCCGAAAGGCCGAGAAGAGAAACTTGTAGTTCCACTAACTTCCCCGGGGGTTTATGTACATTTAGGCATGCGAACTGATACATACTTGGCTGGGAGCACATCCTATTGAAGTCAGTGGGGTTTTCTTCTGAGCAGGATTGTACTTCATACTGCATGCTGTTTCTAAAATCTAACAGCTACTCCATTCACATGGAATCTCTGAAGTGCACTTCAAGCTTTTAAATGTTGATGTGTCAGAGGCAGTAGGCCTATGTGTGTGCCAGTTGCTGGGGAACCTGGGCGGGAGGGTGCTGTGGTACTCCTGTCCTGCTTGTGGGCTTCCCGTGGGCAGCCGGGTGGCCACTGTGTGAACAGAATGCTGGACTAGATGGACCCTTGGTCTGACCCGGCAGGGCTCTTCTTAGGCTCTTACAGTGTAGATGCGGAAGCTGCGCTATCATGTGGCAATGGCCACTAGCTTAGGTGACTTTTAATAGACACGCTCATTAACCCTGTGCAAGGCGCTCAAAGAACATGTGTGGGCATAAAGCATGCCAATGTCCCTGCACACATGCCCCACCCTTCCCACATTGAATGGGAAGGTCTGAAGGGGACGCTGCCATTTGGCTGAACCTCCTTAGAATCCTCCCCAGGATCGGGAACCCTGATAATAGCAGGGTTCCTGATACGGAGCATTGTAAGCGTGCTCAGCCTATCACGCTTTAGAATCCCCTTTCAGACCGTCACACTTAACACAGGAAGGTCGGGGTGGATCCG
This sequence comes from Shinisaurus crocodilurus, assembly GCA_021292165.1. NCBI lineage: Eukaryota > Metazoa > Chordata > Lepidosauria > Squamata > Shinisauridae > Shinisaurus > Shinisaurus crocodilurus. Next base: position 138,497,918 of record CM037876.1, on the reverse strand, counting down.
GCACATGCAGGGCTGGGTGTGCATGCCCACACCCCCTCCATACTTTATGCTCGCATGCATTTTTTGAAAGCCTGAAATGGCTATGGAGGACCATCAGCCCCATGCATGATATCTAAATGGAACCTCCTTGTTCTGAGGCATAAACCTCGATAAGTGCCAGGTGCTGGCAGTGAGCATTAGGAAAGAGATGTCTCGCTGCCTGCTGTTAGAAACGGAGTGCTGGACTAGACTAGCTGGACCTTAGTCTAATCCAGCCAGGAACATCATCAGAGCTCTGTAGAGTTTTGCAATGGGCTGCTTGTGGCTTGATTTAAGGGACTTTTGCCCTTCTAAAAGAGAGCATGTAACTTTCCTCTCCCCCCTCCCCCCCAGGTGCTTGGGTGAATCGTGGGTTGGGCATGGTGAAGGATGCAGGTGATCATCTGGTATGGACGTTCACTGCTCCAAGTCTGGGCTATTGGATCGCAGCCCCACTGCCTGGAATTAGAGGTAAACCATGGACACATGACATTATTTGGAATGTAACTTAGTTGCTACTGTTTGCAGAGCAATCATCATATGTGAGCCAGAGGGCAGGATGTGGGATAGGGGGGAAATGGCTCTGTCCCAGTTTTAGTTGGGATTAGAATCTTGGGCTCCTGCTCCTTTTGGGGGTGGAGTTTGTGGTTATGTTGCTGTTTTTTTTTTTTTTTTTTTTTTTAAAGGCATGAGAACGTTTGTGTGTTATTCAAAAGCATAGTAAAATAGAGCCTTGCGACATTTCAGATGTTCAGGTGTGCAATAGCATTGGTGCAGTGCTCACAGAATTAATTCAGAAGACACAAGTCAATACCCTTGCGCTGTTGAAGTTCCTGGGGAAATTGTCTCTCCAGAACGGGCCTTGTGGTGGGGGAAAATACCCTTGTAGTGTGTATTGTACAATACTTTTTGTGTACATTTCCACAACGTTTCTTTAATTAAACTTTGAATGCTTCCCATTGCTACATATCACCATAACTATTTGTTATGGTGCTGTTTGTAATGGGATCCCTTCCTGAAAAGGAACACTCCCCCCCCCCCCCCATCAACTTGATGCTCAAGGAAAGCTTTCTTTCTCATTCACTTCCCTCTTTTGTACCCAGCCAGTCCAGGCATCCTTTAGATGTCTTTGTTGAGGTGGAATCCTATCAATATTGTTTGCATTTTTGTACCACAAACCTATAAAATGCTTATATTGCAGCAAGGCCCATGGCATACCATTTGCAGGCCAGGCAACCTAGTGCCCTCCAGATGTTATGGACTACAGCTCCCATGAACTCTGACTATTGGCTATGCCAGTGGGAGTTGTAGTCAAAGAATCTGGAAGGTACCAGGCTGCCTACCAAGTAAATGGTATGCCATGGGCCTTAGACATACCAGTCTTGCTGCAATATAAGCCTTTTAGAGGTTTCTGGTACAAAAACCTCAAACAATAGCAGTAGGATTCCATTTCTGTGATACAATAGAGCAGATGTAAACGCTGGACATCATTCCCACCCATTTGAGCCATCTCTGTTTCATTGAATTAGAACATGGATATTTGCTGAAATATCCTATGCCAAAACAACAGGAGTAGAGTGAAAGATGGGAAGACACAATGTATTATGGCACAAGAAATCACTTTCTCCCCCCCCCCCTTTTCTCTTTCTTTTAATGGTTAAAATATAGACTCCATCATTACCACAGTTACTAAGGATATAACTGCATATCACACAGTGTTCCTCACAGCCATATTGGGAGGCACCGTCATCATTATCATCGGATTCATTGCAGTTCTCCTTTGCTACTGCAGGTAAGGGGGAAGGTAGTGGTGATGTGCAGTTATGGAACAAATGGTGAATATGGTCGTTCCTTGCCACTTGGGAGTCTTGGGGCAGTATCGAGTATCTTAAAAGCAACTGGAAGCGAGTGGAAACACTTGTTTCTGGAATGGGGCAGTTATACAGGCCTGTGGGCTCACGCTGGCTCAGCTTGTCCGAGTGTGGAAAGCTAAGCAGGGTCAGGCCTGGTTGTTACTTGGATGGGAGACCCCCTCCTCTAGTTTCCTGCATTGAGCAGGGGGTTGGGCTCGATGGCCTTGTAGGCCCCTTCCAACTCTATGATCTATGAAATCTATAAGTGGAGCTTGCAGAAGGGAGCTCTGCTGACCTGTTCTGATATGGAAACAAGCCAGGTTATCTGAAGGAACGCCTCGTCCCATACGTGCCTACCTGAACCCTGAGATCCTCTTCGGAGGTCCTTCTCAGAGAGCCCCCTTCAAAAGAGGCTAGGAGGGTGGCTACTAGGGGAAGGGCCTTCTCAGTTGTGGCACCCCATCTCTGGAATCAACTCCCCAAGGAGGTGCACCTGGCGCCTACCCTTTATTCCTTCAGGCGCCAGGTGAAGACCTTTTTATTTACTCAATATTTTAATGGTTAGATTTTTAGTCCCATTTTTATTATCACTACTGTACCTCCGGTCTGATTCATCTGGCTGCTTTTGTTTTATTGTATTGTATTGTATTATATTGTATTTGTATTTTAATTATACTTTTGGTTTTAAGATTATTGTTTTTATCCTGTTTCTCTTGTAAACTGCCCAGGGAGCCTTTTGGCTGATGGGTGGTGTGTGTGTGTGTGTGTGTGTGTGTGTGTGTGTGTATATATATATATATAAAGCATTTCCGCTTGTTTCTGGGGTTGCTTTAGGAAGCACTAACGCCCCATTGTGCTAGTGGTGGGCCCGCTAGCGCAATAGAATGAGCGGAAGCGCAGTGGCAGTTTGGGATACTGCCCTTGGAATTACTGTTCAGCTTTGTTTTGTTTTTGAAGGATAGTTAAGCTGTGGCCTATGCACACACTCGCACATAGGTAGGAGATGCTCACTAGTTCTAGGACTGTGTAGTGCTCTTCCTTTATATTCTGTTTTCTAAGCGATCTGATTTATAAATAGGTAAAAGTTATGCGGGTACATGTAACACACGTCATTTTGTAAAATCCAAAACAAAATGGATGCTTTATATAGCCAGACTATAATCCCAAGTACAAGCAGCTTAAATTTCATCGGTATTTAACTGTAGTCAGGATTTCTGCTGATGTACAAGGTACAGCTTGAATATTGGCTTGTTTGTTTTCTCCTCTTTTCTTAGGGATAAATGTGGTCAGTCAAAAAAGAGAAGGAAAAATACAGCTAAACTGGACATCTTAAAAAAGGACCAGACAACATCAACAACTCAAATAAATCACCTTGGCATTGCCAAGGTGTCACTGAAGCCAGAGGACAAATCTAATTTGTATTCGCTCAGGTTAGCATCTTATAGCCCCCAGAGAGGAGTTTCTGCAGAAGGTGAAGAGCGGAAAGTCCATGACAGTTTTAAAATCTACACAGAAGGTGCTTTGTACCAGTCCTCTGGCAAGAATACTCACTGTAGGAGTTCACCCCAGGCTTTGGAACCTAACATGGGAGTAAGGCATTTGCAGCCAACCAAACACATCAGTGGAAGTATTTCCCCTTCTGGAGACTCACAAGAACAGAACCAGTATCTCCCTATGAATGAGGAAATATATGGGCTTTCTCCCCTCCCAGAACAATTAATGCACCTCTATAGCCAACCTATTGCTATCCTTCAAACATCCGACCTTTTCCACTCCCCAGAGCAGCTGCACACCGCCAAGTCAGCTACTTTGCCAAGAAAAGGACAGCTAGTCTACAGCCCAATGATGGAGCCTATGAGTCGGGAAAGTTATACCCAGACATTACCCAAAATGCCAGCGCACTCTCACCTGCAGGCCCCAGCATCCAGAGATGAAGCGTCTGCGTTAGACAGGCAGCAGGGCTTGTCTCCTCAAGCTGCAGATTGGGGGCGCTACACCAGTAGCTTGCTCGAGTCCGTTTCTGTCCCTGGAACGCTAAATGAAGCTGTGGTCATGACGCCGTTTTCATCAGAACTTCAAGGCATTTCAGAGCAAACCTTGCTCGAGCTTTCCAAAGGCAGACAGTCTCCGCATCCGAGGGCGTGGTTTGTGTCATTGGATGGCAAGCCAATTGCTCAGGTGAGGCATTCATTCATTGATCTCAAGAAGGGCAGGAAGATGGAGAGCAATGATACTAGCTTGGATTCTGGTGTGGATATGAATGAGCATAATCCCAGTCGGAAATTAGAGAGGGAGAAAACCTTCATTAAAAGCATGCAGCATTCGAAGATCCTTTACCTGGAAGACTTGGATCTAAGTAGCAGTGAGAGTGGGACCACAGTTTGCACCCCTGAGGATCAGGCTGTGAAGCATATGCCCAATGGAGGGAGTGATCCGGTCATAGGACAGCACATGGAAGAAGTGCCTAGGAGGAGAAACACAGCAGAGGCCAGCCCTCCTTCAGCTAAGAAGCGAGGAAGGCCACCTCTAACTAAGAGAGGAAGCAAAACCAATATCTGGAAGAAGAGAGAAGAGCGGCCACTCATTCCAATCAATTAAAATTACAGTGATGCCTGCCTTTTGGTTTGTGTGGTGCCCCATATACATTCCCTGCTCTCTGCTTCTCATTTGTAAACTTGAGGTGTTCAACCTGAATCAGGTAAAGTTGCATTTTTTTAAAGCACAGAGCAGATTACGCACTCATAAGAGCGTGATGGGGTATTTCTTGGAAACCAGCTCTTCTTGCTTTGAGCCAAAACATCAGGTGTTGTTGTTTTAATGTACAAAAATATTCCAGGATACATCTGTGGGGGGTGCATATACATCATCTAGAAAAAGGCAAAAGGCAACCTTGTTTATCTGATAAGGAATTGGACACTTGTCAAGGAAGAAGCGTTTATGTAAGGTTGCATTGCCATGGGGAAAGGGCTACACAGTGAATAACAACATTATTGTTATTTTACACGATTGGTGTCTGATAATGGATATTTTACCATATATTGTTTTCTGAAGATGTCCTGCTGGGTAGCAAGATGGAAGCTGGCATTTGTCATCTAAAATGCACAATCGGGACCCGATTCTTTGATACTTTGTATAACATTCCACCACATTGTTCTCTGTATATATTTCGTGAAGGGAGGGTGGGGGAGATTCAGGGACTTGTTATCCATATGGTATTTCAAGTGTGCACATTTCTGCTTTTCATGTGCTATTCCAGTATGCATTGAGCCGAATTGTGCTCCCTTTTCAGGATAACTAGATTTATAATAATGTAATTAGGGCAGAGTTTGGCCCACAGTGTCCAAGATATATATTATTGTAAACATGGCCAAAAGGATGACTTTGTAGAAGACATTTTGTCGAGAAACAATGCCCTGTACTACTTTGTAGCCTTAAAAAAAGAAAAGAAAAAAAGAGTAGTACGTAAGCAATTTGATTATGCGTCTCATTTTTTGCTCGCTTCAGCTCCAGTCTTAAAGGTCCATTGCTGCTTATGAAAAGCTCCATTTGAAAACTTTTGGACTCAACTGTGATCGGAATAAGCTTAGCCAGCTCTAAAAGGGTACTTTTTTGCATTGGAGCACATTGGCCTTATGGGGCCGATTTGGTAGCACACTAATTTCCTAATCTGGCAGCAAACCTGTAAAGATGGCAAGGTGATGGGGAAGGGTCATTACTCCATGGTAGAGCACATGATTTGCATGCGAAAGGTCCTGGAGTGAGTATGCCCCCACAGCCCAGGCCCAGGGGTTAAAGCCTAAGGGTGCATGCATGCATACAAACTCACCTGAAATCAAGAGCCATCGTGTGTTTCCCCTGTGTATAGGAAGCCCAGCTTCCCCCCAGGTTTGCAGTGCAAATCACTACGTCCTTATTAGTGTTTCAGCAATTTGAATGCAAATAGGTACGTCACTTAACCTCCCATGTTTTAGATGGGTTGTGTTTTTTCTAAACACAGCATAGAAGTTCATCCTCTTGACATTTTTTAAGTCAACTTTTTTATAAGTTGAAAAACTGCTCTGGGAAGCCAGAGCTACAGGGGGCATGTCCTTGTGATGTCACAGGGACTAACGAATCAGCATTCTGCGTAGCCAGCTTCTGTTGCAAACAGGATGAAACTGAAAGACCTGGTTTCTTGTGAGCTCGCTCCTGAAAAGAAAATTGTACATTTCTACAAAGTACGGCTGGCTCACCATTCAATTATGTTTGTCTGTATGCGCCCTAAGTGTGCACTATGAATATGTTCAGGGACTACCTGTTGGCACTTCAGAGTATGAAGAAGGTAAGCTATGGATCTGGCCTATAGGACAACAGCCATCCTTGGGGTAGAATTTATTGTAGAATTGAAAACAATTACCAAAAGAAATGATTGCATGAAATGTAACTAAGAAAATGTATAGAGGAAAGAAAAGTCCATAAAGGCACATCTGTTTTTAAATGGTCATTTTGTCAGTGATAGATTGAGCTTTGGCTAACAGAAAAGTAGCTACATGTATGTGAAGTATTTTTACTCTTGCCATACAATCTTATCTGCTGATATGTATCACAATATTTTGACTTGCAATTTAATTAGAAAGCAATGATGATGCATTCCAAGTAAATCTAACCTGATTTAATGGTGTCAATTTTCTTTTTCAGAACAATTACCTATAGTAAAAGTAAAATTAAACCCATACTCTCTAACAGCTTTCCCCAAGCTGGTACCCTCCAGACATTTTGGACTTCAACTCCCATCAGCCCCAGCCAGCCTGGCCAATAGTCGGGAATGCGCTAGGAGTTGTAATCTAAAGCATCTGGAGAGCACCAGCTTGGGGGAGGATGCTCTATAGACTGGAAAGTTTGTTATACAGTCTTTTTCACCAGTCAGCTCATAATCATCTGAGGACTGGGCTCTTCGGGTTTTTTTTTGGTTTTTTGCGGTTATTTGAAGGCTGCAATCCTATGCACACCGACTCAGGAGTAAGGCCCACAGAGCACAGTTGGACTTACTTCCAAGTTAAAATGCAAAGGGATCGGGCTGTTAATTGCCAACATTGTTCAGTCTAAAACGCCAGTTTCATGTTAAAATTGACACACACCAAATGGGACACTGAGAGCTACGTTCTATAAATTCAAGGGACATTTGACATGGAAAAATGCATGTAGACTTTAAAAAACATGCCTGGACTTACAGCAAAGGCAGCAATGGTCTTGCATAGGGGTGGGCAACACAGCCAAATGGTCCCCTCCCCAGCCTGTTTTGCGCCCTTGGGTCTTCTGGGAATGTGATTTGCCTTCATAACAAGGTATGCCCTCACTGTGCGCCTTGTTACAAAACAGAAATGTGGCTTTTTTGCTATCATGCTGGCAATTTCAGTGGCAGAGTGGTGTGCAGTGGGGTCCAGTGGGTGCAAATTGGCCCCCAGACCCTCCGAAGTTGCCTACCCCTAGTCTTACAGAATGCAAATAGAAAATACCATACCTTGTTAAATGACTAGCATTAAAGATCAGAAAGTTTAGGTTGACAAATTGCAGAGAGAATCACTCCTAAATGTCCAGGATCAGAAAGTGTATTTCATAGATTTCATAGATAGAGTTGGAAGGAGCCTACAAGGCTATCGAGTCCAACCCCCTGCTCAATGCAGGAAACTAGAGGAGGGGTCTCCCATCCAAGTAATAACCAGGCTTGACCCTGCTTAGCTTTCCACGCTCAGACAAGCTGAGCCAGCATTTCCTAGTTACAGCATGCTTCTGGAAATACTGTTTTTGGCACATGGATGAGTTTCTTTTGCATTTTTGGGATGATATGAATTACATGGGTAAAAATTGGGAAAATTTCAAAACTGTTCTTCATAATTTTGTAGCTGCCTTTAATTTTTAATGAAGAGATATTTAAACTAATTAACTTAAATTACCTGGAAAAGAAATGCATGTTCTCTGTTAGCCAAAAAGGATTGTTATAAAACATTGATTTTGTTGTTTTCTTTTTGGGGAGAACCATATTTATTTCATTGTTGAAATATTGCATGTAGGTAATACTTGAAAGTCCATGCTTCTCTTTAAAAAAACCCAACCAAACCCCCCCACAAGCAACACTTTTAACTGATGACAAACAACATATCTTTTATTAAAACATTACAGCCTAGATCCAGAAAAGTGTACAACTAATTCCATGTGCCCGAGAGAGTTTTGCACTTCTATTTAATAAACAGGAGCATTTGTTGTCACATGGCAGACCTCCTTTGAGATGGAGCTTTGAAAGCAGTGTGTGATGATAAGGAATGATGGATCTTCATTCCAAGGAAAAAAGTAGAAATTCCTGTCGGCTTGCCTCAAGCTCTTGGGCATTGCCAAAAGTAGCTTTTTAGATGCACTTACATGCAGTCCCTCAGGAATACATTGGAGTAAGAGGTTATGCACATGCAGAGAAGAACTGTATCTGCACTTGGGCTACCCTTATTGGGCCAGGACAATAATGCATATATCAACATCTGGTTTAATGGAAATATGCATGTACTTATGGAATGTAACTTAGTTGAGAAGGGGATTCTCTTTGGGGGTTTGTGGTAAAGTGGGCCAGAGTTAATTAGCTGCATAGAGATAGGAAACTCATAACTTGTTACCCCATTCCTGGGTTTCATCCTAGGTTTCACAGATATAGTTTATACATTTAGGTTGCTATCCTATACACCCTAGGGAGTAAGTCTAACTGGACAAAATGGGTTGGATCCAGCAAGAGTCTCCTACAGGTGGAAGGGTTCCTTCTGTCAGTGGGAGGATTTTGATCCAGTGGAGCTTTTCTGCTGACTGAACAGGAGAGGAGAGATTATCTTTGCCCTGGCAGCCTCATTTGTCCCCCAGAAATCTGCTACAGAGGACCCTTCAGAACAGTGACGGAGGTTGCACTGGGGGCGACAGAGGGAGGAGGCAGTCAGCAAAGATTTCCTTTTCCACCCCCTTTCTGTCTGTGGGGAGTGTTCTGAGTAGAACTCTGTTTGGGGACACAGACCCCCCCCCCATGGAATAAACCTCTGGATCCAACCTGGTGTGACTTGAGTAAAAATGCATAGGGTTGCATTATTAGAATTAAATTGTAATGTTGTTCCTGGACTGTACCACTTCAGCCTGCAGGTGGGGGTAATCACATACTTCCCCCATGAAACCTCTCTGTACATTAAAAAAATACATGGAAAGATTAGGCTGAGAATTTTCCCTTTGACATGCTAGTGTTTGTTTTTTAACATGCATAGACAGGTGTGGTTTTTTTTAGCATTCGAAAATATGACTATCACCACTTGTGGCCTGGTGGAACAATCCAGAAAAAAGCTTTGGCATTTAATTTTTTAATATATAAATTAGTTCTCGGCCACTTACTTTGGGGTATGCACAAAACATTAAGACGAAGACAATTTCAACCTTATTGTAAGCACATTTTCTGGGTGGGGTGGGTGGGATCCCAGTGACTTAAATAGAGATCCAGGTAATGTTAGGACTTTAGCTTTAGAAAGTATGAATACTTTCCCTCAAATTGTTTGACATTTAGATTTGTTGGGAACAGTTATAGTGAGCACTCGAAACATTCGGAATACTAAAATATTTTCCAAGAAAAAACATTTGTATTTAAACTGGGCTGTTCAATATTTTTAAGACCATTAAAGGCATTATTGCTGATGAGCGACTAAAGCCATCCCACCCCTTTATAATAGTCTAGCATTTCATAATCAATATTTCTGAAGTGATTCTGGTGGTTCTTAGCATTTTGAATTTTTATATCAATTAGTCTTACCAACTGAAATTTAAAGTAACTTTGCAGATGATAAAGGATTTGTCAAAGATTTGTACATTTTCCACTTGATGATAAACTTTTCCTCAACTTAACTTTAAAGCACAATGGTTTATTGTACTTCAGCAAATGTAGAATCTTTGTAAAAACACACACACACACACACACACACACACACACACACCCAAAAACATATTTTTACATGTTAGCAGTTCAGCTAGGAAGCCTTTCTATTCTGTCAGTGCTAACGGTGCAGTCTTATGCATGTCTACTCAGAAGGAAGCCCTGTTTACTTCAGTTGGACTTACTCCCAGGTAAGTGTGTATAGGGCTGCAGCCTAAGAGCACAAATTGCGTCAAAAACCCAGTTCTGTGATCTGAAGTTGTTGGAAACTGAGGCTGGAACTAAACCTGACGGGAGCTATGTTGTTGGCACAGAAAGCAGCAGGCCCTTGACCTGTTATTGGGGAGCAAGGAAAGAATAATACAGAGCCATTGAGCATCAAGCGACATGGCTCCCATAAAGGCTAGTTGCAGCCCAAGACAATGCTGGTCACCGCTGATTAGATTTAAGCTGTGTAAATACAGAATGAGCTCGCTTGCCACAGCATTGATTCTTTGACACATTCTTTAGGATTCCATTTAATTTTCATTCCAGTTTTATGACATTCTGTAGCTCACCCTTTTAAAAAAGTGTTTCTACATTTTTCTATTCTTCTGTTCGGGGTGGCTTATGTTTCTGTAACTATCACGGTACTAATGGATCTATTGCTATAGTGTATCTTCAAATTTATAAGATGTTAAAAGAGTTCATGAAATATAATAAAATAATTTTTAAAACCTACTGATCGCTTTTGTGATTCTTTATCCCCTTTTTACTGTATTTCTAAGCTGCAAGAATTCATATATAATATATACTGATAATAAACTTGATAATTTCTTGAAAACTGGCCAGATTTGGATCTTCAGTACTTGGTGGTGGTGGAATTATTTCACTCCCTTTCAAACTAGAGGGGCTGACAACCATTTCTGTGAGCTGCTAGCGATATTGTACTTTCTGTGACTGGTGACAATTGAACAGAAAACAAAAAAGCCTTTAACTGTATTCATCTCAACTCGCTACCCCCTGCACCTGTCCTGAAATTATGCAGGTTTCTTGCCTAGGAACACTTCCATGACATACGCTCACTATAAGAGGGTTCTACCCCTAAAGGTGGCCTAAAAATAATTGCAAATAAATAAACACTGTTTTCATACAAATTACAAAACAACACGCAGAGTAGGGGAAGGGGAAATTAATCGCTCATACACCCCTTTCCACAAAAATCACTGCATCCCTGAAATATTTCAGGTTTCTTCGCTAAGGTCACCATACATGATGTAAGTCATTTTCATAACTGCATAAAAACATAGGGGGATAAAGGAAGCATTTTTTATTTTAAAATACCACAATTGTAAAGGCCACACTTACACAAACCCCCTTGCACCTATGAATCTGAACCTTGGCAAGCATGATCCCCTCTGAAGGGGTGACTACGCCTGCAATTGACATCCAATTCTACCAAGAAATATTGGCAGTTACCTTTAAAAAAATCAAATTTCAAAGGCATCTAACAAAATCCCTGTACCTATTTCTCCAAAGTTAGCAGGTTTCATCCCCTCAGAAGGGGTTACTATACCTGCAAATTTCATCGAATTCTGTCAGAAAAAAAGGTATAGTCATTTGTTGAGTTCCAATGATATTTAATGGGAGATTTGGAGTTGGCCACTGAATCAAATCATGCAGCCTCCAAATCAGTCTGAGCTGAATTGGGCTGTTTTCAGAATTGCTAAATCAGGGTCTGAACTGAATCTTGTGGTCGGTGCACACCACTACATGAAAGCATATCTACTCGGGTACTGCATCCTGGTTCCAGCTACGTTCCAATCCAGCAGCATGATTAGATTTCTGATGAGAAAAGGCATTGCTTGCTAGATGAATAGGAAAACCTAGGACACACTGATATTAGGCAGTTAATCAAATGTGAAATGAGAATTTGTACCCAGTAACGCAATTATCTGCTGCAGTGGAATTAATTTAGGGAAATCGTGATAAAGCTTAAAAAGCGCAAGGGTTAGGCTACTAGGAGTTTGCTTCTACTCTTTGAGATTTAGCCCTCAACACAATAATCCTGAATCCAACAATAGGATATTTCTTTGGGTTCATTCATGGCACGATACTGGCAATGATAATAGAATATTGACGGTTCTTCAGTGGCCACAGTTCTGAGGCACTAATTGTGGAAAAGCTCTTCTGCAGGAGCCAGCTGAATAAAAATAGCAGCCAGTTGTATTAAACAAAGTGGGGATGCTTAGTCCTGTGCATAAAGCTCCCATACGTTGAATACCCCAATATGTTTGGGTGTTCAGTGCGTTTGAAATTTCTATTCCTTTGAACTCTGTACATCCAAACTGATCAGTCTATACCTACTTTTCTATTCATTGCTCATGGCTGTTACAGTAATGTCAAAACACAGAGAAGTTTTGTATTGGCAGGTATGTGCCATCTCTCTACTGGTTCATACTAAGACTACCATCCATAATTAAATAAAACACATGCCTTTTACTACAGTGCCGTTATATCTATGCTATAAATGACAAGAGCTACTCTCTTTGCAAGGGATAAAATTTTAATTCATTCTGTTTCCATATCTATGAACAAAGAAGATTCAAGTTTTTATCAAATAGCTTTAGATCTCTTCAGGGATTGCATTTATTGGTACAAATATATACAAATTTAAAGATGCAAATGAGGTTCAGTGTAAACTTGTTTTAAATGAACATTGCTCAGTAACTGAACTGCATCAATAAAACAGCTACAAATATAACAAGCTAATAAATATGCTAAGCTTAACTCCCATTCCAGGAATGTTGCCCAGCAGCTTCTCTACTTGCAACTTTCCTACAAGTTTGCACAAGAAGCTCACCTGCCACAATTTAAAGTAATGGAATCAAAGCCATATAGCTCCTTACCAATATATTTTATTATGCAATTATAGATTCTTTATGATAAGCTCTGCAGCTGTGCTTGAAAGATCCTGGTTCTCATCCACGGTACATTTCTTAGTTCATTTATCCATAATATATTGCATGCTTTTGACTGGTACAAGAAAATGCTGTTGAAATATTTTATTTCGGTATGTATTCCATTTTTAATCTGCCCAATAACAGATGTTCTCTAGGCTGATTACAAAAAGATAATATACTGGCTCTAATTCAACATAGTGTCTATGTAAACTTTTCAGAAAAGCTGATTAGCTGGGGAGGGGTAGCGGGGGTGGGTGGGGGATGAATCCAGCTCTGTTTCACCTGCTTGAACAGCTGTGAGATTTCAATTAAAAAAGGGGGGGTTTACACATGTGCATCTCCAGTTGCTGAATCAGGCCGGGAATAATTGCACAGCAGCCATTTGTGCACATGATTCCCTGTGTAACTTAGGATATGCATCACAGAAGCAGGACCAGGGCAAATGGTTTAATGGAATATTAAAAGACCTTAAATGTCATATTTTTTCCCTTACCATTTTATATATTACTGGAAATAAATTAAATATAACATTTCAGACTTGTGCAAGTGTCATGTAGCCTGATATAAGGTCCACCTTGCTTCAAGGTGAAATACGAATTTAAGATAAGTTTAAAGGTATGAGTAGTTGAGACTTTTAAAATGTTGAAAAGCACAACCTATTTTGTGAGAATCTGCTTCCCAATTTCAAAGTAAAGAGTGAAGAGGACTATCATAAATCGTGATTTCTCTTGAAATGTATTAAACTGAACCAAGTCTGATCCTGATCCTATGCACATTCATTTAGAAATAAATCCAACTGAGTGCAATGGGGCTTATTGCCAAGTAAATGTGTACAGCATTGCAATCTTACTCTGCATTTCCTTTTATAGATTAACCTCTAAGGCCAGTACCAACTGCTTTCTCAGTAAACACATCAGCATGAGGCTTTGGAGTAAGGGCCAGTCCCTTAACATATCGAGAAAACTTCAGATTTCTGATCTTCTGAGTGCTATTCAGGCTAGGACCAGAGTCTCTTGTACAAGTGTAGCTGAAGCCATTCAGTGTTAAATTCTGTTCAAATTCTGAAGGACTTTTCTTCTTGTTACAACATCCTTGAAGGCTACTTTGAGAGTCCTCACGGATATGGCCAGGTTTCATTTGCTTGACTAGCAATCCAGTCCCTGGTATAAAAAGTTCCTGCTCAATCTGCTTTGCAAGATAAGTCTTTGCTTGAGATGCTAATAGATTGACTTTGCCTTTGCTTGGTACATTTCCCCAGGTTAGTGGATTATACACAATGTGTCCATCAATAGGGCATGCATTTTCTTTGTGTAACCAATGGTCAATGCATTTCCTGTGGAACTAAAACAAACAAACAAACAAAACACATAAGGGACTGTATATTGGTAATTTTCCACCAAAAGATTAACAAAAATTGAATCAAATCTTATGGAATGGGTATGACCACCAACAAATTATTTGCTAAGAGGCCAGATTCTCCTACATTAGAAAAAACCCCAAGCATACATAAATAGTGCCATTGGAATACTGATCCAAATCTAGTTATCTCACGAGCATTAGGCTCAAGCACACTAATTAACTGTGGAAAATGCATTAGCTCAAATGGGATTGACTGTTGTAAATCAATACACTTAAATAGCCATGAAGTTCTTAACTCAGATAAATTCCATGATTGAACTGATGATCTCCAAAATATCTTGGCCTACAGGCCAATGCTTTCCTTTTACTTTCTTTTCCATCCTTTCAATTAAGCCCATGGCTACCCGTCACTGTGCTGTTAACTTGACAAGTGTTACACCAACTAATGGCAATGCATTTCATGGGAGGTATCTATTGGGAGACACAGCACCTCCAAAGTTCTTATAAGGCACTTCTTGGGGGGCAGCTGCTCAGTCGGATGCATCTTTTATTTACCTTGTGATTACATGGTAGGAATCTTGTAACTTGACCAAGGCAAAATATTTTCAAACAGAGTCTACATTGCAAACCTGGATCAAGTAAACTGCTGCATTTCCTAACTAGCACAGTAGGTAATGAGTTTACTATGTGCTCTGGTATGCAACTGAACCTGAAAAGCAAATAATATAATGTCACATTGGTGTCATTATAATGTCACAGAGCTCCCCCTTCCCAATTTTTGAATTTATTTCTAAGAGTGCAAGTAATATTGTTATACTTTGAAAAAATGTTTTTGAAATTGGAAGGTAAGGTTTATAATCGATTTCTTACACATCCCATAATCTTACAAAGCATAAATAGGATACCAATCAGTTTAATAGTACAGCGGTGCTCATTTCAGCAGGACCACAGGCTTGCGTGACATCCCTTTAAATTTATTTATTTATACCCCACCTTTTTTCCTTTAAGGAACCCAAGGCAGCTTACATAATCCTCCTCTTCCTCTCCATTTTATCCTCACAACTCCCTATAAATACTGCAAAATATTATATTTAGGAGGGGGTTAAAATATGTGAAATTACTATTTTCCCCAAAACTATTTATGGTTACCCCTTCTCAAGTGTCATTTCGTTTAAGAAGGATTCAAGTGAACCACATGAAATCTCTCATCTTACTTCTCCTTGTCTTTTTCGTCTTTAGAATGCTCCTCTGTATTAATGCTGTGCAGATTTTCTCCTGAAGTGGATAGTTGCACTACTGGTTCAACTGATCTCCATCTCTGATTCCTTTTCTAGAGAGTGGACAAAGAGCTAATGAAAACTAAGCAACAGAAGTAATTGTACAAAATTATCAGCATTTGCTATTTCAATGTCATTGACAGCAGAAAAATGAATGTTTGCTATGTAGCATCAAATATAAAGCAATTGAACTGAATAGACTTGTCCTAAAAGACAACAGTGTCCCTTGAAGAACTGTGTTATCACAAGCACTGCAGGGAGCAAGGCAGTGCCCAGTTTGTACAAACAATCCTGGTTCAGGATGGGTATCTGTAGCTTACAACTGGAGTTGGGATCAAACGCCTGGGTGCATGTGGGTCTCAATATTCTTGATAAATGATTTGCAAATGTATTACACTAAGCCAGGGTGGGGAACATGTGGCCCTCAGCCGTAGCCTGCATAGCCAATGGTGAGGAATGATGGGAGTTGCAGTCCAACATTATGGGGAGAGAGTCATACATTCCCCATCCCTGCGCTAAACTCAGGAAATATATCTGAGGCTCATGCTGCAGCAGAGCCAATTAAGACTGTCAGTCTTACGGGCAGATGAAATCGCAGGAGAAAAAAGGAACGGTAAATCCTACCAAACTTAATGCAAGTGCAACCTTGCTTTTATGGTGGAAAGATAGCTTTATTTTGCAGTAGCCTTATGCAGTCTTATCATGTAGGGAGAAACATCAGATTTAATCTTCCAGCTAGATCAAATCCCTACTTCCACAGAAGTGCTTCGTAAGGACTTTGGAGGTGCTGTGTCTCCCAATAGATACCTCCCATGAAATGCATTGCCATTAGTTGGTGCAACACTTGTCAAGTTAACAGCACAGTTGCAGGTAGCCAAGAGCTTGACTGAAAAGAACAGTCACATTGTATATGACAAAAAAGCAATTGAGGGCAGAGAGATTCCCGCCAATTTTTCCTGCTATGTAGCACAATCGTATACACATGTTTATTCAGAAGTAAGTCCTGCTGTGTTCAGTGAGGCTTACTCCACAGTAAATGTGTTTAGGATTGCATCTTTATTTTCTGTTTTGTCCATTGGATCTATGGAAGACCTTTAGCAACATCAAAACAAGAGAAGAGAAGCAACCACCACAGATTTTTCTTCCATAGAACTGATTCATATGCAGACCCTTCTGACAGGATGAGTTAACAGTTACTGTATTAATGTTTGCTTGTTTAACTCTTGGATTAAAATAATTTTTAAAGGGGGGAGGGGGTTTGTACTGTACCTCTCGGAAAGCAAAAGTATGCGAAGGATGACAAAAGCTTCTATAACATCCATGACATAGGTAGTATTCAGTACACTCGGTACACCTTGAAACAAAATAATGTCAGCAGTTTCCCAATTTCGCAATAAAATCTTGAACATTTATTGCTTAGGCATAAACAAGTTTATTATCTTAAAATAAAACTGACTTAGGCTGAATTGGTCAGCAGTTTAGTATGGAACAGTCCACTTAGATTCTAGCTGTATGCTACATATAAGCCTGCATCACATTTTGCATTTATAAGTGAAAGAGTAAAATACCTTCAGCTAGCTAGAAGTCTTTGATGCTTTTAAATCCTATCAATAAAATATTAGAGACATTCACAGCGTGAGTGTGTGCACACTCTTTAAAGCTGCAGGATCCCTGCTCTGCTTTATCTCAGACCTCAAAACTGATCATTCTCAAAGCACGTATTACAGGCTTAATTTAATACAAACCTGCCTGTCACTGGAAATAGAGTTGGGCAGGTAAAATGAAGAGATAAACAGCATTGGGGAATAAAGTGCAACTTGTCTTTGTTAACATGAAAAGAGTGAAGCTGGACAAAATCATGCTCCTCAAATGGACACTAGGTGGAGCAATAGTCTTTCACCCCTAGTATTTCTAAATTTTGATTGCTACTCTTGATTCCTTGAGGAAAATATTGTTTGTTTTCAGCTATCATAATTTTTACTTTGAATTAATTACACATAAATGTGTTTTAATGATGTTTTAAAATAAAACTGGTAAGTTTCAATTACAAGAGATCTAAAGTAAAAGCAGTTACAAACAACTTCATGTTTTAAGGTTTACATAGAGAAATCTCATCTAGCCACTTACCGGTATGTAAGAGAGATTACTGATGTGAGTAAGGTTTTACTGCATTGTACTCTATGCTCCAAGATACATAATCACAAGTAAATAGGAACTTTGCTATTGCCTTCAGTGAGAGAGAGTTTTTCCTCTAACAGCTCAATCCTGTGTATATTTATGGGGAAGCAAGTCCCACTGTATTCAATGGGGCTTACTCCCTGGTGTGGTTAGGATTGCAGACCTGGACTGCTAACAAAATGTATTTTCATGAGGAAATTCTGAAGAGTGGAATTACCTACATACATAATTTAGTAGACAACCTAATGGATTTATCACACATCAACAAATATTAATCTGAAAGGTTGCATCTCTGTGTATTAAGTTTAATTTTCGACTTAGGAAAAGTTAAAAGTATCACGAACACATTAGTGAGGATATAATTATTTAACTGCTTTAAAATGTTTACTTGTAGCAATTTCCCTCAATGGGGCATACTCTGCAGTTATTGCAAGGGATTCCAAGGTGTTTGTCAAGACGCTGTTTCTCTGCTACAGTCATGAGTCTTTTGCAGTTTCGGAATTCTTCCAAGATGAGCTTCAATGGTGCAAAATCTTCCCTACACAGAGGGCACTTCACCAAAGAGTCCTTCTCTAACTCTCTCTGATGATCAGCCCAGATCTTCATACACACTATATGTATGTTGTTGCCACAACCAAACCTACAGAAAATTAAGTATTAATTATATTCCCAAGGAAATTCAAGTGTTCTAGGAAACTATAAAATCTGTTACAAATATATATTAGATTCAAAACCACAAGAACAAGGAAAGGTCTCACTGCCTAATAGTATATACACTTCTGTTAGCACAGAGATACATTTTATTAATTTACTAGAAGTATTAGGCACCAAAGCCAATGCATTACAATTTTAACTCTGCCCCTCAATTGTCTCTGACTAAAGAGTGTAACATGCTGTGATCCTTTTAAAAATCTTAACACTGTAATCCTATGCATAGTAAGTACCACTGAGTTCAATGGAGCTTACTCCCAGATAAGTTGGTATAGGATTGCAGCCTTAAGTGATTTATTTTAAACACCAAGCTCATTTTATATGCAAACAAAGAAGAGACATCACAGTGCTATCACAGAAGTTATGGGGAATCTGGTGTATTTGTTGGCACTTCAGCTACTACATAACTATGCTGTAGTAGCCTGCTCCTAGTGTTAAATGTTTGAATTCCAGGTACAGAGAGGGAAATTTTCCTATAGTTGCTGGAAAAAAAGGAGGTTCAGGTTTTTTAAGTTCTGGAAGGGTAAGAATATAAAATGCTCGACCTTAACAACTGGGTAGACAGTTCTGAGGTTTTTCTGCTTAATTTACCATCCTATGCTGACTAAATTAGAGCATCCTGTATAAGTTGTGCCTACCAGAATTTCCCATCTTCCTTTACATGTGGATCAGCCAATTTTAATCCCATTCAGAAAATAGCCCTTAATTAGTCATAATACATCTTGGACCAATATAAAAATGAGAATAAGCAAAGACCATAATGGAATTAAAATTATGACCATGTGCACCTCAGAACCCAAGGGCTCTACCATACACCTCCCAAGTCTCTGAAAAGTTGTTGCCTACAAATTTATTTTCCATAAAAATCTTAGGGTGCCAGGCTCTCCTTCCTGTTCCTAAACCTGCTGCTAATCAGCTGTTCCACGGGCAGAAAGAGAAGGAGAGTTGTTTCCTGGCCCCTCCCAATCTTCTTCCACCCACACAGACCCTTCCTCGTTGCTCTCTCTCCCCATTCCCCCACTTCTTTGCCTTGCTGTTTCTCCCCCACCTAGCCTGTAGCTTCACTCTTTCTCTCCCCTTTTGCCTTGCTATTTCCCCCCCAGCCTCTAGCCTCACTATTTCTCTCCTTGCTGTTTCTCTCCACTCCCCTAGCTGCCTTCTTCTCCTCCTCCTCCTTCTCCTCCTCCTCTCCCTCCCAGCCCCTAGCCTTGTTCTTCTCTTCCTTCCTAGTCCCTTCTCTTGTTCCACACACCCACCCACACCACCTTCCCAGGTGGTGGCTCTGATGACAGAGAAGGTAACAGTGGCAGGTGGGAAAGGAGTGGCTGAGCCTGGGGTTGAGGTAGAGAAAACCTTTCCTTTCCTTTTGGGGCTGAGGTGTGTGTGTGTGTGTATAGGATGAGCAGAGCAATCCTATGTATTACTTCTACTCAGAAGTAATTCCCATTGAGTTCCATGTAAGCATGCATAGGATTGCAACTGTAAATGGCTATTTTGTTGTGCTTCTATGGGGAAAAATAAATGGATTGGCTTTCGAGTTCAATTCCTTCCTTTGCTTGTACTCAGTTTCTTGGGTGAATTACTTTCTTTTGACTAGCCAGGCCCCCATGGCAGACACATCCTCCGTGGAAGTAATTTTGTGGTGGTCCCCACAGCAGCTTCTCAAATTCCCAAATGTGCCCATGAGTCCAAAAAGTTGGGGAGCCCTGCACTAAAGATGTGTATTTTTGTAACAATATTAAGAACACACTTCTTCTAGGCTTTTGTCTTCTGTCAACTTAATCAAACAAAACATTCATGAAGGTGCTAGTGTTTCATAGCCATTTACCCTGTCTCAATAACAGAGGTGACTCACCTGCAGTAAGTAACAGGAAGCATTTTCTTGAGTAGTGTGTCCTGGCAAACAGGGCATACATCCTCATTATCAATTTCTTTTTGTTTAATGTACCCATCATCAGCTGTCTGCAACTCCTTAGCAGAATTAGCAGTTACTCTTGGTTGGGGAGCGACTTGTGGACCCTGAAGCACATAGTTAATTTCTCTTTCCACAAGACCAGATTGTAAAGCATCTGTAGAAAAGTTCAAAATTGAAAATTTCTGATAAAATATCATTCTAGTTGGTTTCCAACTGTACAGTCTTAGTAATCAAAGAAGTAGCCCACTCCATGCTCATTTGGAAACAGCATTCCCCACACATTGAGAACATAGCCTGGAGTTGTTAAGTCAACTTTGTGGAGATATTGCTTGTGATACATATGGCAAACCAAATAGAAGAACAGTCTCCATGTAGATTGATGGCATAACTGACCATCTGAAAGCGATCTTTTAGAGGACAAGTGAAAAACTGTGATTAAAATAAATAAATAAATAAATAAATAAATTAGCACTTCATCTACTGATCCACAAGGAAATAAAAAATATAAGACTAGCTACTACTTACATTCATGGTCCCTTGGAAGTTTGAATTTTTTCAGTAATAACCTAAAAATAAAACAACAAAAGCAATATAGTTATTCAGTAACTTGACAATGTAGCTAATCAATCTCTATCTAAAATTATTTCTAGGCTGCCTTTAAGGGGGGGGACCTTTTGGGGGACCCACATACATTTGTATAGTGGTAGTCCTGCTGTTGTGACCCACATTAGGTCAGGTTATGACCCAGTATGGGTCCTGACACACCAGTTGAAGACAATGACATAGTGACTAAGGTTGTGGAATCATCCCTCCAGTTCTTGCAAGCATTACATCCTGTAATACTATAATTATGACACTTATTTGTTACTTTGTAGCTAAGCTTTTATCTAACACTTGAAAAGCTTCAAAAAATGGCTTGAGCTTACTCAAGTGCTACAAAACTAGAAGATGACTAATGGAAAAGATGCAGATGCTATTTTTATTTTATGAACTCTAAGTCAATCATATGCCTGTACATCTGATTCATGACTGGAGTTTACGTCACAGGATTTGTGGCTTTGCCCCTCTGTGTATATGGGTGGTGGAGGGGCTGATATTGTGCCTGAGAGGAAGAGAGGTTGGCAGCAGAAGACTGTGTATATCTACAGAAAGTAAACTTTCACAGACAATACCCTACTTCATCAGAAACATGCTGACTGAAAAGGTGGTAATGCAGGCAGAACTGAACTGACCATATATTTATGCTAGCCTTGATTCAGTAGTGCTATATCCCATCCCCACAAAGTGCAGAGGGCAGCAATAGTGGAGATAACATAGTCCTGTTGCTACATTTGTTTGTTTTAAAGTAGGACCTATTACCTAAACCACAGATATGAGGGATGCAACCCAACAACAAACCAATGGTTCTCTTCATTGGTTGTTTGTGGTTAACAAGCCATGGCTTGTTAATGCAGCTGGGTTCAGACAACAGGATAGCCCACAGTTCAACGACAACTCACACTCAACCCATGCTCAACCCAAGTGTGGGTTATCATGTTGTCTGAACCCAGTCAGTGTGATGTAGTGGTAGAGTATCAGACTAAGACTGGGAAAACCTGAGCTCAATTTCCCAGCTCAGCTATTTATATTCTGCTCGACATCTAAACAGATACCAGAGCAGTGAACAATAAAAGATAAAAAGAATAAAACACCATATTAAAAATTTTGTACCAACAAAAACCTATGAAGCTCATTTGACCTTGGGTCAGTCACTCTCCCTCTCAGCCTAACCTACCTCACAGATTACCTGATCTTCTCAGAAACGGAGATCAGCCATGGCTGCCCTGTCCCAGAATGTATTGCTAGGTGTAATCTGATATCTGCTACACCTACCAGCAATTTATTTATTATATTTATGAATCGCCCATCTGGCCAGACATCCGGCCACTCTTGAGCGATGTACAGTCCAATAAAATACAAGGGGACACACACACACACACACAGTATAAAACACAATTTTAAACAGTACAAAACTTAAAAATCCTAACCCACCCCATATTCCAGCCTGAAAAGCCACATTTTTAATGCCCGGCGGAAGTTAATCAAGGAAGGGGCATGGTGGAGGTCACTGGGGAGAGAGTTCCATAAATTGGGGGCTGCCACAGAAAAGGCCCTCCTCCTAGTCCCCACCAGCCTGGTTTCTCTGGCTGATGGGACAGGGAAGCCATCTGTGGCAGATCTTGTTGAGCGGCCTACTTGATGTTGCTGGAGGCGCTCCTTGAGATAAACTGGACTGGAGCCGTACAGGGTTTTAAAGGTCAACGCCAACACCTTGAATTTGGCTTGGCAAACAACTGGTAGCCAGTGCAACTCTTTGAGCACTGGAGTGATGTGATCATGTCAGTGGCAGCCTTTAACCAGGTGAGCTGCTGCATTCTGTACCAGCTGCAACTTCCGAACCGTCTTCCAGGGTTACCTCACGTAGAGACTGGATCCAAACTGCAAACCTAATGGCCACAACATCCGGCCAAATTTTCTGTTTCTTCTCCCACCCCGATTTTCGCTTCAGCCAGCAGCTAGGTCCTCTTAGCCTGATGAAGAATTCTGGATTATTCGAAAGCCTACACGTTTGTGGCATTTTAGTTGGTCCTATTCAAGGGATTGCCCAACTATTTGTGTAACTTCTCGCTCTCCTTCTCAGTTCATTTGTCCGCAGACGGGAATTCCTGAGTTTTTGGTGTGTTTTCCCCTCATGGACCAACACTGGCTGCCTTTGCTTCTCTCTCCCTCTGCCTCACAGGGTTGCTATGGGGATAAAACGGGTGCGTGTGCTTGGGAACCATGTTCGCCACCTTGAGCTCTTTGGGAGGAAAAGCGGGATATCAATGTAAAGAAAAAGTGCTGAATCGGGAGTAGCTCTCACTGCACATGCTCCTTGCGTTGAACAGAGAGATTTTGCTGGGACGGGGCCACGGCACTAATTAACTGGGGCGGGGAAGGAAGGGGCAAAATGTTTTGAAAGGGATGCGGGGGGGGGGGGGCTACTGTATTAGCAAAGGCGCTTCGGAAGCGACGCCTCTGCTTAGATTTCCCCCGTTCCTAAATGTCCCCGTCACGATGTGGGCGGGGTGTGGGAATTAAATGATCTCTTCCTCAGCCTCCCTCACGGCGGCCTACCCTACCCTGTGCTCCGCCGCCCGCTGCTCTCCCTCCTGCAGGACGAAAGCGGTGGGCCCCAACTCCCGCACGATGCGCAAGGTGCTGCCCAGCGCTTGGTCCTGCCGCCAGCTCAACTCCGGGCTGGCGGAGACCCGCCGCCGCGACATGAGAGCCGCCGCCGCAACCAAACCGTCTCTTTTTAACTTTCAGCCGGCTTCAGCCCCTTCCGCCCGCGTGCTGGTTCCCATGGAGACGGGAGCAGCGCGCACGCCGCTAAGATGCTCTAGAAGCGGCAAAGAGAAGAGTCTATAAGGAGGAGGGACGCGCGCAGATGGTTCCCATGGAGACGGCGCGCGCGCGAGAGGATGGAAGGAAAAGAAAGCCGGAAAGCGTGTTCAGGACTTCCGGCTTCCCTCCCTTCCTATCCCCGCCTCTCTGTGATGTCACTTTTGCCCCGTGCGGGAGAGGTGGAGAGGAGCGGGGAAGCATCTGGAGTAATCAGGAATTCCCGTCTGCGGACAAATGAACTGAGAAGGAGAGCGAGAAGTTACACAAATAAGGGCAGCCGCTGTCAGATTAGTTGGTTTGTGTGTGTGTGTGTGTGTGTGTGTTTAAATCGACTTGTGATGTTCTGAGGCCTGTTGTCAATTGGTCAGGTTTTCTAAGGCTGCAATTCTCTGCGTAATTCCAAAATCCTTATTAGTGTAATACCTTTATTAGGTCAAGCCAATCAAAAGATTACAAAAAGGTGTGCAAGCTTTCGAGATCTCCAGAGCCCTTCATCAGGCAAGATGTGGCAAAAAGCAGAATGGGGGTGGGCGTGGAAGGGGAAACCTGACTTGAACGTTTACTCAGAAGTAAATCCAAGAGTGTTCGATGGGTTTTACTAGCAATTCTATGTGCATCAGCTAAATCAGATTTAGATATTTGTTGCAACCATCGAATCACATATATACAAAGTAATACTGTTAAAGTCAGCAGCAGGATTAATTACATTATTAGGATAAATTTCTGCAAATCACCAGCCTTGGGAGCAATCCGGAAAGCCTACTGTGTGGGCAAGGGATTGGGTGCTCGCAACAATGTTTTGGCCCAACAACTGTTAGCCCCAGCCAGCATGGCCAATGGTCAGGGGTGCCGGAAGTTGTAGTCCCAAGCAACTGGAGGGCACCAGGTTGGGGAAGGCTACGTTAAAGCATATGCGGACTTCTCATTTTCGAAAAAGCAACTAATGGTGTGGGGGTATGACAGAGGTTTATAAAATTATGAATGATGTGCAGAAAGAGACATTTTCTGCCTCTACCATAATACACTAGCTCAAAGCCATCCAATAAAACTAAGTGGAAGTTGATATAGGACAGAAAAAAGAAACTTCACCCAGTGAACAATTTTTAAAATGAAATTCACTGCCACAAGATGTGACCACTGGATCACTTTTCCATTCCCCTCTACAACAGCCCCCCCCCCCCCGATATTTTTGTCCTCCTGTCAATCTGCTGATACCGCCCTCGTGTATGTGTGTGTGTGTGTGTTTTGCCATTTTGGCTGCAACATAGAGTTGGAAGGAGCCTACAAGGCTATCGAGTCCAACCCCCTGCTCAATGCAGGAAACTAGAGGAGGGGTCTCCCATCCAAGTAATAACCAGGCCTAACCCTGTTTAGCTTTCCACGCTCAGACAAGCTGAGCCAGCGTGAGCCATGGACCTTTGGTGTGAGACAGCAGAGTTTTTATATTACAGTCATCGAAGGCAACTTTTAGCTTTAGAATGCTCAGAATTTAAGATTATTGAAGGTGTATGCGTGTATATAGTAGCCTTCCCCAGGCCAGGGCCCTCCAGATGTATTGGATTGCAACTTTTATCAACCCCAATCAGCTGGCTGGAGATGATGGAGCCTGTAGTCCAACACATCTAGAGGGCACCAGGTTGGGGAAGGCTGGCATAAATAGTGTTGGGTGGAGGTGGGGAGGAGACTGGAAATAATGGCTTGGATCCTAAGACAGGTTCACTTAAGGAAGTTCACAGAAGGAAAGTTTTCCATCTCCTCGCCGCCGCCCCCCAGGCCTCTGTGATCCCTGAAAAGCTTCTCTAGAGGATAGGGGGCCCCTCCCAAACAATGTGAGGTGTGGCACAGGGGAACTGCTGGGTGGAGGAGAGGAAACTTTCCTTCTTCCTTCAGTTATCTTAGGATTCAAGCCCAATTTTGGGTGATTCCTACCCTCCTACAGCAGCTTCCCAAGCCGCATCCCACATTGTTCAGGAGGGCCCCCCAATCCTCTGAAGGGGCTTTTCGGGAGTCACAAATGACTGCGGGTGGGAGGAGGAGATGAGAAACTCTCCTTCTGTAAACTTCCTTCAGTTATCTTGGGATCCAAAGCTATTATAAACAGAACTTAAAGTTACACTTAATTATCTTTATGGCATGTTTAAAAATGGATTCTAGTTAAAAGGTAGCTCTAGCTGAATGTTAACGCTTTCACTGGAGCATTATTAGTACTGGATGTGGTGAGAAGAATCAGACTGTGCTTCTAAACCAAATCTACGGTAAATGGATAAATGTACTAGTAAGCACTGGAACACTAAATAGATTGTTTTCTATTTTTGGCAGAATTCATCAACATTTCCAGCTATTTTAAGAAATCCCAGCTATGAAAGCGTTCTGTAGAAAATCTAACTTTTCCCTCCCGTCAGCATATTTTCAGTTTCCTTAAGACAATCACCTTTGACAGTTTGGCAAATAAAGCCCAATATGAATTGTGATATATATTTTTTGTTGGGTTCGTGTTGTATTCACCTTTGGAGACATATATTAGTGCTTCCCTCTGTTTAGTGAGTCCCAAACCTGGGTTTTCCATATGGAATGGGACAGTTGCTTTCAGCTTTACAAAAGGAACATATAGATAAATTATTAGAATGAGTTATTAATCTAATCCCAGAGATGAGGGAGGTGACTGAGATGTCTTTGAAAGGTTGCAGAGAAAACAAAAATTGATTTATACTATGTTGCCTTATTTGTAACACAAAACAAATGCCCAGAAGTCTGAAAATAAGCAAACAAGTATGGATGTTTTGATACAATGAAGATCATATGAACAATGCTGTGCCATTACTTAAAATGTTTTGGATTAAATTATTCACACTATAAGCACTTTTAATAAGGAAATTCATGAACTGAGTTCTAGAAGAAGCAGGAAAGTAGCCAAGGCTGCACTTCTATACCCACTTACCTGAAAGTAAGCCCCATTGAACTCAGTGAGTAGACAATGAGTAGAGTAAGATTGCACTGTAAGTGTAAGGAAAATTAGATAAGCTGGTAGGATTGCCTATATTGGTTTATGAGAACTTAATTTGTAGGACCATTTTATATCTCCCGCTTGTGGTAGTGCTGTAGGCAGTGCTGCTGCCAGCTTCCAATAACAGCATCAGGTTCCAGATTTCTGCAATGAACAATGTCAAGTAAGTCTGTTCATATTAGAGCCAGTTTGCTATACAATTGGAACTGTTGTTTGGTATAGCCTTGCTGGGACTATACTACTTTACACCATGTTGTAGATTACGCATGTTGAATATACCCCACTTCATACAGCAAACCAAATGTTCTGCTAATCACACATAGTATAGCTAGGCATGATTGGTTTGCTTACTCTTTGTGAAGCCTGCATGGCCCTGGTTTGGATTGGGATCCCAGCACTCCAGGAGAGGGGGGTTAAACCTCCCCCCACCCATTTTTTTTCACCAAAATTCCACCCTGCAGGGGGAAGGAGTTTTTTAAAAAGGGTGTGTGTGTCTCAGTTGGAGTCAATGGAGACTCCCCCTTCTTTTTTTAACCCCTCCCCCCCTGTGGGAAGGTATAATTTGGGGGGGAATACGGGGAAGGTTTAACACCCCCTCAGAAGTGGTGTTAGGGGCGGCCCGCTAGGGCTGGAGTAGTCCTGAATCTTTCATTTGGAGCCTCGAATCTCTGGGAGGCCATCTGCCCCCACCACCCTGCTGTCCATGGGAACTTGCTGAAATAAAGGTACGGGGCCCTGATGATCTCTGCTGCATCTGATCCCCCTGGATTAGCTGCCTTTTTGCCCACATGTGCTTCACCTAGTGCTGCCCCCCCCCGCTCCGCTTGAATCTTTCTGCCTGATTTTTTTTCCTGAAACAGATGCCCTCCTCTCCCCTGTCCATACATCCCTTTTTACAAATAGGGGTGTCCTTAGGAGACAGGGTCTTTTAAAGACACACACACACACACACACACACACACGAGCGTTTATCCTGTGGGCCTGAGTCCCGGATCATTTGGTACCTGGCACTGCTCTGCACCCCTCCCCCTCCAGGAGCATCATGATCCCGATCTGAACCGGGGCTGCATGTGCTTACACAAGAATAAGTATAACTATCATGCATAGCTTCACTGTGTGATTAGCAGAACATTTAGTTTGGGCCATAAAGAAAACTAGGGCAGCCTTTCAGTATGTACAGTCAGATTATTTTTTTTTAAAGGGAAGCATTATATAACACAATACACACTTGCATTCCAAATTGATACAGTCTTAACAGTGTTCTATCATAGCCTTCCTGAACCTGGTGTCCTCTAAATGTTTTAGACTATGCCTCCCAGCATTCCTGATCATTGGCCATGCTGGCTGGGGCTGATGGGAGCTGAAGTCCAAAACATCTGGAAGGCACCAAGCTAGGGAAGGCAGCTCTACCAAATGAATGCTCTGAATATGTAAACTGGCTCTCAGTTTTTCTGCATTGAACTGGAATCCCTTGGTTGGGAGGTGCTTAAAGCGGTGCCGGTGCCTTTGAGGCAGTGGGTTGTTCTGTGAGTCCCACTTAGAGATACATCACAGCACAAAGAGGGCATAGGTGTTTCACATAGTCTTCAGCTTACAACAGACAAAATAGTATATACAGTGTATATACACACACATACGCACACACACACACACACACAGTGCCATGTATTGTATGCCTCTCTAACTATCCTGTACCCGTTCCCTTCCAATTTCCATTGAAATTACTGGTTATGTTTCCAGTAATGTCACTTTGATGAGGCTACTCAAAAAGGAAATGGTGAAAGTGACTAGGTGTTATACAGACAAGGAAGTAAAAACAGAATCCTATTCCATTGTACTATTTTTTATCACAAACACTCCTCATGAGAGAAATATGGGGACTTGCTGCTGCTACATAATTTACTTGATAGACAGAGTACATAGCAAGTCAGATATTTAATTGATTTTAAATATTAGAATTTTTTCAAGTTTAGAAGATGAACAACCCTTAGGTATTCCCAAGCTTACAGATTGTCCTACTGGTCACTTCAGTGTTCTTTTTTTCCTTTTAGCATTACTGACCTGACCTTGAATTAAAGCCAGATTTTAATCTCCCTATCTTTCAATTTGTTAATAATAAAGATGAACATCTTGATCATATATGTATACAGGCATACCTCGTTTTACTGTGCTTTGCTTTATTGTGCTTCATAGATATTGCGGTTTTTACAGATTGAAGTCGGCAGCTGTCAACATCGAGGCAAGACCCTCCGCAAGCAAAAAGATTACAACTCGCTGAAGGCTCAGATGATGGTTAGCATTTTTTAGCAATAAAGTATTTTTTAATTAAGTTATGTACATTGGTTTTTTAGAAATGATGCTATTGCACACAATAGACTACAGTATAGTGTAAACATAACTTTTATATGCACTGGGAAACAAAAAAGTTGTGTGATTCGCTTTATTGCGATATTCGCTTTATTGCGGTGGTCTGGAACCGAACCCGCAATATCTCCGAGGTATGCCTATATATATATATATATATATATACCCAGAAGAAAGTCCAATTAACTAAAGTGGTTTGCAAAATGCTTGACCTTTTAAAATGCTTTATCAACTTTTGGAATAAGATAGGGAAATAACAGCTAACAACAATTTATTTTGGCACCGTACAATGAAATGAATGTCAGTGTGATACAACTCGTCACCAGAAAATGTATAAAACTACGCAATGTGCTGAGTAAAGTATTTGTCTTGCTATTTTTCTTCAGTCCGCATACTACCAAGTGCATTGTCTAGAAGGACTCTGCTCAAGTGTACAAAATTGCTTATCTAACAACATTATAAAACAGATGATTACTGACATAAGAAAAATACGTTTCCTAGGTAGGACCAGCCCTCATTGTCAATTTCCTTCAGCGATATCTGGAGAGGATCTGATAAGACTACACCGCTTTACATAGGTCAGAGGGGAATGTCTTCTCCTTCACTTCAGCAGCCAAGAACAAAGCCAGACATATGTTATCGCCATCACACAGGAAACTATGCGCCGGCTCGTGTTCAGCAGAGCACAAATACAGGAAGAGTGTCAGGTTGGTTGAAATGTAATGAAGGCTTGCTGAGATATATTCAACTAATAACACAGTCTTGTATGTGTGATAAGACATGACAGCTAAGGCGCCAGCCTATGCACTTTTGATGCGGGTGCGTGAAAGATATATAGCTCTACTCAGATATTCTCGACGGGTCCAGTTAACAAGTGGAGAAATGAGGAGTGG
The DNA here is from genome assembly GCA_021292165.1 of Shinisaurus crocodilurus. Classification (NCBI taxonomy): domain Eukaryota; kingdom Metazoa; phylum Chordata; class Lepidosauria; order Squamata; family Shinisauridae; genus Shinisaurus; species Shinisaurus crocodilurus. Next base: position 138,468,054 of record CM037876.1, on the reverse strand, counting down.
GGGCTGAACTGCTGGCCCTGCTGCCAGTCTTTGTAAACAGACTGGAGGGCTTAAAAATGGGAAGCGACATGTCTAGCTGTATGCAGTAGGGTGGCCACATATGAATTGCCCCCAAAAGAAAAGGGAATGTATCACTAAAAAAAAGAAGACACTGGTTTGAATAGAGTTTCATAGAGTTGGAAGGAGCCTACAAGGCCATCAAGTCCAACCCCCTGCTCAATGCAGGAAACTAGAGGAGGGGTCTCCCATCCAAGTAATAACCAGGCCTGACCCTGCTTAGCTTTCCACACTCAGACAAGCTGAGCCAGCGTAAGCCACAGGCCTGTACATTTGCTTATGCAGAGTTCTGCAAATTTAGAAAGAATAACTGTAATTTAAACAGAAATACAAGACATCTCACCATCATGGAGAAGACTGACTAGGTGACCTGTGGGCTTGCCCAGTCTGCTGTCCAGGTGCTCACTGTTGACGGGCAACTTCAAGGCCCCTTTAAGCTCTTCCTCCTTATGGTTCTTTGACTTTAGACCAGACTTGGACTGGGCGGCCCATCAAATAGAGGACACCTTCAAACAGAGGACGTTCCTCTGCTAGCTCTCCAAAATAGAGGACTGTAAAGTAGGACACCTGGCCACCTTACACATATACATCTTCCAAATGGTTAGGAACCCCCCTGCAGAACTGGGGTTCCTAATCACACACAGCACCCACAGGAATTCAGCTGTACGTGCCTCTTTTCAGCTCTTCAGCTCAACAGGCAAAGGTCAGGGACAAGACCAGAAAGGGGTGTGGAGGTAGAGCCAATGACATGGCCCCACTCTCCCCACCCTTTCCCAGGAATTCATTGCTGGGATCAATGCTTTGTATCAGCTCCCATCAGCCCCAGCCAGCATGGCCAATGGTCAGGAAGGCTGGGAGTTGTAGTCAAAAATATCTAGAGGGCAGCGGGTTGGGGAAGGCCATTGTAGGGTATGCATGGAGGCAGTATGAAAAGGGCTTGTGTCATCAACAGGAGAGTTTTGCTTTCTGCTGGGTTAAGATGTACGGTTACTGCACCAGTAGCTTTGCAGTCATTCTTCATTCAACAAAGAACTATCATTTGTATTGGGGAACCGTGTGCAGAATTTAATCTAGAATTCCAGCCTGCCCCGTCCTATTTGTTAAGGTCCATATTCCATGTTTCCTTTTTTGTTTCTTTCCATTTTGTTACTTTGTGCCAGAGGAGCAGCACATCAGGCCTAGGGGCCAAATCCAGCCCTCCTGGGGTCCCCCAGATGGTCACCCCCCCTTTTCCCCAACCACTGCTCGTTTGGTGGTTTCCTGGCTTTTGTACGGATGAAATAAGCGATGAGAAGACAGGGAAATGTCCTCTGGACCTGCTGTAAAAATCCATGAATAAGACGGAGGTTGCAAAATCAAGGCTTCGTTTGGAAGCACCCTCAGAATATGTATTGATTATCAAAGGCTCAACCATGGAACACATGAGCTTATAAGAATGAAGTGATCGTCTTGAGTGTGTGCAGAGCATCTTGTTGTCACCTTTGAGTTAAAACAAAGAGATGCCACATGCCTACAATTAGGAGAATGGAATTCCCTAAACCAGGGTTAGGCAACACATGGTCCATGTGCTGCATGTGACACACACACACCCGGCTTTGTGCCGCCCCTGAATTTGCTGCTGAGGCCAAAGCCAAACAGTCAGTGGTTTCTCACCAGAATTTGGTGGAAAACTGTGACGGTGGCCTAAAAAGGTTACATTTCGCTTTAAAGCCTTGGTTTAAAGCTACATTTGGCCTTTTGAGGCCACCAATGGTTTTGATGATGATGCCGCTAAAATTTATTTTATTTATTTATTATATTTATACCCTGCCTTTTTTCCTGCAAGGAATCCAAGGTGGCTTACATAATCTTCCTCCTCCTCTCCATTTTATCCTCACAACAACCCTGTGAGGTAGGTTAGGCTGAGAGTCAGTGACTGGCCCAAAGTCACCCAGTGAGTTTCATGGCCGAGCGGGGACTAGAACCCGGATCTCCCGAGTCCCAGTCCAACACCCTCACCACTACGCCATACTGGCTCTGGAGGACCTGAGATGCTTTTAAAAGAGCAAGTTTAAAAGAGCAAGTTTTTAGCAAGTGGGTTGCACTGCATCATGATTTGTAGCCTTAAGACGACATCATTTGTACACGTGTAGGAATGTCCCCAAAATATACAAGGGTTAGGCAATATATTCTTCTGCTTCGTATGGAACCATACATTTTGAACTGAATTCTGCAGTCTCTGCTTATACTCCACAAGTGTCTTGGTCTTCCCTGATAGCCTGAAGATCAGCTCTGTTCCGGCAGGCCCCGCTCCAACAGGATCGCCTTTACTTTCTCCACGATGGTTGGCAATTTGGTAACGTGCAGCAGCGCGAGTGTACTCCCCCCAGGAGGGTTCAGTTGGCTGAAATTGGCCCCCCGAGCCCCCAAAGTTGCCCATCCCTACCCTAAAGACTTGAAATTGGCATATCTCAGTGTGAACTGAGGCATACTGTTAGATTTGCATACCTGTTATTCTTAGCAGTTAGTTGTAAACTCCCTGCTATACGTATCACAAAGTCTGAAAGACTTCAAGACTTTTCAATCCCTCAAATCGGAAACACAACCCATATTCTGAAACTAAAATTAATACTATTCATTAGGCAGAACCACACCTGTTTCATGTGTATGTTAAAAGTATTTGTCCAAGTGAATGCCCAAAGGGAGGCCTGATTGATTATTTGTAGATCTGTTTGGTTCTAAATGAAAACGCAGGGATGTTTTGGAAAGTAATGACTGAAAGGCAACCCGCGAGGTAAGGTATGTCAAAAATGGTGGTTGCTTGGCAAATATCTTTTGGAGTATTTAGGAGGAGTTGGAGTAGCGTCATTTCTGATATGGAAGAAACGGCAGATGAAGATATAGAAAGGCTTTTTAATCTTGATTTTATTTTCAACTTTTCCTTTGAAATGCTGGTACAGTCACTGAACAAAAAAGAGAGCTACGGACAAGTGGACATGAGAATGGCAGATTTAAAAACAGCATTCTCTTCTGTACAAAAATAAATCTCACAGTAGTAGTGCTTAGTTTTACAGACATAGCATGTTTTTTGCTTGGCTCATCAGTGGGAAATCCAAGAATCTGCAATGTCATCATATAGTTACACCACTTCTGACATTTAGGACTGCACCATTTCAGGGAGGGGTGGGGTACCTTTTTAAGGTTGCGGACCACATTCCTTGGGGGGTACTCTGTTACGGCCTGCATTCCAGCAATGGAGGAGGTCAGAGCCCAAAGCGGGTGGGACTAGAGCAGGGGTCGGCAACCTCAGGCCTGGGGGCCAAATCTGGCCCTCCTGTAGTTCCAGTCTGGCTCTCCAGGGCTCCCCAGGTAGCCATTGCCCCTGCCCCAACCTCCTTCCCCCAACCACCAATCGCTTGATGGTTTCCCAGCTTTTGTGCGGTGTGTCCCCCCCCCCAACTTCTAAAATGCCTTTCCTAAGGCTTAGTTCCTGGCAGGAAGACCTTTAAGCTACAATATGCTGGTATATTTTATTTTTTTTGTATTTTGGTCCCACCCCTTTTGCCTTTGACCCCACCCACCACTGGGATGCAGCTCCTGAGGTTCCCCACCCCTGAACTAGAGCCAAAGGGAGTGAGATTGTCCCTTTTCAGTCTTTCTGCCATCCCCCCCCCTCTCTCTCTCTCTCTCTCTCTCTCTCTCTCTCTCTCTCTTTCTGCCACCCCTTTCTCTCACTCTCCCGCTCTAACTCCCCACCCAGAAGCCTGTTGAGGGAGGAACAGGTTACTCTTGCTAGAGGTCTAAACTGATTACTTGCACAGGGATTTCCCTCCCACCACCACCTTCCAATCCATCACTCAATTCCGGCTGTCAGTGGCTCACCACTCCCTTAAAAAAAAAATTGTGCCCCAAATGTGCACAAATAGTTTCATTAATTTATTATTCTTATTTTTTAAAAATAGCCAGAATTGGGCAATTCCGGAGGTGCACTTGTGAACATTTCCGCAGGTGCGAAAATGGGAAGCCTCACCTGGGTAATGTCCTGGGGATATCTGCTGTCAAAATGCAGCAGGTACCAATGATGGACATTGACCAAGGGAGGCTCCCAATGGGGGGAGGGGTTGCACTTTGCTTTGTATTGACAGCTGTCAAAAGGTGAGCTGACAATTCAAAGCCAAGACACAAGTGATCTTTGCTCACAAAAAGGGGTTAGAGGGATTTATCTCCCTTTGGCATTGGGATCCTCAGGGTTTTTTGTGTTCCCCTGATGGGTCCCAGTGCCCCCAACTTTTCCACCCATTCCCAAGACTCTAGGTGCTCAGGAAGATGGAAAAGTGCAGTCCACCCCCTTTTACTGGAGCACAGAGGTTTGGCAGCTAGCTGTCAAAACTCCGGTTCCTTTTAAAAGAGTTTCTTTTACAGGGCTCCCCATGTTTTTTTCACAGGGACATATGCAGGCATGAATGCATATGTCCCTGTCAAAAAAGCAGCTTGACAGCTGGCTTTCACAATCTCAAGAAAAAAAAGTTAAAGGGGGAAAAAAAGCCATGACGAGCCCGAAACGGCTTGTGATTGCGGTGGGGAGCGGGGAGACGACTCGGTCCTCCCATGGTGTCCCCTGGGATACCCACGGGAGGACTGAGGGGGGAGGGGGCCAACAACCCACAGTGAGCCCTATCGTCTATTGGGTGCACTGTGGATTGTTTCTCCCACAACCAACCCACTGTGTCTTATTGCCAGGGTGGGTTGGCGTAACATGCGAATGCGCCCAATGACTGCCATGGGAGGTGTGGCTACTTACAAAGGACAAGTAACTGGCCAAAAAGACTGAGTACAAGGCAGAGGTAGGGCCTCAGCCTCAACTCACTAAACAATTCATTTGAACTCACAGCTTTCAGCACCAACAGAAACCTATTTCACAGCAATCCCAACTGTCAGTCAGAAAATGTGTTAATTTTTTTTAATAAAAAAAGTGAGAGGGGTAGGGCGTCTTGGTGGGCACCATGTTGCCTACCCCTGCTCTATCCCTACCGAGAGTGCCAGGGCCTACCATTGCCTCACCTACTCCTCACCATTGCCAAGGTTTCCTACTGGCACAGCAATGCCAAGAGGAAACAAGTGTCACCTTGTGATCTACCCTGGTGTTCTAGGAACAAGGGATCTATAAGAGGAATGGGTAACACGTGGCCCTGCAGATGTTGTTGGACTACAACTCCCACCATTGTCTATTCTGGCTATGGCTAATGAGAGCTGAAGTCCAACAATATTTGGAGGGCCATAAGTTGCTCACCACTGATCTATAAGAGATCTATAAGATGAAGCCATAGGTGTACAGAGAAACATCTGCAGCTTGGTCCACCTTTTAATTGTTTTTAATTATGAAGAATATTAATGAATGCTATGTATATAGATTAATGTTCATAGTTCTACCTAGAGAAAAAATGGGGTTGGTCCTATGATAATTTTTGTAACAAAAGACACAACAAATACTGCCTTTTCTCTGGCAACTATATTTTTAACTATTATCTTTTTTTTTGCACTATATCCGGTATAAGGATGGACAGTCTGTCAATTTCAGTTCCTTTCAGTTTCTCATTATCCCATTCTTAAATTTGGATCATCTCAAACTTTGAGAATTTCTCCAGTCTTAAATTCGGTTGAGATTTTTTTTTAAGTGTGCATGAAAATCATAAACATTTTTGTGCACATTTCTCATAATGCATGTATTTTTGTCTAATATACCCATTTGTGTGCAAGCAATTTTCCTAATATAATGCATTTTTAAAGTTATATTCCCTAATATACTCATTTCTGTACACATTTTTAATTGGAGAACTCCATTGCAAAATTCAGAGAAGTGCAAATTTCGAAGGAGAACTGAGTTTCAGTTTGCCTAGTGATTCAAAAGTGTAAAATTAGGTAAGTGGAAAGCATGCATGCATGTGATATTTTACAATGCTGATTAAAATGTGAACTTAAATTTCTCCACCACCCCTAATTCGGCATCCGAGATCCATATAAACAGAAAACATATCCATCAGCCCCAGCCTCCACTCTGCAAGCCATTTTAGGTTCCAAAGCCTTCTTCAGTCATGTGGGCACATGATACCATGCTTAGGAAAGCGATCATTCTGATGTCTTTCTTTGCCAGTTCTGATGCCAAAAGAGAAGGAGCCAAGCTTGACGCTAGCAGAGAAGGAGTATCTCAACTTGGCTCATTCCACCCAGGGATACATTTAGTACTTCATCAAGAATAAAATATTACTCCAGTTGATAGACCATTGATCCAAGGTGAGATAATGTCATTGACATGAGCGACATGCCACCTCACACAACTTTGGTTCCTTGTGCATCAGCAAAAGAAAACATGTATATGGGTTTTATTGGATTTTTATTTGTTTTATCTGAGCACAATTTGTTATAGGGCAACTAATAAATGAATAAATAGATAGATAAATAAATAAATAAAAATAAAAAATCCCTTTTGTTTCTGGAAAGCAAAATCAGTAGCTGTTTATTTCTACTGATATGGTCTCACCAGGTCAGTCTACATTGTGTGCCTGTCAGTGATCCAAACTTCAGCTGTATCAGCTCAAACACTTTTATTGGGCAATATTTATGAATTATACAGTACTTGTCAACATATTCCCATATCCTTTTTCTTTTCTTTTTATAGTTAGTGGTAGTACTTGGAGTTTGTGTGTGAGTTCTTTTTGTTGTTGTTGTTGTTTTTAATGGGGACATATGCAAATAGATACACGCAGAAGCAATGACCCTGATCTAAAGATACTCATGTGCAGGAGCATACTTTCTGAGGAGAGGGAAGAGGGATGGATGGGGTTGTTAATATTTAGTGCCCACCCCTCCCAATATTGTCATTAGTGTTATCTGTGAAAGAACTTTGAATTTTGGACAGGATTATCATAGAATCATAGAATCATAGAAAAGTAGAGTTGGAAGGGGCCTACAAGGCCATCGAGTCCAACCCCCTGCTCAATGCAGGAATCCAGGTCAAAGCATCCCTGACAGATGGCCGTCCAGTTGCACCTTGAATGCCTCCAGAGTGGGAGAGCCCACTACCTCCCTAGGTAGTTGGTTCCATTGTCTTATTGCTCTGATAGTCAGGAAATTTTTCCTGATGTTTAGGTGGAATCTAGGTTCCTGTAACTTGAGCCCATTACTCCGTGTCCTGCAAACTGGGATGATCGAGAAGAGATCCTGGCCCTCCTCTGTGTGACAACCCTTCAAGTATTGGAAGAGTGCTATCATATCTCCCCTCAGTCTCCTCTTCTGAAGGCAAAACATGCCCAGTTCTTTCAGTCTCTCCTCATAGGGCCTTGTTTTCAGTCCCTTTATCATCCTTGTTGCCCATCTCTGAACCCTCTCCAGTTTGTCTACGTCCTTCTGAAAGTGTGGTGCCCAGAACTGGACGCAGTACTCAAGATGAGGCCTAACCAGTGCCGAGTAAAGGGGAATTATCACTTCACGCGATTTGGAAGCTATACTTCTATTAATGCAGCCCAAAATAGCATTTGCCTTCTTTGCAGCCACATCGCATTGCTGGCTCATATTCAGTTTGTGATCTACCACAATTCCAAGATCCTTCTCACTTGTAGTATTGTGCCAAGTGTCCCCCATTCTGTAACTCTGCATTCTTCCTGTCTTGTAGAATTTGACTTGGGCTAGAGGATATGACTGCCTTGACACGATAAGAGAGTGAGCCTATGGTCCCTAGACATCATCTGGGGAGCATAGGATAATTTGGATTCCCAGATCTGACGTCGGAAACAGAGCTCCGACCTCGGAGGGGGGAATCTGTGCCCCGACCCCCCTCCCTCCCTTGCAGCCGGTGTGGAAAGAACTGCACCGGCTGCCTCTCCGAGGTTGGGTAAGTGACCTTGGAGGGGGTAAAGGAGGCGTTCTGGGGGGCAGGAAGCAGAGGAGACTGGGGCCACCAGGATATGAGGTTTCCTGATGGCACTCCAGCCTCCTTCCCTCCCCCTCTGAAATGCCTCGGCTAGACAGCCAAAAACAGCCGTCTAGCTAAACTGCAGAGCGGGAGGTGCAGGGAGGTGGAGATCACCTCTGCCACTCCTCCCACTCTGCATTGGATGCTCGTGAGCCTCCGAGTTCGGGGCTTTATGAGCATCAAGGGCGCAATTGATAGGATTGTTCCCTAAACTACTGAGTTTCATATACACATATTATTTACACATACAACCTGTTCGAGTGAATAAAGTACTTTTATTATAAAGATTCATTCACACACACCATTCATACTAGAAAGAAAAGAGTTACACTTACAACAAATCTGCTGGCAGAGGCCCTGTCCCCTCTCTCGCCAAAAAGAAGAAGTTCATTTAGAGTTGAGATAGAGAGCAGGAACCTCACCTATCAGGTAACACTTCCTTTTCTACCCATAAGTCCTATTCCAGCCCTATGTCTAATACCATACAATCATGCCTTGGATTGAGAGCATAATTCGTTCCGGAAACGTGCTTGTAATCCAAAACACTCTTATATCAAAACGAAATCCCCCCCAAAAAATTGTACAGAGATTTTTAATTTAAGCCGTACTATAGTACTTGTATTGCAAGACGTCGTTTGTATATCAAGTCAAAAAAATAAATATTTAAAATTTTGCTTGTCTTGCAAAACGCTCTCAAACCAAGTTACTTGCAATCCAAGGTATTACTGTACTTGGTATCCATTATGAGATAAGCTTACTGATTGGTTATTATAAGGTGGTCTAACTTCATATAAGCCCTTAGTCTAAATCTAATGCCTCCCTCCTACAAACATCATTACTGATGTCTTAGCTAATTCCAGAGAAACTCGAAAAGTCCCCAACTTCTTAACTTCCTGTCTCTGTACCATGTGATTGGCAACGTATCTAAAAAAAGGTGCATTAACCACAAACATTTCCCTATAATCCTCTCTCTTTTTCAAAGTAAAAGATGACTGTGCTATCCAAATAAGCACTTCCCAAAACTCACTCTAGCTCAAACTAGATCCACAGAACCAATCTTTTATCAGGCCTATTTTAGGTTCTGTTAGCTATCCCATCCTATACCTATCTTATACTCTCTTTGCTGCTCTTATATATAAGCAAAAACCTTATGGTAGGTTCATATAGCTGTTTGCCTTAAAATAAACTCAGTTTCAATGCCTTATAAGCTTCCAACATCTGGACCTATCATCTGTCAGGGAGAACTCTTCCTAGTGCAAGTCCAGATACAAAAGGGAAAGACGTGCAGAAAGCTGTTTCTCTTGCCTCTTCAGGGCACATGCCCAGTATAACTACAGTTAAACCCAGGCACTCTCCTGTGAGATCCAAGTGGCTGGGGCGGGTGAGGGTGCTTCCAGATTAGGCTTTTATTGTGCAGTCACACTGCCTGATTGATGGAATTTTACAGGGGGTCCAGATGATGACATCTTCCATTTATATGGCTGCACAATGGGATGGATGGAGGGTCTGCCTTCGGTGGGTACTGCTCATGGAAGGTGGCTCCACCCAATTTTCAGGTGTTTCCCCTTTCACCTGCCCCCTCCCCCACAGCTCACCCTATTGAGCAAGGGGCCCTGACCCTCTGTGTAGCATTTTCAGGGAGCTGGAGAGGCTGCTGTGGAGAGGAGGGGGCAGGGAAGTCCGCTTTTGCCACCCCAGTTGCATGCCTAAGTCTGAACCTAACCCAATGTCTTTTGATTGGTAACACTAGGTCAGTGCTTCTCAAATAGTGGGGCGGGCCCCCCAGGGGGGGTGCGAGGCTCCGTAAAGGGGGGCTCGTTTGACCTCAGTTAAAAGTTTTTTTTAATATTGTGTTCCTTTAAATCCTGTGCTCCTTTAAATCTTTTCTGCTACAGTTAATAAAGCTATTCTTTGTTGTAAATTGATCCACATTTCTTTCTTTTTTTATAATCTTATACGTTAATAAGGATACAGTGTTATGCAGAGGTGTACTTATAACAATTTTATAGACAAATGATACTATTTACAGTCGCGCGGGGGGCGTGAAATGTTTTCTTCTTCCTAGGGGGGGCATGACAGAAAATAATTGAGAAGCACTGCACTAGGTGCTGTCTGTCTGGAAGCACCCTGAGTGAGTGCTCCTGTCCTGATCCCTTCCAAGCTCTCACTGGTGCTGCATGCTCCATCTCCTGTGCTGCCATTATGAATGGGAGAGGCTGCCTGGATTATTTTTTACTCTGGAATCTCTGCTCTCATTGGCCCAGAACCCCCCCCCCCCGCTACTCAATGGGATTGATGACTGGCAATAAGTACTGTGGGTGGGATTACAAAAGAAAACACAAGCGTCTTCACTTGCAGTTAATCAGTCACAAGAGGGCGTCAGAGATCTTTGTAGTACATAAGTAAAAAGTTCTACTGGAGTACAGAGAGCTTTCTCTCCCCCTTATGTGTTACACCATATGTATGTTATAAGACCTAGCCAAATTGGGTCCCTGCTCTAGTGTATTATCTGTTGTTGTTTTAGATTTAACTGTTGGTAAGCTACCTTGTATGGCATAGGACAGATAGGAAGCCTAGAAATATTATCAATAAAATGATAAATAATAAAAATGTGATAGAAGGCATTTAATTTAAGAGATAATTTTGGGTTTTAAAAGTTTAGAGTAGGGATGGGGAACATGTAGCCTTCCAGATGATGTTGGACTGTAGCTCTCATCATCCCTCACCATTGACTATGCTGGTTAGGGGTGATGGGGGTTGCAATCCATCAACATCTAGAGCAGTGTTCTCCAACCTTGGGTCCCCAGATGTTTTTGGCCTACAACTCCCAGTTGTAGGCCAAAAACATCTGGGGACCCAAGGTTGGAGAACACTGCTATAGAGGGTCCCACATTCCCCACCTCTGGTTTAGAGTATAATTCAGGGCTGACCTGTTACCATGAAACCCTTTGGCCAGCAGATTCTAATCTACTGGTTCCATTTTCCTGTCCCAAATTTATGTCTTTCTGCATCATTAAAACAAAAAGAAAAGAGGTTCACAGCAGACAAAAGGAACTACTTCATCACACAAGGCATGGTTCAGTTATGGAATTTGCTACCACAAGATGTAGTGATGGCCACTAACTTGGACGACTTTAAAAGGGAATTAGACAAATTCATGAAGGAGAAGGCTATCAATGGCTACTAGTGTTGATGGCTATATAATATCTCCAGACTCAGAGCCAGTGTGGCGTAGTGGTGAGAGTGTTGGACTGGGACTCAGGAGATCTGGGTTCTAGTCCCCGCTCAGCCATGAAACTCACTGGGTGACTTTGGGCCAGTCACTGACTCTCAGCCTAACCTACCTCACAGGGTTGTTGTGAGGATAAAATGGAGAGGAGAAGGAGGACTTATGTAAGCCGCCTTGGGTTCCTTGCAGGAAAAAAGGCGGGGTATAAATATAATAAATAAATAAAATACCAGTTGCAGGGGAACATGAGCAAAAGAGTGCTATTGTATCCATGCCATGCTTATGGGCTTCCCTTGAGCATCTTGTTGCCCACTGTGTGAACAGAATGCTGCACTAGATATGCTTTTGGTCCGATCCAGCACAGCTCTTCTGATCTTCTTAAAAGAAAAGATCTCCAGAACAGGACAGGTTTGGGTTGGAATTGGCTTCATTTTACTCTTTCACTTCAGGAGCCAGCACTGGGATGACTTTGCATTCAGTTTGGTACAGACCTACCTCACAAGACTGTTGTAAGGGTGACTGAGTTGATGTATGTGAACTGTAGCTCTTTGAGCACTCGGTTGCATAAATGCTGCTGCTGCTGCTGCTGCTAATAATAATAATAATAATAATAGGTGGAGGAAGAGGAAAAAGAAGAAGAAGCAAAAGCAGCAGCTAGCTAGCTAGAAAACAACTATAAAATGTTACTGTCCTTTCTTCTTTTTTGGCCTCATTGCTTCACCTCCACTCTCTCTTTTCCCAAAGCAGTCTTTGCAAGGTCAGCTTTCTTTGGAGGCAAGAAGACTAGAAACTTAATGGTGTGTGTGGGGGAATTTATTGAACTAGAAATCTACAGATTGACAAGGAGCTGCAGGGGTGCACTAGCAGTGAATAAAAGCAGGAGGGTACCGCCTAGTCTGATGCAACAAACCAGCATCGCACAGCAGCTGCTCCCTTCCTTCCTCCAGAATCTAACAAGCTCTGTGCATGCCACTCCAGAATGCTACTGTAAGATTCCGTTTCCGAGCAACGAACACAGCCAGAACCAAACTTACTGTGCCAACACCCCTGCCATCTGCAGCCCCTGTCTCGGGTTATTTCAGGAAGGCTTTTGCATTCTCTCAACTAGACACTCAGGACAAGTTTCAAAAGGCCTGTTGCTTCAGCAGAGGATTGTAACACTTGCTCCATACAAGCCAGTTCCATTGAATTTAACTGGGGACTTGCTTTCAAGTTAGTGACTGTGTATGGAATTGCAGACTATTCAACCTGCATTGACTTACTGAACCAGCAAGGTTCCAACCCGCTCCATGGATTATTATAGGGTTCCGCGATAGCTGTGCATTGCTCGGCTCCTTCTTTATCCAGGTAAAAAGGTCAGACCTAGACCTAGAAAAGAGGGTTTCTACTCTCTTTGAATAGAAACTAGTTGGACACAATGAACCACTATGAAAATAGTTCTTAAAGCTTCTGACGCTTCGGCTTGCAAGACCTTGGGCAGTCCAATTCCAGTAGATATGATAAAACAGGGGTGTTGAACTTCTCTCAGCCTGAGGGCTGCATTCCATTTCAGAACTCTCAGGAGGCCACATTCCAGTGGTGGGTGGGGCCAAAAGCAAAAGGGGCAGGGCCTAAGCACCAAAAATACCAGCCTAGTTTAGCTTAAAGCTCTTGCTGCCAGTAACTAAGTCTTAGGAGAGGCATTTCAACATTTAAGAGGGGCGGGGAGCTGCACAAAAGCTGGGAAACCAGCAAACGATTGGTGGTCAGGGCAAAGGAAGTGTGACCAGGGGAAGGGGATGTGGCCATCCGGGGAACCCCAGAGGGCCTAATTAGGACCCTGGGCCTGAGATTCTGCACCCTTACACAGTAGTAGTAAACAGTAGCATGGCAGCCCAGAGTGAGCAGGCAGAGAAGAGAAAGTGCATGGAGAGAAACGTATAGTTGGAGAGAGGGCTATGTGTAGCAAACACATCTCATTCTGTCCCCAACATTTATTTAAATGGATGGCAATGATTAATGCCACCAGGCTAAAATCAGTATGGGCAAGGAGAAAGGTGAAAGATTGTTTGTAGAAGCCCATGTCTATTTGTAGGGAAATATAAACCTCCCTGTCCCTTTGGTTCTAGGAAGTATTTATTCATGTCTCTTTGAAGTGCTGCTTCTTAAACCCTTAGCTCTCACAGAGGGAACCTTCCAGAGGGGTTTGCTCAGTCATGTGTTTGTTATGTTTTCATAATATTTTATACTCCAGTCTGCCGGCTTGCCCGGGAGCAGGCTTTCTCTCAAAATGAACTCGGCAATTAGGGCTGATTCAAGTTCCATATGGAGTTGGCAGTCATCCAGTTCATATAAATCTTCAGATGAACTCCTTAAAGCTCTCTCCCTGCTAAGTGGCCTCATTTCAGATTTTCACTTTAGGGTTTTCACTTTCACTTCAGAGCACACACCTTGCATGGGGAAAGACCCAGGTTCAACCCCTGGTATCTCCGGTTAGAAGGATCAGGTGGTAAGAAAGTCGTTTGCCTGAGGCCCTGGAGAACCACTGCTAGTCAAAAGTGGACAATACTGGACTGGATAGACCAGTGGTCTGGCTCACTATAAGGCAGTTTCATACATCTACATATAACAATGTTTGGGTCTGTTTAGCTTAAGAAAAAGATGAGTACAGGGAGACATGCATAGAGGTGTACAAAATTTTGCATGGTGTGGAAGAAAGTTTTTCTTCCTCTCTCATAATAATAGAATCTGTGGTCATCCTATGAACCTGATTGGTGGGTGATTCAGGGCAGGTAAAAGGAAGTGCTTCTTCACGCAGTGCACAGTTAAACTATGAAATTTGCTACCACAAGATGTCATGAGGGCCACCAATGTAGATGGCTGTAGAAAAGGCTTAAGACAAATTCATGGAGGAGAAGGCTATCAATGGCTACTAGTCATGATGGCTACATATTACCTCCAGTTATCAGGGACAGTATGCTCATGTACACCAGTTGCTGGGGAACATGAACGGGAGAATGCTGTTGCACTCATGTCCTGCTTGCGGGCTTCTCACAGGCAGCTGGTCGGCCACTGTGTGAACAGAATGCTGGATTAGAGGCCTTTGGGCTGATTCAGCTGGGCTCTTCTTATGATTCAGACACTTACCCAACCTGGCAATGGTGGAAAATTAGTACATGCCATTCCCAGATGCCAGACACCTAACGCAATATGTTGTCCAGGCCCTAACAGAGAGTGTCATAAGCGTGAAGGGTGAATGATGTGAAATCCCCTCCCACATCACACATTAGGTGCATGATGAACAGGAGGGCAGGGCACCCACTTGTCCACCACATCCAGCCAGTAGCAATAGCGGCAGCACACAACAAGTGGCCTAGCAAACAGGAGTGTAAAGGAGTTAGAACTACATTAAAGAAGAGGCATGGTCGAGAGCATGAAAATAAGAACAGGACAATGGAATAGTGGGTGGCTCTATAGGAAAGCCTTAAGCATCGATTCTGTTTCTTGTATCTCATGGTTTTGGCAAAACAGTGGGGAAATTTCACAGGGGGAAATTGCATAAGCCTGTGAGTGCAGCAGACACATTTAGAAGTTGTTTTCTCTTAGCTTCATGGCTTTTGCCATGCACTGGAAAAGACACCCAATCTTTCCCCTTGATAGTATTGTTTTTAGGAGGGTAGCAGTACTCGCAAATCAAATATGGTGACTTTAAAGAAAGATGCCCCAATTTTATGAGTTACAATACACTTTGAAATTTGTCTCTGGGAATGCTGAACAGAGGTCATCCTAAGTTATGTCACCTCCCTGCTCTCTTTGGATTTTCCCACACTCCTTCCTTTTCCCACACTAGACTGTACTCTGTAGCCATTTCATATTTGTACAGAAATCCACTGCCTTGAATTAATCCACTGCCTTGGCCAGTTCTGTGCCTTAGACAAAATAATCTCACCACTCAGTTTGGAAACTCCACCCACTTCTCTGTGCGCCTCAGTTCTTCTTCAATGCCTCTTTTGGGGGTATGTTACCACCTGCTTTTGGAAAGCGTCTTGTGGCATTTTCACAGAAAATGTCACATTGGAACATTGGGACAAGGGCTCATCATTACCCCACATATTCAACATCTGAACAGCCTGATCTTGTCTGATCTCGGAAGCTAAGGCAGGGTTGGGCCTGGTTAGTACTTGGATGGGTGACCGCCTTGGAATGCCAGGTGCTGTAGGGAGGGACCATAGCTCAGTGTGATAGAGCACATGCTTTGCATGCACAAGGTCCCAGGTTCAATCCCCGGCCGGGTAGGGCTTGGAAAGAGTCCTGCCTGAAACCCCGGAGAGCCGCTGCCAGTCAGCGCCAGCAATACTGGGCTAGATGGACCAATGGTCTGACTCCTTATAAGGCAGCTTCCTATGTTCCTAACTTGGTGTGCAGCTCACCACAAACCCCCATGGCTGGACATCAAAGGAGGAGATGAGTTGTGGTGGGCAAACTGGCCTTCAGAGAAATTTCTCCCCCATGACTGATTTTCCCATTTTAAGGAACACAAGGGTCCTTCCCACAGGGTATTATGTATTAATATTATGTATTATGTGCCATTCAGAATTGCAAGGCTTAGAAAGTAATCCCCCAAGTTCAGAACTCCAAGAGACCATTTGAAATTCATCCCAAATTTATTTTAGAGTTTTGACCTGGTTTGGAATGGGCTCACTCAGTGTGAGTTCACTTCACCAACACATCTTCCCTTTCCCAGATTTACCTGGTAGTGGAGACAGGGAGGGTTTGCCCTCGGTGTGCGTGTTCTGTTAGGAGGTCTGCATTAGACCCTTGATGCTGCCATGCATCCTCAGGATCCATGGGAAGTGTAATTGCACTAGATGTTGCACCAGATGTTGTGCGGTGTCCCTGCTGTGAGCCCTCCACATTATCACTGTCTGGTAAGCATGAGAAAAGAAGGGGCAATATTTGTGGGTTGTTCTTGTGTTAGGGCAAGAAGTCATTCAGGCCTCATTATGCTCCTGATGATATCAAGAGGAGCACAAAGGAGCCTGAACTTTGCAGTGGATTCAGGGTGGGGGGAAACTTTTTAAAAAATTGTTTTTCCTGAGCCCATTTTGAATTGAGCAGAGGGAGGGGTCTCATTGCACACCAGTATGACACACCACACCGCAGTAAACGTCTGTTTGTAAGTCAGGTTGTTCCCTTTGCCAACCAAAGGAAAGGCCTGTGGCTTACGCTGGCTCAGCTTGTCTGAGTGTGGAAAGCTAAGCAGGGTCAGGTCAGGCCTGGTTATTAACTGGATGGGAGACCCCTCCTCTAGTTTCCTGCACTGAGCAGGGGGTTGGACTCGATGGCCTTGTAGGCTCCTTCCAACTCTATGATCTATGAATCAAACAGTAGTTTGGGAGTATAGAACACAATTCTAGTCTGTAGTTAACCTACTTATGTCTAGTCCCCAACTTTATAAAATGACCCACCAGTAAATTGTGGAAAACGTATTGGCAGTTATGTGTCTGTTAGGAGCAGTTGTTATTTATTTATTTATTTAATTTCATTTTTATACCACCCAATTGCTGAAGCTCTCTGGGCGGTTTACAGCAATTAACAAGACAGTCCCTGCCCGCAGGCTTACAATCTAAAAAGACACGGCACACAAGGAAAAAGGAATGGGGAGGGAAGAAGGGGGAATATGAATGAATACTACTGGCAGGGCTGGTGGAACAGGCCCTGCGCGCCATCTCTTCTCCCTCCTCTCAGCCTGCTGGAATGGCTGGTGGTGGTGGCAGCTGAGGGAGGAGGAGCCTTCAGGAGGACGGCCTTTCAGCAGGGAGTTATGCCCCTATAACAGGCCCTGCAAATGGCTGTGGGGACTGACTTCAGGGACACTGGGAGGATGAATTTCAAATGGTCTCTTGGAGTTCTGAACTTGGGGGATTACTTTCTAAGCCTTGCAATTCTGAATGGCACATAATACATAATATTAATACATAATACCCTGTGGGAAGGACCCTTGTGTTCCTTAAAATGGGAAAATCAGTCATGGGGGAGAAATTTCTCTGAAGGCCAGTTTGCCCACCACAACTCATCTCCTCCTTTGATGTCCAGCCATGGGGGCTGGAAGATTCAACTGGTAGATTCCTAATGAAGGCAGCTTTCTCAATAAAATATTTAGGAATCAGTGCTGTTGCTAATCTCTGTTTCTCTGCAAATCTTCTAAGGAACAAATGTGAGTTTCATCAAATTTTAGTTTGGGGGGGGACGCTCCTCGTGAGCCGGAGTTAAGGTGGCCCTGCTCCTGCTTCTCGTCGCTGTGCATGCAACAATCACAAGCAGGAGCACACACACCCCACTCTGACTGGTGAAGACTCCTCATGAGCCGGAGTGAAGGCAGCCCCACTCCTGCTTGTCATTGCCGCACATGTGGCGATCACAGGCAGGAGTGGGGCTGCCAGCTCCCCCCTCCCCTTGTCAGTGGCAGCGGGGAGGGAAGGAAACTCGTTGCTCCCGCGGGATCCCCTGGGATACCCGCAGGAGGGCCGAGAGGGGAGGAAGAGGGAGGAGGAGGCACCCTACCCCCAATGTGCCCAGATTGTCTGCGCGGTGTGGCTTAGAGTGTCGTGCGAACCTGCCCATTAGCTTTACAAAAGACCTGCTGCTGGTGGAGATGAGAACTGCTAGGTTTGTTGATACGGATCAACACAAGTGCCTACATTTTTGGACTCTTCTTGGGGGTGTGGCTATGGAGACTGTCATGATGACGCCTGCATTTACCAGTACACCACTGGCAGCAAATTATTGATTATTAGATTTATTGCCATTTTATTTTTTACTGCCGAGGAGGAGAGAGGCACATGTGGGATTTTCTGCCTCAGGTGCCAAAATAACTTGACCACCTTTTGGTACCATTTACCTTGTCTAGGGGCGAGGGCACAATTTGCTGCTCTGCCGCCAGCAGCAAAATGTCTTGGGCCAGCCCTGGAAGATATAGATGTTATTAAGTGGGGCAGGAGGATATTGCTATAATGATAGATAGTGTAGATATAAATGAGGACATTTCACTGCATCTGTATTAATCTGTTGAAATAGATGGCTATTTTAAAAAAATAAATGGTGAAATATACTTCGGGTTTCTTGGCCAAATGTCCTTTTAATCTTCATTGAATTAATAGAAGAATTCTGTGCCCCCTTGAATTTTTGCAGCTTTTGAGAACAGCTGCCAATATAGAGTGTCTGGAGGTCACAATATTCCCATCATAAGCTCTCTAAAGTGATCTTCAGCTGTTCAAATAATGTACTTTTGTTTACAGTCCTCCTGCTGAGAGGATACTTTGTGAACCTAAAGAAACAAGTGTCATATAGAAAACGAACAAAACCTTGCGCATGAAACATTTATTTTGCAAATGTTTCCAACTGATTGTAGCTTGTGTGATTGTCTTCAAGAAAAAAGTTATTCCCCTTGATGCACACACAGAATCTTCCGTCTGAAGGATTGCTCATTAACTTCAGTGGAAAGGGCAGCTCTATGCACACACATCTTTGTGTACCTAGAGCTGTCCCCTCCGGTGAAGTGAATGGTGAACTCCTTGCAGGTCTGTGTATTTCTTCTGTCCAAAAGCATAAGTTTATCTTCACAAAAGATAATGATACTTGATGATGATGATGGTGATGATTAGCAAAATTTAATCGTATATTATCAAGAGCTGAGATGGACTTGCTCAAAGTACTCGTTTGTACATTTCAGTGTTGTGTATTCTCCAGTTCTGAAAGGTACAAAGGGAGGCCTTGAACTTCTCCCAGAAGCTGGCCTCCATTACCTAACCTCCCACATCATTAGCAGTCTGATCTCTGTCAGGCAGACAAACTAACCTCTGTGAGTCAAGGGTATCCTCTAGGCCAGGGGTGGGCAGAAAGTAGATCTCCAGATGTTTTGGGCTTCAACTCCCAGCACTCTTGACTATTGGCCATGCTGAGAGGGGCTTCTGGAAGTTGAAGTCCAAAACATCTGGAGATTTACCTTCTTCCCACCCCTGCTCTAAGCTGTAGTCCTGGTCTAAGTGTCAGTTGACCCCACAGCCTGAAGATCAGGAGTGGGCAACATCTGGCCCATGGACCACGTACAGCCCTCAAAAATCTTTAAAACCCCTTTTCCTTTCTTTTCTGGCACACATAAAGGTGTCCGTAGCTGCTAGGTTTGCAAGCAAATTTTGACCCTTTGGGGTCTCTAAGTTACAGAACCCTAAAAGGGTGGGGGTCAGGGAGGGGCAAAAATAGCCCCTGAACCTCTCGAAGTTGCTCACCCCTGCTGAAGATGGGCAGCTGAGCTCACAAGCCAGTGGAGGCACACCAGGGCCTCTAGAACCTTTCCTTCCAAGCTAGCTCCTCAGTGCAAGCAACTTGTCTCTTTGTCTTATCTGGTATCTACCCCTACCCCTCTGTGCCAACGCCCCCTGCCTCTGGCCCTCGGTTCTTATTCACTTGATCTGGTATTTGGCCTCCAGCCCTTCCATGACCACAGCGCCTGCCTCGGGCTCATCATCAGACGAACACCTTCCACTGTCAGACATTGACCCTGTTGCCAGGTCCCTAACCTCACCGTTTCCCCTCTGGCTGCATATTGCAGGGCAGAATGGGCCTGCTGTGCTCCAGGCAGCTTGTCTGCCATGATACGATTGGGGAATCCCCGATACACTTCCAAAGAACACAGGTTGAAACCACAAACTATGTCATATTTGATTGCATTTCATGATTGACATGCAGTAGTATTAATCATGGATCATTGGCAGCACATGAGATTTCATATTAGACACCTGCCAACATAAAAATAATCAAGTTTACAACAAGCCAGGTTTAAGATATACATTTCCTATTAAAGATGCGATTTTTTAATTCAAAGTTGCTCAGTCAAGATATCATTGCAAAATGGGGGAAACTGGCAAATTTGGAATATTTGCACATAGTGATTGGGATCCAAAGGAGTCTCATGGGAGCGGAAAGCCACTTTCACTTGCATAAGGCAGCCCTGCTAAATTCTTCTGATTTCCCTGTCCCGCTTCAGCTCTTCTTCAATGCATTAATTTCAGCTCTAATGTTATCTGTGATAGATTGTCTCTTCTTTCCCTTTTCTGCCCCAGTCTGCCTTTGTATGTGAGTGTAATATCATTACAAATGTATTTGTAAGCCATTGGCCACAACCATTTAACATGCGGGCACCCTTGCGTACTAAAGGAGGTGAAGATGAGGTCCCAACCAAGCTGAGAATCTCTTGTGATGCTATAAATCTTGAAGCTTGCCATAAGTATTTGAGGGCAAACTGACACCCAGCTCCTTCAAAATGGCCTGTTCCTAGCACATGCGCACCAGCCGTGGGCTGCCACAGATGTCTCATTTGGGGTGGGGAGTAAATTACAGAGGGAGGCACAATTTGTTCTCCATACCCTAACCCAGCCTTCCCCAACCTGGTGTCCTTCAGATGTTTTGGACTTCAACTCCCATCTGCCTCAGCCAGTATGGTCAACTGTTAGGAATGTGGGGAATTGTAGTCCAAAACATTTGGAGGGCACCCGGTTGGGGAAGGCTGCCCTAAGCAAAGCCCCTGAACTCAGAGCTTTGATTAGTTACATCCAGCCGTAGCCTTGAAATAATGCAATACCTCATGCTGATGCCTTATTGCAGGGGCGGGGAACCACTTCCAGCCAGAGAGCCAAATTCAATGTCGCAGAAGCTCTCAGGGGCTGCATTCCAGTGGTGGGCGGGGCCAAAGGCAACGTAGACAGGACCAAAGGCAGAAGGGGGTAGGACCAATAATACCCCGCTAAGCATATTATAGTTTAAATCTCTTACTGCCAGTAACTAAGCTCTAGGACAGTGTTTTCCAACCTTGGGTCCCCAGATGTTTTTGGCCTACAACTCCCAGCATGCTACGCTGGCTGGGTCATGCTGGGAGTTGTAGGCCAAAAACATCTGGGGACCCAAGGTTGGAGAACACTGTTCTAGGAGAAGCACTTCAACCTTTTAGAATGGGGGGGGAAGAAACTGCATAAAAGCCTGGAAACTACCAAATAGTTGGAGGAGGGGGGTTCAGGGGAAGGAGGCACGACCATCTAGGGAACCCCTGGATTTGGTCTCTGGGCCTGAGGCTCCCCACTTATGCTGAGGGGCACTGTGCTAGGGCACTGATTCCCAGCAGCTCAAGCACCTCAGCAGAAAAAGTAAAGTGAGAATTGTGAAGGACGACTGCTTAAGCTCACCCTACAAGGTAGACCACCGCACCAATGTATCCCTGGTCTGCTACCCACCTCCCTGGTTCCCTTACACCAATTTGGTGTAGCAGCCCAGCCTTACAGACTAAAAAGGAACACACTCACAGATTTTAAGATGGAGAATTTATTAAAACAAAAATTAAAGATTAAGCAGTGTAGGGTCTCCAGTGGTCCAATACATAAAAAATAAACCCTTATAAGAAAGGGCTAAAAGAAGGTAGGGAAAAGGAGGTGAGGTAGGTTGTTCTGAGGGAAGGGGAATGGGAATAAAAAGGGACTCTAAAAGTATATCTAAAACAAACCCCAAAAGTCTGCAAAGAACTGCTTGAGCCAAACCAGGCCTAGCTTCCCCAGCTGTCCTGCAAATCCAGCATACCTGCCCAAGATGGAACTTCCACAGCATCCAGGCCCGAAGGAAGAACCCTGTGCCTTCCCCACCCAACTCCTTTATCCAAAGACAGGGTCTGTTTTCCCGCCCAGCCTCCACCAATCCCATCTTCCTGCCTTCCCGCCCTTTCCCAGCTGTGGGCACTTTCTCATGATTTCATCCCAATTAACGTCTGGCCTTGCTACACAGCTCTGCAGATACTTGTTATCTCCCAGGTGCCACTAACTATCTCACGCTACCCAAGGACTCCCAACGCATTCCAAGGAAGAGCAAGAGAACAAGGGTGAAAGAATTCAAAATCAATCAGAGGCGGGGGAAGGGGGAACTTAGCTTAGCCTCCGCCAAATCCCATCTTCACACAAGTCCCATCTTCACAAGAATCAGCTCTCAGTCATTAGGATGCATGGAACAGCGATGAGCAGTTGGTAGCTCTCTAGATCAGGGGTTCTCAACCATGGGGGAATTCCCCCCAGGTGGGAATTTTAGGGTTTCAGAGGGGGAATTGGGACCACAGACTCAAACTGTTGGAATACTGATCTTTCTACAAATTAGAATTCTACAGATTGTACATAATCTACAGGACATCACACCTTATTGTATGGCACAGATTAAATTAAAAATAAAGATAAATATTTCACTTGCTATCTGTGGAAATATTCCATTTATAATTATTATATATTATATGCATATTATTTGGAATGCAACTTTTGAGTCAGACAATCTTGGAAAGGGGGGAATGACATTCTGACATATGGTGAAAAGGGTGCATGGGGCAAAAAAAAGGTTGAGAACCACTGCTATAGATGATTTGCCATAGACCAGTATCAGGATCTGCTGGGAACCTCTGGGTCTGTGTTCAGCTGCCTCGTGTGGTAAATCCCTGAACTGCATCCATCCTGTTCCGGGTTGGGACTCATTTTGTTTGTCCTTCAGCTGGTTCCCAGCTCCTGGTTCACCTCAGATGGCCCAGCTATGACAGTCAGTGAGCTTTTCTGATTCCCAATTGTTTAACAATAGCAACAGCAAAGAGGTTTTGCCACCCCAGATAGGCTACTGAAATGAATATGTCTTGGGGGCAACCAGGAATGAAATTTCGTGTGAAGCGACTGTGAGTTTGATTCTGGTACTGAAAACAAATTCTTGGGCTGAACATGTGCTCAGAAGCGCCCTGTTCCTTGATTTTAAGTGTACCGGCCCCCAAACCCCCACTATTTTGCACCTGGTTCTGGTTGATGGACCTTGGGACTCTAGTAAAAAAAAACAAAGTGGATCCCAGAAGCCCCTGAAGGCAAAGCCCATCCTTGCCATAGGGGCTGCACTGACAGGATGCTGCCTTGCAGTCCCCAACTGAAATCTGGATAGCTGGTAACAGTTTTGATGATCCAGGAACTGTTCTTGTTTTTAAAAGGAGGTACGAAGCCAGGGCTGTAGGTTTCCCAGAAATAAATGGAATTAAAACAAAATTCAGAGAATTATCTAATGCCTGAAATCAGTTTAGGTCTGATTCGGTGTATTTGAATTGATTTATTTTCATTTAAGACACACCCGTTTAAAACTGAACGCATCGCTGTGTGAAGCATTGGTTAAGTTTGGGCCATAGTTTACATTGTCCTGGTGACATACACAGATGTCAGTGCCAATTCGCCTACCAGCAAAGCTGCAACTATGTAAGATCGCAACAAAGCAGCAACTGTACAGGCCTAGAGAGCAAACATAAGTTGCACACATGGTGCTTGAACCTGGATGAACAATTCATATGCGTGAAATCCAGTAAATTCTAATCTGCCCGTGGCTCTGTTTTATTTTGCTTTGTTGTAACTATATAAGCCTGCAGTGCTGCCAAATATAACATTAAACAAGATGGTTGGACTTTTATCTAAAATAAGTATGTTGTCCTTTCCTTATATTTGAGCTATATTGTTACTTCTATCCACTGGATGCAGCTTACATCCCGCTGAAGTCAGCGGCAAAACTCTTTTCTTTAAGTGATGGTAGATCACAATCTATATTCCAAGTTTTGCCTATTTATAAGAAAATGGAGAAAGCTGGATTCTTGTATTTTTCTTGTATATGCAATTAAGGCTGCCCACAGTCAGATTGTGTGCAGACAGAAGGGGGACGTGTCCATCTGGTTTTGGGTTCAGATCCCTTTGCTTCATGCTTCACAAGCCTAGAGCAGGAGTAGGCAACCTTTTTGGGGCCCATCGGCGCAGCTGGCAATTTGAGAAACCGTCCTGGGCACCACCGCAAAGTGGGTACGCTGCAGATGAAAGCAACAGCCTGCAGCCACCTGCCATATCTGCTCCCTAAAAATGTCTCTGAGCCCCCACGTGTGGTCCAGAGGCATTCATGGGAAAAGAAGAGGGGAGAAGCTAGAGGCCCTCACTGTGCTTTGAAGTGATCCCAGCTGCCGGTAAACAAACTTGCTTATAAAATAAATAAATAAATAAATAATAAAAAAGTAGGAGGGTGCCTACCTTGGCAGGTGCCAAGACAGGTGTCCAAGGGCACACTGGTGCCCAGAGGAAGGGCTTTCCATACCATACATATGCTATCCATCACTCATTGCTGCTTCCATGTTTTCTATAGAAGTAATGCACATGTGCACATCTGTCCAGGTGTCAAAATGATCACTTCATGTGAGCAAACATGGCAGCATGGTTGTACTTGTTGACATACACTGCCATTGTGATGCCTTCACATCACATGCACATTACAAAACAAATGTAGCGGAAGGCGGGACTGGTGGTTACCAGGAGCATGTGGCGGCAGCAACGCTAGCAGATACATCAGGGGTGGGCAACTAAACTGGGGTAGTGGGTGGGTAACCCCCACCCTGCCCTCTGTGGGTTGATTGAATGATGTCATGGGGTGTGGCCCCACTCCCTGACATCATTTGGCTGTGCTTGTGCACGGGGGGCATCCCTGCTGTTACCTTCAGTCACAGATTGGAGACAACCGCAGGCACTCCTCCAGGGGGCATGCCTTGGAGGCTAAATCCCGCTCCTGGTGGAATTCTGGCTCTGTGGGCTGGATCAGGAACCTCTGCGGGCCAAATTTGGCCCAAGGGGCAGAGGTACCCTCCCATGAGATATTTGGAATCTGTGTGCCTCAAAGAACAAGTCTGAAGGGTTCTGAGGTACCCACGTGGCCTGCTTCCATTCTTAATCCAGCCTGGCATAATTTGTGATCCACGTACCAAGCTGAATGCAGCCATGTCTTCTTGCAGGACCAGAGAGGCAACAAAAGCAGGTGGTTTACTGTGCTCCTGGCAGGCCACCGTATATAGTTGGTGTTTGTTTTGGTGGGTCACATGTCGTGCAGGCCTGCTGTAGTGTATTGGTCCTCCTGGCTTGCTGTTCCAGGGAGCGCCTGATTCACCTCTCAGGCCCTGCACTTTCATTTTCAGTTTCAGTGTTGCCAGCCACCACTTGGCTGCAGGGCTTTCTCTGTAGGCCTCTTTTTCCTATAAATATAGTTGTCATTTGATTATGCACGCTCTGTGTGGCCTCCCCTCCCCTTTGTGATACATAATACTAAGTTTAATCAAAGGACTTCTCTACATAAGGCGTTTAACCCGCCACTTTACCTTTAACCCACCTTTAACTTTACCTTTAACCCGCCTACAAGGCTTCTGGATTCTTTGCTGGATTAAGATTGGCTCCTTTATGTGTACTTTTTTTGGGGGGGTGTTTGTTCTTTCTCTGCCTTTCTGTATGTTCTATTACACAACCACAAGGTGGCACTGTGGTATAGCACAACTGCAGAAATATACATGTTTGTTTTAGTGCAATTTAGCGTGATAGCCAGATAATAGCTCACTTTCCTCAGTTGAAAAAAAAAAGGCATGGAAATGCTTGGAAAGTATGGGAGTGGCCCTGGAGGATGACGACGTTGTGTAAAGCACCCGCAAACTACAATGAGTGAGGAATCATGAGCGTGCAATAAAAGCCTCGTCCAGAGAAGCCCAAAGCCATGTTTATAGCTGTAGTGTGCTTCTACAGCCTATAAAGCAAGGGTGCAAAACCTTTGGCATGCGGACCAAATCTGCCCCTCCTGGGGTCCCAATTTGACCCTTTGGGCTTCCCCAGATGGCCATGCCTCCTTCCCCTGGCCCCACCTCCTTTCCCCTGATCACCAATCATTCCATTGGTTTCCCAGCTTTTGCACACTTTAAAAGGTTCAAATGCTTCTCCTAAGGCTTATTTACTGGCAGTAAGAGCTTTAAACTACAATATACAGGCATTTTTTGGTGTTTTTGGGCCCCATCCCTTTTGCCTTCACCCCCACCCACCACTGGAATGCAGCCCCCAAGAGCTTCTCTGAAGTGGGTCAACACCCCCTGCTTTAAAGGGAAAGTTTCCTCTCCTACCCCCCTTACCTGTTTTCCTTTAACTTTTCAGCTTTTCTAGGAAGTGGATTTCATTCTCACAAGGCTGATTCATCTACTCTTGTACTGTCATTCTGACTGACAGCAGCTCTCCAAGGCAGAGGTCTTTCCCAGGGCCCTTCTATATCAACAGAGGCAGTGTTAGGGGGCAGCCCACTAGGGCTGGAGCCCCAAATCTTTCATTTGAAGCCCTGAATCTGTGGGAGGCCATCTGCCCCACCACCCTGCTGTCCATGGGCACTACTTACTGAAATAAAGCTACAGGGGCCCTGACGGTCTCTGTTGTATTTGATCCCCCTGGATTAGCGGGCTTTTTGCCCATATGTGCTTCACCTCCTGCTTCCCCCTCCCTTGAATCTTTCTGCCTGAGGTTATTTTCTGAAATCAAACGCCCTGTTCTCCCCTGTCCATACATCCCTTTTTTACAAATAGGGGTGTCCTTAGGAGACAGGGTCCTTTAAAGACATACACACACACAGACTTTCAAGTATATGTAAATTAGCACATGCAAATTTGTGCATTTTTTTTGGTCCTGTGGGCCTGAGTCCCGGATCTTTTTGATACCTAGCACCGCCCCTGTATACCAAGCTTCCCCTGGGACCTTCTACATACAAAGCATATGTTCTGCTACAGTCTACAATTTTTATTTATTTATTGTATTTATATCCCGTCTTTTCTCCTTCAAGGAACCCAAGGCAGCTTACATAATCCTCCTCCCCCTCTCCCTTTTATGCTCACAACAACCCTGTGAGGTAGGTTAGGCTGAGAGTCCGTGACTGGCCAAAAGTCACCCAGCAAGCTTCATGGCCGAGTGGAGGCTAGAACCCGGATCTCCCGAGTCCCAGTCCAGTGCTCTAACCATTATGCTACACCATCACCAAAAAAGAGGACCAAGGGGGATATAGGGCCGCATAAAAACATAGCATATGCCAATTTATATGTATAGATGCAAATTTAGAAATCATTAGTATAATTTAAGGAGAAATACTTTAAATCTCACCATAGTGCGGAAGACTGACCAGGGCATCCGTGTGCCTCCTCAGTCTGCTGTTCAGGTGTTAACTGTTGACGGGCAACTTCAAGGCCCCTTTAAGCTCTCCCTCCTTATGGTTCTTTTTGAGTTTAAACCAGACTTGGACTGGATGGCCCATCAGATAGAAGACACCTTCAGATAGAGCAGCGGTCCCCAACCTTTTTGGGACCAAGGACCGGGTCCGTGGAATAAATTTTTCCATGGACTCAGCGGGGGGTGGGGTGGGGGTTGCTAATGTATCTGATTTTTTACTTCTTCTTTTTTGTAAAGAAAAAAATCACACCTCATTGCTTGAAAAAGGGGGGGGGAAGCTTAGAGGCACTTACTGTTATGGGATGTTAAAGTTCAGATGTTGGATACACTTGCATAAGCCCTATCTTCCTTCCTACCATAGAAAGTTTATGAGAAAAGCTTTTGTGAAGCTATTTTTGCCATTCACTTAGTTGTGCATTATCTTTGCCAGTGGGAACACCCTTTTTGGATGTGGGAAATGAATATCCTTCTTCTCCACAGACTTTGAATGCACTGATGGTATCTCTGGGATCTACCAAACAATGCATTTCTGGTGTTTATATATGCATATGCTCTGGGTCAGCCTTCCCCAACCCTATGGCCTTAAGATGGGTTGACCTACAACCCCCATCATCCACAACTAGTATGACCAATGGTTGTGGGGATGCTGGGAGTTGCTGTCCAACACTCTGGATGGTACCAGGAAGGATGGGGAGGGTGGTTGTAGGTAGATGTGCGGTGTGTGTTATATTGAGGCTACAATCCCACTCCCATTTTCATGGGAAGAAGTCCCATTGAGCTCGATAGGGCTTACTTCTGAGTAGACAGGATTGCACTAAAGAGGAAGGAAAGAGAAAAGGAAAGACCCAGGAGAGCCAGTTGATATGTTTATACTTTCTGTAATTGGGTACAGATACTCTGGTTCAAATTATACGCATCACTTCAATTGTGAATGGCATTTACACCTTTAAATCACAACTCCCCCTGGCAAAAGAAAAAGAACTATCTCTATGTACTACTGGTTCATGGTAAGGTTTCTCCCTGCAGTCATGTATTTGTTGAATGGAGGAAATAAGCTGGGCCTCCCAGCATGTGCGAACTGGCACTTTGTCTTTATCACTGTACGAAGAGCCCAGGATTTGTCAGCCTTCCATCGCCTATATCTTTCTGAATAGTACCAGACGTAGGGACTTCCTGATGCTTTTTCAAACAAACAGAAGACTTTATTTTCTCTACCAGCCCCAGTCGAGCATCGCTGGGGTTGCCATCTGTTGTTGTTGTTGTTGTTGTTGTTTTAAGTGCAATTTGTGTATATTTAGCAACAACAAAGAATTACAACAAAGAAGGAATGGTCCACTTTAGGCATTTTTATAAGGGCTTCTCTACATGAGGCATTTAAACCCAACACTTTACCAGGGCTTCTTCTTCCACTTTCTCTGTGGGAGGAAAAACGTCCTTTTACACAAGGTTTCCCCCCCACCCCCGAGGAGGGTGTTTTCCTCTCTGCTTTTCTATAAGTTCCTATATGTTCCATTACACAACACAAGGTGGCGCTGTGGTCTAGAGCGGAATTGCCAATATACACGAGGTTTGGAGCGCGAATCATGGCAGCATCCAAGATATGCCTTATTTTCCTCGCTCTAGGCCAGTGTTCTCCAAGCTTGGAGAACACTGCTCTAGGCCATGAAAACAACTGGAAAACACGGGAGAGGCCCTGGAGGAGGACGGTGACGTGTGTAAAGGACCTGAAAACTTCCGTGAGTGAGGGATCATGAGCACACAATAAATGCCTCATGTAGAGCAGCCCGAAGTGGAAATG
This sequence comes from Shinisaurus crocodilurus, assembly GCA_021292165.1. Taxonomy (NCBI): domain Eukaryota; kingdom Metazoa; phylum Chordata; class Lepidosauria; order Squamata; family Shinisauridae; genus Shinisaurus; species Shinisaurus crocodilurus. Next base: position 138,438,949 of record CM037876.1, on the reverse strand, counting down.
AAGCACGATGTTTACATGAGGAGTCCCTTTGACTGCTCACACGCATCCATTTAGGAATTTGAATGTTCTTACTGGTTCCTAGCCAAAGTATATTGGTAGTTTCACTCTGGCAAGGGCAGCTAAAGCAGCACATGTTCTATCTTCAAATAGAAAAGTTGTTGAAAGGAATTATAAATATAGGATGGGACTCTCCAGATGAATGACAGTTTCATTTTATGTGCTTAGTCTTTCTGCAATGCTTGTAGTTTTCCCAACATGAATATTATGACATTCATCCATCCTTCTCTAAGCTGGTGCCCTCCAGATGTTTTGGAGCACAACTCCCATCATCCCTGACCATTGCCCATGCTGGTCGGGGCTGATGGGAGTTGTAGTCCCAATAAGGCAGCAGGTTGGGGAAGGTTGCATTAATGCTACACACTTGTTTTCTCAAAAAGTGCTTGATACAATGCAAGACCTCTGTTGTATTAACTGCAATTTGTGTGTGTGTGTGTATGAATGATAAATAGATATATCCTGTGAGAGAACATCTGAATCTGACATCCTTCTCTGAATTCCAGTGACCATTTTGCATAGCTGTATACTGTTTGCTAGATATTAGTCCTATTCAGGCATTCAAAAATGGTCTTATGGCAACATGGCAACATGAGAGCCAGTGTGGCGTAGTGGTGAGAGTGCTGGACTGGGACTCGGGAGATCCGGGTTCTATTCCCTGCTTAGCTATGAAACTCACTGGGTGACTTTGGGCCAGTCACTGACTCTCAGCCTAACCTATCTCACAGGGTTGTTGTGAGGATAAAATGGAGAGGAGGAGGACTGTGTAAGCCGCCTTGGGTTCCTTGCAGGAAAAAAGGCGGGGTATAAATGTAATAAATAAATAATAAATGGTGGGTGAGTACAAGCATGCTAGCTCCACCTCCTCCATCCCTGTTCTTGCCGCCCTCCTCATTTTGAGGGTGAACGTCTGAAGCAGAGACTCTTCTATCCATGGAGGCTTTCTGTGCCATGTAGGACCCTGATTTTCCCCTTCAGAAGCCCACCCTCAACATGAGGAGGGTGACAGCAATGAGGGGGGGTGGAACTTGCATGCTCGTGCTCACCCTCCCTCCCTGTATCTTGCCATAAGCAGTGGCGCAGTGGGGCCAGGGCTCACAGGGATGCAGCTCCGGCATCTTTTCTATTAGCGAGGATGCTGACGTCATCTGCCCCCGCTCTCAGAATTCTCTGTTCCCTCTCAGCTTAGCTGCAATCCTCACCGTGGCCGGGCTTGGCCGGTGGGGGGTGGGGGTGGGGAGACGAAACTTCCTGGGAAGCAATATATTGGTCCCCCTGCTTCAATGCAAAGCATTTTGGGGTGACTTGGTCTGGAATTGGCAATTAAGACCCCTTAGCTTTACAAAAGATCTTCTCCTGGTGGAGATGGGACCGCTAGAATTAGTTTGTTGATATGGGTCATCATCATAGCTGCCTTGCATTTTTGGACTACTTGGGAGTGTGGCTACAGAAGCTGTCATGATGAGAGCTGCCCGTCAACATCTACCACTTCAGCACTGGTCATGAGGCAGTTTTTAACCGGCTGAATAGGGATATTGTCCATGCTATATTGCCATCTTTTCATTTCATCACGTTCAATTCCACCATCATGCAAGAATGTCATTGTTTCTCCTGTTTAGCGTACTTTGAATAAGGCATTCATCATGACAGACTCTCTTCCCAGCTAGTTTATTCCAGCAAGCTATTCTCACTAAGGGGTTTTCCAGCGGATCTTTTTTTTCGTAAACTGCTGTGCCCATAGATATTACTCATTTGTTGCTGGGAATTCAAGCCATCTCCACCCTGCAGACTTAACTTGGTAGGTTATCTCACAGAGAATTCTCAACACCCCCACTGGATTACAATTTCCAGGATTCTTTTGGGGAGGGGGTAGTAGTAGGGACCACAATGATTTAATTCATACAACATCAATATATGATTGTTTATGAACTCATTGACCACTTACAGTCCAATTCTTTAAATGTCTACTCAGAATTAACCCTCATTGAGTTTAATAGGACTTACTCCCAGGTAAGCATGTATATGACTGCAGCCTTAGGGCCCAATCCTTTGCAAGTTTAGACAGAAAAACAGCTTGGGCATGCTGGGAGTTGTAGGCTTTTTTTCTGTCTAAACTTGCATAGGATTGTACTCTTAGTTGTTTGTAGTATAGACAAGGCCTAAGATAGGTGTGTGTGTGTGAGAGAGAGAGAGAGAGAGAGAGAGAGAGAAGGGATGTGTGCGGAGCTCGGCGGGGGGATGGAAGCTCGGCGAACTTGCCAGGCTCGACCCCCCCCCCCCGAGCTCTGCTTGACTTACTTTTCCCGAGCTCGGCTCACATTCTCGTGAGCCGAGCTGGGGAAAGCTACTCCCAGGTTCCGGGCGCTACATTTTCTACATAGAAAATGCCATAGTATTCATTAAAAACAGCTGCAACGTACGCAAATTAGAGCCGTTTTTAACGTATGCTATGTCTCTCTATCACAGTAGACAACGTTTTTGGGCCTGTGGGGCACATCTGGCAATTTGAGAAACTGTCCTGGGCACCACCACAAAATGGGCGTGCTGCAGATGAAAGCATCAGCCTGCAGCCCCCCAGTCATCTTCATTTCCTAAGAAGGTCTCTGAGCCCCCACGTGTGGTCCAGAGGCATTCATGGGAAAAGAAGATGGTAGCAGCTTAGAGGCCCCCTCACTTTGCTTTGAAGCGATCCCAGCTGCCAGCAAGAAATATTGTTAGTGGGCAACGCACTACGCCCTTCACACACGTAAGCCTCCGAACTCCCCGAGGCTTACCCGCATCCAATGCAGGGTGCGAGGCATGGCAGCGGCGACCTTTGCCGCTGCCGGACCTCGCGCCCTGCACTCCATCTACATGGATGGCCGTCTAGATGAAGCTCTTCAGAGAGGGAGGGCAGGAGGCAGGGGCGCTGTTTGGTTATGGCTTTGGCCCCAGCCTCCTCCCTTCCCCACCCCCCCGGCATGCCCCTTTCCCTCTTTTCCGAGACCCATGTACGACCCTGGGGAAGCAGCCGACGCAGTTCTTTCTGCGCCGGCTGTGAGGGGGCAGGGCAGGGCCTCGGCGTTCGAGGTCCCACCTCCGAGCTCGCAGGACCTCGGAGCTGGGACTCTGAATAATCCTATGCCCCCCCCCCCAGGCAAGGTCGGAGGGCCGTAGGATTGCACCCTTATTGTTTATTTATTTATTTTTTAAAAATAAAAAGGTAGGAGGGGTAAGATACCTCGACAGGCACCGAAAAAGGTGTTCACGGGTGCCCAGTTGCCTACCCTTGCTCTGTCATGTTAGGTTAGGCGACACTGACACCCACACTCTCACATTTCCAGTGGACACACATCCCCCACCCAGCATCGCCAGCATCAAGCTGCCAGGATTCAAGTCAGCTAACCTCAGACCACAGGAATGGCTTCTAGAGAAACTGAATGATATATCTCTGTTAGAGCAATCCTGCTAAAGCCAAGAAATGTCTGCCTTGATGGAGATCTCTGCACCAGTGCCACGAAGCCCTTCCGGAAACCTGTGGAGACAGCTCTGAGAGGGCTGTCTCTACCAGTCCACTACCGAAGCCAAACTGAATGCCAGTTCCAGGCCTTTCTGAGATCCTCTTGGCTGTAACCTGCAGGGGAGATGCGAGGGAAGGCAACAGGAGCGCTAGAAGCCCTCCTTCTCTCCCTCCTCCGCACACAAAGCCCCCACTTGCGTTTCTGTGTTATTCATCCTTTATAAATAACAAGAAGCTGCAGGAAGTTGAGATTTTGCGGGTGAATAGATTTTTTTTTGGCATGTTATTTCTTTGTTATCACCTGGATTTAATTATAATAGAGTCAGACACCCTGTAATAAGCCTGTTACTAATAATTCCTTGATGTATGATGACACTGTTTTCATGAGAAGAGCACATCACGAAATAATGAGCAGAGCGTACTGGGAGCCAAGTGCCACCAGAAGTGCGCTGTTAAAAAGACAACAACACCTACTCTGCAGTAGCACATGGGTGGGGAAGGAACGCACGCAACCCGCCCCATGCCTATTTACATTTGCGCCCTCACGAGTTTTTGCTTCGCCGCATGCATCACTAGGGGAATCACATATGGAATCGAACTCTAGTTCGGAAGCTTCCCACTTTGAGAACCCTGGCTTTTGTTTAGAAGACGACCCTGCATTGCATTTCCCACTCGCCCCATTGCACACACAAAGAAAAAAACAGCAGCGGGAGGTGGCTTTTGAGCAGAAAAACGACAGAGGAGAAAGAATTAAGTGGCCCCTCCCTGAAAGGCTATACAGACTTTTGTGTCACGGCTAGTTTGGCACTAAATATTTCTGGTACTGCTGGGTTGTTGTTGCCTATTTGCAGCACATATGTGTATGAAGAATAGCGGTAGGGTCGCCAATTATTGCCAAAAATGGGGAAGTGCATTGCCCAAAAAAGGAGGACAAATGAGGACAGAGATTTGCATAAAATCGGCATATGCTAATTTATATGTACAGGTGCAACTTTTAGAAAGAATTACTATAATTTAAATAGAAATACAGCATATATTCCTGCAGTGGGGAGGATTGTGACCAGGTGAGCTAGGTGTCTTCTCACCAGATGTTCACTGTTGATGGGGAACGTCAGGACCTCTGTTCCCCCTTCTTATTACACTTTGTGAATCTTTAAACTGGATTTGGACAGGCCTTCAAACAGAGGACTGTCCAGGTGGACACATAGCCACTCTAATTATAGCAGAGAAGCAGTGGATGGCAAAAGGGGCAAGAAGGGATTAATCAAGACAGTTTACTTCTGAGTTGAAGCACCAGCCTGCACACCATAACACGGAAAGCTGGAGCCTGCTTCTTTGCAACTTAGAAAAATCTCTTCAGATTTTCACACTTGATTGACAACACCCACTGCAATCTCTGTCTAGACATCAACACTGCAGACGGGTTAGTTAGTAGCTTTTTCATGTGGTGCTTTGTGATCATTAGTGAAGAACTTCTTTCGTCCTCCCACACACCCCTGAATGAGTTCCTTGTATTCTTAAAAGAGTTTTCAAGAATGGAAGTGGAGGAGGTGAAGAGAGTACGGAGATGCATACGGTACATAACATTTCCAAATTGCTAATCATGGTTAAGAGATCAGGAACATGTCATCATGGACTCATATACTCCCTCTCCCCTCCCTCCTTCTCTTCCATGCAAACTTACCCCTCTTTCCCTTCCATAATTTGCTTTAACTACTCTGCAGTGATATGTCTGTGTTGACACTAACTAACCATGGATCATGTCAACCAGAGTTACCTTCAACCAGGGTTTTCAAACAGCATTTGAAGTGTGTTTGTTATGAAATAATCAGGTTAGCATTCGCCACAGTTAGGGCCAATTCAGATGTCACACTACATCCTGGTTAAAGTAAACCATGGAAGGGAGGCAGATAGTCCAAACAAGTGAGAGGAAGGTGCGAGAGTTACGGCGGCGAGAAGGACAAGGGAGGCAGCATTGGGTGCACTGGACCATTCAAGGGTTCAGCTAACCAACTCAGTGCATGGGCAGAAATGGCATTGTTTAGATGCAGACTGCTCATGCTCCAAAGCTCTCAATCAATTCCAGTCTTAATAGCAAGTTCGTAATACATTGATTCAGGCTTGCTACAAAGGTGAGCATTATGAACGGACGGGTTTCAGCCAAGGGCAGGATCCAATCCTGCCCATCCACATGCAGGGCCTACTGCCGCTTTTGGTCTGCGCGTAGCCAGCTCCACCAATTCCATTGTGCAAGCGGTCCCCACCGCTTCTGCAATGGCAGTGCTTCCGGGGGCAAGCCCCAAAATGAACGGAAATGCTCATTTCTGTAAGGGGGCAGGTTGACGGAGCTCCCTTATGCGAGCTCCATTGACCTGCCCCCTTCCAGAAACAAGTGTTTCCGCTTGTTTCAGTTCACCCCTGGAAGCAGTAAATCACCTTTGTGCAAGCGGCACAGATTGCTTGCACAGCAGAATTGGTGGTGCTTGCGACGTGCAGCCAGTCACCGTTGGATTCCGCCCCAATGAGCCAACTAATTACGAAATTTGGCAGCATCACTAATCTCAAAGAATGGTTAGGGAGGTCAGTAGGTTTCATTTTATTTATTTAGTTAAAAGATTGATATGCCACCCTTCGGCAGAACTTCCAGGATGGTTTGAAAAAATGTCTTGTGTCTGACCAATCAGGCATAATGGAGATGCACACATTGGCCCATTTGCTCTCTGTTCTCTACTCACATTGCCAGGAATACATTTTTTTGCAGCAAAGCATAAAGTTAAGTACCTGCCAGTAAAAAAACGGAACAAATCATTTTCACTTGCTGTTCCATAGTTCCGTTGTGCTGGTAAATAAGGTTCCATTGATTCTGATAGCTAGGTTTTGTGCTAATGGTCACAAATTAATTTTGTCCTTCTGTTTTATGAAGCAGATCACTGTCTAAAAATGTTGTGGTGAAGAGCAGATGTGATTTCACTATGAAGAATACCAAAGTTTATATATCACAAATACCACGCAACGAAGATTTAAATGTCAGTGGTACTGAACCTCGTAACCTTACAAAGGTTTTATGGTTTTCTGTGATGGCCGATAAAAGTTAGCTTTGCTTTGCATGGGAGTTATTTGCATGCTGTAGCCTTTCCTTTTATATAATGCCCAGAGTCTCTATGTTTATTGCACAGAAGGCCGCTAATTCCAAAGATGTGTATCTTTTGCCAATTACTTACTTTTCTCATCTCTCACACTGTGTAGTTATGTAAAGATGTTGTATTTATTCCCCCCCCCCCCAATCCTGCACAGCTCATTATTTCAGAGACTACTGCAGAGACCCTCCCAGATTCGGTTACCACCATGGAGCACCATGGATAGTTCCTATAAAGCTCAGAATAAAAGCTGCAATGGATGAGGAGCCCCACTGACATAGGCGTCACCAGCCTCCCCTGGTAGATGGGTGATGGATTGTAGCTTAACGAGGTCCTTTTAAAATGCCAGTTAAAGTGCTGTCATTTGGAGGAGGCAACTTGTGGCCCTCTAGATGCGGCTGGACTGCAACTTCCATCAGCCCTAGCCAGTATAGTCAATGGTGAGGGATGATGAAAGTCGTAGTCCAGCAACATCTCGAGGGCCACGTGTTGTTCACCCCTGGATTTCCACACCAGCTGCGAGGGGGCAGGGGAGGAGGTACGGATCTCCAACTCCCCCTTCCGAGGTTGGAGCGCTGTCTCTGACCTCGGAAGGGGGGATCCAAACAATCCTATGGTCCCTGGGACACTCACCCAGGGACCAGAGGATTGCTCCTTTAAAAACTTAAAAAGAAAGAAATAAAATTAGGTAGTCCCCTCCACAGGGCTGTTGTGAGGATAACAATGGGGTAACCAACTGTATATTGCTGTAATCTTGCAGCTCTGACCATCACAGTCTAGTTGTGTGACATGGCTCTCGGTCACTATAAATTAAGCTTTGGTTGGTTTATTCGATGGAGTGTATATGCTGAGTACAGAATAGATTGTATTTTTCTACAATCTATTAAAACACACACATGCACACACAGAGAATTTTCAGACAGAGAAGGGTTCCAGGGTAGGGTCTGAGGGCATATGATGCGGCTGTCTTTCTGAAGCTCAGTAGGTCTGGTCAGTGCCAGGATGGGAGACACCCGGGAACTCCATGCATCCTGCCTTGAGTTCCATGATGAAAGAAAGGCAGGATAAAAAAATACATAATAAATAAAAAGAGGGATTGGAGATGGCTTAACAGGGCACCACTTTATCTTCTTCTTCTTCTTCTTCTTCTTCTTATTATTATTATTATTATTATTATTATTATTATTATTATTATTATTATATTTCTATACTGCCCTATAACCGAAGCTCTCTGGGCACTTTATAACAATTCATAAAAACAATAGTACACATTATAAAATACAGATAATAAAAACATACAATTTCATTATACAAGTTTAAAAACCAAATTTAAAAAGGCAAATGACTGAACAAGTTAATAAACTAAGCTTGCAGCTGACATAACCCCCGCCCTCTATGTGCTATTTTGAGCTGTTAAATATTGAATGCCTTGGCATAGAGGGCAGCCTTAACCTGGCACCAAAAAGATAGTAGAGTTGGAGCCAGGTGGGCTTCCTTGGAGGTGGCAGTCGGAGGAAGGCCCCAAATGTTGAGAGCAGTTTCCGGGTAGATTGTGGTTGGGAGAGGTGTTCCGTCAAGTATCGCGGTCTCAAGCCTTTTAAAGGCCTTTTGGCTGCCATGGAAGCAACTATCTCAACACAGCACTATGTTCCTGAGATATTGTAGTAGGCTGATATAATGAGTGAGGCTGAGAGTCCTGGACTGAAGGGTGGCATGGAAATATTTTAATAGAATAAATAAATAAATAAATAAATAAATAAATGGGTTACAACCAATCAGCAGCAATTCAAGACACACTTGTGTGCTAGCTGCTGCAGCTATATCAGAGCAAGGGGATATCTTTGTGACAGTAAGACCAGAGGTTGGATCCAGGATCTGCCTTCCTCAAGAGGAAGGGCTCTGATTTTGGGTGATCCCCCCCCCCCATGCCACAGTTCACCCCATTCAGCAGGGTCTCCTGACTCTCTGTTTAGCATTTTCAGGGGAGCAGAGGGACTGCCAGGGGAAGTTCACTTCCATCAGCGCAGTTGATAGAGGGTAAATCTGGATCCAACTCCATATCAATAGAATCACAGTCGGGCTCTGATCTGAAGCATTCTAAACTCAGACGTTCCTTTGAAACCGATTGTGCTGAGCTTGAAGTAGATATATTTAGAACTGATATGCCAATAGGAAAAGAGAACGGAGTGGATTCATGGCATCCTTCAGAAAAAAAAGAAAAGGAAAGGAAACTATAAGCCTTACAGACCAATTGCTCTGAAATCATGCCTGCCCAGAAATATAAAGTCCTTCATTACAGTAATCAGACCCAAGGGAAAGCATAAATGCTGGTAGGCAGCATTTCTTGTGATTGTTAATGTCCCAAACAGAATCTGCAAGACATGCTTTTTAATTCTTATCTTAAAATAGTCAGATAATCTGCACAGTTTCAAAGTGATTTATCAAGGACCTTTACAAAAAGGGGACGACGACAAAATTGCTTTTCAGATGCCCGCAGTGCACAGCACAGAATAATTTAATGCCATTATACAACCATATTTAAAACCACTGATGCTAAACATAGTTGATAATACAGCATCAGCATGTTCTTAAGCTGCTGTCATTTTAGGATGGTGCTTGATTATTATCTTTTGTCTCAAGTTACCTGATGAGATGTCATGACCCTTTGCCTCTCTTCGGAAGAAATCTTTCTTTTTCCACAATGGAAATGTAAACGATTAATGATTACAACTATGATAAGCTGTTTTAAAAGGTCCATATAGTTTAGTGTGACCAGGATACACCACAATGTCAGGTAATGCTGAAAGAGAATACATTTCATGGGTGGAGGTGGGGGGGGAGGGACAGGAAAGGAGATCAAAATTCAGGGGTACAAGGCAGAAAAATATCCCATCTCTCGGAGCACCCAAATGTTTGGAAAGAGCACCCACCCACCCCTCCCCCCAATTGACATAACATTTATTAGAAAATAAATGCATTGTATTGGGTTTTATTCATTTAACTGTTTGTATTGTATTACATTCTTTTATTGTTTATATTGCATTTTATTATGCTAACTCAGCCTTCCCCAACATGGCACCCTCCAGATGCATTGGTTGGGGATGATGGGAGTTGTAGCCCAACCCATCTGGAGGACTCCAGGTTGGGGAAGGCTGTTTTTATTCTTCTAACTGTGTGTGATCTGCCCCGATAATTTTTGTTACTGGGCAGATTTAAAATATCACAACTAACTATCGAACTAAATAATATTTTCTGAGAAATTTCAGCCCAGCTATAGAGTTTGCAGTTCATGCTGACCAAGCTTCTGGCATTTGTTTGTTTTTAAAAAAATTCAGAGCAAGATCATAGCACCTGCAGTCAACATGTTCTAAGCTGCAGTGAATCTTGGAAGGCCCCTCCTTCCATAGACTAATATGCCACACTTGCTGTATTAGGGAACTCCCTGACAATGACACCATAGCAAGACCTCCCGCTTTGGCAACGTCTCAGCTCTGCAGGTCACTTACAGTGCAATCCTACGTGTGTCTGCTTAGAAGCAAGCCCCACTGAGTTCATTTGGACTTACTCCCAGGTAAGTATGCTTAGGATACTTAAGGCCAAAGCAAACTGTGGCGGACCGAACCTGGTCCAGTTGCGCCTTAAGGGTTAACCGGCACCAAAGTCGTGCCCTGTACTCGGCTGCCAAAGCCTTCAGTTTCAGCCGGGAGTGATATTGACACGGAATCCCCTCAGAAACACAGGGAAGCCACAATCTGTGGTCAATTTCAAAGAGTTTAATGGAGCAGAACTAATAGACTACAGGAATTTCAAGGTATAAACATAGCAGTCAATACAGATAGAGGAACGGAAGTATTCAATTTGCTTTCTAGGTAGGCTTAGCTCGAATGCAGAGAATTACCTGACATCAGAGAATCTGACTCTAAGATCTAGCGTAGCGGTTTGCTTGGCCGGTCGCTGGGTGCCCTGCCCGGGGTTGGAAGTTGTTTGGCCCTAGCTGGAGCTAGCAACCTGATCCGTGCAAGCCTGCACCGTGTTCCCAACAACCACCTGATCTCTGTGTACCTGGTTTTCAACCCTCCCTCGGCCCCCTACCCCGCCCCTGGTGATCAGGTGGCCACTTGTGCCCTGCAGGGTGATGGCACCTCTCGGGCAGGCATCTCCTGGGTGATCTGGGGTACTTGGCAGCTCTTTGAGACTGTTTCTCACCTCTTGGCGTTCCGGCCCGACCCCAAGGGTAGGATGATTGCATTGCTCCCATTGAGAGTATGCAGATGTGGTGATGCCGGGGTGGTCACGTACACCCGGCTGGTTCAGACTGTGTCATTTACCCCCCCCCCCAGGGGAGGATTATGCAGAAAGGGGGGGATGCGGGGTGTCAGCCACAGGGGAAGAACTGGGCAAATGTCTGCTCACTATGTGTGCTCTTGCTTTCTCCACACAAACATTACTTTAAATGTTTCCAGCAGTTATGTCTCCCCGCTCCCCATTTTTTTCATTTTTATTCTAGAGCTTGCACATTGGGACCCTAGTGTGAGGAACTTGGGGGGCTTTTTAGATCAGATCAGCCCCCCTGCATCTGCTCTAAAGCAAAAATGGAAAGAAAGAAAAAAAGACATAGCTGCTAGACACACATGTCTGTTTTCACCCCTGGGTTTACTTCTGGGCAGACATGGATAGGATAGCACTGTAAACCATAAAGCCTGTCTAAGGCTGCAGTCCTGTACACACTTACCTGGGAGTTAATCCCATGGAGTTCAATGGGACTAACTCTTCAGTAGACATGCCTAGGATTGCAGTGTATTATACATATCTCGATTGGAAGCTGGTGGCTCCGATCTCAGTGGGGCGGCAGTGTATCCACTCTGGCTTTCAGTCTGAACTTTTAAGAAGCTATCTATGATGCTGAAGCCCTAGCCGCAAAATAGGTTCAGCACCATGGATAGCTCCTTACAAGTTCAGACTACAGCTTGGCGTGGATACACTGCCGCCCCACTGACATTCGGAGCCACCAGCCACTGCTGCCACTGTGGTTATAAAGCATTCATATTTCCTTCTTTGAGGAAGCACTACCATCAACAGATAATTTTCCCGCTACAGATTTGGCACATGCCGGTAGTTTCTGACCTGTGGGGACTTCCTGAAACAGTTACCGGTATGTGTTCCCCCCCCCCAAGGGCAGAGCCATTTATTTCCATTTTACCTGTACCCGTTCCTTAGATTTGATTAGCCGTGCAACAGGGGCAGCCGGCAAACGGTTATCCAGCCATGTCCAACTTAAATGTGTGTGACCCAGGCTTGACTTCACGAGTCATCTTCTTAAATGATCTCGAGATAGTGGCAGCCAGTATCAACAGCAGGTTCGTGCAGAGGCGCACTTCAACAGCTCATTTATCTCCCTTCTGCCTTTTGCTCGCAGTTCACTGGAATTCATGTGGGCTTGTTTTGGAGAAGCAGAAGGGCCAGACCGCGACTTATTTGAAATGTTTCGTTTTAAGGGTACATATTTTTTTGACAGACCCCAGAGATCAGGAACTTGCATAAGCTGATGAGCAGCAGCAGCCCAAGGCATTTCACGGCCCGAAGCAGAGCCCAAATGGCACCCACACCCCATGATAGGGCCAGTACTTGAAAGGGTCTTGCTGCTCCATTCAGGCACCAGTTCCTTCCTTCTACCCTATTCCTTCTTCCCTCTAAAGCAGTACCTGGGAGTAAGTCTTATTAAATGCAGTGGGACTTACTTCTGAGTAGACCTGTATAGGATTGTGGGCCAACATCCCGCTAATGCACGCACACCATCCATGTTCCATTCACTCCCTGGAGCAGGACAGGCGCCACGTTTGAGGCGGCCCCGGGCATCGCCACCTGGGTGGCCCCCCCCAGCACTTCCCTGGTAGGTCCCCATCCCACAGGCTTATCATGGGGTGGCAGGGTGGGTGGCAACACTGCAAGCAACAGCAGGGATGGGCGACAGAATGTAACCCCAGTGCTTCAAGGATAAGTGGACGCAGGAACGCAGGAAGCTGCCTCATCCTGAATCAGACCATTGGACCGTCTAGCCCAGTATTGTCAACACTGACTGGCAGCAGCTCTCCAGGGTTGCAGGCAGGATTCTTTCCTAGCCCTACCTCACGATGTCAGAGCTTGAACTTGGGACCTTCTGCATGCAAAGCAGGTGCTCTACCACTCAGCTACGGCCCCTCCCCATAAGTGCTGGGTGAAGTGGTGGCCACTGCAGCCATCTTAATTTCCCCAGAATGTCTCTAGGGAAATTAAAGGCACAATCCTATGCATGTTTAGGCAGACAAAAGTCCCCAGCCAAATGTTGGCTGGGGAATGCTGGTTGTTGCACGACTTTTGCCTGTCTAAACATGCATAGGATTGCGCTCTAAGGTGGCCTTGGCTGTAGCTGCCTCGCCCGGCACTTTTCTTTGTAGTGCTGGGCTGTTGTTTTTTTAAAAAAGGAGGCTGGTGTCAGCAGTGGTGGGCCATCAAGGGCAAGTGGGCCCCAGCATTTTCCCCACTGTGCTGGGTGCTCATGCTTGGCCCAAGTCATCTCACTGTCCGCCTTGAAGTCACTTGTTGTTGGTGGCATTGTAGTTCCCCCATTGCTACCAGTCAGCATCCCACCCAAATGCAGCAGCAGCAGCAGCCCATGCACCTGCTTTTGCCTCCTCTCCTGAAGTGACAGGACAGCCACTGCAGTATTTTCCCTGCTGCATGAGCCACCACTTCCTGTAAGCAGACAGGAAGGGGTGGGCCCTGGGTATCACACTGCTGCTCTTGACAGTGCTGTCACCTGAAGCAGGTCAGTCCATCTTGCTGAAGGGCAGGGGCGGCCCTGCTGGTGACAATCTCTGCTTAACCTCTGAGGAAATCGTGCTTCACGTGTGTGTGTGTGTGTGTGTGTGTGTTGATTTCTCATCATGGAATTCCTTAATGCATAGAGCCAAAATATGAATTACAACAGGGTGGCCCGATTCACCCTTTTTGGGGGTGAAAAGTCGCTTTGGGAGTGGGCGCCTAAGAGTGCCAAAGCAGCAGGTAAGAGATGCTTTAACTCTCCCATTTATTCTTTCTCGGCTTTGTGTTATCCCACCCTTGACTCACTTGGCATCAGCATTAAAGTATTTCCGGTGCCAAAGACTAAAAAAAGAAAAAGAGAAGAAAAGAAAAGAAAAGAAAAGAAAGGTTCCCAGGCTTTTACTATCTGAGAAATTTTCTTATCTGATTTTATTGCTACTTTTACTCTGCTTACTTAATTGTTGTTTTATGGTTTATGTTTTACTCTGCTTACTTATTTGTTGTTTTATGGTGGTTTATTGTTCTACTGGTAGGGACTGATGCTTCAGCTTCCCTTAGTCAGATGGCTTCTCAGGCCTGGCTTTCTCTTTTCATAGGCCTGAACATCTTATCCCTCTTCTTGCCCAGGGCCGGTGCTACCACTAGGCGAACTAAGCGGCTGCCTAGGGCACAGAAACGTTCCACTCCTGGACACACAGACACACACACACTGCGGGGATCGCTCGGCGCCCCTTTGTTTTTCCCGCGCCAAACAGCTGATCTTCGTCCAGCTGTTTGGTGGGACTGCCGATTGCCCGGGGTTCTGCTTCGGGCGCCTCTCGGTGGCTGCCGCTCAGTCGCCCCTTTAATTTTCTGCGCCAAACAGCTGATCTTCACCCAGCTGTTTGGCGGGACAGCCGATTGCCTGGGGTGGCGGCGGCACAGCCAATAATCATATCTTGACTTGTAGAGGGGCGCTTTCCTTCCTTCCCTCCCCACCTCCATGCCGGCGCTGGCCAGATCCGGCGCGGCAGGCAGCTGCCGGGGAAGCTCCCGAGGGGGTGGGCGAGAAGCTGTTGGACCGCCCTGTCGCCCTTTGAACTGCGCCAGTGGAAGAGACCCGGCGGCTGGCTCAGTTCCGCCGCTCCCCTGGGCGGCGATGGCTGTGGAGGAGGCTCACCAGGTACAAGGCGCCTTGCGTGGCAGCGGGCGAGGGCGGGAGCCGGTGAGCGGCTGCGCTGCTGCTGCTGCTGCACGAGCTGCCCCCGCCCTGTCCCCCTCCCAGACCCAGGCGGACGTGCGTGGGTGGACGGGGTGGGGCAGGCAGCCGGGGTGGAGTAGCAGGAGTGCACGGGCTCCAGGGATCGTGCCTCCTCGCCCACCCCAAGCCGCCAGGGTAGTCGCCTGGCGGACAGCGGGAGGTCCGGGTGGCTTTTCCAGCTGGGCGTGCAGGGATGGAGCTGGAATCGGCTTGGCAACCATTTCAATTGAATCTCAGCATCTTCTTTAGACATTAAAGAAATGGTTTGCCAGTTTGCCAAGAAAAAAGAAAATGAAGTTTTAAACATTAAATGTAGTTTCTGTCACATTTCACCAGGAATTTTTCTATATAGGAAATTGGTACTACATCAACATGTATTTTATGTATGTTTGTCAATGTTTATGATAATAAATTTTTTAGGTTTTGCCAATTGACTTTTATTTCATAATGGGCATAGGGCTGGAGGGAGGGAGGGCTCAAGTGGGAGGGGGGGCGCTAAATATCTGTTCTTGCCTAGGGCACCAAACTGCCTTGCACCGGCCCTGCTTCTGCCTGCCTTTCCCTTCTCTAATATGCAAGCAGCTCAGTCAATGCAAGCCAAACACCCTTCTATATGTCCCTCTCCTCTGTTCTGTCTGTAGCATTACATCATCTCCAGGGCCAGCCCAAGATGGTTTGCTGCCTGAGGCAATGGACAAAATGCCGCACCCCCTCCAATACTATGCCAAAAGCCCGCCAGATTGTCGCATCCTGACTTCCTGGAGTGAGGCACAAGTTTCAGTAAAAGGTTTTATTGCAGTAATTCCAGTAATTTACTACAAGCCTTTACATTCCCAATAAAGATCCACAGTTAACAGATCATGATGTAGTTCCTTGACAACAATCAGTTCAGGAGCATCACAACAAAAGACCCCGCCAGCTCTGGGTTCAGCAACAGAATACGTCCAAATAAGTTCACAGTTCAAGTGAAAGCAGGAAGCTTTCCAGGTTACTAAAATGTTGTTTGCAGCAAAGTCTACAGCTGGTTGCTCTGGCTTAAATACAGGAGAGTGGCTGCTAAAGATCACTATTGGACATTCAGTCCTGGCAGGGAAACCTGGCTCCCAGGTGGTTGCTGTGCCTCACCGGATGCCTCTGCCCTCTTTATTTGATGTTGTACCAAAGGAGACACCCCCGAAACTCCCTCACCTGCAGAGACCTCCTCCTGCTGGCCTGCTCCATGGAAGACGTCCCTGGTCGAGAAGCAGGGGCCTCCGTCAAGGTCAGGTCTCTCAGCTGTGGAAGATAGGCCATATCAGTGTCCTGCGTCCAGTGGGAGGCCTGGTAGAACTGAGTTTTCAGGTGTCTGGCTTCTCACGGCCGGGCCTGACTCTACAGCCTCCCCCTCTGCCTCAGAATTGGTGTCACAGGCAATAGCTCCCCCCGGACTGGGGCAAGGTCTCACACAGACTGGCAGCTGAGTCTTACTTCAACATTGGTGAGGGAACAGCATCCTCCACTGCAGCTGAGAGCAGCAGGCTAGCTTGGGTGTGTGAGTCAGACTCAGATGTGTAGGGCAAGTCACATGGCACATGCAGCTCTGTTCTCCCAACACCTCACCTTTGCTCCCTGCCTCTCAGCATCTGCCACCTGAGGCAACTGCCTCACTCTGCTGCCAGAAGCATTACCACCACCCTAAAATTGCTTAGTGCAGTCTTCCCCAACCTGGTACCCCCCAAGTGTGTTAGATTGCAGCTCCCATCATTCTCAGCCAGGTGGCCAGGTGTTCTACTTTACAGAGGACAATCCTCTAGTTTGGAGAAGTGGCAGAGGACAGTCCTCTGTTTGAATGTGTCCTATATTTGAAGGGCTGCCCAGTCCAAGCCTGATTTAAAGTCAAAGAAGCATAAGGAGGGAGAACTTGAAGGGGCCGTGAAGTTGCCCATCAATAGTGAGTACCTGGACAGCAGACAGAGCAAGCTCACAGGTCACCTAGTCAGTCTTCTCCACTATGGTGAGATGTCGTGTGTTTCTATTTAAATTATAATTATAATTTCTAAATGTGCACTCATACATATAAATGTGCATGAGCAAATGTTACGCAAATTGGTGTCCTGTTTTGGCTTCTTTTTTGGTGATGCATTTTCTCTTTTTTAGTGATGCATAAGTGGCCAGCCTAGCCAGCATGCTGGCTGGGAATGCTGGGAGTTGCAATCCAACACATCTGGAGGGCATCAGGTTGGAGAAAGCTGGCTTGGGGCACAATCCAATGGGGATGCCCTTAACCCTCTGAACTCAGAGGATTACAGGCATCCTATGCAGGGTGGGAGGAGTGCGGAGGTGAAGGTCACCTCCGCATTCCTCCCACCCTGCAAAGCAGCTGGACAGCCGATTTTGCCTATCTAACTGTGGCTCTTCGGAGGGGGAGAGAAGGAGGCTGAGACGCTACCAGGATATGCTGTATCTTGGCGGCACCGGTCAACCTCAGAGAGGCAGCTGGCGTGGTTCTTTCCATGCTGGTTGCGAGGAGAGGGGGAGGGCGCTCCAAGCGCGGAGTCCCAGCTCCGACATTGGAGCTGTTTTCCCGACGTCGGACCTGGGACTCCAAACTATCCTATGGCCCTCTAGACATGGTCAAGGGGCCATAGGATCGCTCTGCCCATGAATTACAGTATTGTTTCATTTCCTCTCTTGCCACCGCACATTGAAGTTGTTCCGGGCACGGGGCATCATTTGCAGTGTCAATTTTCCTTGATCTCATTACAGAAAAATCCAAAGTGTGTCTTGCAAAACTCTTAGCAAATTTCCAGTCAGTCCAGGCTAAGCTCTCTTTGCAGATGATTACTCCCAGGTATGTTCCAAGCAGCTTCGGAAAAAATGTTTCCATCCAGACCTTGGTGGCCAGGTCAAAAGGTTATGATTGCTTAATCATAATTCTGATAATGTCCATTAAAGTGCGAAGGTGTTCATCTTAGAGGTCAACTAGCCTGCATCAGCCGAAAATGCAGTGATAGCCTAATATATCCCTTAATCATGATGATTGTATCAAACACAAAGTTAAAGAATCCAACATGGTTGCCAGACCTGCATTGGGTCAAACGATTATGATTGTTAAGTATCCCTTAATCACCCTTTGTTGTCTAGTGACCTTCATTGTACTCAGGAGAGAAGGAAATCTCAGTCATTCATTTTGTATGATAGGATGATCCCCCTCCCAAATATTTTGTTATTTTACATTTTATTTTCTACATTTACCACGTAGCTTACAAAGTATCTAAAATAATCACCACCATAAAACAATAAACTGAATAATAAAAGAGCTGAAAAATAAAACTATTTTTTTTTAAAAAAAAGTAAGTATGCACAATAAAGATAAAAATAAAGTCTTCCTGAATTAAAATTAAAATTCAAGGTGTGTTTAAAGATGCAAAGAGAGGGGGGCTTGCTGACTTTCTTCAGATTGTATAAACAAATACCACAAGGTAAAGGTATAGGACAAGGAGCTAGAACCGTCCATTCACACACACATTCGGTTTGCCCATGAAGTATCATGGGCCTGTTATTAATTAGCCAGTGTGGCGTAGTGGTGAGAGTGTTGGACTGGGACTCGGAGATCCGGGTTCTAGTCCCCACTTGGCCATGAAGCTCACCGGATGACCGGGCCAGTCACGAACTCTCAGCCTAACCTACCTCACAGGGTTGTTGTGAGGATAAAATGGAGAGGAGGAGGATTATGTAAGCTGCTTTGGGCTCCTTGGAGGAAAGGTGGGATAGAAATACAACGAATAAAATCAATCGATTAATCATTAAATCGTTATAGGACACCCTTCCCCAACCTGGTGCCCTCCAGATGGGTTGGACTACATCTGCCACCATCCCCAGTCAGCACAGTAATGCTGCTTGTGGATGAAGGAAGTTGTAGTCTAATACATCTAGAGGGTACTAGGCTGTGGAAAGCAATAGACCAATGTCCCAATATCTAGCCTGGTATAAATGAAACCTTTTTGTTTTGTTCTTTCATTGAGGTTAGAGTTCGTTCAGTTTTAAATCAACCTCATGTTCCCAAAACGCACAATGGCAGCCCCCCCCCCCCCATGTATCAAAGGGATTAGCAAGGGATGAGATGGCAGAATCCATGCAATCTGCTAGCACACCTGTTGTGTCCAATTAAACACAAGGCAGGCCTCAAGGGGTGAGCAATGTTATGTTTCCAGCAGCTATCTCAATATAGATTTTGATTGTATCCATCATAATGTTAAGGTATCCATTCTGGCAGCCAGGTGTACATCAGGTCAAAAGGTTATGATTCCCAGCCTAAGACCTTTGGGACTTGTGTTTCAGCAATTCAGCTTAATTTGTTGCCTGTCTGGTTCTGACACATTTAGCTGCCTTGGAATGCTCATCACCATCACAACTTTGCAAGGGCAGAAAGGTGGGTGCAGACATGGATTAATAACCTAGAAAGGTTGAGTGAAGAAGTCTGGGAAAGTAGACTGTAACAGGAACAGTTTAAGTAACCACATAGATCCAGTTCTAGCCTATCCTGCATTGTCTACCAATTTCATGCTCTGTACCCATGTTGGTAAAGAAGACGGACATTACGTATACAGCTCCCTGTCAGGGCTCTTGAATACAAGCCTTATAACAGGGTTTTCGTCTGCCAAGGAAAGAGAGAGACAGGAAGTCTGAAGGCTGGGATGCACTTAACGATGCACACAATGAAAGGTATGCATTTCATTCTCAGAGCCTTTCTACCTGAGGCATTTATTGTGCGCCTGTGATTCCTCACTCACAGTAGTTTTCAGGTGCTTTACATGATGTCATCCTCCTCCAGGGCCTGTCCTGTGCTTTGCAACCATTTCTAGGGCTTTTTTTAGATCGAGGAAAGTTTGGTATTATCTATGAATGGAAGCATGAAACCCTTGTGTATTTGTGCAATTCCTCTATAACACAGTGCCACCTAGTGGTTGTGTAATGGAACATATAGAAAGGCTGAGAAAGAAAACCCCGGGGGGGGGGGACACGTGTAAAGGAGCCAATCTTAATCCCACTAAGAAACCGGAAGCAGAAGTCTGGGTAAGGTGGCAGCTTAAAAGCCTCATGTAGAAAAGTCCTCAGTGCCTGAATGCAACACAGTTGCTGGTAGACCACTCAGTTTAATTAAAGCAGAGTGTAATTGTGAAGGACTGCCGCTGGTCCTTTACTGCGGAATGGGAGATCAGAGGCTTCAAACTGCTAGCCTTGATCTCGCTGCATGCAGTCCCAACTCAGCCCCTTTCTTAGACACTGGAATTTACCACTGACTCAACAGAGAACCTACACACAATAAGCATAGGGTAAAGCGAAAGGAAGTTTATTAGTTACAAGGATGCGATTTGGAGATAAGGGGGGGGTGAAATTGACAGAATGGAATATCTTTGTTACACACAGTCAGAACTACAAAACAACAACCGAGAACCTACACTAGACTAAACTAGCAATCGAGAACCTACACTAGACTAAACTAGCAATCGAGAACCTACACTAGACCAAACTAGCAACCGAGAACTTACGCTCGAATACCCAGGCACTTCGCTTGGGGGTTGGCTTGCTCAGGCTGGCTTCAGCCGACGGCCCGTTCACCACCATGCAGCTCCATGGATAGCATCTATAAAGCCACGAACCAACAGCCCAAGCAGCCCTGGCTGACTATATTGCTTCCCCTCCGCCCCTCCCTTCCAAACAGGACAAACTGGTCCAGCCAGGTAGGACCAGTGAGGTGGCTTCAGGTGCCAGGCGGGTGCATTCTTGCCCATTAAGGGTGCTTGGGGGAAAATAATCAGGTGCATTAAGGGTGCTTGGGGGAAAACCATTGATGGTGCTTGGGAAAACCATTAAGATTTGATTGTGTCACAGACTCGGAAGCACCACCTGGCCTCTCTCTCTGCATTTTACCAGGTCCTTCTGGGGATTATGCATTCTTGTAGTATGTGGGGGAAGGTGTAGGCACTGTCCGGCTTTTTTCTCCACAGTAATATTGAAGCTTTATCAGTCAAAGTGAAACAGAACAGAATTCAGAAAATTCCCATGGCCATGCTGGCTGGGAATGCTGGGAGCTGTAGTCCAACACATCTGGACGGCACCAAGTTGGGGAAGATTGCGGTAAGAGCTGTCCTGCTGGTCCTTCTAGACTTTCCTTTTATATTAATAGCACCACCTAACAGGCTTTCCTACAAGAAGATTTTGCCATTTCTCCTTTTATCTTCAATCTCTCCCCCCCCATCTCTCTCACTGTCTTAATTAACTGTGGTGTGATATAGTAAATCTAAATTCACAGATTAATTTCCATTCCTAAAGGCACTCCGCTGTCTGCCAGAGGAAGCTTTTCATTTCCTAGCGGTTTTTAAAGGAAAATATATCCCATTATCCCAGTATTCTTTCTGTTACTGTACAGTTTGGCTTCTTTCTCTCTCTGATTTATAAAAATGGTTTTGCTGTGACACTGAGTTAGCCAAATAGATCTTTTTAATATATATATATATATATATATATATATATACATACCATTTGTCATTTTAAAGTGAGGTGTTTTTTTCAACAGGGTTATAGATATAGATATGCCTCCTGGGTTTCCTAAATAAATAAATGAGTTTAAGTACATGAGCAGATGTAAAAACAACATAACTTTGCACTAGCAGCTGTGGCTTTGTAATTAAATGTATAGAATGTCTCATAATTTTTGCCAAGTGGAACAGCAGCTGAATCTTTGGCAAGCTTAATTTGCACTAGCCTCCTATAGGCAGTGCGAACTGAAAAGCTCGGTAACATAATTCATGGGGCTTCATTTCCATGACACTTGAGATCCCAACAGGGGAATCATGGCAGGGAAGAATATCTCTCCTCCCCCTGCTGGAGTAACAGGGACACAGAAAGAAGAGCCAAGCAAAATGATACAGTGCAGCACTTCCTGGACTATGTCACTTCAGACTGCGGGTAGAAGACTGAATGCACCTTCAGAAAAACAAAAAACATCTACGCTGCACATAGTGGGCTTCTCTGCATGAGGCATTTATTGTGCGCTCGTGATTCCTCACTCACGATAGTTTGTGGCGGGTGCTTTACACGATGTCGTCATCCTCCCAGGGCCTCTCCCGGGCTTTCAAAGTATTTCCGTGGGTTTATTTTTTAGATCGAGGAAAGTGTAGTCTTATCTGGGAATGGCGGAATGAATTGGAATTAGAAGCTCGTGTATTTTCGCAATTCCGCTATACCACAGCGCCACCTTGTGGTTGTGTAATGGAACATATAGGGGGGGAAACCACGTGTAAAGGAGCTGATCTTAATCCTGGGAAGAATCTGGAAGCAGAAGCCTTGGTAAAGTGGTGGGTTAAAAGCCGCATGGAGAGAAGTCCAGTATGGCAAGGAGGAACTGGAAGCTAGGTTAAAACCCTTGAAGTGCTAGTAATTTTCTCTTTGCAGATAGAGGGTTTAAAAAATAATAATCAGGAGTATTCCAATGTATGGGGCAGTATCCAATACTGCTGCTGTGCTTCCACTGATTCTGTTGCGCCACTGGGACCCACCACGAACACAATGGGAATTTAGAACTTTCTAAAGCAATCCTGGAAAGAAGCAGAAATGCTGGTGGACTTTCCAGATGGGGACAGGTTAGCGGAGCTCCCTTCTGCAAACTCCACTGACCTGCCCCATTCCAGAAATGAGCCTTTCCATTCCTTTACAATTACTTTAAGAAACCCTAGCTCCTTCTTGTGCTAGCGGTGGATCCCACTGGTGCACAGGGAACATTGGATACTGCTCACGGTTCCCCTACCTACAGTCTAAAATGGCATAGTCCTAAATGGCAATTCTGCAGATGTCCAGAAGTGGTGGTGGTGGTGATGGTTGTTGTTGTTATTGTTGTTGTTGTTGTTGTTGTTGTTATTATTATTATTATTATTATTATTATTATTATTATTATTATTATTTATATCCTGCCCCCCCCCCCCACAGCTCTTCTAATGCCAATATTCATGTGAGTAATCTAAGCCTGGCTTCATTTGAACACCTGATAATAGCTAATTGAGTCTGATTATGTGTCATACACCTTTGCAAGCCTCAGCAGAAGCTTGCCCAGAGAGAAGTAATGAATAATATTACAGATACTACTGAGCTGAAGGACAGCTCCTCTTAATAGAATGGCAATGGTACAACTTCATTGCCTTCTCTTTCTCTTGTAGTTCTGTATTTAAAACTTAACACTGCATTTCCTGGAAGATGAACTAGTAAGAGAGGTACCATGATAATGGTGGTGATGAGGTGGAATGTCATCATAGCTTCTTAAAAATGAGGCGCTTTTTAAGGAAATGGATGGAGCACAAACTATGCAACAAAGCGTTATCTGTTTTTGCCAAGCCATTGATGATGAGAAGTAGCTTCTATGTGGTTTGGGCTGATTGTAATCATGCCAGCAAGACAGGACACAGGGTTTGTGGCCAGGGTGGCCAGGTTTCCTACTTTATACAGGACAGTCCTCTATTTGAAGGAATTGTCATTTGAAGGACGGTCCAGTCCAAGTCCATTTTAAAGTCAAAGAACCATCAGGAGGGAGGGAGAGCCTTCAAGTTGCCCATCAAGAGCCACCTGGCAGGGGAGGCTGGTGATGCCTATGTCAGTGGGGCTTCTTATCCACTGCAGGTTATATATATATATATATATATATATATATACAGGGCTTTTTTTCTGGTGGAACTCACCGGAACTGAGTTCCAGCACCTTTTCTTCTATTAATTGCATTACAATTTAATCACCATCTACTCCCGAGGAAATGTAATCCAAGAGTTCCGGTACCTTTTTCTCCAGAAAAAAAGCACTGTATATATATATATATATATATATATATATATATCCTGAGCTTTATAGATGCTATCCATGGAGCTGCATGGTGGTGAACCTATTGTGGGAATGGAGTTCAGCACCATGGACAGTGCATATAAAGCTCCAGATGAAACCTGCAATGGATAAGGAGCCCCACTAACATAGGAGTCACCAGCCTCCCCTGTCACCTGGACAGCAGACTGAGCAAGGCACTCAGGTCAGCTCCACTATTTTGAAATTTCTTGTATTTCTATTTATATTATAGTTATTATTTCTAAGTTTGCACCCATACTGGTTAAATTTGCATATGCCAATGTTGGTGCAAGTTGGTGTCCCCTTCGTTGGTGAGCCCGAGCTGCATTGGAGCCACTGCACACAAACAACCTACTGTCCAGAAGGGGACCCATGTAGTTTGCCTTCTCAGCAAGAACCCCGTTGCCAGTATAACTTAAGAATCCGTCTTAAGACTCCGTCTTAAGAATCCGTCTTAAGAATCAGTGTTTCAGATCAGGGGGGAAAAAATGCAATACAATTAGCAAGCAAAAACATTGTGCACAAACCCTATGGGGTTAAAGCGGATCAGAAATTATTGCTCTTCTATAGCTGGTAGAGGGTAGCATATAGGTAAAGTTATCTAAACCCTCGGGGTAGCATCCCATGTCTGTCCTATGCATAGTAGACCCATCGAAATGAATGAGACTTAAGTTACTCACAAGTAACTTAAGTCCCATTCATTTCAATGGATCTGCTGCTCTATGTAGGAGGACTAACATTGGATACCACCCTCTGATCCTGAATGAGGGCATTTCCTCTACTAAGTCCCTTCCCGTGCTGCTCACGCCCAGATGGGGATGCGAGCAGTGTGGGAAGGAGCAGCCCAACTCGGCCAGGTTCCTTATCTCCCCATGTCGGCCATGTTTCTCAACGTGGCTGACATGGGGATTCCCACACAGTCTCCCATCCAGGCACCGATCAGACCCAGACCTGGCTAGCTG
Organism: Shinisaurus crocodilurus; assembly: GCA_021292165.1. Lineage (NCBI taxonomy): Eukaryota > Metazoa > Chordata > Lepidosauria > Squamata > Shinisauridae > Shinisaurus > Shinisaurus crocodilurus. The sequence goes on along the minus strand of CM037876.1, from coordinate 138,414,391 downwards.
CAGCAAGGCCTCTCTCTGCATCATGTGCCTTCACACTATGGCCTAGTGAGAAGACACAAGAGGCAGAGACCCTGCTGAAGCTAGCCAAGTAAGCCGTTGGGACCATCGATGCCCTAGGATAGCAATGAGCCATGAGATGCACCCACAGTGCTAGCAATGCCCTGAAGATCCCAGGATTAAACGATGCTTCTGCAAAAACCAGGCTGCCTCTTTAAAAATAATAATAAAGCAGGCATTTCTTCTGTACACCCACATACGGTACATCAAAGCACGTCAAGCCAGAAGATAGTGTTTTCATATGGTCCCTTCCTATGGTATGCTAATCTCAGGCCAGTGGGGGCAGTAGCAATTCATCACGGCAAGGCTTTGTTTGCCTAAAATATATCAGGGTCTGAGGAAGACATGCATGTTATGGTTAAAGTTATTTTCAGAATGATCCTTGAGATCCCACACTGGCTTGTGAAGATGGGGATTGCAGGGATGAAGCAAGTAGAGCAGGGGAGGGCAACCACTTTTGGTCCAACCGAGGGCCAGATCACACCCCTGGACCAAACCGGCAGGCCGGATGGCATTGAGGGGGCAGGGCCCCACCCCGCCCTCTCCAAGTGCAGCATTCACCCTGCTGCACCTTTTTTCTTCTTCTCCGTGCAGCGAAGACACTTCTGCCCAACCCTCTTCTAAATCATAGATACACAGGGAAGCTCCATCACGAAGAGAAGGGTGGGCAACTTTTTTGCCCCTGAGGACTGCATGAGGTGTGGTGAGCGGTCAGTCAGGGTCCTCATGCTAGTGGTTGGGTTTAGAACTGTCAGTGGGCAAGGGCAGGGCCAGGCCAGCATCTCCCTTCCCCCTTTCACACTTACACACATACACATACTAATTCACACATACACTCATATTCACACTCATTCACACACACACATGCACACTCACGGACACCCATTCTTCCCTCCAACACACACACACACACACACCCGTGTCTTGGACACACACAGCCCTCCCCTCACGGGAAGGCTTTGAAGAGACTTTTTTCACATAAGAACTTACGAACATAAGGAGAGCCTTGCTGGATCAGACCAAGGGCCCATCTAGACCAGCATTCTGTTCACACAGTGGCCAGCCAGCTGCCCACGGGAAACCCACAAGCAGGACATGAGTGCAGCAGCACCCTCCCAGCAACAGGTCTACATAGGCATACTGCCTCTGATTCTGGAGGTAGCCTATAGCCGTCAGGACTAGTAGCCACTGATAGCCTTCTCCTCCATGAATTTGTCCAATCCCCTTTTAAAGCCGTCCAAATTCATGTTCACATATGTGCCTTTAGCACCAGAAGCATCAAGTAAATTGGCATTTTTCACTTCTCTGATGTGCTGGTGCTTAGTTAAAGCTATACAGGTAAGGGGAAGGCCTATGTTTATTCCAGGCCGAGACATGACAAAGCAAGAAATCTGAGGCACTTGTGAGGTATACAGTGGTTCCGCAGTAAACAGAGGGCAACCTTTTTTCTCTAACCACAAACATGAAGCCTATCACTTGCTGACAGCTAAGAAGATGGCTTCCATTTAGGTGGTGACAGGGAAGAAAACTGATGAAACATTTCAACTTTTCCTATTGTGGTTGAATCCCTGAGAAACTGTGACGGCCTATTCTATCCAAACCAGTTTCCTGAACGTTAATTAGAACCACCACAACAAGTACGACTTGGGTGTCATGCATGAATTGAATCTACAAATGTCTGGTTGAATTCTTTCTTTTTATTTTATTTTTTACTTCAAAGTTCATAATTTTGAAGTGGGGGGGAAAGTAAATACTGATGTGCAAATCATTCTGATATATGCTAGGTAATGAAGATCTATTTCATCATTAAAAAATCATAGTTTGCTGTGGGATATGACCTTTAGCTGGTTCCCTTTCATCAGTTCTAAGAATATGATTTTGGCTCCAAAAGTGAAAACAGATGATTTCATGTTGATACATGGAGGGAAGTCATATAAATATTTTCAGGGTATGCACTTTGATCTTCAAATAAGCTCCAGGATAGGCGTGTGTTTTTTAACACTCATCCAAATGTTTAGTTGCATATATAAATGTATCTCACATACACCATGATTTATACAGCCTTGCTTACTTGCTTATGGATTTGAAGCATAAATCAATGCAAAACATCCTGATTATTGTTTGCTTATGCATTTCTCTCAGCATTGGGCATACACTTACTTTGTTTTACAAGAAATGTGAACTTGTCTTTTATAAACCTTGCTTAGCTTTAGTTGATGATTGATCTTGACAGACACATGGGAACACAGAGGAAGACTCTTTCTCCATTTAATGACTAAAAACAAAGCCTTGCTTGTGTTTGTGTGAAATAAAGTAAAACTAGCCAGTAAAAGTTATATCACATACACACATCCATTTACTCTGGATTAATTCATTCTGGGTAGTTCGCATGCCCTGTCCATACTCACAATTATTAACATGGATTAAATGTTCCCCTTAACCCAAAAGTGTGTAGAAAAATTGAGGGGGTGATCTACTTTAACCATGCTGTATTGTGTGTACAAATAGATGGTTAAAATATATTAAGGGGTTAGCTAATGCATGTTACAAAGTCTTGAGGATGCATCGTTATTCTGCCATTGCCTCATACATTCAAGGTACAGTATTTACAAAAAGGTGTGAAATCACACGTGAAGAATATTCTCGATTCAGTATACCTGCTATTTAATTCATGGCTTGGTCATTGATTGCCATCTCCATCTTTGTTAGGTGCTAGCCAAAGACATTTGTGTCGTTCCAGAGAACTGACTGAGCCTATACAACAGGGGTGCAGAACCTCAGGCCTGGGAGCCAGATCTGGCCCTCCTGGGATCCCAAACTAGCCCTCAGGAGTTCCGCAGGCAGCCACACCCCCTTTTCCTGCCCCCACCCCCTTTCACCCAACCACCAACCGTTTGTGTTTTCCTGGCTTTTGTGTAGTCCCCCTGACATTGTAAAAGGTTGAAATGCCTCTCCTAAGGCTTAGTTACCAGCAGTATATACTGGTATTTTTGCTATTTTGGCCCTGCCCCTTTTGTCTTTGGCCACGCCCACCACTGGAATGCCAGTTGGGCCTGTCAGGCCAGTGGAAGAGGCTTCACTGTCATTCCTTCTCTTGTTACAGCTGCTTTTGTTGGAATCTCCCACAAAGAAGCACCCATAGAAATGATGGGAATTGCATTTTCCTAGAACTACTCAAAGCAGAATGCTTTGTCCCTGGGAAAATGAGATGCTTTCACCGTATTTGTGACAGTTAGAAGATGTGGGTTGTTGTTAGGTGCGAACCCGTAACTATTGGTTAACTATAGCAAACCCATGGTTTGTTGTTGGGTTGTGAACTGTGGGTTGTTTAAACCATGGTTTGTTGTTATGTGTGAACCCAGAATCATGGGTTGTTCATGGGTTGTTTCATCAGGCTACAGAGGCAGTAGGCAAGAATGGGCAAAAAACCCAGCCTCTTTACATGCCAGTACTGCAGTGCTACAAAGGCAGTTGGGATACAGGGAAGCAGCGGGTGAAGGCTTATGCTGGCTCAGTTTGTCTGAGCGTGGAAAGCTAAGCAAGGTCAACCCTGGTTATTACTTGGATGGGAGACCCCTCCTCTAGTTTCCTGCATTGAGCAGGGGGTTGGACGTGATAGCCTTGTAGGCTCCTTCCAGCTCTATGATCTATGAAATCTATGAAAGGAGGAAGGAAACAAACAACCTAGGGACTAAGAAAACCAACCATGGTTTGTTTGTTCAATCACCTGCCAGACAAACCTTGGGTAGGGCAACAAACCATACTTTAAATGAACCATGGGTTAGCATTATGTGCGAACCAGGTCAGTGAAAGATTGCACATGATGAAGGACATAATTTTAATCCTAGAAACAATAATTTCTAAGTGGAGTTGTTTTACATAAACACATGGAGCCCAATCGAAACCTGTCCTTGTGCACCAGTTGGGTTGGGCGCACACAGTGGTGTATCTAGTTAATTTTAGACCCTGGACTTAACGGTCTAAGGGCCCCTTTAGACGACCATCTCTAATACGGATTACGTGGACAATCATGTCTAATATGTATTACTTAGACGACGATGTCTGATGTGTATTTCAGTTGTGGGGATTCAGTTGTGAAGCACACATCTAACATTTCTCTTTCCCTCCCCCACTGCTAGAGATTCTCCGTGCCGCTCAAGCCACCCGCGCCTGCGCGAGAGGACCCTGCGTCGGCGCGACGGGACCCCGCACTGCATCTTTTCTGTAGAAACCAGGGCAATGGCTTAAAATGGCCGTTTTAAGCCCTGCTGTCCTGGTTTCTACGGAAAAGACGCAGTGCGAGGTCCCATCGCGTCGGCGCAGGGTCCCATTGTGGCCAGAAGTGATGTGACGGGACCATCGCGGCGGGCGCGGGCGGCTCGTAGCGGAGAGGTGAGCGGGGCCGGGACCCGGTAAGGCCCGCGAGTCTCAGGCGGGCATGAGCGGGGCTGATTTTGGCCCGCTACGCCCCCCTGAGGCGAGCGGTTACATCCCTACCCACTGCCATGCCATGCTTTACAACTTGCATCTTAAACTCACTTAAATCATGACAACAGAAATAAAATGGTACTTGCTTCTGCCGTGACGCTAAACACATTGACTGCGGAGTAAGCACCATTTTGGTCTAGAAGCAGACAATCTATTTTAAAAGTAAAAAATGAATACAGTTGGCATCTGTAACCATGTCCATGCCTGACCCCTGACTTTAAAATGTTTTTTTTAGTGTAAGAAGAAAGGATGCTGTGGGGAGCAGTCCAGGTGCTGACACCAGGCCTGTTTGCTGCTGCCCCCATCACCTGCAGTTTTCCGGGGGGGAGGGGAGAGACTGGGCCACAGGGCCCTGGATTTTAGCCCTGAGGTCCAGTCCAGCCCTAGCTGCCCCACTAGTTCCAGTTAGATATTCTGAATAATGCTAATCAGCTATCTAGTGGGAAGTGAAATCAGGCACTGTCTAAATCCAGTCGTCTGCTCAGAACGGATGATTGCCAGTATTCAATTTCCTGACTGGAACTACATGCGCACAATCCCAGCGGTGGGATCCGGTTGAGGACTCCCATGAGGGATCTTCCATCTAGATCAGCCAGGTATAATGTGCGCACAGATGCCTGAAGCCACATGAGTGACTCCCAGCTGATGCTGCCGATTCTATGTCAAGACTCCTTGACCGGTATTAAATATTCCTCTTCCGTCCCATGTTTTCCATTACCCCTTTGCTTGCTCCTGTTTATTCATTGATGACATTTAGATCCTGCTTTCCCCTCAGGGAGCTCAGGGCAGCGTACATGGTCCCCTTTTAATCTTCCCCACAACCCTGTGAGGTAGTTCAGTCTGACGGATAGGGACTGGCACAAGTTCACCCAGTGAGCTTCGTGGAGTGGGGGAGAATTGAACTCGGGTCTCCTTAGTTGTAGTCCAATGTGCTAACCAGAACACACCACCCTGGCTCTGCACCACGTATGGTTCTGACGGTTTCTCGTTATTCACAAACCCGACAAACCTTTGAACATACTGTTCACTTTAGTACTTCAACTGCAGGACACTGAAAAGGCTAGACAAGAAGGTTACTTGTAATGATTTTGCAACAACTCCTTTATTGCAGTGGAAGTCTTATTAAAAGTTTACAGCACATTGTATTAGGCTAGGGAATTTGTGTGTTTATCCATGTTCACTGGGACTCTTAACTGCATGAAGGATGAAGCTGACAGGATATTAAAAACCTAAGGGTATCTCGTCCACCAGTGCCTTGTTTCTGCTCGGATAATAACATAATGAAAGTCACCATCTAAAACAGGATTACTGGAGATTAAATGGTAATGATTGCCTAGTTCTCAGACCTTGGGGTTCTGGTGTTAGATGCACCCTTCTAATCATTTCATGATGAAGAATGACTCCGTCAGAAAAAATGGAAATGTTTTCGTGTTCTTCCCAACAGTCCTGTGTGATTTCACGTCTCCTATCTTTCTCATCCAGCCTTCCCTGACCTGGTGCCCTCCAGATGTGTTGAACTACAACTCCCATCACCCCCAGCCAGCACGCCCAATGGCTGCAGGTAAGAACCCCGAAAGCCACGTCAAAGTTGAGAGCACAGAGCAACCTCCCCTGAACAGTCCACTCTCCAGATATGTTGGACTACAACTCCCATAATCTCCGGCGGTTACACAGTCAGTGGATGATGGGAGCTGCAGTCCAACACACCTGGAGGGCTGCTCTAATCACTCAGGCTGACAGCCCTAATTAACCAGCATAGGTGAACTTTGGAGCATGAGCCGTACCACAAAGTACTAGCCATGCAAGGTATGTAGACTCACTCCCTGGGGAGAAGAGAGAGATTGTGATGGCCCATTCGTACTCAGAAAACAGATTTTTGTTTTTTTAAACCTTGTAGTTTCTTCATAGCATTCTCTTGTATTTATTTAACTCTCCAGCCCAGTGTTCTCCAACCTTGGGTCCCCAGATGTTTTTGGCCTACAACTCCCAGCATGCCCCAGCCAGCATGTTTTGGCCTGGGAGTTCTAGGCCAAAAACATCTGGGGACCCAAGGTTGGAGAACACTGCGTCTAGCCAGTGTGCAAGTAAGTAGGCCATTCCCCTTTCCAACTGAGGCCTCCCTGCTGAAAACGAGCCCAGATACAAAAAGCCATGGCCAACTTTGCAGAGCAAAGGAACGATGTCTATCTCCATGATAAGCACCGCGGCATGTGGGAGATGTCTGCTGAACCTGAAAACATCTCCCAGGAGCTGCAATTGACCCAGGCTCCTTTCCCCCATTCCAAATAGTTGAAATGCCTCTCCCAAGGCTCAGTTACTGGCAGGAAGAGCTTTAGGGTGCAATGGCTGGGGCATGCTAGGAGTTGTAGGCCTTTTTTCTGTCTAAACTTGCATAGGATTGTGCCCCAAAGCTACAATATGCTGGTATTTCTGATGTTTTGGGCCCCGTCCCTTTTCCTTTTGGCTCCATCCACCACTGGAATGCAGCCCCCGATAGCTTCTCTGAAACTGACTTTGGCCCTTGAGCTGCAAGAGGTTTGATGGCCCTGCTGTAAAGTCTGGGCAATCATATGGGGGTGGGTGGGTTATGTGCCAGCACTGGGGTGACCCCACCCACTCCTGGCATGTGGTTCCCAACATGCTTGCTTGGAGCCAATTGAGTGCTCAGGCAGAAAAAGGTTTCCCATCCCTGCTGTAGGCTATGGTAGTCACCACAGAGCCATGCAGTTGGGAACCTTGGAACTTTTATTTCCCATAAAAGTTTGGAAAACTGCCCAAAACATATTTGCTGAGTCACTAGAGGGAGTTATTCTGCTGTGTTACCACAAGGTCTTCATCAGGCTGGCCATCTTTTTTCCTTATTCTTCCTGGCAGGGTTCCTGTGCCTTTAACAAGCAGAAATTCAGTATATGAGTTCCTCCCAGCCCCAGCTATCACCACGTCTTTATGTCAGGGGAAGATGCAGCTGTTGGACTGTTCTCTTTCATACAGCTGTTGAAGGCAGAAGAGCCCTGCTGGGAAAAAACAGGTGTCTTGCCCTTCATGTGGTTGTGGTAATGTTATCCTGCACTGTGATCAAAGAGGCATCCACTCTCAGTCTATCTCCTCAATTTCAACAAGCAGCAGATCAGGTGGACTCCCATGATTACTCGCTATTGGCTATGCTGTTTGTGCTGATGGCAGTTGTAGGCCAAAATATCTGGGGGACTACAAGTTGCCCACCCCTGGCCAACATAGTTACAAAAGCAGTTTGCCATGTGGGGGGCGTGCAACACAAGCCCAAAGCTCACTCTGAATGTGTCAAACCACAGTTCTCTGGATCCTGGCCACTGTAGATAACTCCATTCACCCGGTTAGTGGCAGGAGAGAGACAGTGGGTTGGACCCCGGATCTGCCTTCCACAAGCAGAAGGGCTCCTGTATCTGGACTACCTACCATATGGGGGAGCTTACATGGCTGAGTGCTCCATCACAACAAAGAGCTAAACAAAACCCCAGCGCATAAAAAACGGGATGTAAGGGAGCATGATTCTACTTTAGCCTGCTCCCTTACAGGCTAAGTTTCTATGTGCAAGGAATATTTATTTATTTTATTTTAATTTGAGGGGTGGGTTATGGAGGTACATTCCATCTTGTGAATTCCCATCTGCAGTCTGAAGCGGCACAACCCCAAAACAGCTTTACCACATCTCCCTCTGTTTGTGAGAGCTAGGCCTTAGAGACAGTGATGGGACAGAGACAGTGAGAGAAACCTAAGGGAGAGCCTATGTCCCATCACCATAACTAATCTGTGGCCAATGTCTCACAAACAGCAGATGTGGCAATAAACCTGTGTCTGGCTTATACCACTTCAGATTGCAGTGAGAGCTGATGATATATATTAGGAGCACTACCTTTCATAACTGTAACAGAAGAGAGGGGGCCAATTTATGGTGGTGCCGTAACCCTGAAACTTTCATTTTACTAAGTCTGTACCATTTTAAGTGGTGAGTGAATTTTATCGTAAAGATTATAAAAAACAACAAATTGCCAGTTCTGTCACCACTAATACTGATGTAGCCCCATTGCACTTAGCGTAGAGATTGCTTCATAAATGTAATGATTTGCTTATGCATTCCCTTTTCTACTACTTAAATGCAGTCTGACTTTATCTGAGAACTGTCAAGGACGAAGTACAGTGGAAATGATTAAAATTTTATACCGGGAATATATAATAAATCTTCTCACCTCGAGAAAGCTAGCTTTATTTGCTTTCAAAAAGAAAGCAAAGAAACAAAGATAGGGAGTGAACAGTAATTTCCTACAGACCAGATCAAATATACTGTGTTTCAGGGAAACTGTAATTTCTGAGCCGTGTTGTTTCATGTCTTATAGGATAACGCCTGGTAGGGTAGGAAAATGCCATTAAAATGCTTCCTTCCTGGAAAATTAACATGTTTTCACAAATATTTTCTTCAACATGCATACGAATTTGAATACAGATTGGGATAATGCATTTGATAGCAGCTCCAGAACAGAATGTATTGCCATTTGCTAGAGGGGTGGTGGTGACTGACCCCAATCTCATTAGGGTACCTACAGCAGTTAGACAGATGGTGGCCTTTTTGGTAGGTGCATCCCTTTGAATCCCTTCAGCATGGTGACCTGACAAGCAACACGTGCTGGAATTCCATCTTTGGCATAGCTGTTAAAGGTGCCCATGTGCTTTCAGGACAAGCAAAAGCAAACGGTTATGAGCTCTGATTCTGAGTAGCCCTGCTGAAGCCATGTTAGCCTTACCCTCTCATTTACCAGGGCTGGCCCAAGACATTTTACTGCCTGAGGTGAAGGATAAGATGGCGCCTTTTTCCATTCCTCATGTGAAAGTGGACTGGACTGGCAGTTGAATCTTATTTCAATATTGGGGACATGTCCCCCACTGCACCAGAGGGCAGCAGGGTAGCTTAGGGGGTGCAGGCCAGGCCACATGGCGCACACAGCTCTGCCCACTCCCTGCCCGTCAGCATCTGCTGCCTGAAGCAGCCGCCTCACTCTGCCTAACGGTAGGGCTGGCCCTGTCATTTACCATGCCTGTCATAGAGATTGTGGTTTAAGGGATGGTTAACCAATGATTATGAATCATATCCTGGTTTTTAGAATTACCTGCACAAAGCATTGGCCAAATTCCCACTTTAGGCACATCAAAGGTTTGGGCATATCCATTGGGAATGTTTTTGTTGTTGCTGTTGTTGTTTCCCCCCCCCCCTCTGAACAGCAGAACCTCCCCTAGAATTATAGGGGGTGGCAGAGGGGGCCTAGTCTCATTTTTGGTGACATTCCCCATAGCTGCTGCTGCTTTAAGAAGGCTATGGGGGAGGGTGCTGTGATTTGGCTAAAACTTTGGGGATTCAGGGTGGGGCTTTGTGTGGTTAGGGTAATTGTATGATCTAGTCCAGCCTTCCCTAACCTGGCTGTTGTCAGATGGTTGGAACTACAGGTCCCATCATCCCTGACCACTGACTATGCTGACTGCTGCTGATGGGAGTTGTTGTCCAAAACATTGGGGGGATGCCAAGTTGGGCAAGGCCAGTCTAGTCACAAGTGGCTCTGACCTTAGTTGCATGCATCTGGGTGGAGTTAGGAGGCTCCCATGTCCCGTTCCTGTTGTAGAGAGACAATGAAGTTCTTGCCTGGCTCGCTGATTGGTGTGCCCCCTAAGGCTTCCTGGAGAGGCTTGAGGATTTCATTTAGGCCCCCTACCTTCCCCCACAGTTTCACCACTGCCTCTCTCTCACATAGGATTTCTCTACACGAGGCATTTATTGTGCACTCATGATTCCTCACTCATGGAAGTTTGCAGGGCCTTCTCATGACGTCATCATCTTCCAGGGCCTCTTCCATGTTTTCCAGCCATTTTTGCAGGGCTTTTTGGAGCAAGGAAAGTGCTGTATGACATTTCAAACCCGAACAAAAGCCTTGTGTATTTTTGCAATTCTGCTGTACTGCAGCTATACCACAGTCGGATAATTAAATATATAGAAAGGCTGAGAAAGACAAACCCCAGGGGGGAAAAAACCCATATAAAGGACACACTCTTCTTTCTGAAAAGAAAATGGAAGAAGACACCTCAGTAAAGCAGCAGTTTAAACCCTTCATGTTAAGAAGCCTAGAATGCCATATCGCAATATACTTTTGATAGCCTACCCAGAGCTGGGCAACTTGTGACCTTCCGCCGGATGTTTCGGCCTACGACTCCCATGATTACTCACTATTGGCTATGCTGTTTGTGCTGATGGCAGTTGTAGGCCAAAATATCTGGGGGACTACAAGTTGCCCACCCCTGGCCAACATAGTTACAAAAGCAGTTTGCCATGTGGGGGGCGCGCAACACAAGCCCAAAGCTCACTCTGAATGTGTCAAACCACAGTTCTCTGGATCCTGGCCACTGTAGATAACTCCATTCACCCGGTTAGTGGCAGGAGAGAGACAGTGGGTTGGACCCCGGATCTGCCTTCCACAAGCAGAAGGGCTCCACTCACAGGAGGTGCCTCCTCCTAATTTTCAGGGATCCTCCTTCCCCCTCTGCAACACAGCTTACCCCATTCAGCAGGGGGCCCTCACCCTCAGGATAGCATTTTCAGGAGGATGGTGGGACTGCTTTGGGGAGGAGGGGGCAAGCAAATTCACCTCCATCAGCCCACTTGCATGCACCTAAATCTGGATCTCGCCCAGTACCTTGTATTCGCTGTGTGTCACATTACTTGTTTTATTTTATTCATCCCTTGCAGGCTCCAACTTACTGGAGGAGCAATCAGAGAGGCAGGAACTCCGATGCTGTTTCCATAGCACATGTGGTCCCTATCGTGACTGTGGCCAGTGGTTAGGTCTTTATTTATTCTGTTTCTATCCAGCCTTGATCCAGGCAGCGCACAAGCTGATTTTTTCTCCCGAGACTTCTAAATTGCTGTCCCCTTTGTGAGCATCCAAAGCCTCTCCCAGTGAGTCCCCAGACCCTCTTACTGGCACCCAGAAGAAGACTGAAGCTTTGTAGCTCACCTTCCTTTTAAGGTGGCTGAGGTTTGTATTCCAAACCAAGCATCATGAAACTCAGTAACAGATCTGTGTTGCCCTCAACCTGCCTCTGGGTCACCCTTTGAGCCCTGCTGCCTCTAGGCAGGCCTGGGTCTGGCAGGTCCCACCCCTCGACTTGCCTTTGGGCTCAGCCCTGCTACCCATTTTTTCACTGTCAAGCATTGCACTGCAGCCTTAATGGCCTAAGTAAGTCTGATGGCCTAAGACAGTGCAGAGAAAAAGCAAATCGACATATTTATGTACTGTACTGAGATTCAACATTAAGAGCTTTTCTACACGAGGCATTTATTGTGCGCTCATGATTCCTTACGGTTGGTTGTTCACGGGCTCTTTTGACAATGTTGTGATCCTTCAGTTTCGCTTCTGTAGATACAGTGATTAACAGCCTTGTGTAGAAAAAGCTCTAAGATTCAGGCTTCATTCCAACAGAACTCTATGTAAACAGAAACTTTAATGTTGAGGGATCTTTGCACAGATCCCCAGAGCCCCCTTTGCATGTTAGTACCTGGTGTGTGTGTGTGTATGTATTGGAGACTTTGGATTGTGGCCATTCCATTATTTCCCCGAGTAATAAAATCCAGATTAAAATAGCGTTGCATTATTCAGTTCCCTCTCCACATCTGAGTGTTAATGTTAATGAGTAGAAATTACCATCTGCAGGTTGGTGCTTCAACTTGTGAAGAAGTTTTTAAGCCATTTTAATCAGAAACAGTTCTCAAGTATTAAATAAAATAGTGTTTCCCCAAATCTTCAAGGTCAAGAAATTCAGATTGAGTTGCTGATTATTAAGAAGGAATAGTCTGACACCCCAGAAATTGAATTAAACACTGGATCTCTTGTATTTATTTATTTATTACATTTATACCCCGCCTTTTTTCCTGCAAGGAAAATAATCATAATCATAATAATCATAATCATCCTGTATGATTATTGACCAACGTCTGTGTTATTTATCAGATGAATGTGGGAAACAGATTAGTGCCATTTTTGGCTAAGCTCTGTGGAAATCTGAATGTTTAAATACAGAATGCATATTGACTGAAATTCTGAAAATATGATTGCAGTTAATTATAACCTGCATTAGCATTTAAGGAGGGGAGGGTGAATAAAAAGGCAAGCATTTAAGAAGCAGGTGGCCATGAAAAATGGTAAACATTTAGATGACAGATGCCATGTAGAAATCATGAATGAAAAAGCAACAAAGATTAAAAAATGAAGGTTGCAGGCCTATGCATATTTTCTTGGGAGCAAGTCCCATTGAAACAAATGGGGCTTACTTCTGAGAAGTCATGTTGCACAATATTTAAAGTATAAGCATCCTCTCTTGCCTAGATATTGTAACATTATTAATGGTGAGGCTTGAAATTATTGCTTCCAGATGGCCATTGATTTCAGGGGTATGGCCTTTAACAAGTTTAGATTAAGTTTGTTGCCAACACTAAAATGCTCTGAAGTTGTATGTAACTTGCAGTTTTCACATTATTGAATTTTAGTGATAAATAATGGCCCTGTTTGGATGTAACGGTGGCATCCAACAACAAATTGTGGGTTAATTAATTGCGGGGACATGCTCCATGCCCAAGCCATGTGTGAGCCCTGTCCTATTTCCATTAACAATCCTCAAATGCCACATTTGAGGGTTGTTACCCTGATGTCCAAACAGGGGCACTTGGGGTTGTTCATGAGTTAAACAACCCCAGGTTTAACCCATAGCTTGTTCTTGGGTTAACTTGGGGTTGTTTAATCCACAAACAACCCCAAGTTCCCCTGTTCAGACATCACGGAAGCAACCCTCAAATGTGGCATGCTGGGGGTTGTTAATGGACACAGGAGGGGGCTTGCATGCAGCTTGGATGTAGCACGCATCGCCACAATTTGTAGATTAATTAACTCACGATTTGCCAGTGGATGCCGGCATTATGTCCGAACAGGGCCAAGGTCTGCACAGGTTCTTTTACAAATTGATCTCATGCAAGTTCATTATGATTTCGTTTGTAAGGACAAAATGGGTTGGATCCACACTTAGTTATGCTTACGGGTTGGATCCAGACTTAGTCATGCTTAGAACAGACCCACTGAAATCAATTGGGTCTATTCTAAACATGACCAAATCAGGATCCAACCCAATATAATTATATATTTGCTAATGCCTAGAATTTTAACGCTTTCTGCTTTTAATCTTAAATAATTAAATTTTACCTGGGGAAATGGGCTGTTTGCCCTTTATGAATGTTTGAAGTACTGTATATTATAGAACTGTATTTCAACAGTAATACATGAGCATAGGTACCATTTCAAGACTACCATCATAAACACACTTTGTAGTGCAGAGTAAGCACCACTCAACACAGGGCTTACTTCCAAGTATACTTGCATAGAATTTGTACAGCACAACTTTTCTGTTGATTCAGACTGGAGTCTTTTTAATGATCTTAATGTTTAATGATACAGTAAAAATGTATGTATACATGCATCTGCTGTAGATTCCTCTGATGAAGGCAGATTAAACATTTTGGGAATTACCTATTAGATAATAATATTGGTCTCACTTCTTGCATTGTTCTTGTTAGAGATGCACCCTCTTTTTTTCTGCTGAAAGTACATGGCTATTCATTTTTTTATTATTATTTTTGAGGAACAGGATGAAAAAGACTAAAATCCTGCATAGTTAGGCTGCTTAAATTCCATGGAATTCAATATAATTTAAGAAGTCTGTCTCTGTGCAAGATTATAGTCTCTATGCCAAAGACTATTTAAAGGGTTTTATGTCTTCCTCATCACAATAAGTGCTAACATCTTGATGATGCATTCCACCATTACTAAGTGCTAATGTCTTATTGATGGGTCTTAAGAAGCAAATGAAATTTAAATCATACATTTAAAAATCCAATGCAGTAGGAGGAACATGATTCAGAACTCATAAAAGATATATGGAAAGTAGCCAGTTGGCAGCCAGAGGGTTGATTTTAGTGATTCCGCCCATCCCCCATCTCTGGTAAATGTTCACTTGCACAATAAGATAGCATAGGAAAGTCAATATTTTCCCATTATGATTGGAATGTAATGAAGTACACTGAAGGCTTTGCAACTTTCAAAGTTTTTCAATAGAATGGCATACAATAGAATATTTTATTGGAATGCAGAAATAATCCTTATATTGGTCATTGGTTTTCCTTTGTGGAGAATGTGTCATTTTTTTCTTGCTTGGCATATTTTTCAGTATGGAAAAAAGAAAGAAAAGAAATAAGCTGATTTGAAACGTTTACTTCTGGGATCATTCCAGCTGTTTATGAGTTTGAAAGGCCTGATTTTCCCCATGGGAAAGTGACATCTAGGGTGCAGAAAGGTGAATCTTAGAAACTGACAAATATCAACATAATACTGGAAAATGTATATGGCATCACTCTGATTAATTCCTTCTTCCTGGCTGTGGAACAGTCAGTGTTTAGATCAGAATGTATAGAAATAAAATATGGGTTCTTCTCAAAAGGAGACATATGCTGTATGTTGTATTGTGCTTTACCCAGACAGGGCCCACCCAAGACATTTTGTCCAGGATAGAAAATCTAAGTTGTTCTTTCCTTCTATTAAAAACATATTGATACAAGTACTGAAAAATTGGTGCCCCTTTAAAAGTACCCCAAATCTGCCATCTGCAGTGACTTCCTTGCTCTACATTATGGTAGGGACGGTCCTGTATGCAACTTACCTTTGAAGAATATTGCCTTACACACACATATTATGAATACCCAAGTACCATTGAGTATGGCATTGGGAGCCTAGAGTGTCTCACTGGAAGGACTCAGTTTTCACCAGCTTGCAAATGTAGAGCTCCAATAGAGTTAGTAAGTGGTCTTCTTAGGAGCAAGGGGGCTTACTTCTTCCTCTCTCACTCTCTTTCTGTGCTTCCAAACGAGGCTTTTATCCTGTAATCGTCCTGCCTCATTCGCAGAATTTGATGGGGCTTCAGATGATGTCATCTTCCATTTGTAACCCTCCTGTGTTTTCTCACCACTTTTTCTGTCTTGTTTTTTTTAACAGAAAAGAATTCATTAAGGGGGGAAAGGAATAGCTGCGCAATGTATTTTGATTGGCAGTGCTAGGGGCCCTTCATCTGAAAGCACCCTCAATCTTTTTCTGGCAGTTTCTGCTCTGCAGGTGATACCCAAATACAAAATAGATTGCACTTGCATCACTTATGTCTACAGATACTTAACTCACCCCCTTTCTCTGAGAAATCAATGGAAGCAGTATTGATCCATGGGTGAAATCCATTGAGGTCCTTCTGCTGAGGGAACTGCTTCTGTCAGTGGAACCAGGACCCTCAAGATCTGCTTCAAAGGCTTGTGGAGCAGATTTGGAGGGCATGGGGGCTTCAGGGAGAGGGGAGCAGGAGAAAGTCCCATTGCATGAGCGGATTTCCCCTCATGTGGTGTTGGATTCCACCCCATGTATTAGTCTGAGAAAATCTGCAATTTAATGTGTGCCTATATTCTGTACTTGGGGTTCCATACCCAAGTACAAAGAAGTGGCCCCAGTAAATTATTTTTCTGCTGAATGTCTGCTTTGATCAACATGTTTCAAAATGATCCACCTACGTTGTCCTTCTCCTCACAAGCATGTGGAGTTGAGATACAGAGTGGGACTGGCTACAATCTCTCCAGCAGTCCCACACAATTAAAGAGACAATTAGAAAGATGGTCCTTTGTGCCTTTGACCTTGGTCAATTGAGCAAAAGCAGAAAGTCTCCTGTTGCTAGCATCAGTTCAGTTACACCCAGAGGTCTCTAGCTCAGTTAAATCTCCAGTGATAGCAGCTGTCTTAGCTTTGTGTCAGATCAATTGCTCAGAGCCAGAATCTCCCTTAAAAAGAAAAAGGAAAAAAGAAGCACAAACATGAGTTGTTTGCTTCACATCATTTTCTCCCTCTCTTGTTTAATTTCTCAAAACGGGAGGTGGAAGAGCCTCATGAATGACAGAAAACTTCGGAGAGGTGCTGAACGGGGAATGAACAAATGTGCTTGAAGAAAAGTAAGTCTTTCCTTCCACACATGTATAGAAACAACAGTGAAATATCCTGCCAGCTATGAGATAGAGGGAACATTAGAAAGGCCGACTGAAGCCTGTGTTGATTATCTCCAGTGGGAATAGGCCTATCCAAAAGGGGGATTCAGAAACACCAGATGTTTGTTCGAGTTTATAGTAAACTTTATCGAGGCCATGGGTTGCACTGTCAATCTTTGGTCCAGGCACAGCATGAACTCCAAGTTAGTTCAGAGGGAGTTCTGGGAGCAGACAAATGATGGGATTCCATTCATCATCTTGACATTCTGAGCAGGACTGCAGCCTGACTGCAGGTCAGGCAGCCCTATAAAATCAGTGCACACACCAGTAGGCAGTAGGAGATGAATAGCTTTCATTGTTCTAACACCCTGATCCTAAAGACAGTGGATTGGATCCTAGTTTTTTTCTGTGCCAGCGGGAGCATTCCCTGAGTGGAGTTCTGCTCAGGATACTCCCACCAGCAGAACAGAGAGGGGAAGGCTATCTTTGCTGATTTCCCCTCCCTCTGCAGCCCCCACTGTTCCAGAGGGTTCTCCAACCGTCGAGTGAAGATTTTTGGGGATGGGGGACAGGGGACTGCAGTAGGGGTGGCCATCATCAAAAAAGAAGAAACACATCACCGACAAAAGGGGACACCCATTTGCATAGTATTTGCATATGCAAATTTATATGTATGGGTGCGAATTTAGAAAGAATAATTTAAATAGAAATACAAGACATCTCACCATAGTGGAGAAGACTGATCAGGCGTCCTGAGTGCCTGCTCAGTCTGCTGTCCAGGTGTTCACTGTTGATGGGCAACTTCAAGGCCCCTTCAAGTTTGCCCTTCTTAAGGTTCTTTATCTTTAAACCAGACTTGGACTGGACAGCCCTTAGAGGGCACCTTCAAACGTAGGACTGTCCTCTGCCAGCTCTCCAAAATAAAGGACTGTCCTCTATAAAGTAGGACACCTGGCCTCCCTTGCCAGGTGTGTTTTTTTTTAAGAAATATCAGAAACAAAAGGTGAGGCCTTGGATGTAAATCAACACTACTGAATGATAAGCAGCCAATTTAACCATAGGCCCTGCAGGAGCCATGGGTTCAGAGAAGCTAGCTCGATGGGTTTTTAGGAGGTGCTTTTAAGAAGGAAGTATTGATATATCATACACTCGGGAAGGGAAGAAGCTTATGTGCCTCACTGGCAGAAACAAAACATAATTCCAGTAGCCTGGGAAACATCAGCTGCCTCTGTCCTGCTTTATGGGTGTTGTCACATGCAATGCAACACTAAGGCTGCAAGCCGAATGGGAGCCATGCTGCGTATTACATTGAAAGTGTGTTTGAATTCCATGCTTCGGATTCCCCACATGTTTTTTTCAGAACTGCCATGGCAGAGGGATTCAAACAGACCATTAATGTTACATGTAGTTGAACACTAAGGTTGCTATCCTAGACCACCATACTTGGGAGTAAGGCCTCTTGAACTGCATCAGACAGATTTACTTTCAGGCAGATATGCATAGGATTGCTAGTGTAGCCTTCTAATCTGGTGCCCTCCTAATGTCTTAGACTACAACTCCCAGTATTCCTGACCATTTGCCATGGTGTCTGGGACTGATGGGAACTAGAGACCAAAACATTGGGGGACGGGGGGGACGGACGACAGGTTGGGAAAGGCTGTACTGGGGCATACCATTTCCTTGTATACAGTCGGACATCTGAGTAACATGCAGGGATTGTGCTGTGACAGCATTTTTGACGTTTCCCCCCATGTCTGTAATGCAAATATATAAACACTGGCTACAGTATACATTTGGTTTCAAAGTGACTCTCTTGGGCTCTCAGTCCCATCCTAACTGCATTTACACGTGAGCTCAACAGCAATGTGGGAAAAGCTCAAAGGGACATTTAAACTCATTGGTAAAAAAAAAGAAAGGTGGAAAGATGTTGCTTCCAGAATACAGTGTTCCACCTTAACAGTTCAATAAGGGGTGTGGGGACATAACAATGCTAACTTGAATATTCACTTAAGTATGTCCTAATGTTTGGTTGTTAGCACTAGGAGCCCTCCATCTGGAAGCACCATTGCGTAGCCAGTAATAAAGGAAATCTGTGCTATGCTGTGCATGGTAGATAATGGTAAGAATGGATGAATTCCTCAGCCCAATTCAGAACATGGCCCCAGTAAGATGATACATTTTCAAAATAAAAAGTTTTTAAAGTTGATCCCAAAGTGAGCTGCATCATGCTCCTGATAATGTCCTTGCCTGTTCCTGATGGGCCCTACAGAGATGTCGATGCCCCAGTGTCCACTGTGAACTCCTCTGCCAACAAGACCCCACTTACCCAAACTTAGCTGTGGTTACGTTGATGAGGAGGGCTTGAAATGGAGTCTCTATGAGGCGCTAGGCACCAGGGCTAGGGCTGGCTCTAGTTTTGGAAGTCCCTTGGGCAAGACACCCTCAAGGAGGGCCCTTCCTCAGTGATTCCTTCTTCTCACCACCATTATCACCAGCTGCTATTGCTCCTCATCGTCTTTCTCATAATTGCTACCATTTATTTATTTTATTAATTATATTTATATCCCGCCTTTTTTCCTGCAAGGAACCCAAGGCAGCTTACATAATCCTCCTCCTCCTCCTCTCCATTTTATCCTCACCACAACCCTGTGAGGTAGGTTAGGTTGAGAGTCAGTGACTGACCCAAAGTCACCCAGTGAGCTCCATAGCTGAGTGGGGACTAGTCCCAGTCCAACATTTGCTTGCTTGACAGGTGTCAAGCCAGCGAGCAAGTCGGCAGTGGCATCTACTGCTGCTCCTTCTCACCACCAATATTGTCTGGGCCAGAGCAAGAGGCAAGTGAACAAGCAGGTTGTCATGGCGAAAAGGAGGAGCAACTTATATCAGTGTGCCCCTGCTAGGGTGTGGGCCCCCAGCAGGTGTCCAACCAGCCTACTCTTGACATTGGCCCTGACCAGGGCCATCAGGAACGACAGCAGACAAACACCGTGTGGTAGTGCTTCATCCTTTCCCCTGCCACCAGTTTTTCAGTGCAATTCCGCCCCAGCTGCATTTCTCCTCATGAGGTTCCAGGCATGTGTTTGCCATCCTGGCAAACAGTTTGGCTGTGGAGATCAGGGTTTAAACCTCCACTCAGCCATCAGTCTCCAGTCACTCTCTTACCTCACCCTCACAGGATCGTTTTGAGGATAAAGTGAGGAAAACCCACATACATGTGTGTCACATGTGAGCTCAGTGAGGGAAGGGAAGGATACAGCTGTTAATATTAAAAATAATAATAAACACATGTCAGAAAAGAAGTGGGCCATTGGGGTTTTCTTGCATGCCATGACACGTGATGTACTTTGCTCCAGGAGTGTGCAGTCTAAGCAACGTTTGTGAAAATTGGAGAAATTATTTATGAGCTGACTATTATTCTGTTTTCATTCTTAAAAAAAACAAAAAACTTTCAGCTAGTTAATTTGACTGTATAATAACATAACGTGTCCAGAATGTAACAGTTTACTTTAAAAATACAAACAACATTTTATGAAGATTATCATACCACAAAATATGTCAGTTTGCTTATATCAATATTACTACCATTTTACAATAGCTAATACCACCATCTGACAAAATCTTGAGTTTTTCCTTGTCCCTCCCAGCAATTGCACAACATACCGGTAATATTCTTTATTCTAATCAGTAGAAATCTATTTTGAGTTGTTGATTTTTTGACCTCAGAATCACGTTAATCTATCAAAATAAAAAGCATATTGTTCATATTGAATCCTTCTTTAGATTTTTGCTGCCAGTGTGGGCCCATGTGGGGAGCTTTAGAACATATATTCTGGAGCTGAAATGCTGTTACTCCTTTATGGGTGGAGCTAGCCGCGACGACACAGCCCTTTACACTTTAGGACCAGGCGCATAAACCCTTCTCAGACTAAGCATCAACACTTAAAAACCTGAGGAGAGGGTCAAATGAAACCTTTCCCCTACTAATGAGGGAAAAGATTAATACTGGTTATTAAGGATCTAGCTTAAATTTAGGATACTGTGGGTACAAAGGTGAGTGTGTAGATTTGAAAGTAATGCAGGTTAATAACGCCAAGCTGACACGTAGGATTTGGGTACCAAACAAAATAAAAATCGAGTCCCAATATTTTTAATGGGACTCGAGACTCGAGACCAAGGACTCGTCAACATCCCTGGGCTGTTGACGAGTCTTCTGGCTGTGCCAGAAGGAGCGCGATCACCGGTGAAGAGCGCATGGAAGCGAGGCGCGCCGCTGCTCGGCCACTATGGACAGCTACCAGGAGCGCAGCCCCAACGATGTGTTGAGATTTATTTTGATTGATGTGTTGTTGTGGGGGGGTTTGGGTTAGGGTCAGACATTTTGGGTTTGGCTGCCTCTGCCTGCCTGTTTGGGGTTCCCTGCCTCCTCTGCCTGCCTGGTTATTTTGGGTTTGTCTGCCTGGTCTGTTCTTGCCAAAATCAGTTGCAGAGTTTTGAAATAAAAAGGCACACTTGTGCCTAGAATTTATTTAAGTCACACATCTGAAGTAGCCTTATTTTGTTGGGGGGAAACCCCATTGATTTTAATAGGGACTCGTGGAGTCAGTTTTGGGAGTGACTCAGGACTCGTGACTCGTGAAGTTATTTTAATTATCAAAATCTTAGTTCCAGAAAATAAACCTGCCTACACCAAACACTTTATAATTAACCTAAGTCCCTATAACTCCAAATATTCTCACTCCTCATACAATCACTGATTCCTCTTACAACTCCTGACAAGACACGAATAACCCAACTAACCTAACTCCTAACTCCCAGGGATGTTGAAGAGTCCTTGGTCTCGAGTCACGAGTCTTTGGACCCAAGTCTCGAGTCCGAGTCCAAGTCCTTGGTCCAAAATGGTGACTCCCGAGTCCCGAGTCACTCCCAAAGCTGACTCCACGAGTCCCTATTAAAATCAATGGGTTTCCCCTCCAACAAAATAAGGCTACTTCAGATGTGTGGCTTAAATAAATTCTAGGCACAAGTGTGCCTTTTTATTTCAAAACTCTGCCACTGATTTTGACAAGAACAGACCAGGCAGACAAACCCAAAATAACCAGGTAGGCAGAAGAGGCAGGGAACCCCAAAGCAGGCAGGCAGAGGCGTTTGTCTTGGACAATTCAAACTGTGGAACTGGTTAAGAAGAGACCAGGCAGGCAGAGGAGGCAGGGAACCCCAAACAGGCAGGCAGAGGCAGCCAAACCCAAAATGTCTGAAAGGTTGCATTAGGAAAATGATTTTAAAAAATAAACTTGGATTGTTACTGCAACTAGGTCCAGACAGCACCTGCAGGTGGCATCAAGCAGGGATGCTGACGAGTCCTTGGTCTGGAGTCCCGAGTCGAGTCTCGAGTCCCATTAAAAATATTGGGACTCGAGTGCGTCTTGAGTCAGAGGGGGGACTCAGTCCGACTCACGAGTCGAGTCCTGGAGTCCGAGTCCCCATCCCTGCTAACTCCTAACTCTCCCCACACTCCAAACACTCTCCCATAACACACTAACCCGACACTCTACTTCTTAACTAACTCTGACATCACTCAAACACTCCTTATATACTCCTCCCCCCACCCTTTCCAAGACATCACAAACCACACCCACTCAGTTCAACATTCTATACTCACTAAATATACTAAAGCAGACATACACCAGGGAACTGAATTGTGGGGTTACGCCACACTAGCTTGTAAACAAATGGAAGAATATTGTATATAGAACACTGTAAATCATGATGATGATATGAACAGCAGATGAGAGTGTTCAGTGTTTTGCATACATTTGGCCAGTAACATTATCCCAGCGTTGCAGGTGGGGTGCTGAAGGAATGTGGCACCCTTAAGATAACTGGGTGAATTCATTGCTGTGGATCAGTGGAAAGATTTGAACCACATATGGAGCTCAGTCTCATGAGCAATTATTCTGCGTGAGCTCTCCAAAAGAGCTAGGGCAGTGATGGCGAACCTATGGCACGGGTGCCACAGCTGGCACGCAGGGTCCTCTCTGTGGGCACTCGAGCCATTGGTCACCAGATCACGAAAAGACTGTCCCCTTCTGAAAACACTAATGATTTTGTTCTTTCTCGCTGTGTGGAACAGAATGATTTTATTCTAGAATTCCTGTTACATAATTCTTTTCTACATTGTTATCACATTTAAAAGATTTTGAAAAATGGTGCGCAGAGCATGGCTTGGATGTAAAGCCCTAACAGTTTACCTGAGTGCTGCATGTGTTGCTCTCAAACTAACAGAGTATGAGCCAAGGTTTGACAAATTATCAGCATGCATGCAACAGCAAAAATCACATTAATTGTGCAAAAGCATGCCCAATGCAAACTTTTACCTAATGCAGTGTTTGCAGTCCAAGACATAAAGTGTTTAAAATGTGTTAAGCACATTTAGTTTTCTTGTTTATCTTGCTCATCCTAGTACAGGTTGACTTTTACTTTTACTAATCCGACACCTGTAGAAGCAGGGAAAGGACCCGGGGTAAAGCTTGCCGCATACAATTTCAGTCTGGCATATAATCATATTACAAGTTGAGAATCCCTTATCCAAAAATACATGTGCCTAATTATTTTAAAAGTTTGTATAAATTCCCTTCAGGCCATGTGTACAATGTAGTACTATAATAATTTTTTGAGTTGATTTTTTTTCAACAAAAAACTGTTTGTATCATTGAAAACTCTGTTATTGTGTTTTTCTTTTAAGACAAAAGATGTTAATTAGTTCGGACAACTGTATGAGTTGTTTTTCTAAAACTAAAACCTCGGTATTCAGGTTTATTTATTTATTACATTTATACCCCGCCTTTTTTCCTGCAACACTTTAATTGCAGTGTTGGCACTTTGAAATAAATAAGTTGGTTTTGTGTTGCAGTTTGGGCACTCTGGCTCAAAAAGGTTCGCCATCACTGAGCTAGGGCTTTGTTGCTATTTCTCAGTCATTCTGTTTTGTTTCGCTCATTTTAACGGCTTATTAGCTGCTTTAGGTCAGCCCCCTCCTTTTGTATTTTCAATTTCTGTGTGTTTTTTAAAAATCTGTGGGTATGTTTTTGTGTGATCGTTCTTTCTTTGTAATAATTTCATTAGTTTACATATAATAGTCATTTGGTCCTGATTATACTAGGTACTGTGGGAGGGGACAGGAGAGGAGGGACAAATTTGATTTAACTTTTGAATTACATAATGTATATACAGTATTTCCAGCCATTATTTCATTATCAGATCAAGTCTCTCTGTGTGCAGGTCAGGATAGATAGATAGATAGATAGATAGATAGATAATTGTTAAACCAAATAAAATTATTGATAGCATAAACCTAAGACAATGAGAGCTTTGCCTATGTGACATGTTCAATGAAAATATAAAATATTGGGTTGCATCCAGAGTTTTTATTCTGCTTGTGGGAGCATTCCCAAGCAAAGTTCCACTCAGAACATTCTTGCTTGTGGAAAGTGGGGGGAAAGTGATGCTCCCTTGCTCTGCAGTTCCCACAGCACCTTCCCATGTTCTGGTGGGTCCCCCAAGCCTCCAGAGCAGATTGGTAGAACATAAGGGACTGCAAGGGGAGGGAGGGATGGGCAAAGATCGCCTTCTTCCCTGTTCAGCCATCTGAAACATTCTGTTGTGTTACAAGCCCTTTGCTGATGGGAGGCAGGCTTTTGCTGTATCTAACCCATGGTTTCTCCAGAAGGAAGTCCCACTAGGTTCAATGAGATTTGCTCCCTAGTACGTGTTAGAACTGTAGCCATAAACCAGCTTTCCCCATCCCGGTGCCCTCCAGATCTTTGGGATTGCAACTCCCAGGGTTCCTTACTATCGACCATGCTGGCCTCCCCCCCCCCAGTGCATCAGATAAACTGGTAACATCAGATAATATACTAGTCACAAGCAAAATTGCACACAACCTTTTGTCCTCTGTGTGGCATAGTGCTTAGAGTGTTGGACTGGGACTTGGGAGATCTGGGTTCAAATCCCCACTTAGCCCTGAAGCTCACTAGGAGACTTTGGACCAGTCACTGATTCTCACAAGGTTATTGAGAGGATAAAGTCGAGAGGAGGGGGACCATGTAAGTTGCCTTGGGTTCATTGCAAGAGGAAAAAAAGTGGGATACAAATATAATAATAAATAAAATAAATTAAACTGAGCAAACACTCAAAGAAACAACCGCTTTGCACAAAACATTTCTTTGTGTTTTGTTCAGAGGATCAGGGTAACAGAATTGATACAACTAAGAACCACATCATTTTTCTAAAAAGAATTTTTCTTGATATTCAGCTACCGTACCTGTCAGGTCAGACCAGGTATTCTTTGGAACAGACCATATTGTTCATGACCTCTAAAACAACATGTTGGTCAATTTTCTTTCAACAGGTTTTTTGTGGGGGAGGAAATATAAATTTCTATAAATCTTGGTTTGCAGAGTAGGGACACAATCTGAAAAAACGTTAGCCAGAGCTAAGTCCCACAAAGGTTGATGGAACTTCAGTTAGATGTGACTGACTAATTACACACAGTTACTTTGGAGGAAGTCTCGTTGAATTTGGAATGTCTAACTTCTGAGTACATATACATAGAAGTGGGTTGTAAAGTTGTTTGGTCCCTCTTTTCAGCCCTAAAAAGAGCTGCCAAGGTGGCTCACAAAAAATAAAAGCAAAATAAAAGCATACAGCTTAAGAACACAGTCATATTAAAAGAAAAAAAGAGGGGGAAAGAGCCATATGAAAACATAGCCACACAGCAGGCTCATTCCATTTGATTAAATCAGGGGTGGAGAACTGGACTGCAACTCCCATCAGCCGTAGTCCAGCATAGCCAATGCTCAGGGATGATGGGGGTTGCAGTCCAACAACATCTGGAAGGCCTTTCCTGTTACTGTATTAAATGGTCATTAGTCGTGACTAACATCATGCTGGAGTGTGCCCCAGAAGATATTCTGCTCCATCCAAATTCTCCTAGGATGGCTTCCCCCAACCTGGTGCCCTCCAGATGTGTTGGATTACAACTCCCATTGTCCCCAGCCAGAATAGCCAGTGGCCATGCTGGCTAATGGAAATTGTAGCGCAACACATCTGGAGGTCACCAGGTTGGAGAAGGCTGCCCTAGGAATTCACTGCGTAACTTGCGAATCCTTCCTGACTCCTTGTTCTGTGCTCAGTTCATTGTCACAACCTGTATGTTTCACAGAAATGAAATCTACTCCAGCCCTTATCAAGTATGAGTAATTAGACTGAAGCAGGCTGGGGTACATTCAGTACTTGCTATGCGGGATGTTGTGTTCTCTTTGGCTAATTTAGTAATGATGGAGTATAACCGAAACAGATGTTTTTCTAGATACTGGCATCAATATTAAAAAAAAAATACATGCTGGATTCTAAGATTTTAATAAATCTAACAAGGATGTAAAAGCCAAGTATTATGCACAGTTATTTGTTTCTACACAAATTCTTAATTTTATTAATATCATGCAGGTGGTTTGAAAGTGTTTTTGTTTTTGTGCTTTTAATTAGCCCTTGTGCATTGGATACAATTGCATTGTATACAATTGGGTCCAGGCGAGCTGTCTGTAGCAAATGGGTATTTCTTCTTGTTCCAATATATTTCTGAAAACTGAGAGAAGTTTAGGACTTGGAAGAAGAAAAAAAGGCAAGGTTCTGCCAGAAAAAGGGACACTCAGGGTTGACTCATGTGTCTGTTCTTTAAGATATTTGCAGATGCTGGAGTTTTTCTCACATGTGGATTGCACAAGAAAATGTAATGTGTACATGCATGTCACCTGCGCACATGGATCGAAAGGACATGGATCTATCTGCAGGTGAGATCTGTATACTGCCACTTTGCATGTTACATTTATCAGGGGTATGCAGTTCCGTGATTAATTTTAATGAATCTGGATTGCACCCAAAACATAACAAAATATAGCCAAAATATAATTCCTGCACCCTTACTTTCATATAGTCATCTATGACTGAAGATTTCAATCTTAGGAAAAATTGCTACTAACTCCAATGGGAACATCTGAAACACATCAGATCTCCTTTGATTTCAGCAAATTCAGACAGAGTTGACAGGATATTTTTATGGTCCTTTCAAAGCAACAGATGAAACAGTTCACACAACAGTTCACACAACGAGGCCAAATCTGTCAGGAAATTAAAGAAGTCATAATTTTGTTCTGCTTGGATTCCTATTTGGCTTTCGTCCCGGATGAACTGTCAATCAAATAAATTGATGGATGAACACTTAAAACTCAGATTGAACACTTCAGGATGTCAGTAGGCTACAAAAACAAGGGTGTGTAATTTGAAAATGATATGCTCGCCTATTAATTCAGACAACTCATTCAGTAGATTCCCACCATTAAGTCTTCAGTCAAGAAGGCAGAATTGACTTGACTATAGCTTAGGTCCTGAGAAATGGAAAGAAGCTTATGAAAGAAAACTTACCCATCCCTTCCTCCCCATTACAGCCTTTTCCATCCCCTGAAAAATCTCTCCAGAGGGCCAGGGGATCCTCCGAAAATGTTTGGGATGGGGTGGGGTGGGGAGGGAATCTGCTGGGGGACAGTGGAATTGCCCAAAGAAGGACAGAAGCACCTTGTGTGAATGGAGCTCCACTGGTGTAAGGTGTTTCTACCTGATTTTGAGTAGTTCCCCCCCCACCCTGGCAGCCCAGCCCAAGATGGAGATGGCCTCATATGCGATCTAGATATTGGAGTGAATCAACTACAAAGGCCCAAAGCTTTGTTGACATGGCTGAAGAGCCTTTGTGTCTCAGCATCCGCTGATCACAACCAAGGCCAGTGTCAAAGGTAGGCATGGTTGAGCACCTGCCAAGGGCCCACACCCCAGCAGGGGCCACTGACAAGAGCCCCATGGACTTGCACAGCGCCACCTCTTCATCACTGTGGCCTGCTTGTTCACCTGCCTCTTCCTCTGATCCAGACAATGTGGTGATGATGAGAAGGAGGAGCACTGGATGCCACTGCCGACTTGCTCACTGGCACTCTGCCTGTCAAAACAAGCAAGTGGTAGCAATGATGAGAAAGAGGATGAGGAGCAAGAACAGTTGGTGACAATGGTGGTGGGAAGGTAGATTCACTGAGGGAGGGGGGCCATTGAGGGTGTCTCACCCAAGGGTCCTCAAAAACCTGGGGCCAGCACTGATCACAACCACTTCCGGTTCTGGGGAGTGAGGATTCCTCCTGCAGTGTTTCGTAATGAATGCTTTTCAAGGAAGTGACAGTAAGTGTTCTCAATAATAAATCCTGCTTTAGCCATTGGATGAGCCCCATTGAAGCTGAGATAAGAGATTGATTAAGTCTGAAAATACAAAAAAACCGGTTAAATATCACCAGCATGATACTTAAGCAATAATGCCTATTATTGCTTAAGTAAAAAAATACAAGATGTTACCTCCCTCCCCATGTCCCACCGATAACCAGAACAATGTACATTGCCGCCATACTGTTCTTTATACTATGGAAGTGGGAAGTGTTTTAAATGTCATTATATTGGGAATTCAACCTTTGCTCATGTTATAAAAGAGCTGCTTGAATATAGTGAGGCAAATTTAGAAGAAATGCAGCTGAGAGGGGAAGAAAGAGGTCCACTTTCTACAGAGAGGCACACTGAAGGCACAATCCTATGCATGGCTGGGGTATGCTTGGAGTTGCACACCTTTTCTCCATCTAAACATGCATAGGATTGCACCCTTAGATAATTTTACAGAGTCCCAGTTTGGTCTGCGTCACAGAATATTATTTTATCACACTGTGTTTTGCAGTTCTGGAAAACCGGGCCTTCTCCACTGTGCAGGAATAATTCACATCACATCTCCCAAATGCTTCATTTTGTACAAGGTGGTTTTCTCCATATGGCCTATGCCCTTACTGTGATTATTAAGTGGAATGGACCTTCTTGCTTTTCTATGTGAATGTTAGGGGCATGTTCTGACCTCTGAAGACATTCAGAATAGATCACATTTGGATTAATTACTAGGTTTAAAATCTAATATTCAGCTTGAATTGTGTGTGTTTTTTACATTAGCATGGCCAAATCAAGTCATTAAAAAGTCAAGTCATTCTGTTATGCCCCATGATGCTTTGTTCAATACCTTTCCCCAGAAATTTGACTAGACTACATTCTATATTCTATAGAATTGACTATACAGATACTTCTGGATTTCTTCTCTGTCTTTCTTTTTCAGTTACCCAAAACAGGAGCAAGATTTTAAATATGACACTGAAGCTGCAGTCCTATGGTCCCTGGCAGGATGTCCCAGGCACCCAGTGGCGTAGCGTGGGTTGTCAGCACCCGGGGGCAAGGCAAGTAATTTGCGCCCCCTAACCCGTGGATTTTAGCACTCGAGTCTCTTCCACTAGATTAGTTAAAGAAACCCTTACCCCCTAAGCACATGTATTGTTTGTTATGAAAATACTGATGTAATTAAAGTAAAATGCATCTAAATACAAGTTTATTTTCAAACACTTTATTGAGTGCGAACATGCATTACACATTCTCCACATTTTCAACCATCGCTGAGCCGGCTACGGAGGGGACGCTCTTCTGCGTGTCAAGAGGCGAGAGCAGCCCCAGCGCTGTCCCTCCAGCCCAGTGTCTTGCTCTCAAGAGGATCCCCGGGAAGCTCCCAAGCTACGGGGGGGGGGGAGGCCATGTAAAAGCCCACCTCCCCCGCTGGACACTGACAGCCCGCCCCTCCCGGCCAAAAGTTTGGGATCTCGCTAGCAGGATAAGAGCCTGTTGCAGTGGGGCGGGGGCAGGCAGCTTCCCCCTTCGGGCGGCTGCCTCCCCTCCTCCGCTCCCATCTTGATGACCACCCCACTGGCCGGAAGATATTCTCCGCCTGGCGGGGGTCCATGCTCCAGGGGAGATGGATGCCGGAGCGGGGGGGGCGTTCTTTACCTCCAGGGCGCTTTGGCCGACTCACGGGGTGGGGGGGCAACACAAGCCCCTCCGCAGCCCCCCGCCCCCTCCGTCCGTTCGGCGCTTGGGATCACGGACGGCTCCTCCGGGCCCCTTCCCGGGCGCAAAGGGCAGCCTGGGGAACGGCGACCCTCACCCAGCTTCTGGACGGCGGCGGTGAGGAACCTCTGCCCAGAGGATCTGGCGGCTTCCCGCAGGGGTCCAGGGATGCCGGCCGGCTGGCCGGCCGGGCCGAGGGGAGGGCGACGCGGGCGGCTCGCTCGGAGCTTGCCGGCATCGCGGGCGGCTCGCAGCCCCAGGCGCGCGAGCCTTCCCCGGGCGGCGGCGGCGGCGGCGGCGGCTCCTCCCTTCCCTCCTTCCCTCCCAGCAAAGCCCCTGACTGAGGGCGCGGGGTCCCCCTGCGGCCCCAGCAGCGGCAGCCGCGCTCGCGGGTCGGGAGCTTCCGACGCGCCGCGGCTGACACGTGTCCTCCCGTGAGCCCTCCCTGCTCACCTGGCCCGCGAGCGCGCCCCCCCCGATGTTGCACCCGGTGCGGCCGGCCCCCCCTGCACCCCCCACGCTACGCCTCTGCAGGCACCATAAGATAGAGCAGATCTCCCTTTCCACCCACGGGGAGGGAGGTTCACAGGCATAGAGGGAGATCCGCCCTTGCAAGGTGTGGGCACCGAAACCTCTACCAGCCTTGCTCTTCTGCCATTGGTGCTCTGATGGCAGTAGTGGCAAGAGGGGGCATTATGAGGGCGGATCAGGGGAGGCTTGGGATCCATTGTATCCAAGGTCCTCATTCCCCACACAGGCCCCTGGAGCTGGTGTATTTATTTATTTATTTATTTATTTATTTATTTATTAATTATATTTATCAATCGCCCATCTGGCCGGTCACCCGGCCACCCTGGGCGATGTACAACCAAAATTGTACTTCCTTCACCCTCCCCGCCTTCTTCCCTGTCAGTGTCTGTCCAGTAGGTCTTTGGCAGTCCCTCTTCTATGTATTCCCCCTCCCCTCCCCTTGTTGGATTGCAAATGAAGGCAACAGAGAAAGCCAAGTGGGTATAATAACCGATTTGTTTTTTGCTGGCTTAATCATATATTCCATTGTAAAGTGACAATTGTTTCTGTAGAGAGCAGAATACAAGAGCTAATTCTTAGAATATGGTGTAGCTAATTTCCATTTGCAAGCTCTTAATTGATAGCCATGCTTAGCATAATTTCAGACACTTCCCTTTCGTTGTCACACATGTGCATTGAAAGTGTGACAAGATTATATTATTTTGAGCAAATCTGCAGTACAATGCTTTTTACCAGTTGTTAGACTCCATAAAAAAAAAAAAAATCAGGTGCGTGTGTGGGAGCGAGTGTTCAAGTTTAACTAGGTTGAAGCTGATCCACACTTGATTTCTCTGCTCTCAATTTCTCCACACTTTATTATTCTGCACTGGTGCCAATGGGAGCTTTTTTCCTGGGGTTAAAAGTGATAGGAGGCCATTTTCATTAGGACATTAGGGATGTGTGAAGAATCCGACAGTGGGGTGAGAATCTGATGGAGTTTCATGATTCAGCCCCCTGGATTCTGGTTTGTTGGACCTGTGCTGGCGCCAACTCGCTTTTGTGCGAGTCGAGCCAGCTCACAGACTTCTTTCCCTAAGATCGGCCATGGCTTGTGAATTTGTTCTGTTTAACACTAAGGAAATTTTCACAAATCACACTAGTTGCACTATTCGCACAAATTGGAAGCTGAAAACTATGCAGTTCTAGCACGATTTGCACTAATCACACTAGAACTATATAGTTTCTGACTTCCAATTTGCGCAAATTGCATAAATTTGTGTAAACTGTGTAAATTTATGCAATTTGCTCAAATAGCATAATTTGTGTAAATTTCCATAGCATTTTTTTTTAAAAAAATGTGCAAATCATACATAGCCTGTCTGACGGAAGTCATTGGAAAAACCCCTACTTGGCCCGTTTCTGATTATCAGAACGGAAGTGGGCAGGAAGTCTGTCAAGCTCAAAGGAGCCAGACTTCCCAGCATCAGCACATCCCTATCAGACCACAGAGAAGAAAGGGTGAAAGCTTCCCTTCCCCTTCCTGTGTGCTGCTGCTGAAAATCACCCACAGCCCACCTGCAATTAACTAAGAAAAGAACTGACGTGGTGCTAAATGTGTTTTATGGAACCACATCTGGTTTGGACCTCAACTTTTGCCCTGATCCAGTGAGTGAAATCTGCACATGGAATCTTCCATGGATGTAGTCATCATGAGCAGAAGGTGACCATGTGCTGCAACAAAGTTACCATACTTCCTGGGTTATGACCACATGCTCACACACTGCACAGATTCTCACCATGGTCCACTTTTGGAGTGCCCATCAGCCATTTGCAAGACAGGCCAAGTGTTGAGTCCAGGCACCCTCTTTCCATATCCCCACTCCAACTGGTGATTGGCACTGTCAAAATTTGCAGAACCACCCATGTATTTTCAGGGGAGATCCTCAGGCACCTCAGTCTGATCGCTGTCTGCAAGGATCTGTGGATCAAGACCTATACATGAAATGAAAATGAGAATACATTAAATGAAAATGTACATTTTCTTCCAAGTCCACAACTGAAGTATAATTTATGTATTAGTTAGTTGTTTGTTGTTGTTGTTGTTGTTGTTGTTGTTATTATTATTATTATTATTATTATTATTATTATTATTATTATTTCCATTCTATACTGCCCAATAGCCGAAGCTCTCTGGGTGGTTTACAACAATGATAAAAAAATTACATAATAAAATACAATTATACAATAAAAATACAATTTTACAATAAAATACAGTATAAAAAATAAAATAAATACAAACAATAAAAACATCAAAAAAATTTTTACAGAAACATTTTAAAAACACTTATATACTGACTTATCTTCTAAAAAGCCATCAAGTCAGTGGAGAACAATTTAAAACAATAAAACCTTAAAACAATAAAAGCAAGAACATTAAAAACAGTAAAAACATTAAAACTACACATTTTAAAAGGCTAAATTGAACCCATGCATCATCACACCCTTTCTAAAAGCCAAGAGAATGGGGGCCAATTGTTCTTGGGGGATCACAATCAATAATTTGGGGGCAACACAGGAGAAAGCCCTTCCAGGTGTGCCTGACAAACGGGCTTCTCCTGCAGATCTTAATATCCGGGGCAAGTTCATAGAATAACTTGTGAGCAAAAGCAACCCTACCTCTTCAGGGTCACAAAGAACTAAATTCTTTCTCCATTACATAACGTCTGGCATGTACAAAATAGACAATGGGTGTAACAGAGGGCAAGTAAAGAAATAATTGAAGAATGAATTAAAAGTGTTGTGCCTTTTGTCTCTTTAGCAGCTCATTTTTGATAGTCTGTTGTTTTCAGATGTTTTTGTTACCATGATGCTGTCAAAATTTTGAGTTGCTAATGTCTTGTTAATATTGCAGTGTCCCCACCCAGTGATAAAAGCCATGATAAAGGTTGACATAACTGGGTGGGCCATGGTTCATCTCACGCTGACGCATCAGTGCATTAGATTCAAGAACATTGCAGATATTGAGAGGACTAATATTCATTCTCACATGGTATTCTAAAAGGGAGAGTGGTCATGTATTTTCTTAATCAAAGATTTGAAGTCTACAATGAAATCCAGGTCAGTGACTAGTTGAAAGTCTTATCTTTTCCACTCCTCTTAATTATGAAGCAATACAAGAAATGTTACATAACATCAGAAGGAAGAAAAGCAAGAACATACATAATTATCTCAGTACAAAACAATAAATAAATTATATGATGCTGACACTGGTTTTTCCAGTGAATTAAGAATAAACCTCAGTTTTTAACCATTTGTTTCCTGTTTGTCTTCCTTTGTGTACCTGTATTATATTTTTAAATTTGAGCACAGTAGCTATATTCCAGATGTGGAGGTTGTGAGGGCTGGCTGCTTCCCCCCCCCCCCCCAGTTGCGGGCAATTGCCATTTGCTGCTTCTACTATCGAACAGGTTAAATTCTACAACACCAAGATTAGCTATTTGCAGGACGCACCACAGTTAGAGAGAGAGTGTGGGTCAAATAAGATAATCTGACTAGTCATCAACCAGTCACCACCCTTGATGTATCTCTCCCCCCCCCCCCCAGCAGAAGAAAGCTAATAGGATTTCCTTTTCCCTTTTTGTAGAGGTTTCATTTCATTTATTTCCTTTCTATACCGCCCAATAGCCAAAGCTCTCTGGGCGGTTCACAGTAGTGGTTGGGGGAAAACCAGCTGGTTTTGAACTGACCTGAGGAGACCTGATCAGTCATATCTGGAATCTGAAAGGTTTTGACAGGACGTGGCTACCTATTTATTTAATCTGTCTTATCGTAGAAACATCATCATGGATAAACGCAACGTGTTTGTCAGCAGTGAAACCAACATACAATAAAAAGTGACGCTGTGGTAATCCATCAGTTTGGTTTCCAGTACAGCTATTGTTACCCCTCTAGTGTGAACAATTATCCTGGAGGACCTTGCTTATGGCCAATTTAATTTGATTTACTTTCTGGCGGTGATGGTGGTGGTGGTGGTGAGGAATCATTGCTGGTTGTATGCACTACAGTTAGGTTAATGTCTGATCATTGTTCAGAGAAAACAAAGGAAAGACATTTGTAATGCAAATGAACATTCTGGCCTATGTCAGTTTTACATTTGCATTAGAATCCCAAGTGAAGCAGGAGTCACTTTAAGACTTGGTTTGCACAATCAGCAGCACCCACTATGGCTTAAATAAGCCATGGTGGCTTGTGGCACATGTTGGCTGCCATTTTGAATATGCAGCAACCGCAGTGGGCAGTCACTGTGGCTTATTGTGACATGTGAACCCAGGCAGGGTGGCTTGTTGCTGTGGGTAACAAACCACTCCAAACCCATGAGCTGCAGTAGGGTTCTGGGGTGGCTTGTTAACCATGGCAACAAGCCACCCTGCCCGGGTTCACACTGCTGTAGCTTGAATATTGGCTTATTTAAGTCAAGGTGGGTGCCAGTGATCATGCAAACTGGCCCTAAGACTCATGTATGCAGTGGTGGCTGGTGACTTCTGGGATTGGGAGGGCAGAGGACGTGCCACGGGCAGAGGGGAAGCCAAGGGCTCACCATGGGTAGAGACAACTACACCTAGTAGTTTTCTATACACCCTCCTCCCTTGCAAGGTGATGCAGCATAGCAGCTTTAAAACACATTACACAGTAAAACACAGAATAAAGCACATTTGCACATAGCTGTAAGGCCATTTAATTTTTACAGTAATCACTCAGAGAATTTGGATGCATTTGATCATAGTGATTAGAGGCATACCGCGCACACACACACACACACACACATACACCCACCCCCCCCCCTCTCTCTCACACACAGCTACAGCCAGAGAGATGGCAGGACCCTCTGCAAAGCAATGATATAATGCATTATCCCCATATAATTCGTTTTTCCTGAGCAAGTCACTTTTACTTTTAAAGTGATCACTCAGCCAACTGGGATGCATTGTTATTTCATCAGCGCTGGACTCCCCCCCCCCCCCACACACACAGCCAGAGAGAATTTAAATAAAACAAAACCTGTGGTGTGCAAAGCATCCTCCTTCCATATAATTACACCCCCCCCCCCCCTAATCAATTTTTCAAGCAAATAACCGCTCAGCCAACTTGGAGGCATTTCGTCATGATTAACTGATGACCTAGGCATGCAACCCTCCCCCTCCCCACACACAGCCAGAGGTGAAATTCCTTTTCAAAAAAACAAACACCCCCCTTACGTATATAGCATAGCAAGGCAACTTCCTTTCCCTGAATCCCCCCACCCAAGAAAAATATCCCGTTTATATCTGATACTGGAGACTGAGTTGTGCCTGCCTGGCTGGCTCCTAGTCCTTCTCCTTGTTACATGGTTTTCAAGGGACATGCTGCATTCTCACTCTCTCATCCCGCCCTTTACCTCTTCTTCAACAATATATGAAAATCAGCTTCTCTCTGGTAAGGGTGGTGGTGGTAAATGTTGCTGTTGTCGTCACTCAGGCAATTGTGATCCACTGCTGGCTGCCGCCTGCCTCAGTGATCTGGGCTGACTCGTGTGTAGCCAAGGGTTTTGGTGTTTTGAACTTTTCCCCACCAATACCTCTGAGAAGCTCTCCCAATTGGCCAAAATTGGTCACATGGATAGTCACCCCTCAGTGACACCCATCAAGAACCCCTGGCGGTGGTGGAGGAGGGCCCCTGCCCTGTATGTAAGGGAGCGTGTGCTGTGTGACCCTTTGATGCTGTAGGGCAGGGCTCCCCAACCTTGGGTCCCCAGATGTTGCTGGCCTACAGCTCACAGCATACCCAGCTAATGGCAAGGGATTCTGGGAGCTGTAGTCCAACAACATCTGGGGACCCAAGGTTGGAGAGCCCTGCTGTAGGGGATCAGTTTCCCCTGGGCACCCTCCAGGATATTGGCCATCTTAGCCAACCTGAGCCTGCCAAGCGTGCGTGCGCAGTTTGGAAGACGAAGCCATGCCCAGACCACAGAGCAGCTCAGCTCAGTTCAGAGTGACACTGATAAAGCATGCGCCACGGCAGCAGTCAGCACAACTGCGCCATGTTAGAGACAACCATGATTGTGAACAGTACAGGGGAGCCATGGGTGTTTGTGTGGGAATGGGGTTGTGGGGTGCCTGTCAAGGTTCCGCTACTGCAGGGACCCCTTAACCTTCCTTTGGGAGATCTCTGCCTCTCCTCAAAGCCCCTCCCGTTCCAGGAGATCAAGTCCTTTTACAGTTTCTAATAGCATGGGTGTAGGCTGTAGACGTGGTGAATAAGTCACTCCAAACTCCAGGGTAAACAACAGCACTTTACTTATAATATTAGGGTTTTTACTTAATAGAGTGGTTATAATTCAAAAGCAAGTATGATAAAATAAAACAAACAAACAATTCAATATTCTCTAGTATAACTTCAGACTACCTATTTCCTATGCAGCCAGTTTCTCTTTCTCTCCTTCTCTCTGCTGTTTCTCTGCTGCTGCTTCTAGCTCTCTCCCAGCACTAACTGACTGCTAGCTGACCACACCCCACATATATAGCCTTCCCAGGAATGGAAGGTTATAATCATGTGACCTTGAATAGGATATCTAATTCTTAACTTCTATTGGGTAACTTAAAACTCTCAAACTCCCCCTCCTATCCAAGTGTTTGGGCCTTCAGGCTTCACTACTCGAGGGAAGTGTTTGGGCCTTCAGGCTTCACTACTCGAGGGAAGTGTTTGGGCCTTCAGGCTTCAACAAACTGAAGCCTGTGTAGGCCTCAACAAACCCAATCCTGTGTAGGCCTCAATCCCTCACATCTTCCCCTCCTTCTCCTCAAGTGGAACAATTTCCCTTTTTCAGAAGAGAATTGTGAAACGTTAACCTACACAAAAGGCAACTGTTTTTTGGTTATTTCCTAGACAAAGCATCAGCTATCACATTCTCCTTCCCAGGCACATGTTCAATGTTCATTTGAAATTCCTGCAATTTCCAAGACCATCTCTGAAGCTTGGAGTTGGTATTTTGCATAGTTTGTATCCATTGCAAGGCATGATGATCAGTCCATAAAGTAAATTCTTGTCCAAAAACATAAGGCTTGAGCTTGTCCAGAGCCCACACTACTGCCAAACATTCCTTTTGGATCGTAGACAGGTTTCTCTCCCTGGGTAGAAGCTTCCTACTCAGGTAGGCTACTGGGTGTTTAACAGAGTCATAGTCTTGTAACAATACAGCACCTATGCCAGTCTCAGAGGCATCAGTAGCTACAATAAAGGTTTTTTCAAAGTCAGGTGCTCTTAACACAGGCTTTGAGCTTAAAATGTCCTTTAGTCTATCAAAAGCTCTTTGACATTCATCAGTCCACACAATTTTGTCAGGTTTACATTTCTTGGTTAAATCAGTCAAAGGTCCAGCAATTTCACCAAAATGGGGAACAAATCTCCTGTAATACCCAGCAACTCCCAAGAATGACCTGACCTGTTTCTTGGTTGTAGGTCTGTCCCAGGTTCTGATAGCTTCAACCTTGTCCCATAAAGGTGTGATATGGCCATTTCCAACCCTGTGCCCTAAGTATACTACCTCTGGCACCTTCTGCACCTGTAAAACTACTCTACTCCTCTCATAGTGTGGCTTCATCATATTTACATGTACTACCTTTGGTCTTTTTTCAGATTTTTCTTTAACCACCACATAGGTTAAATCATCCATTTTCTCTCTGACTGTGTAGGGGCCTTCCCAAGCAGCCTTAAGCTTGTCTTTGTGCAGTGGAAGAAATATCATTACCTGATCCCCTCTCAAATACTCTAGAGTGTGCCTTTTGATCATACCAGAACTTTTGCACCTCTTGGGCTTTGGTTACATTGGCTTGAACTAGTTTACAGAGTGTATCTAGGGTTTGTCTAAGTTTTAACACATAATCCACCACAGAGGTTTTGTTTTCTACGAGTTTACCTTCCCAGTTTTCCCTCAGGAGATCAAGAGGGCCTCTCACTCTTCTGCCATACAACAGCTCAAAAGGTGAGAATCCCGTTGATTCCTGTGGAACTTCCCTGTAGGCAAAAAGTAGGTGTTGCAGTTTGTCATCCCAGTCACTTGGGTGTGTGTTTACATAAGCTCTAATCATTCCTTTGAGTGTGGCGTTAAATCTTTCCACCATTCCATTGCATTGAGGGTGATAAGGAGTGGTTTTCAAGTGTTTTACCCCACAACACTTCCACAGACATTCCATTATCTCGGAGAGGAAATTTGACCCACAATCTGTCAAGATTTCAGAGGGAAATCCAGTTCTGCAAAATATAGTTAGCAATGCCTCAGCTACAGATGGAGCATCTATAGAGGCTAGTGCTACAGCTTCTGGGTATCTTGTGGCAAAATCCACCACTGTGAGGATGTACTTTTTTCCCTTGCGGGTGGGTTTAGTGAAAGGCCCTACAATATCCATGCCCACCCTGAAGAAAGCTTCTCCTATAATAGGTCGAGGCTGCAAAGGGGCTTTACTGTGATGCCCTGCCTTCCCTACATGCTGACAGGTTTCACAAGACCTGCAGTACTCTGCTACTTGCTTAGCAATTCCAGGCCAAAAGAAGTTTGCCATGAGCCTTTGTTTAGTCTTGTTTTTCCCCGAGTGCCCTGCGCATGGCACATCATGGGCTAGTTCTAGCAACCTTAGCCGGAATTGGTTAGGTACTACCAGTTGCTTTAGTGGTTCCCAGGTTAACTCTTGGGTTTTTGGTAACCACAGCCTGTACAGCAATCCTTTCTCCCAAATACTGCTCCCTTCTTTCCTCAGAGAAGGGTTTCTCTTGAGGGAGAGCAACTCTTTTCAGAGGCTCCAAACTAGGATCACTGAGGACTTCCTGCTTGAATTTCTCTACTCCTCTTAAATCAGGAAAAGGGGTCTCTAGCGCCTTTTCCTCTACAGAACCACCTTCCTCAGTTGGTTCACTGGCTTTCAGGTCAACAGGTTGCATGGAGGCTTGTTCTGTTGTTTCGGTTTGGGGAGGGTCTGGGGTTGGTTTTGGACCTTCTGGAATCACCGTGGGTTGTACCTCTAGTACCTTTTCTTTTACCCCATCAGCTTTTACCTGGTCCTGTCTTGAAAGTTCCTCCCTTTTCTTTTGCTTGCGGGTTACCACACATATTTGAGCATTCTGGTCCCATTATATCCCTTCCCACAATGATAGGGGCAAATTAGGTTGGAGGTTCCATCACCCCAACTTCATACAGACCTCTCCATCCCCTCCATTCTATGGATAACCTTGCTACTGGGACTTCAAAGGAGGGACCATTCACTCCCTGAATCTCAATAGACATTCCTGGTACCAAATCTTCAGGTGTCACCAAATCTGCTCGGATCAGAGAAACATCAGCTCCAGAATCCAACATTGCCATAATGGTCTTATCCTTTACATAAACAGGTTCTTTAAACTGATTATTAACCTCTTCCCTGTTGGTGATCACAAATCCACAATTATAAGGTTTTTTTATACTTGCTACACCTTGTGGTTTGGTTTGTTCGGGTTTAGGACTACCTGAGTTAGCTGGTGTTACCGCTTGTAACTTAGGACAGCTACTCCTGATGTGGCCTGTCTGACCACACGAATAGCAGGCACGGTCTCTGGGGTGAGAAGGATCAAAAGGAGGTTTTTTGAACTCCTTTTTACTTGGGGCTTCCCATTCCCCCCCCTTCTTCTCAGACTCAATCCTGGGGCCTAACCCTTCCCGGTTTTCAATCAATTTGTCAGCCATTTCTGCAGCTTGGTTTACAGTTTCAGGATCTTTATCCTTAACCTTCAGTTTTATTTCTCTGGGCAACCGAAAATAAAACTGATCCAGAGCCATAAGCTCTAACACCTTTTCCCTGTTGTCAGCTTTTGCTTCATCCACCCATTTTAATAGCAGGTTTTTTAATTTTGTTGCAAACTCTACCATAGATTTACCAGGTTGAGGTGTTAACCCTCTGAACTTTTTCCTAAAGTGCTCAGGGCCTAACCTGAACCTTTTAAACACTGTTTCTTTGAACTGAGCATCGGAAACAGCCTCCCCCTCTGGCATGCTATTATAAATCTCTGCCAGCTCCCCTTTGATTAAATTAGGCACAAACTTCATGTAATCACCCTCCTGCAATCCCCACTTCTGTGCTGCCCTTTCAAAAGTGGTCAGGAACACTTGTGGGTCTTCTCCTGGGGTGTATGCTGTGAAGACCTTCGGGGTAACTCTGACAGGCTGCTCCTGTTTCAATTGCATCATCCTTTCCTCGTGTCTGCGTTGTTCCTCTTGGGCTTGCAGTTGCTCTTTCTGGGCTTGCAGTTTCTCCTGGTGCAGCTTTTCCTCATGTCTGCATTGTTCTTCCTGCAGCTTTTCCTCGTGTCTGCGTTGTTCTTCCTGAGCTTTAAGTTGTTCCTGCTGCGCCTTTTCCTTGTGTTTGCGTTGTTCTTCCTGCTGACGAAGCCTCTCCCACTGTAACCGGGTCTCTTCTTCCTTCTGCTTTGCCACTAGCCGCAGTTCCTGTTCACAGAGCTCCCATTCTTTTGTTTGGGGTCCTGCTACCCTAGGGCTAGAGGGTGCAGCTCCTCCTATTGCCGCCTGGGAGATCAGCATAACTTTTAGTTCCTCTGCTGTTTTCTCCTCCCATGGCAAATTGTCCTTTTTACACTGCTCTATCAGGGCAGTTTTATTCATGGAGAGATACTGGCTCATTTTACTAGCCTCACTGGGTCCCTATTCCGCAGTCCTGAAGTTAACACATACACTGCTTTTGCCAGCTCTATTAGTAAAACCCTCGATTACTGTTTGGAGTGCTTAATCTCGCTGTTCAGGATCGCTCCGCTGCCACCATCTGTCAAGGTTCCGCTACTGCAGGGACCCCTTAACCTTCCTTTGGGAGATCTATGCCTCTCCTCAAAGCCCCTCCCGTTCCAGGAGATCAAGTCCTTTTACAGCTTCTAATAGCATGGGTGTAGGCTGTAGACGTGGTGAATAAGTCACTCCAAACTCCAGGGTAAACAACAGCACTTTACTTATAATATTAGGGTTTTTACTTAATAGAGTGGTTATAATTCAAAAGCAAGTATGATAAAATAAAACAAACAAACAAACAATTCAATATTCTCTAGTATAACTTCAGACTACCTATTTCCTATGCAGCCAGTTTCTCTTTCTCTCTCTGCTGGTCTCTCTCTGCTGTTTCTCTGCTGCTGCTTCTAGCTCTCTCCCAGCCTAACTGCTGCTAGCTGACCACACCCCACATATATAAACCTTCCCAGGATAGGAAGGTTATAAATCAAGTGTGACCTTGAATAGGATATCTAATTCTTAAGCTTCTATTGGGTAACTTAAAACATCTCAAACTCCCCTCCCATCCAAGTGTTTGGGCCTTCAGGCTTCACTACTCGAGGAAGTGTTGGGGGCCTTCAGGCTTCATAGAATCATAGAATATAGAAAAGTAGAGTTGGAAGGGGCATAAAAGGCCATCGAGTCGCAACCCCCTGCTCAATGCAGGAATCTAGGTCAAAGCATCTCTGACAGATGTCTGTCCAGCTGCACCTTGAATGCATCCAGAGGGGGAGAGCCCACAACACTCCCTAGGGTAGTTGATTCCAGGTCCTTCAGAATTTTCTGTGTTTAGGGACAACTGACCATGCCTTCTGCAACTGGATGACGCTTCCTCTCTTTGACAACGAAGCTTGTAGCCCAACCTGTGTAGGCCTCAATCCCTCACAGTGCCACCCAGAACGCTCTGCTATGAGCACTGCCGCTGCATCATGTATGAAAATGGCCTTCATCGTTAGGGACAGGGCAGGCGAGATGAGATGTATTAGCTGTCCTTGCTTGTAGATTTGGACTGGGTGGCGTTTTCTTGCTCTGCTCTCCACCTTTATTCATATGATGCAATGAATAAAATGTATGTATCCATCATAATTTTATTTGACGCAACCAATAACAAGTCCAGTGTTTTCCAATCAGTATTTTAACATTTCCCCCCAGAGATTTTCCCTTGAGGGATACTTTCCCCTCTTCAAATGACTTAAGGTTGCAAAGGACAGCTTCCTAACTCCCCCTCCCCATCTGTGTTAATACGTCCCCCCACCCCACTGGCTTACTGGCTCTGAGCCACTTCTGGCCTCTTGCCAACTGAATCCACATTTCTTCCCTCTGCTCTTGGCAAAAGGGCTCTCAGGAAAGTTGGCTCAATGCAAGGGGCTTAGAAAGAAAATGTGCTTTGGTCTATTTATAGTTTCGTGGAAGAGGTGGTGATCCTGAGGAATCTAGTAAGTGGTTTCACTGAGCAACTGTGTGCAGGCCCCACAGAATGGATTAGTTTCACTTCCCTTCACCAGACAATTTAAATATCCACACTGGGTTCATACCAGTTCAGTTTAATTTATCTGGCTGTGAAGGGTGTTGGTTACGGTTTTTGCTTGAAAGGCGCTGCCTGCAAATAAACCAGGTTATTCTGCCCTTGAGTTGTGTAGGTGGGAAGCTTGAGGTGAAATGCATTATGGGGGGGGGAATAGTTTCAGCGCAGGAATAGCAGCCCCACGGAATGGGGCTTGCAAACATCTGTTGTTTTGATGATGCGTATTGGATTTTTGGCACCTGGGTCAGGCTAGGAGCAGCACAGGAGGTGGGGAAGGCCGGCAAAAGGAGGTGGGTGAGTGAGAGAGCAACCCCCACAGCTGCTGCTGCCATGTTGCAGTGCCGATCTGTCGCCATCCAGCCTCCCTCCCTTCCCTTTCCCCACTCAGCAGAACCCGTGGGAGCAAATGTGGAGGAACCACACACACACACACACACACACACACACACCCTAAGTGGCATGTGAAATGATGCACTGGGCTCAGCTCAACAACCAAGTAAACCGAGTGCACATGTGTTTATGCACAACTCAAGCATATGTACTAAGTGGGGGGGGGGAGCTTTTTACTCAGAACAATTCCAGCATCACTCAAAATATTCTGACCACAAAATTTCTGATGTTTATACACATACACAGTCTGGCAACTGGCTCGACAGTCAAAATATTGGCCAGGTTAGTTTGTTGTTGTTGTTGTTGTTATTTCCTAGTCAGTCAGCAGCTGTATCAGGTATGGATCTGATTTTCTTCCATGAAAAGATCCCAAGCAGCAGTGGTAGGGGAGGCCTCGGGCGAAAGTCCTGGAAGCCTTGCAGCAGGCCGAGGAACCAAATCACAGAAGCCGTTTCAAATTGCTCCCTGTGGCAGGAACGAGTGTCTGTGGTGGCTGAAGCCAGAGAAAGAGAGGGAGGGAGACCTTGTTGTGGTGGAGTGGAACTGGAAAAGTAAGAGGGACAGAGAACCAGTGCCGGCTCACTGTATGAAGGCAGCCACCAGAGTGAGCAATTTAAAACAGACTCAGACGTTGGCCATTTTCTACCTACTAGCCCTAAGTCGACTTTACTGAAGAACAAGGTGTGTGTGTGTGTTATGGCAGCTCATGTCCACTTCACTCACCCTGCCATGGGGCAAGCTTAGTTTTGTGATTGCCGGCTAATGCACCAGGATTCAGGAGCTGAATTATAGTACCTGACTGCAACTTCTCCAAAGGCTGCAGCAGCTGTGATCGCATGCCAAAACTCAATCCGTGTTGAGTTCAGCACATATCACTGGTGTTGCGTTCAGAGGCCCAGGAGTCTTAGAAATAAGAATCTGGATTCTGTCTAAGTTTAGTGGATGTAGAGCAGCCTTCTTCAATGTGGCACCCGCTAGATGTGTTGGAACAACTCCCAGCATCCCCACCCAACAGTGTCAATGCTGACCCAGACCATTGGCCACGCTAGCTGGGGATTATGGGAGTGATTGATTGATTACATTTCTGTCCCACCTTTCTTCCATCATGGAACTCGA
This sequence comes from Shinisaurus crocodilurus, assembly GCA_021292165.1. Classification (NCBI taxonomy): domain Eukaryota; kingdom Metazoa; phylum Chordata; class Lepidosauria; order Squamata; family Shinisauridae; genus Shinisaurus; species Shinisaurus crocodilurus. The sequence goes on along the minus strand of CM037876.1, from coordinate 138,370,321 downwards.
GGTGGCTACGTGCGGTTCCCAGGGGGTCTCCCCTCCAAGCACTGACCGGACCCAGACCTGCTTAGCTTCAGCAAGGTGGCTGCCTCATGTGCCTTCAGACTATATGCCCTGTTGTATTTTACAGTTCTTCATTGTACAGTAAAATTAAAATGATGGAGAGTTTATTTTACAGTTCTTTCCTTTCATATAGCCACAAACAGATTAGTATGCTTCGTTCCTCCCAGAATCCCCCATGCCTTGTCAGTCAGTCCTGGGGTGGACTAGTCTGTGCATACCCAGGGAAATTCTGAAATCCTGGCCTGGATGAAAGAATGGATGTGCTGTGTGTTGCCACCAGGCCTGGCCCAAAACATTTTGCTGCCTGAACACACAGCTCTGACCCCCAACAGAGGGGAATGGCTAGGGGCTGCTGATACTGCCCCTTCCAGCACTGCCTGAGGTGACCACCTCACTTTGCCTTATGGTAGGGGTAAGGCTGACCCTGGCTGCCACCAGCAGAAAGAGTCATTGGAAGAGATTTCCTCAGTCCTTTTTTAGGTAATGGTGTCTCATGTTTTCCCTCAGTTTAACAGCCATTCCTCTTGGTAACAAAAGCCTTTTTTAAAAAAAAAATCTGTGAAAGGGAGGTGTAAAGCACTACAAATATTTTAAAATTATATTTTAAAATAACATTTTTATTAAGTACATTTTCAAAATTATACACAAATCAACAGGCTATAAGCTACCTCCAGTATCAGAAGCAGTAAGCCTATGTACACCAGTTGCTGGGGAACATGTGAGAGGGTGCTATTGCACTCATGCCCTACAGGTGCTGGGAACCACATACCTTCAATCTTGAAAGAGGATCTGCTGGTTACCAATGTGTTTCTGGATACACTGGTAACACATTGGTTCTTAGCTTTGAAGTCCTATATGGCCTTGGTACAAGACGCCTGAGCATCAGGTCCCACATGAACCTCCCCAGTCACTGAAGCCCAGTCATGAGAATCTCTTGAGTGGATGGAGCATTTTCAGTTGTGCCTCTGCGTGTGTGGAACTTAACTCACTTATCTGAGTTTTGGCAGGTATGAACCCTTGGCCCGTTGAACTGTTTTTGTTTAGGCAACCATGATTTCATCTCTAGTGGAATGGAAGTTTATTTGTATGGTGTTTCATTATTTCCTTGCTGGTGGAAATAAGCTACTCATTCAGTTACTGCTATGATTTCATTATTGTTGTGGCTTTAAATTGCGGCTTTAAATTGGATGCCTATTTGGTGGTGGCGGTTGTTGCTCTTCTCCATCTTCGGCATTATTGTGAACAGAAGAAGAACAGATGATAGAATTTCAAGTAAGTAAATAAGCAAGCAACTAAATGGCTTTGGCTTCAAGAGCCATGGCATGTCTCATTTTAGAAATGTAACACAAACAGCACACTCCTGTGCACGTTTAATTGGAAGTACGGTCCCACTGGCCACTGTGTTCAATGGCACTTGCTCCCTACTACATGTGTTGAGCATTGCAGCCTTATTACAGCAACCACCATTTTCCTTCTTCTGCATAAATATCTTAGGAACCGACAAAGAAGAAGACAGTTTAGCAGGTCCAAAAGTATGTGTGGTGGCATGACATATAGAAACTATCGATTATTGATACCAGCTATTGTGCAGTCCAGAAGTTCACCCTGTGATGCTCTTTACATGCAATATGCATGTAATGCTTATAATAGAAGCAAGGATTGCAGTATAGGGCACTTCCTGGGGATTAGTGACCGGCTGGTTGAAGCTGACAGTGCTTGGCTGAGCCTCAGGCTATGAATATCCTTCAAGGGCTGTCAGTTCCTACCAGCTGGTCCCTAATCCCCAGGAAATGCTCCTTGTCTCCATTGCTACTGCTTAATTAAGAGTTTTCCTGCTAGAATTTCAGTACCATCATCTTAAATTCTTGATAATTTAGTAACATAGCATACATAATCATAGGTAAGGAAGCCCTAGGCTCATGACACCCTCCTACTGAGCATTCATTATAAATCTACAGCAAATACATAAATACATCCTGCACAATAGTTATTTCCCCCTTCCTTGCCCTGTTGATCCAAATGTTGTCCACATATACCTTATGGATGATCCAGTAGGGCAATCAATCCCAAAAATGGGGCACAATCAAGTCTGGTTCGGCCATGCAGCAGAATGAAGTGACTTAGTTCAGGTGGGACTATGAAGGAGTGTGTGTGTGTGTGTGGGGGGGGATAGATGAAGGCAGAAATTGGTGTCTGAGTGGCACAGCAAGACTTTCTAAAGCAGGGGTGGGCAACTTGTGGCCCTCTAGATGTTTTGGCCTACAACTCCCATCATCCCTCACCATTAGCTATACTAGCTAGGGCTGATGGGAGTTGTAGGCCAAAACATCTAGAGGGCCACAAGTTGCCCACCCTGTTTTTTTAAAAAAAATATTTATTATATTTATACCCCACCTTTTTTCCTGAAAGGAACCCAAGGCGGCTTACATAATTCTCCTCCTCCTCCTCTCCATTTTATCCTCACAACAACCCTGTGAGGTAGGTTAGGCTGAGAGTCAGTGACTGGCCCAAAGTCACCCAGTGAGTTTCATGGCCGAGCAGGGAATAGAACCCGGATCTCCTGAGTCCTAGTCCAACACTCTCACCACTACGCCACACTGGCTCTAAAGTGTTGGCCTGGTGGGAGGTGGGGAAAAAATTGGGCTTTTCTTCAGGCAGCAAAATGTCTTGGGCTGGCACGGGGCATGACCTAGCAAAAGTTAGTCACAGCTAAGCCTTCAAATGTAAAAGTTAGTTACACCTAGGCATCTGAATATGAAGAGTGAGGGCCAAAGCATACATTACTTTAAATGTGTGTCTAGAAGCTACATTTCCACCCATCTTTACTCTAGTGTAGGTGCAGGGCCCGCCCAATACAGATTGGGACCCTAGCATGGGTTGTGGTGGTAGGAAGGCTTTTAAGATCCAGATTGGGGTCCCTGTGTCTACTCTAGAGTAAAAAAGAAACATAGCTGCTGGATGCACATTTAAAGTAATGTCTGTTTTGACCCCATTCTAATATACACACTTTCATTCCACGGATTCCAGGCTGATTACACGTGCATGCACCTCACTTGGAATTATCTGCACATGACTACTGGCAGCTGAATGTTTGAACTCACTCCATTGAAAAGTGCTGTGTTTGAGGTGGCATCAGAGGTGATCTGAATGTTGGCTCTGCATTGGCCCTTGTACATGGAAGTCATCACTGCATGTGGGGCAGCAGTCAAATGACAAACATGCAGAGGAACATAGGAAGCTGCCGTAAACTGAGTCTGACCCTTGGTCGAGCTAGCCCAGTATTGTCAACACTAACTGGCATGGCTCTCCAGGGCTTCAGGACAGGATTTCTTTCCTAACCCTACTTGGAGTTGCCGGGGATCAAACCTGGGACCTTCTGCATGCAAACCATGTGCTCTACCTCTGAGCTATGTCCCCTCCCTAAGGCATGAGATGGCCCTGCCCTTGCCGAGTTGTGCCCAAGGCCCACATATTGGGCTGAGTGTGTTGGCACTCTGGCTCGCAGCCCAATCGAGCTTGGAGAAGCTTGGAACTTTCCTGGCAACCCTGTTGCAGCCACCCTAAGGAAGCCATCCTCCTCGTACACTGAGAAGCCCCTCTTGATAGGTCACCGATGCTCCGTGGGCCATTTTGCCAGAAGAGCTGCCTTTCTTGTGCCCTTTACAATGGTCGTATTGCAGGTTCTTGTGCTGAATCCTGGGCAAGAAGGAATAGCAAAGGAGCACTGCAGGAAATGTCAAGGGGAGGTCTATCTGGAAAGTGTGTGCGTGTGTGCGCGTGCATGTGTGCACGTTGCCCTGTGAGGAAGTGACAATCCAGCCCTCTCTCTCTCTGTCATGTCAACCATCATTAACCCATTAGACGTGCCCCACTTCCTATAATTCATGCTTGTGTAAGTGAAGCCACACTAGGTGTGTCTCTGCTAAATTCCAGTACCTCCTTCTAGGAAGGGGGGAAAAAAAATCCCATCTTTCTACCATTTCCTGCCATTGTTCTGTTTGAAGCTGAAAAGAAGCAAAACAAAACACGGGTGTCTGTATCTGGGAAAAGGCGGGAACCAGCAATGCTTCATTTCCTTTGCCACCTGAATCCCTGCCAGAGGGATGGGGAGGGGATGCGATAAGCTGTGGCATCTTCATTGACACTGGAATTTTACAGAAAGACATCAAACCTTTCCAGCCAATTGAATGGCAGCAATTTTAATAACTTTTCCATTCATGGAGCTGTTGCCCAGGAACAGCTTTAGAGGCAGTCTTTAAGTTCCTTTTATAATGATGGCATAAGACAGCCTTCCCCAACCCGGTGCCCAACAGATATGTTGGAGTACAACTCCCAGCATCCCCCAACTGGCTAGGGATGCTGGGAGATGTCATCCAAAAGATCTGGAGGATGCCAGGTTGGGGAAGGCTGGAATAAGGTAACATGGCAACATGACATGTTGGCTTCTGCAGTCAATTCCAGCCAGATTTCTGTTTCTCCACACCCGTCGCTTCCAGTTCTGGCCCCAGCTTGCTGAAAATGTTGCTTTGTGTTGCATATTTGCAAGTCTTGTCTCTAACTCATACTGAAAAGCAATTTATCACAATATAGTATACTGTAGCTATAAAAGAGAGATCGCAGAGAAGGCAACAAAATCTCAAGGCACTGTAAAGACTAACAGATTCATCATGGCAGAAGACTCATCCTTTTAATGACAATTTAACATCATGATTATCTAATGTTTCTTGTGCCAAGTCAGATTGCCGGGAGCAAGGACAGAATGTGCGCTAGAATCAGTAACAATAGAAAAGCTTCAAAATAGTACAAAAGTTCTGATTTGTTTGCTTGCTTCTTTCTATAACGGCAATATATTTCGAGTGAAAAATGTAAAATACATTTTTTACATATTAATACATATATTAACAATGCAATGCTATGCATGCCTACTCAGAAGTAAGTGAGCTCAATGGGGCTTACTCCCAGGTAAGTGTGTATAGGATTGCAACCCTGTTTCTACTTACTGGGAGTAAGCCCAATTGAACTCAGTGGAACATAGACATGTATCGGATTGCATTGTCAAAATCAGTAAAAAGTCCAATAAAACAACTTAAAGTAATAAAAATGCTGAAATCTGCAGCTTTTCCAAAGCCAGCTCATATAGAAGGTTTTATGTGTGCCTAACGTTCAGAGTTAATTCAGCACTGAGCGATGGAAGCAGAAATGATTATGCATATGTGATTATGCATGCTGAAGCTGAACCCCGACAAGACCGAGGTACTTCTGGTGGGGGACAAGGGGAGGTTAGGAGATGTACCCCATTCAGCACCAGGTCAACATCTACCCCTGAAGGACCAGGTCCGCAGCTTGGGGGTCATTCTAGACTCCCAGCTGTCCATGGAGGCTCAGGTGGCAGCTGTGAGCCGGGCGGTGCTCTATCAACTCCATCTGATACGGCAGCTGCGCCCCTACCTTCCTAATCACCTGCTCCCATCAGTGGTTCATGCCTTGGTCTCCTCTCGCCTAGACTACTGTAATGCGCTCTACGTGGGGTTACCTTTGAAGACGGTTCGGAAGCTACAGCTGGTACAGAACGTGGCGGCTCGCCTGGTTAAAGGCAGCTGCCACCGGGATCACATCACACCAGTGCTCAAGGAGTTGCACTGGCTACCAGTTGCTTGCCGAGCCGAATTCAAGGTGTTGGTTTTGACCTTTAAAACCCTATACGGCTCCAGTCCAGTTTATCTCAAGGAGCGTCTTCAGCAACACCAAGTAGGCTGCTCAACAAGATCTGCCACAGACGGCCTTCTCCTTGTCCCTTCAGCCAGAGCAGCTTGACTGGTGGGGACGAGGAAGAGGGCCTTTTCTGTGGCGGCCCCCATACTGTGGAACTCTCTCCCGAGTGACCTCCACCATGCCCCCTCTCTGCTGAGCTTCCGCCGCTCATTAAAAACCTGGCTGTTCAGGCGGGAATATGGGGTGGGTTAAGATTTAAAATTTTTTTAATACTGTTTTAAATGTATTTTATCTTGTTTTAAATGTGTTTTATCTTGTTAAATGTATTTTATTTTGTACATCGCCCAGGGTGGCCGGTTGCTGGCCAGATGGCCGACTGATAAATGTAAATAAATAAATAAAAATAAATATGTGTGAAACAGCCATCCTAGATCTAACACTTGGGTAGATGTTTTATACCACTTGCCATCACCTCAGACACAATACTTGCATTGGAGGTGGCCGACTATGGTGCCATCAGGGCAGGCCTTGAGGCAGAAGTTGAGGGCCCCACTGAGCAGAATGAGCCAGAAGGCTGGCCTTGAAGTAAGACGTTACTCTCTAAAGCAAGAGGCCTCTATAAAAACCATTAAGTCTACAATGTAAAATTACCTAACTGCACTGCTGGTAGTTAAGCTAGGAATAATCAAGAATTAAAACTAGGGCTGAGCTGTATGACTAGGTTCTTGTGCCACAGAGAGTGCTTCTGTGATGTGTAGGGTGGGTTTGCTCTGAAAGGGAGTGCTAGTTTTCACATGTTCACGTGCGCACTGAAACTGGCTCCCCCACCAAAGTGATGGGTGGAAGAGTGCTCCTGCACTCATCACCTCTCTCAGAGTGGTTTTGCCCAAAGCATGTCCTCCCAAATGGCGGAAGGTGCGGGGCAGGCAAAGATGAGCCCCTGGCCAAAGCACTGGATGCTTCAGCCAGGGACTGGAGGATGTCGGGGGTGTGGCCTCGCCCCCTGATATCACAGGTGTGCCCCCACCCCTGACATCATCTGGCCCACAAAGTGCTGAATGGGGGGGGAGTCATCCGACCCCCTGCCCAATTTAAGTTCCCCACCCTAGGCTTATCTGGAGGCAGAGGCAGGCAGCTATGGGCTGCCATTTAAAATTTTCCACAATACCCTGGAGTGCCTGACATAGCATCATTCCAAGGCATTGTGGGAAATGTAAACTGGTGGCTCATAGCAGCCAGCCACCAAGTGCAGGTGGGGCGAGGGGCATGGAGGCATCAGTGCTTGCGGACCTTCCTGCTGGAGTACTGGAGCCCCGGCACCTGCCCAAAGATGCTAGCTGCTTACACTGGGCTTGTTAGGTTAGTCACAGCAAGCAAACAATTAGGCTCAGTTTGCGATGGGATCTGTTAGAGACAAAGCAAGGTTGTTCAGAACACTATGCGAACAAAACTTTTTCTCTGTATCTGCCAGCAGAGAGCAGTATGTTTTCTTGGCTGAAAAGTTTCTGCTCTGGCTATTCCACCCCCACCCCACCCCAGCTGTAGATTACTATTTCCTTGTCAGCCAGCTTGTGAACTTTCGGGACCAGACATACAAAGTGCCACTGAGGATCCATGCTAGTGTATTAACAAAACAGATGGGGATTTTAAACTAAACAACAACAACAACAACAACACGCTGGCTCAGCTTGTCTGAGTGTGGAAAGCTAAGCAGGGTCAGGCCTGGTTATTACTTGGATGGGAGACCCCTCCTCTAGTTTCCTGCATTGAGCAGGGGGTTGGACTCGATGGCCTTGTAGGCCCCTTCCAACTCTATAATCTATGAATCTATGAACAACACCTCTCTTTTTTTGGAACAGTTGTCTGGTATCTCTTGCCAGATTTGTGTACAACTTTACTGTGAAGAGCACACAGTGGTCTATAAAGTTGGCTGGTGAATCCCACATATGTTATCTGATCAATCAAGTACTTAGAACCATTTTGAATGCTAAGTGCATGAGTACTGTTGCTAGCACTGGGGAGCAAAACTCCCTGTAACCTATTTACATATTAAAGTATCCAGAAATTTGATCTGGACAAATTGGCTGGCCAGATATTACTGACCCCATACCTGGGCAATAGGATCTCTAAAGTTACGTCTCTGACAATCCTTACGGTGTTACATTTAAGGGCCACTTCAGATGTTACCACGCAGTGTGGCTGCTGCCCAAATTAGGAACTATGTGGGCACCTTTGTGAGAACTGGGAAACAGTGCAAAATGGCTGCTATATGGATTGGGATGATTTAATCGTGACACACACACACACACACACACACACACACACATCTTTCCAGTGAGGGGTTTTGTTGACATGGTTAAAAATAAAAATCGGCCCATGCTAACTGGAAACTCCTTCTTTTAATTGCAATTATGTGCCCCAGTGGTTCCTTGTTTTGATAGGACCCGTGGCACTCTGGAGACATCAGAAGCTGGCCCAGCTGTCAAGTGAAATGGGAAAAAGGATTTGGCTGGGAAGAGGAAATATGCTCAAGAAGACATTTTGTATGAACCTTGTGGTGGTGGTGGTGGTGATTGTAAGATCTTGCTGAGATGGCTGTCTTGCTCCATCCTGGATGAACCAGATCCATCCAATAGTGAGTGATGCTTGCTTGAGATGTGGCAAGACCAGGCCAGATGTGCTCCGCAGATATTGAGAAAGTCCTAAGATAGTATCAACCTGGAAATCAATTTTGACCTATATTTAAAAAAAATAATGATGATGATGCAACCTGAACCATTTGGTTTACTCTCCCAAGCCCCAACCCTAAATGACCAAATCTACAATATGACCAAGGCTGTTCAAGTTTGCCTACCATTGGTTTCAGTGGGGGGGGGGGGGCTCCAGGGCTGCTGTAGTCTTTTCCAGGGGTATGTCTGGGGAACAAGTCAATAAAACAAAATGACTGATATACCCACAACATGTCCCCTTTGAGCCGTTCCACTGTTGGGGCAGTGATGGCAGGGGAGCTTTCCATCCCCACAGTGATGAGGCCTCTAGGGATGGACCTCCTTCTCTGCCTGCAGACCTTCCTCTCCAAAAGTGCAGAATGAAGTTGGGAACCATCCAACAGGAGGAGGAGGAGGAGGAGGAGGAGGAGGAGGGAGGAGGAGGAGGAGAAAACCATTTCTTCCAATAGTGCAAAGAGCTGGGTTTTATCCTGTCCTTTCTCCTTCCAATCCTTAATAAACAAGCTCAATTTTTGAACAAATGAATTGTCTGCTGGTCTTCCTTTTCTAACACTAACAATATTAGTCAGGTTTATGTTACATACGATGAGAGACACTGTGTTATAGATGGTGGACCTGTTTCATCAAGACTGAAATTTGGGGGAGGATTTCAGGGATGGGTGACATTTGCCAAAAGGTTTGGGGGCTTACTCATTGTGGTGGTGGCAGCAACAGCAGCTTTGTCTACTACTACTACTACTACTACTACTACTACTTTACTGCTACTGCTACTACTACTACTATGTCATGATGTCATTTGGGAGCAGTTCTTGGGGGAAGGAAATGGAGGCCCAACAAGCAGGTGTCCGTCCCCCCCAATTCCTCTGGAATGGCACTATGTCACAATGTAGGATCATTCTGAGAGGGTTCTGGGAGGGAAATGGTGGTTCCCATTTACAGCTGCCATTTTTTCTCCATACCCCCCCCCCCGAATGACCTTACATAGTGTAATTCCAGGGATGTCAGGTGGGTCGGGAATGGCAGCCCCTGGCTGGAGGCTACCAAGAAGAACTCTGCTTCTGCTGCCTGCAACAACCACCAAAGTTTTAAGAAAGGAAAAAGAAGCTGCTGCCACCGTGATTGCAACCTGAATCATTTGGTTTACTCTCCCAAGCCCCAACCCTAAATGACCAAATCTACAATATGACCAAGGCTGTTCATATTTCCTGTTTTTAAAAGGAAAGACTAACAGCCCTGCCCCCCCAATGGAGAAAAAAAGGGGGGAAAGCCCCCTTGTGCCCTGTGCAGCAGGAATCTGGCAGAGCTTAGGAAGTAGAAGTTCCTCTGCCACGGATTCGCTCATCCACCCTCATAGGATTGTGTTGCCTAACTAGAATGTCTAACAAACCAGATTATTATTTTTATGAACATTAAAAAAAAAAAAAAAAAAAAAAAAGCACAGCGGCTGGTAGAGTGCTGCACTTGCAACAAGGAGCCCTGGGTTCATATCTCTACTTGGCCAGGAAGCAAAGTTGGTAGGTGTGGGCCACCTACTGTCTCTTAGGTAATCTACTTCATAAGGGATCATCATGGTCAAGAAAACTTGTGCATTAGAAATTTAATTATTTGTCCCATTTTTAACCCTTGCCCTTCTTCCAGGGGTACTTGCTGGAGTAAGGGTGAAATACAAATGTGCTTACATGAATGAATGAATGAATGAATGATTATGGAGTCACCAGCACATTACTAATAGGAAGCTGGCCTGACACCATCCTTATTGCTCTCAGCTTTTCTGTCACCTCCCAATACGGTCAGTCATTTTGTTTTTTTTAACTGGCTGGATTCATAGGAGCAGCTGAGGTCAAGATTGGTATAAGGAAACCACTATGAAGGTGACCTTTCTTTTCTTTTCTTTTCTTTTCTTTGAATGTGGAGACTGGTTACCAAATGCCTTCACAACTAACCACTCCCTCCACTCTGCACCCAGATTTTCCATGACGTGTATAGGTGCAACACTGACATGACATGTAACCGTGCAGGGCTGGCCCTACCATTAGGCTGAGTGAGGCAGCTGTCTCAGGCTATTTACTTTGGGTGTTCATGAAAGGGCAGCAAAATGTTAGTTATTTATATAGTTTATTATTGTGTTTTTACTGTCAGGGAGGGCCAGAAGTTCTTATGGGATTTTCTGCCTCAGGACAGGTGACACATTTACTTGACTGGCCTTGGGTATTATGCACCTTGATTTTTGAGGGAGGAACACTATTTATTGCTTTGCCTCAGGCAGCAAAATGTATTGTCTCAGCCCAGTATCTATGACATATCCAAGTATTCACCACTGTTAAAGAAATCACTCCATAATTTCTTCCCTGTATCAGTCGCCACATCAGTTGGTTGTGTGAATACATCCACTTTTTAGCTCCCCTGTCTCAAAGGCTCACAAACTAAGGGGTCATTTTAAAAAAAAATTTTACTCATTCATTTCCTTTTAGCTGCATCTACTGCTAAAAGCTTCATCCATGTCTAGCTCAAATATCCTTTCTAGAACACAGCAACTTCCTCCTTGTTGGCTTTCCCTCTTGTCTTCGCCTTCCTTTCCAGCAAATTTATCTTGCATCTGTTAACAGGATTCTTCTCTTTCTTATGGATATGAACATGTCTTCTTTCTCTTTCAAATCTCTGCACTGGCTCCCTCTCACTTTCCATCTCAATGTAAAGACCCTGAGTCCCGAGTCCTTACCTTTAAACACTCCCCACTCCAACTGAAATATATATTTATTTCCCCCATGCCTGTTATTCCCACAAAATCTCATCAGCTATGGACTCCCTATTACTTCATCCCTCTTCTTCCTTTGGTGCCTTCTGCCACACTACCTCCATATAGCGGAGATGTTTGCACCTTACTCATCCTCCTTTGTTTTGCACGTGATGAGGTGGGCTGGATTCCATGCACACAATGGGTTAGGGCTCAATCCAGCCCAACCAAATGAGGTTTTGGAACCACAAGTGCATATGCCTGTTTGCTGGCCCCACTGTGCCATCAAGTCAGGGGGCAAGGAGGGCTTATCCTCATCAGAGGATGGTGATGTGTCCCGCAGACCTTGCCACATTTTAACAGAATATGTTCTGAAGAAGGGGCAGAACGCTTAGGTGCAAAATGGATGTCTTATACCCAGCAATCAGGACCCAGTTGAAAGATTGAGGAAATCCCTTAGCAGCTCCCTTCAAACCCTCTATTGCAGGCTTGGAGACTTTCATGTGCCCTGCGGAATCAATTTTTTCTTGGTGCAGAAATTGTATTACTGTACAAACAGTACAAATGAACTTCAATATGCTATACTCCAGGAAAGAGAAAAAAGGGTGTGCCTTCCATTTGCAATGGAAGCCTTCCTGGTCCGATCCAGCTTCCCCTAATGTGGTGCCCTCCAGATGTTTTGGACTACAATTCCCTAAATATAGTAAAATAGATTAAATTTTATAATGTAATATAAAAATTTCCAGAAATGTTTTTTAAAAAATTATATATATAAAACATGTATAAGACAACAACAATTACGTAGACCTGTAAAATACAACGTCTTAAGGGCTGAAGATGATACAAATGTCCTTTCAGACTTGAGGACCTCTCTCTCTAGATGAAGTAATATTAGTGCCAAAGTTTTTTTTGTTTGGTGCTTCCAGAGAATGTCCTCACAGCATGTAAGCTTTCTTAACTTGTGTGTAGAAGCCAAACGCGTTTCGGCCCAAAGGCCTTCTTCAGTGGCTTAGGAAAAATACAAAACTTACAATGAATCAAACTACAGTCTGCTAGTTTTTCATAAGAAATTGGTAGTAATATAGAACATAATTAAATGATATCATGCTCACCCCCTGTAGTTTTCACTAAGGTCAATATACAATATACAAGCTAATGCTCTGTATCACTCCAATTCTATATAAAATATACATTTGTTTTATTAGTACATACATTGATAAGAAATTTTTTTATAAATTTAAAAAGATAGAAAAAATAAAAATATAAGAGAACCCTTTCAGAAGGAGTATATTGACTTACCAAGGTTGGTTTCATCTACCAAGCTCCTGAGGCAATGCTCCAGAGTTTGGCAGATGGAGTAATTTATCTGGTGTGATACTCTTACACACACCTGGTAGTCATCTTCATTTAGAGGTTGCCCCTCCTTTATCCGCTGGTTTTATCACTATATCCTTGTTGGTTTTAAGTTTTTCCAAACTGTTTTTTTCAGCCCTTGTTACTTGGATCTCTTGTGTGACTAGATCCTGAAAAACTTGAATGTGGGGATTGTTGGATGTGGGGTTGAAGCTGGATCTGATTTAAAGAGAATTGGTTCTATTTTTTGTGCATCTTGGTATTTAAAGAAATCTGCTAACCTAATTTTTCTGAAAGTTTGTTGTACCTCTGACATGGTGTGGAAGGGGTCACACCTTGGCGTGGGCACAAACGATAGCCCCTTCTGCAAAAGGTCAAATTCCAAATTCCAATTTTGAAAACTGATGTGAGAGATTAACTACTGATGTGTCCTGAAGAGTTTTTGTCTGTATGTATGTCTGTGATCCCCTAATCTCGGTCTTTTCCCATATTCTCTCTCCTCTGTCTCCTCTAAAAAAGATCCTGATACAGGATCAGAATTATCAGAGTTATGTGGTGTCCTACTAGTTCGGTTTGTCCTGTATCTAAATTCTTAAGGATTAGAAGAAACTGTAGTCAAAGCAGTGAATTCCATCTACAAGCTGGTCAATTAATGCGACAATTAGAAAACAGAGGCTACCCCCGTAGAATACTAAAACAGGCTCTCTACAAAGCCAAAACAGTAAAAAGGACAGAATTGCTAAAACCCAAAAATAGATTAACACAAAACAATAGAATGATTATCCCCATAACATTTGATGGCTCAACTGTGTATATTAAAAACATTATCCTAAAACATTGGCACCTTTTGAAAGACATCCCTAAGTGTGCACAACCACCCATGTTTGCCTACAAACGCACTGCCAGTTTAAAAGACATTTTGGTCCATTCAAGACTAGGGCACAACACGAATCAGACAACTATCTCTGGAAAAATACCTGTGGGACATTACAAATGTGGGAATTGTAGTGTTTGTGACAATTGCTTGACCCTAATACAGTGGCTCCATTTGGATTAAATGAGAACATAGATTGGTTATCAACTGGTTTGTAGTATACTATTTTTTGCCATGGTTTTGTTGAAATAAATTATGTATAAAGACCAACTTCAGTGTAAGTTCGTTCAGAATACTAGATGTATAGCCACACTATCAGGCAACCTCTAAATGAAGATGACTACCAGGTGTGTGTAAGAGTATCACACCAGATAAATTACTCCATCTGCCAAACTCTGGAGCATTGCCTCAGGAGCTTGGTAGATGAAACCAACCTTGGTAAGTCAATATACTCCTTCTGAAAGGGTTCTCTTATATTTTTATTTTTTCTATCTTTTTAAATTTATAAAAAAATTTCTTATCAATGTATGTACTAATAAAACAAATGTATATTTTATATAGAATTGGAGTGATACAGAGCATTAGCTTGTATATTGACCTTAGTGAAAACTACAGGGGTGAGCATGATATCATTTAATTATGTTCTATATTACTACCAATTTTTTATGAAAAACTAGCAGACTGTAGTTTGATTCATTGTAAGTTTTGTATTTTTCCTAAGCCACTGAAGAAGGCCTTTGGGCCGAAACGCGTTTGGCTTCTACACACAAGTTAAGAAAGCTTACATGCTGTGAGGACATTCTCTGGAAGCACCAAACAAAAAAAACTTTGGCACTAATATTACTTCATCTAGAGAGAGAGGTCCTCAAGTCTGAAAGGACATTTGTATCATCTTCAGCCCTTAAGACGTTGTATTTTACAGGTCTACGTAATTGTTGTTGTCTTATACATGTTTTATATATATAATTTTTTAAAAAACATTTCTGGAAATTTTTATATTACATTATAAAATTTAATCTATTTTACTATATTTTATGGTTATTTTTTATATATACAAATTCTTGACTTTTAAGTTTCTATGCTTTGTGTTTGTCAGGATTTTAAACATAGTCCCTTGTTGTATGTTTCTACAATTCCCTAAAGCCAGAGATGGCATGGCCAATGATGGGAGTTGGAGTCCAAAACATCTGGAAGGACTGCTCTAAAACAAAGTTGCTTGATGCCATTAGGAAAACTGGACAGTTCCTAAACAGCACGATCAAGCCCTGAATTTGAACTGATTGAAATTTCCCATGGGAAAATTGGAAGCAAACATTTATCTCTAACAGTAGCAATATGTTGTCATTGTTTCAGAGTTCTCTCCACACAATGGCCAACATATGGTGAACAACAAAGGGCAAAGGGAATTTTTCCATTAGTTGTTTCCCATCTCTTGGCGTCTTTGATTTGCTGGTGACTGAACGTGCTCATGGAAAGGAAAACAAGTCTCACTGCAAATCAACTGTCTCTGAATATCTCTAAGTGGCTCATTACTCCACTAGTTTCGCTCAATACCAACTTACACATTATGTAAAATGAGACAGGAGACTTCTGGAGTATAACACTTCAGACCTCACAGAAACATAGGAAGCTGCCTTATACTGAGTCAGATGATTGCTCCATCTACCCTGGTGCCATCTATACCAGCCTTCCCCACATAGCACCCTTCAGGTGTGTTGGACTACAACTCCCATAATCCCTAGCCAGCATGGCCATTGGGAGAATCCAAAAATACACCCCCCCAATTATGCAGTCAGAACTAGAACAGCCCAAAACTGACTGTGCAAGTTGGGGATGATGGGAGTTATCACCCAACGCATCTGTGGAGTACAAGGTTGGGGAAGGCTGGTCTACATTAACTGATGGTAGCTCTCTAAGTTTTCAGAAGAGGTCTTTCTCAGCCCTACCTGGAGATGACAAGGATTGAACCTGGGACCTTTTACATGAAAAGCATGTGCTCTACCACTTTGCAACAGCCCCTCCTAATGTCCTGGGGGAGCTTGCCTGTTTGAGTGTGCCCCAGTTGTAAACACACACACACACACACACACACACACCACTTTCTATATGGAGTAAACCAGCATATCAGAGAGAAAATTTTACTGATGTTCCTTATGTGCTGGATTACTTTGTGCAGGGAATTTTGTTTATATTAGGAGAATTAAAAAATAAGATACGGTACCCCCCTCCCCCTGTATACTATCCGAAGTGGTACAGTCCAGAATTGTACCCCCTCCACCCTTTCAGTAGAATGACACAATCCCTTGTTCCCCCCGAGTGTTTATTTACATCTAATTAAAAAAATAAAAAGCATTCATTGTTCATTTTCAGCTGCAGACAACTATAACCAATGAATACGCAAGAAAGGGATCATTTTCATTGTTTTTGGAGAGTACAAGTTTCCTTCCAGCTGAAATGGACACCCAGACATTTTCTTTCTACTTTCCAGAGATCTGGAAGATTACAGGACTGCATCGTCGGTATGGCAGCAGAAACATTGGCTGCCTGTTGAACACCAGGGGACATGGCCTTCTTTAGGTCCTTTAACCAGGCCCAACATTTGGCAGCTGCTGGGGGCCTGGGGCCCCTGCAGCACCACAGTAGGGCCCACTGGTGCCGACACCTGCTCTGGGCCCCCCCATGGCTAGGTCTGTGTGTGAACCACATTTGAAATTTCCCATAAGGCCCCACAGTGATGCTTCATAAGGGGCATTGTGGGAAATTTAAAATGGCTGGCAACTATGAGCCACCATTTTGAATTTCCCACAAGGCCCCTCATGTAGCATCACTCCAGGGCATTGGGGAAAATTTGAAATGTGGTTCGTAGACCCTGCCAGTCGGCACCAGTGGGTCCTGCTGGGGGCCTGTGCCCCCAGCAGCTGCCCAAGGCTATCAGCTGCAGATCTTGGGCCTGGCTGAAAGCCATGTTCTCTGGTGGATAATGTTCAGTCAACAGGCAGCCAACATTTCTGTTGCCACAGATGCAGCTGTGTAATCTTCAAAAATGATTGAAGATTACACCACAGACATAGGAGGGGTCCTGCCCACCAGAGGGCGGTCCCCCTCAAACTTGGAGCTGGCTCTGCCTTTAATATTGAATACCCATAATTGTCATCAAAATAATAATTTTCAGTTACTTCAAGCACGCTATATATGTGTATACTTTAAAGTGACAGTGAGTGGAGGAAAACAGCCGAACTGCATCAGGCACAACTCCTTGTAAAAATATGAATTGACCTTTCCTTAATTGGCTGGAAGATGTCTGGCCTTATTATTATGTTAGCAGCAAGTTCCATGGCTTTTCTAGTGCACAATTTCTAACAAAAACCATTACATTTATTTAGGAGGGAGATGTGCTGCTTTAAACCAGACCAAATTTCTTAAATGAAACTTACTTCCATGCAGGAAATTGCATGAATCCCGCATGAAAAATGCAGTTTTCTACGGTTGCCTGCTTTGCTTTTGTGTTTGTTTGTATGTTGGTTGCTTTGTAATGGCCCTGGGGTTTTGTGTCGTTAACAGCAATCTGATACACAGAAATTTAGTAGGTAAAATTTTCTTCACCCCTTTATGTCTTGGAAAAATGTCATCGGATTCTTTTCTCTGTGTGTAAAGAACAGGAGCAGGGCCAATCCACCCCTAAGCCTAAACCTGGCAACCTAACATGTATGTTTTGCTACGTATACAGGACTAATGGTGAGTGGAACAACCAGATTCAAGAGAGGCAATTCTTCACCAGAAATCTTCAGAACAAACATAAAATGTCAAACAAAGGTGATGTTACATGCACAAGCTTATGTTAACCTCCTAAATTGGGTGCTTTTGAAAACAAAGATGGGGAAGCTTTAGTTTAAAGAGGAACTACGTATGTTCATGGCATAACCAATCCTCTAGCCTTAATTGGAGGGAGAGGACTACCCAAAGCCCCAGAAATGACAAGATAGTAAAACGTTTCAACAGGGTATGGGGAATAAAGCATAGCTAGCTGTGTAAAGAAATCTGATACATGAAAGTGAAGATGGTAAACTCACATATCCCAGTGGACAGGGCCGGATTAACATAGGGGCGATTGGAGCGGCCGCTCCAGGCCCATAACAGACTATAGGCCCACAATATAGGGACACGCGGCGGATTTGAGTTAGCTCTGATCGTTTATCATTCAGCATAATTAATGATTTTTTTCAAGATTAGAAAGGTGTTCTAAGCCACATCTGCATTACAGGCTCTGAGGCAAGACCTAGCAAGGAAACTGTTGTTCTCAAATTAGCATTCGGTAGGTTTTTGCATTTCAATCACTGTTACTACATTTCTTTGAAGCACATGGGGGCTTGCTAGGGTCTGTAATATCAGATTTAGAAGGGACCTCTCTCTCAGCCTTGAGCAAAAAGATCTTTCTGATTCGCAGTCAATTGTTCAAATGCTCGTTTAACAAAAAAACAAAACGAAAACGAAACAAAGCAACAAGAACAACACAATTATTTCTTGGTCAAGCAAAGCTTCCTGGCTTTTTGTTGTGGCTGCTTTTTCTTTTTTAATAAATAATTTGGGGGAAATTGGGGAGACCCTTACTGATGAGCTGCAGGAGTTTTTGAGTGTTTTGGCACTTTACTGGTAATTAAAATATTAATTTGTTTTAATATAAAATTGTGTCTTCATTTTATTTATTTTCATAAAAAGGCCCACCAAAATCCTCAGCACCAGGCCCATAATGCTCTTAATCCGGCCCTGCCAGTGGAAGCTTTCTCAACAAAAAGATATAAGTTTTCCTCTTTTGTGTGCCTCATGAGGCAGTTACAGACAACTGTTTTACTATTGTCCTTACTAGACATGAGTTTAAATGCGACTTTGCATTTAACATGCAAGTTTAAAAAAACCACAGATAGCAGCAGTTGAGGGAGGGCTGCCTCATTATTGGGAATGAACATGGCAAGGATGTAAGTTCTGGTGCAGTTCTGAGGAAAATCCCTCTTTTGAAATGGATATTTGCATCATTGGCACATCAATTTCCTCTGAAACTCGAAATCTGCCCCCCCCCCATGCCCCTACTGTTGAATTTGCTGTAACAACAGAAAAAAGATGGTGGTTTTCCAGAGGTCTGGAGATGGTTTTGGAATAGATGAGGGTGAATAACCTGAAACTTAATCTAGCCAAGATGGAGATAGTGTGGGTTGGGAAATCAATCAACTTGGATGGAGGAGTGCGACTGGTCTTGGATGGAGATGTAAAACCCCCAGAAAAAACAAGTTTGCAGATCCTCCTGGACTCAGCTCTATCTGTGGAAATGCAGGTGGTTTCAGTGGTGAGGGGTGTCTTTTACCTGCTTAGACTTGTACACCAGCTACAACCCTATCTAACATAAGAAGAGCCATGCTGGATTACACCAAGGGTCCATCTAGTCCAGCATTCTGTTCACACCATGGCAAACCAGCTGTCCACAGGAAACCATGAGCAGGACAGGAGTGCAACAGCACCTTCCTGCCCATGTTCCTCAGCAACTGGATTGCATAGGCATACTGCCTCTGATACTAGAGGAAGCATATGGCCAATCAGGACTATTAGCCATTGATAGCCTACTCCTTCATGAACTTGTCCAATCCCTCTTTAACCCCTCCAAATTGGTGGCCATCATCTACATCTTGTGGAAGTGAATTCCATAGTTTAACTATGCACTGCTTGAAGAAGTCCTTCCTTTTATCTGTCCTGAATCTCCCACCAATCAGCTTCATGGCATGACCCCGGGTTCTAGTATTATGAGGGAGAAAAATGTCTATCAACTATCTTCACATCATGCATAATTCTGTACACCTCTATTAAACATCTCCCCTTACTCACCTTTCCCCCCTAAACAATCAGGCTGTTGTAACTTTTCCTCATAGGGGAGTTGCTCAAGCCCCTTGATCATTTTAGTTGCCCCTTTCTGCACTTTTTCCAACTCTACAATATCCCTTTTAGGTGCGGTGACCAGAACTGTACACAGGATTCTAAGTGCGGTCGCACCATATCTAGAGAAATTGGTTGCACCAGTTACCCATGCACTAAGTCACATCCAGGTAAGACCTCTTTAATGAGCTCTATGTGGGGCTGCCTTTGAAGATAATGCAGAAACATCAGATGCCGTATAGATGTTGCGGGAGCCAGGCAACTGGAACATGTGATGCCATAGTACTGGTTGCTGGTGCATTTCTGGGCCCAATTCAAAGTGTTGGTTTTGACTTATAAGGTCCTAAATGTTTTCAAACCAGGTTACTTGAAGAACCACCTTTACCCATATTACCGAAGCATTAAAATCTGCCTCAGAACCTTCTAGGCCTGCCTATAAGTTCAATTTGATTGTTGGGCACAAGAAACATGGCCTTTTCAATGGTGGCCCCTGGACTATGGAACACACACACACACACACACACACACACACACACACACACACGTGCAAATGGCTCTAACTTTGCAGATGTTTAAACAGTTATTTAAAACAACAGCAATAACATTGGGGGGCGGGGAGAAACTATGCTACTGCTAATGGTGAACCCCACCACTGAAAAACTGTTGGGGAATTACTTCTCCCCCTGGAGAAATTTGGTGAAATGATCCATTCCCCCACAATTTCTCTGCCCACAAACAAGGTAGAGAATTTTTAAGAGGACATTTTTGCACAGCTCTTGTAACATCCATGCTAATTTCTTAATGGTCGGCCTAGGGTAAGCCTGCCATTTAGCATACTAGGCACATATGGTGGCCCATCAGGTCCTCAATGGGCCTTCTGTTTCTGCTGCCTGCTTGGGACTATTGCTCAGGGGAGGGATCCGTAACCTGGTAGGCTACAATGCATGACTAGTGGTAGGTCACAGGTTGGGCAGGGCTGGCCTAGAACAGTCTAACTATTAATAGGAACTGGGCTATGTTTAAATAAACTTGCTGAATTAGATGGTGCTGCTAGAGGATTTTCCTTGAAGGGGGCAATGGCATCTGCCCTAAGAAAATTAAATCATGACCTCTGAGGCTAACACACATCTGCTTGGAAGCTCATGAGGCGAAGATGGTCTTGGATCACTAGCCAGGTGTTCCTGCAAATAATGTCCACTGAAATAGAAGGGCTAAAGGGTCATTGCATGGATTTGACCAGTGTATTATTCTTATGTTTGATCTACTTAACAGTCAAAATAATTCCTCTAGGCTGTTTACAAAGCACAACTTCTTTAGAAGAATGTATTATTGAAGCCAGCATTAAGGAACACACTAAATAAGAGGGTGATTTGTAAAGAAGCACAAAGCCTTCTTGGGCAACTACCCCAAATTCTTTTCAGGTAGCTTACTATGATCTTGCTAGGATAGCTTTTCTTCTTTTTTCTGTCATTTCAAAATCTATTTCTTACCTGTTCAGTTTTTTTGTTTTTTAAAAAAGAATTGTTTAATAGATATTGGTAAATTGATGCATTTCAAGTTGTTTACATTTGCATTTAAGAATTGTTTGTAATGATTGAAAATATTAAAATAAGTCATTTAAGGCTCAATCCTATCATTTGCACCCTTGACGTTCATAAACCCCCAAACTTGGAGGCTTACGAGCATCCAGTGCAGAGTGGGAGAAGCAGTGGAGGTATCTCCACCTTTCTGCACCTCCCGCTCTGCATTTTAGCTAGACGGACGTTTTCAGCCATCTAGCTGAGGTACTTCAGAAGGGGAGGAAAGGAGACTGGAGTGCCATCAGGATACATTGTATCCTGGCGGCCCCAGTCTCCTCCCCTCCCTGCTCCTGGGAATGCCCCCTTCACCCCTCTCTGAGGTCGATTTCCTGACCTAGGAGAGGCAGCCGGTGCAGTGCTTTCCATGCTGGCTGCAAGCGGAGGACAGGGATTGGAGCACAGATTCCCAGCTTCAAGGTCAGAGCTCTGTCTGCATCCTAGGATCTGGGAATCTAAATTATCCTATGGCCCCCTGGACAACGTCTAGGGGGCCATAGGATCACTCTCCCCATCATTTTAAGCATACATATATGGGAGACAGGTTTAAGCTATTACCTGCATTTCACCTGAAATAAAAAAAGATAGTCTAAGACTAGGATATGTTAATCTCTTGATAAAAGTTTGGCCCATCTTCTTACCCTATAAACCAAACAGTGATTAAGAGTTAGTCAAGGGAAAAGGTCTGCTGGATAGTGTGTGGTGTTTGAGAAGGACTGAGAGAAAGCTGAGGAGAAAGGGAATATTAAGCTATTCTTTCTCTGTGGTTGGTGAAGATCAGGAGTAGGAAGTAGGTGGTTGTGCTATGCCAACAGGCCGTCCTAATTTCTTGCCAGAAGAAGGCTATACAAGCAAGCAGTAAAAACCCAGATGAACCACCCAAGCAGCCAGAAATGCAATGGGAGGAGCTTGAGTGTCAGAGGAAGACTGTACCCTGAAGCTGGACCTGGTTGTAAGGGTATTTGACTGGGGTGGAGGTTTAGGGAATTTGAGAGTTATAATGGCAGATAGTTCCTTAGGCCCAGAAATATAAGCATTTGTTATAAATAAGAAACCCCATAGGTGGGACTGCCCAGTGAAGGAGCAGTTTCCCCATAGGTAGTGGCAGTAGAGGGGAAAGGAAATCCTCCATACTAGTGCAACAGGAAGCCAGCAGATTCTGTAGCAACTGGAAATGAGCGACATGCTTTTTTTTCCATAATGGGGCAGGTCAGCAGAAGTTGCAGAAGGTAGCTCCACTGTCCCATTCTGGAAATGAGCATTTCTGCTCATTTCTAGGGTTGCTGTCAGATGT
This sequence comes from Shinisaurus crocodilurus, assembly GCA_021292165.1. Classification (NCBI taxonomy): domain Eukaryota; kingdom Metazoa; phylum Chordata; class Lepidosauria; order Squamata; family Shinisauridae; genus Shinisaurus; species Shinisaurus crocodilurus. The sequence goes on along the minus strand of CM037876.1, from coordinate 138,348,072 downwards.
GCTAGTTCCTGTTGTCCTTGCGGTGGGCCCTGTGAGTGCAACAGAAGTGACAGGAGCAGAGCGGCAGTATTGGATCTGATACTACTGCATGCCAGGTATTAAATACTGTCAAATACTAAATACCATCGTATATCCAATACTAAATCCTCCATATACTAAGTAGCATCACATTTACCAAATGCTTTAAAATACTGAATTTTTTTTAAAAAATCATAGGATATTAAATGAAAATATCAAATGCTCAGAAAATATTCAGGACTCAGAGATTATCTGGAGAATATTCAATAAATTCCAGAGAAGTGAGTTTTTAGGAGAATCTTCTGGAGCAAGTTTGTTTGAGCTGTAATTATGGAGAATTCTTAAGCATAGATGGGATTAAAAACAAACAACAAAGAATTTTTAGCATTGAAAAGTAGGCTGGAATTATTTTATTGAACACAATGTTTCCAATTTAAAAATTGATGAGGGTAATAGAACGATACAAGACTGGAACAACATCCACTTAAAACTGGGTCATTCAAATGAAAAGTAATACTGCTATTACTGTTTAGCAGTTGAATGGATTTAGTAATGGGAGTAGGGGAATTCAACACCAACTATGCCCTTCCAGTGCATTGCAGATTCTGGAGTAACCTCTTCCCTTACAATGAATAATATAATTCCACTGGCATGGTCCCTCCTTTTCAAGGCTCTTTCTGGACAAATCTGTTAGTTTCATTTTCTGGATGAATCTGTTAGTTTCACTTTTTCCCACATTCATATTTGTTTAATCTCAAGTTCTTTCCATCCTGTTTGTAAAGAAATTTTTGGATTTTGGTAAGTTCTTACCAAAAAACAAACCAAACAAAATTCTAACCCATCAGTAATGACATCATGGTTGCTTGTAAACAAAATCACATGGGTCACCACAGCCAATCAGATTCAATGACAGCATGGACAATTGAGGTTGAAGGGGGGAAAGGGTGCAAAGAGAAAGTAGCAATGAAACAATGCAAACTTAGGTGAGATGAATTATTTTCAACGCAAATTTATATCAACAATGGAGAACATTTAGCACAGCACTAATTTTATTCAGTAAATAGGAGTCGTTGATTATTTATTTGAGTTACTCCAAAATTATATGTTTCCTTTTTATATGTTATATGTTATTAGTCCAATAAATATTTCAAAACAAAATAGGCAGGTTGCTCCATCAAAGAAGCTATGGAACTGAAGATTAAACATTGCTAAAATATTCTGGAAAATATTTCAGAGGATTATGTGTTACTTTTCATTGAATTGTAAGATACAAAAGTGCAAACAGCACCAGAGCCATATATACTATACTATACTATATCTTTAGGGCATTTCATAATTTTATACTATGTTAACAAGATTTTGATAATATTTTTGGATAGGACTTGGGAAAACAGCACAATATTACTCTTGGAGACTTCACCCCTGTTGTCTTAGTGTTCCTCTTTTGAAGGGTGAGAATTATATTTTGTATAGTATTGTATTCATACAATTGGTGTTTCAAGTACAATACTTTCAATGTTTTGACTGTAAGATAATTTGTATTATAGAATTTCTGAGGAATATATGAGAAGAATCAATTCAACTGTATTACACTATGAAGAATTTTGTGTACATTCTGATGAAGATACCGAAACAAGCCGTTAGCCGGCACTCTTGTAATTTGAACTTGTACTGTATTTGAACTTGTACTGTTTTCAAAACACAATATCAGTATTCTTTTTAATTTGCACTTGAATGCTTATGAGTTTATTACCAGTTTCAAAGTATAATACCAGCATTCTTTTTGCAAATTAGTGAATTATATTAATAGTCTTACATTCTATATGCCTGTTGGCATTTCAAATATTACTCCTTTTCTGGCTCTGGTGCTGTTTGCACTTTGGTATCTTATCATTTTGGAGCCAGCTCCTTTTGTTTGACTTTTCATTGAATTCCCTTTCAAAATTGTTATATCCTTGTAAATGAGGGCAGAAAATGCTTTACAGTTGATGGAATATGTAAAGCAGACACACAGGACCAAATCCAAAACCTTCTGAAGAAATGTATTAGTTCCAAGTATCTTTGGATCTGGGCTTATAATTACTATTAACATGAAGCTGAGAAATTGAATGGAGAAAGGAGGAGTATGACATGGAAAGATCTGTACAGTTGCATTTTAAGTGGAAATAATTTGGATTTTCTCCACAAAATTCTGGCACTAATTTAATGTTGTCATCTCATTTTGGATTAGACACTAAATGGTTTCTAGGAATATGACTTTTATTAGGCTGATAAGATTATAATTAATATATTGCAATGCCACTCATAAAAGAATACACTTAAATGACTCATATACTTAAATGGCTTTCCATTAGTACATGGAAGGGATAACCATGACATTTCTGGAAAAACACTAGGAAATGGAATCAAAATATTTTCACCCAAGTTTGTGGTTTGAACAATTTAGGCTAGAATCCTATGTCCTCTTAATCTGGGAGAATGAATTTTCTCTGAATTGGACTGAATAGGATTTACTCCTGAGAAGACACACATAGGATTGCACTGTTAAAGCATTTAAATTCATTGGGCTCAATACTATGACACGATTTATGTTTATGACCCTAAATCCTAATATAGTTTAGATTTGTGTGCATATCTGTTTCTGAATTGACAGAATTTTCATCATGTGAATGATCTGCAAAACTCCAATGAATGGAAATTATTATGTAGGACACAGCTGTCAAGCAGGGATGTTAACACTGAAACCACAACTCTGGCCAAGATTTCCTTCAACAGTGCTAATAGTACCCCAGAGCTAGGGGGGGGGGGATTCAAAGCTGCAATCCTTATAGAGTAGAGGTTTTCAAAACATCATTTCGCCCACCAAAAATATTTCAGTTTGAGTGCTGGGAAAATGTAGCTGCTCCACTACATAAGCACAATCTCGAAGGAAGGAATTCTGAATCCCTTGAAACAACTGAGAAATGGCTGCAAATTTTTGTACTAAAAGGGATAGTTTAAGAAGGCCCTCAGTTTCAACCCACTGGGGTCAGAAATCCTCCTCTTTGCCTAAGTTCTTGGTCCCTCCTCTTCTTGAGCAAATCAGGTTCTTACAACAGCTTATCAAACTGTGAAATTGGACCATACGAATTCAAGACTGCATAAAGCAGATTGAGATTGAGTTATTCTCTATATCATTCCGTCAAAAAGAAAACTGAAGTGGTGAGAGGAGGTATGGGGAACACTGAAATTTGCAGAAGTAGAAAGCACAAGTAAAAAAACAACACACAGTCCACAAGTCCACAGAATCTGTGTGGCTTGGAAAAAGCTGGTCTGCTGTGAAATCCACAGGTCAGATTCATAGAAATCTGAACTCATTGGAATCTGTTGTGGATTTCTCCAACATTCCTAAGCTGGGTTGAGAAATCTTCAGCCCCATTTAATTTGCCCATAGTTGTTGGATTTTGTTTTCTCCAGCGCACATAATTTGGCTTGTGTGCAAGTCTATGAGCCTTCTTTGGCGATATGAATTGATCTGGAGTTCTGTATGCATCCCTGGTAGACAACACACCTCTCCTTTGCTTTTGGCATGTCGTAGTATGAATTACATAGGGCTGTGTTTGTGACAGTGTGTTGGCACACACTCCTTGGGAACTTGGCCTTTTTATGCCAGCTCTCTGGGAATAAATGCTTTCAAGATGTTCAATAAAGATAAAGAAAGGAAAGCTACTCACTGAGTGGGTTTAAGTGATGTTTGGAAAGGTTTAGTGAAACCCTCTTGCCCTGTTAAATGAACTTGTTAGCCATACACTAAAAATAATCACTGTAAAATAATGTAAAACTTTGTAAAATAAATGAAGAGCCTCCTGTAAAGCAGCCTAAAGTTAATCAAACATGTCACATGAAAATGTAAACTATTTTATTACACAAATTGACTGCTCTAAATGAAAGGAGACTTGCTCATGAAAAATATGTAGCGTTAAAAAGATGTGAAGGGGATACCTCTAATTGAAATGTGATTTACAGCTGCTAATTAGTGGATATGACTAGCAGGAAATTGCTACAGCATTTATCTAGAATAAAGTGATAGTCCTGATGTAAAGTACAGGGGAGTACGCACGGGGCGGGGCGGGGCGGGGCGGGGCAGGCTATTTGAAAAGGCTGCATACGTTAGATCCTTCCCCTGGCATGCTTGCTGATCACTGTGCAACCGCTACCATATGCCGGGTTCAACTTTTGGATCATTACATTCACCAGGTCTGGCTCCAGGTTTGAGGGGCAAAGTGCCCTCTGGTGGGACCCCTTCTCTGTTGGTGGGCCTGCTGGTCTTACCTGGTGGTGGTGGGCAGCAGCGGTGCTCTCAGGCCGCACTGGGCAGCTGGATCTAACTGCCAGTTTAATTTCCCACAATGCCTCAGATAAATGTTATGTAGGGGAAATTAAATGGGAGCTAGGCTCAGCTACCTGTTGCTGCTTAGAGCTGGGAAAAAATGTTTAAAGGGGGGCAAAGCAAGTGTCAATGGTGGGCCCTGCATGGGTCCTGGCAGCTGCCCAGGAATGTCAGGTGTTGACGCCAGCCCTGACACGCAGCAGCGGCAGGTAAGGCATAGTCTCCAACTGCCCCGAAAATGCCAGGACCGTCCCGAAAACCCTTAAGCCATCAAGGCTTCTCACTTTGTTATGCAGAGTCCCGAATTCCCCTGTCTCTTGCAAGCTACTATAAGATGCTCTTAAAGGGGCCATGGGCAAAATTGCAGCTAAGCTAAAAGTTTTAGCTTAGCTGCAATTTTGCCCATGGCCCCTTTAAGATAGCTCTACTTAGGCTCAAATGGCTGCCCATGGAGACACAATAAGCAGGGAGGGAACAGATGCGAGGATGTGTGTGAGTGTGTGTGCAGAGGGAGAGGTGAATGAGGGCATTTATCACATAATTCCTATATTGCCAAAGATTTTATTTCCTAACAGAGCTGACTCTTTGTCTCTAACAGGTGCATTGACAGTGTCAGAAGAAAATGCAAGAAAGTTCCCCTTAACTCTGAAGTTCCATGTTTGGGGGTCTGGGGTGGGCGTGTAAGCTTCACCTGTTGAATTTGTGCCAAATCCTGACAATTTTAAAACAAAAAGAAAGAGATTGCCCTGCAAGCACTGGCAACCCCCCCCCCATGAAAAACACCAGATATCAACAATTAAGGGTTTAAGTAAGGTAAAAACAATATTACAAAAGCCACTAGTAAAATATTATAAAATAATGTATAATATAATAATGTAACAATGATAATATATAAGATTTTGTGTGTTTCCTCTAATAACTTTTGTACTTGACCATGCCCTTTGGTTGCCTGGCCATACCCTTGGCTACGCCCTCATGTTGCCTGGCCACACCCTCTTGATCACACCTTCATGTTGCTTAACCATACCTCTTACAAATTCACATGTGTGTCCCTATTTTCATCTGTGAAATGTTGGAAGGTATGAGTGACTCCCACCCATACTTTTAAATGTGTGAAGGTGGTGGTGGAGGCAATGGATTCTGCAACCATGGAAATGCATGTTTGCTAGTGATGGGCAAAACTCTCAAGTTCGATTTCATTCCGGTTGTCATGTGTTCTACTGCAAAAATCGTTCTGTCCCATTTCTGAACTGGATTGTGATATATATTTTTTTAGTCCACATGAGAATTTGTATGTATTTTTGTGCACATTTTTTCAAGATAGACACATTTTTGCACACACACAAAAGAAAAAAGTGTAAAAAATGTGTATGTTTTGAAAACGTGAAAATACACGAATTCTTGTGTGGACTAAAAAAAAATATCACAATCTAATATGCATTTTTGTTTACAATGTTTCAAACGTACACATTTTTTTGTGCACACTTTTTCAAATGTATGCATTTTTTTGTTTCTTGGTTTATTTATTAGCAAGCTCTCATATGCTTATTATATGAGAACATTGCATCATAAACTTTGGAAAGGTTCAGATTTTGAAGTCTAACTGTTTGTGCTGAAGTCTGTGTCCAGGTTTGGGAAGTGCAAATTTGGTCAGTTCACAGTGAAATGCAAACTGAATGAATTTCTCACCCATCCCTAATTGCTGACTGGATAGTTATTCCTCACCTGGCCTCCTCATGCCATTAGGGATCCTGTTTTGTTTTGTCAGGTCTCAGGAAGGATCAGGCTCCTATGTGGTTAGGGTCCAGGGGCAGGGTAGCTCTCAATCCAATTCAACAAGAACTAGGGGTATGGTCCAAAACAGGCAAGGGTCAAGTCCGAAGATAGCAATCAAAGCTCATGAGGGCCAGAAACAAGTGCATAATCAAAACCAGGACAGGGGTTGTGATCGAAGACAACAACCAGAGAAAAGGAGCAGATGTTCAGTCAGGCTCCTCACACCACAAGCAAGTTGCTCAGACTCAGGGGCAAGCACTCAGGCTTGAGCTTAATAAGGCCTGGTAGACAGGGGTTGGCCCTTGGGGTCAGCTCAAGCAGGTGACTATGGCAACCTAGATGGTGCCCTCAAAGCACATAGCTCAGTTTCCCAGGCTTGTAGTGGAAGCAGAGCATGGGTAGTGTAGGTGGTCATGCACCAGAGCCTGACCACAGGGAGACTGTCTGGTTTAAGACCACCCTGGCACCTTACATAATTAAAAATATTGTCTCTTCTACCCTCAGTTAAAGAGTTGTTCTGCATCTTCTTTCAGACATGCCCTGTTGCATCATGAAAGCTTCTTTTAATCTAGAAGCGCAATCTCCCCCCCCCCCCATATATTTTCTTCAGTCTTTCCTCACATTGATTTCTTTCAGGTCCTCTCTTCTCCATGGAGATCTTATTTGAATCCTTTTTCATTTGTTGCCACACCATCCTTCTTCAGCTGTGGTGCTCAGTACTCCAGACAAAGTCTTAACAATGGTGAGTACAATAGTGTTATTACTTCCTCAGTCTTTGAAATGAAACTCTTCAAAGGGAGCTTAAAATAGAATGTCCTCTCCATGCCTCATCATTACTTCACTGATCCTTGTTGACTTTGATAGACTTTATATCCCTTCAAATCTTTCTGAGAAGACCTGCTGTCTGACTCTTAGGCCTTTGACTCTGTTTCGTCAGAGACTTTGTGTTGTATTGCAAGATGGTGGTGGAGTCAAAGGTAGGAGAACCACCCCACTTTTGTCGCCAAATTATTGTATTGCAAGAATCCCAAGACACCAGAGACAGATACTTAAAAGCTTTATTCTAGACCTTCACTAAAACTGAAACTAAAACAAACACCATCACTCAGCAATCACCCTGACTCTTCCCTTCCCTTCCTCCTAGCTCCTTTTCATGTCTCTACTACAACTCCCCAAAGCAATTCACCTACCACAATACCACAGTTTGCTTTCTTACCCCCAGTGTTAGGTCAAAATGGATGACATCTCCCTCAGGCACCAGATTCCTGTGAGCCATGTTAAACCTATCCTCTAAGATAGGCTTAACATGGCTCATGTTAAACTTATCCTTTAAGATGGGCTGGTGATGGATCAGGGACAACAGGCAAAATAGATCTTTTTGTCTAATGTAACATTGGATTCTTCTTTGTTGAGGCATATCCACATGCAGGGCCAAAGAGGATGAAATTGACTTGGTGTGCATAGGTATGTGCGAACAGATCTGGAGAGCAGCAACTTAGATTTGACTGCAGAAAAGGGCAACCCAAATGATCAAGGGGCTGCAGCAACTCCTTTAAGTGAAAGGGTTCCGACGTCTGGGACTGTTTAGCTTAGAGAAAAGGTGAATGAGGGGAGACATGATGGTGTGGAGAAAGTGGATAGGAGGAGGTTTTTCTTCTCTTCTCATAATACTAGAACTTAGGGTCATCTGATGAAGCTGATTGGTGGGAGATTCAGGACAGATAAAAGGAAGTACCGTACTTTACACAGCACATAGTTAAACCTATGGAATTCACTTCCACAAGATGTAGTGATGGCCACCAATTTGGAGAGCTTTAAAAGGGGACTGGACAAATTCATGGAGTAGAAGGCTATCAATGGCTACTAGTCCGGATGGCTATATGCTACCTCCAGTATCAGAGGCAGTATGCCTATGTATACCAGTTGCTGGGGAACATGAGCAGGAGGTGCTGTTGCACTCATGTCCTGCTTGTGGGTTTCTCACAGGCAGCTGGTTGGCCACTGTGTAAACAAAATGCTGGACTAAATGAACCTTTGGTCTGATCCAACATAGCTGTTCTTACATTTTTATGACTGTCAGGGTCCAGGGAGCTGGTCTGGATTAGGAGGGATAGGAATAATGATTCTGTCTTCTGTTAGGAAGACTGAGGCAGTCACCATAGGTGGCAGATTCTGGATACTATTCAAGTGTGGCAAATTGTCAATTATTTCATTGATTGTTATATTTTTACCATGCTCATGTACAACTTGGATTTTCTGCCTCAGGTGCCAAATTTCATCGGCCAGCCTCAGTGATGTGGCTTTGGAACTAGCAGTAACTGGCCTATGTGACTGCTTCTCAGCTCAAGCTGTGCAATTGTGAATAAACTAGATTATTACAAAGAGAGACCATCAGTCTCTCGCATTCAAAGGAAACTTGCCCTTTAAAGGCTGTCCTGAAAATCCCATTATTTGGAGGGTATGCAAGCAAGCAAGCAAGCAAGCAAGCAAAAATAAAACCCTATTCGCCTATGAAGTAAAGTAGCTATTAAACATTAATTTAGGATTAAACACAACTTCTTTTATTGATTTTATTGATCATTCCCCCACCCCACAACTGCTATATGGTTTTGAAACGGATTCAAATATAGTTTCTCTGTTCTCTGAGGAAAAACAATCCTCACTTTGTTTGTGAACATTGGTGTTCAGGGGATAATTAATGAGGTGCTTCCCCGCTGAATCTGAAACATTAACATCCAGGCCACAAAAGGAGAAAGGGTATGTTGTATTTCTAGACCAGGTTTTGTTTATTCCAGATAAAAATGAAAATACAATCTATGTGATTAAAGTGTGTGTGTGCGTGTGTGTGCGTGTGTGTGCGTGTGTGTGTATGTGTGTAGAACTAGTCAAATAGCATTTTTGCCTAAATAACTTTAACATGATCACTGAAATCTGTTTATTACTGGCATGTTTATTCCTCTCTGTCTCTTTCTCTCATAAACTCTTCCCATGAAACTACTGGAGTGGCAGTCATGAACTTCAATGCACATTGAACCAGACCATAGCTTTCCTCTCAGGGAACTGAAGAAAACCAAACGAAACCAACACAACGAAATCACTAGGAAAATACATTACATTATATGTTTAGATGTTTCATTTCCTATTCTAATTGGTTTGGGTTAGTAAACCCCCCCCCCCCAAAAGAAGGCTTACTTGAAGAGAAGGGGAAAAAGGGGTGTGTGTCAAACTGGAAAACTATAGCACAGAAATAAATGCTGACTATGGTTTAAGAAAGCCTGAGACAAACATCCTTCTGTCATCACCGTATGTGGAAATGTTTACACATCTCAGGTGCCTGTGCAAGTGATTGATTGTCTTCAATTTGCTCCCAGCATCTCATGTGTAAACTCATTTCCTTTTTCCTCCTCGGTTTCCTTATTTGAGCTTAAATGGTACAGACACTTTAAATCACATTGTATGCTGAAAAAATCTGCTAGCTGACCTGCGACTGGGGTCACGCGACTTATCTTCTGCCAGACTAAAATTAAACTCCATATAATGCTCATATTTTTACAGCACAATATTTTATGCAGCCGATTCTTTGGAGTTGCCAAGTGGAATGTGGTTTTTATGGGTGCACAACGAACCAGCGGTGACATTATGAGCATTAATGACTAAAGGTGTTTATAAAATGAAAATGCTAAACCCTTCATTCTGAAAATTATTGCAGCTGCGCTTTATTTATTGAAGGCTGGAAGATACATTTCCGATGTGACTGGATTTATTGGCCGGTGTTCTCGTGAATGGTTTGGAATTTTCCACTGGTGACAGCACAATGAATGGAAAGGAGAAAATGATTCAAAGAATTTTGATTGTGTTTTTTAAATGCTGCCTTTTCTATCTCCATATAAAACAAGTTCTCCCCCCCCCTTTTTTTTTTAAAAATTCAATTCTCTATGTCTGGAGAATGCCTCCTGAAATGAACAGATTTTTCACTGCAGTGATGAAATTATCAAGGAGTTTCCCAGAATTGGGCAACCAGTCTCTGAGGAGCAGGCATGAGGGATAATGATGTGTTGAGGAAAAAATGTATCTGCCTCACTCTGCTGCAAGCCCCACACCTGTATGGATGAGCACAGTGCTTGGACTGTGGGGGGGGGGGAAAGGCAGGGGGGCCCTTTATGAAACACCAATGCCTGACACCTCAATTTTAGCCAAATCATACCCCCACCCATATTCTAAAAACAGTAAGGGGCTATCACAAAGGCAAGCAGCCTGCCCCCCCCTCAAAATTTCAGCAATAGATGGGGAGTCACAACACAGAGATGGAAAGGGTGGGGAGCAAATCTGGAAAGGTGGGAAGTTTCTCAAGTTTGACATTCAAGACTACCTTGCACATTTTAAAATCGGCAACGGAACACAGCCCTACCTGTGAGCTGTGAGCCCTACCTCCTGAGGCAGAAGGTGGTCATTGCTGGAAACAAAATGATGGAGGAGACAGACTATTGGTCTACTCCAGCAGGGCTCTTCATACGCTATTAAGGGAATATTGTTAGAAGATTCCATATCTTTGCAGGAGGAAGTGGATGGATTCTACATCGGTCCCCACAGTCAACATTTTCCTGCCCTGTGAAAAGGAAATGAACCCCTCCGCCCCAGGTTCTCTCCAGGACAAAGTGATGTCTGGTTGGCCCCTTCTCTGTCAATGGGCCCTGGTGGGCTTACCTGGCTGAGCTGTGGCTTCTGGGTCCAGTCACCCCTTTAATTTCCCACAATGCCCCAAAGCAACACTGGGTCAGGGGCATTGTGGTAAATTAAAAAGGTGGCTAGATCCAGGTACCTGGCAGGAAAAAAAAAATAAGGGGGTGCAGGACAGACATAAGCAGTGGGTCCTCCCAGGAGGCTGGGGCCCCAGCAGCTGCCCAAGGATGCCCGATGCTGGTTGGGATTTTCTTCTTTGCTTGTAAAGGATTCTGTTCCTGACTCCCAGCTGAGCAGGAGCACAACAGGAGAGAGGCTCCAGCTGTTTCTGGGACTGTGATAAGCGGGCAGGCTCCCAGAGAGCGAGCGAACAGAGTGAGTGAACAGGGAGAGCAAACAGGAGTTTGGCAGCAGAGTTCGGCAGGGGAGGTCAAGGGGGAGGTCCCTAAAAAATTTTCTAGGAAGACAGAAACATAAAGGGAACAGAGCACTATGGAAGGAAAGGACTCAGCAGTGGTGGTGACCTGCAAGGGGTGTGGCAATGTTTGTTTTCCTGCCGGAGATCAACATGGCCTACACGTGCAACAAGTGCAAGCTGGTCACGCTGTTGGAAGAAAAGGTCAGAGGACTGGAGCAGCAAGTGTCAACCCTCAGGAGCATAAGAGAAAGCGAGGAGTTCTTAGACAGAACGGTGGATCTACAGCACCAAAGCACAGTACAGGAGCCAGAAGGGCAATGGCAAGGGATGTCACACAGAGGAGGGCAAGGATCTCTTCTCGATCATCCCAGTTTGCAGGACACGGAATAATGGGCTCAAGTTACAGGAACCTAGATTCCACCTAAACATCAGGAAAAATTTCCTGACTGTCAGAGCAATAAGACAATGGAATCAACTACCTAGGGAAGTCGTGGACTCTCCCACTCTGGAGGCATTCAAGGTGCAGCTGGACAGACATCTGTCAGAGATGCTTTGACCTGGATTCCTGCATTGAGCAGGGGGTTGGACTCGATGGCCTTGTAGGCCCCTTCCAACTCTACTTTTCTATGATTCTATGATTCTATGTGAGGGTTAAACTACATGCTATGTTAAATGCATAGTGTGTAGCTGATTATAACTTAACTTTAGCTTTTAACTTTTTATCTTTAGCATAAGAGCACAGGGCACCGATACAGATTAGGACCTTCATGTGTGGTAGGGGTTAAACCTTCCCACTCTGCTACTTTCCTCCCCTAAATTCCTCCCTACACACAGGGACTAAAGAAAGAAAGAAAAGACTCAATTGGTGTGTAGTTTAGCCCTGAGCCACCCCTTCCGCTGCAGTCTATTTAGCTACCATCAGGGCTTTTTTTCTGGCGGAACGCACCGGAATGGCGTTCCGCCACCTATTTTCAGCATAATTAACGATCCATTGTGAACTTAAAAGAAGTTCATTCCCATTACAGATATATCTTCGAGCTCTGCGAGCCAGAGCTGTAATACAGGTTTTTCCTTTGAGATTCAAAAAACAGCAGTCTCTATGCATTGCATATGCATACTGCCTCTATGCATTGCATATGCAATTTGCATACTGCCAGCGGCAGTCTGGCTGGAGCCTCTCTGGCTGGAGGCTTCCTTCTCAGAGTTAGAAAAAAAAAGGTTACCTTAAAATCAATTGGCACAAAATCTATAAAACAATAAAACATAATACTGAGCAGGCTTCCCTCTCAGACTCTCAGTCAGAGTTAGAACTAGAAAAAAAGTTACCTTAAAATCAATTAGCACATGCCTATAAAATCTATAACACAAAATCTATAACACAAAATACTTTTTCATTCTAAGTAGGAATGTAAAGACTATTGCCAGCCACAGCCAGAGATGTTCTAATCAGCATAATCCCTGGTGACTTAGGAATTTAGCAAGAAATTTAGCATATCAGTGGGTTTTCCTCAGTCAGGTCAATTAAGACTTAAGTCAATTAAGAAACACAAACAAAAGCACACAAAAGATCTTGCTGTTCATGACTCGGTTGGGTTCGAATTTTCAATAGAAAGGGAGAAAAGAATCGACATGCATCCTAACTCCTTGACCCCCCCCCCGTTGGGGGGGGAAGGGAGATATTTTCCCAGGGCTCTGGGATGGTATATGTGCCTACTAAGACATGTCATTGATTTAAACACCTTTCAAAAAGGAAATGTCTCTGAGCTTACTTTTGGTAAGTATTCCAATTTTTTTGCACATTTTACTGCATTGCTTTTTATTTAATTCCATACATTTACTTTTATAGCCCCCCCAAATTTTACTTGCATCCCTGTTCTCTAAAGGGGTGGTTTTAGGGGGTGGTCCTAGGGGTGGGTAGGGGCGTGGCCAGGGGAGGGGGGGTGAGTTCCACTACCTTTTCTCTGAGAAAAAAAGCCCTGGCTACCATTGCTAAGAAATATTAGTAGGCCTGTCCTGCAACCAAATAGCCCAAGAAGCCCGAGTGCAAGGTGAAAGGGAGAAACGTGCTAAGCGAAAAGCACGTCAAACGAATCCTTTACAGGACCATCTTCCATCTGGTAACCTGTGTCCTCACTGTGGAAAGCTGTGTGGATCTAGAATTGGGCTCCACAGTCACTTACGGACCCATCGCTAGAGTCTACACATTTTTTTTTAGAATGTCCTCCTTTTATAATTTTCTTTTTGTAATTTTATCCTGGAAGACAATCTTACTCGGTCACGAGTGATGGCCTACTACTACCCCATCCTTCCTCCCAATAGGAGCACAGAACAGCTTACAATATTAATAAAACATGTACCAGTAAAACAACAATGAAGTCCTGCTATCACAATAAGACAATTTAAAATACAGCAATAATAATCTAAGCTTATACGCACTTATTTCACCTATATCTGTTTGACCCCATGCCTCCTCTGTGTAATATGGTTATCTCTGCCTCACAAAATTGTACAAAATCCTACCTGTCCTAGGCCTTCCTTTCTTCCATGCTGTCTCTCCCTCACAACCTCTACCTAAGTCCTTTTCATATTTAAATTCCAGGTCTTTGATTTCCTATTTGTTCAGCAACCCTACAACAGACTGTGGGTTCTGTGTGGTTTGTCAATCACCCAAGCCACCCACCCTTGCTGAGTTCAAATGTCACGACAACTTGTGCCCGGCGAGGGTGATTAGGGAAATCAGCCGACACACATCCGGCACATGCGGGGGTGGTTAAGAAATCATTGTGGCTTATTAACCACCCTCTTGTCATGAGAACCCAGTCTGTATCTGTTTCCATCACTGCCTAAAAATAGCTGCCCTCTGTCCCTGGCCTAGGCCCTGTGTGAAGTCTCAACTGCTTTGAGATCTTCAGAACACGGCACTATTAATTGGTGGAATGTGTTCACAGCACATTTGGAAAATAGTCGTTTGCTGCTGCAGTCACTTCTGAAATGATGAAGTTTCTAACTTCTACACTGTCTACACTGAAAGCTCAGTTTACTCCAGAAAGAACTTGAACATTCCATGTAGGGCTGCAGATTTAATAATTAAAATATTATCTCCAATTAATCAGCCCACCCCCTTTACAGTCCCCTCACAGGTTCCCCAACACTTCAGAAAGTGCTTTTATTTTAGTGCTCTGTGCCTCGTTGCAAGCAAGAAAGGAGAGGCAGCGGTGCTAGAGCTGAGTAAAAATGGCCTCCCAAAATTGTCCATGCTATTTGCTGGCAGAGAAATTAGGGCTTTGCCATTTTGCCAAATATTCTCTAGGGGGAGCCAGAATTCTCCAACAGTTTCTTGGGGCTGCCCATCAACAGGGCTGGTCTATTTTTTCCCTAAGGATTTTTTTTTTTATTGCTGCTGCTGCTGCTATTGCTGCTATGGTTGCAATACAGTTGCAACCATAGCAACTGTATTGACAACCTGTCCACCATTTTGCATTCCCGCACCCCACAATGTCCCAGTCCTAAGTATCCTTCCAGGGCATTTTTGGGGCAGGGAAAATGGTGGCCACCACAAAAAATGGTGGGGAATATTAGGAGAGGGGACAAAAAAGAAAGAAAATTTTCTGAGGAAAAAATAACTTTTGAGAAATTTTAGGTTAGCTCTTGATTTAAGAGGGAGCTTCCTGTCTGCTTGTTTGGTGTGGAGAGCAGAGGCAAGCAAAAATGTTTCTTCCTCTCCACATGGAAGAGGTGGCAGGACAAACAGGTAAGTGAGCAAGCAACACTTCTCCTTTTTATCAGGCAGCAGGGAGAAATGTCTGAGCAAGCAAGCAAGATGAGAAACTGGACTGTAGAGTTAATTCATTGTGCCTCAACTGGTGTGTAAGGTGGGCTAACGGTCTTCAGTGGGCTGGAGAAGTAGACTGAATGCCAGAGAACATGCAGATGCCTTCAAATCTCCTGCAGCGCCCATTTCTTCTACTCTTTCTTTTCCATCACTGCCATCCACCGTTGTCCACTGCTTTCTGGAGCCCTGATCACTTACAGTAGGCCCCTCCCCTGGTCCAAAATGTGTATTTGTTGAAAACTGGCTTGGGAGGAATGTGCCTTCGGAGAGTAATTTGGAACAGAGATGTGGTGGGCAAGAAAAAAGTTAAGCTCTCTATGAAGGACCACTGCCCATCCTTTGCCGCAAACGGGAGATCCATGGCTTTTCTGACAGCCTTGATCTCACCGCCCACAATCCCCGACCCTACGCAGGTGGTAAACACTGGAATTTAGCACTGAGTCAGAGAGAAACTAGGCCTACTCCACTTAGGGCAGGGGTCCTCAAACTTTTTAAACTGAGGGCCAGTTCATTATCCCTCAGACTGTTGGGGGACCGGACTATAGTTTGAAAAAAATATGAACGAATGGATCAAGTAAAAAAAAAGGACCTGGGTCCTTTTTTTTCACTTGATAGGGGTGATTTTTTTTTTCTTAAATGGAAAGTTATTATAAATTAATTATAATGTTAATAAGTGATTAAATGGAGGATGGAATGTTATTTTGATGGCAAAAGTGGGTATAAATTAATGGTTTACTTATTTATTTATTTATTTATTGCATTTATACCCCACTCTTCAGCCAGAAAAGGCTCTCAGAGCGGCTTACACAGATTAATAATAAGACAGTCCCTGCCCTCAGACTCACAATCTAAAAGACATGACACAAAGGAAAAGGGATTGGGGGGGAGGAGGAAGAATGCCAAACATTATATTGGTGCCTGAGTTTGGTGAGTGCGGGGGAGCCCACGTGGCCGCTCGTGCCGGGCAGCGCGGTCCCGCTGCTCAGCTGTTTGCAGCAGCGGCAGCAGCAGCAGCCTCCCCTCCAGCCTTTTGCAGCTGGCTTGAGTAGAGAGGGGCTTTGCCCTTTTTGCATGGGCAGCCGCTGGGCCGGATAGAACGACAAGGCAGGCCTGATGCGTCCCGCGGGCCTGTAGTTTGAAGACCCCTGGCTTAGGGGAAAGTGAAAGGAAGTTTATTGAAGGATTAGTCAGTTACAAATTGGAAAGGGAGATAAGGGGAGTGCAACTGACAAGAATGGAATACCTTTGTTACACACAGGGCCAGGCTGTGTCGTGTGACACAGGGTCACACGACCCAGGCTGCCGGCGGGGGAGGAACCACGGGGCCGTCTGCGGGGTCCGGAGGGGCGCCGCACACGACCGGTGCCCCAGCGCGCGTGGGCAGACCCCGTAGTCCCCAAACCGCAGTGCCGGCCTCCCGGCGCTAGGGGGTGGGGCCTGGGATGCCCAGAGGGGCCGTTTGCCCGTACAGGCTGGAACGGCGGCGGCTCTGGCTGCTCTGGGCTGCCATCTCTGTGGGGACCCCGCGGGACGGCCGCCCGCTGTTCGGACGGCACGGTGACCACACGCGGTAGGGGATTACCCCTCTACCTGACCATGGTCGCTTTGCGTGCGTCCCGCCCACGACTGTCCCGCGGGGGCACCCCCGGTCGGCGTGCACACGACACGGGAACCGTGGCGGACTTGCAGTTCCCGCGTCGTGCGAACAAGCCCACAGTCAGAAGTACAGAACAACAACCGAGAACCTACGCTGTTCTAACCTAATAACAGGGAATCTACACTAGTCTAAACTAGCAACTGAAAACTTACATCAGCAAACCCAGGTGCTCTGCTTGGCGGTTGAATGCCCGGGCTAGCCTGAGCCGATGACCCACTCCGTGCTTCATAGCACCTTACATCCAACAACCACAGAAGTCCTGGCTGCTTCTTTTACCCCCTCTCTTGCTCCCCTCTCGCTCCCCAACCCCTCCTTTCTCTGACAGGACAACCGGTCTGGCCGGGCAGGAGGGGGTGCGGTGGTTTCAGTGCCACCTTGACCATGGCCCATTAAAGGTGCTCGGAAAGGCGATTGAGGGTGCTTGGCAAACCATTGAGGGTACTTGGGGAAAACCATCAGCATGTGAATGTGTCACGGACTCAGAGCCCCCCCCTCCACGGCCTCCAGAGGAAATGCAAAGTTCACCAGGCTCCTCCGCCCCTGGCAGAGATTATGTAGGTGGGATGTGGGGCAAAGCGTATGTTCTGTCAGGCTTTTTCTCCACACTCTCTTTTCCCTACTGCTCCACATCACGCCCCTGCTGCCCAGCCGAACAGTAGTTTGCTTGTTGGGGTGGTGGTGGAAGTAATCAAGGATAAGTTTCATGTGTTTGCATGTGACATAAAGACATAGATTCATAGAACATAGAGTTGGAAGGGGCCTACAAGGCCACCGAGTCCAACTCCCTGCTCAATGCAGGAAACTAGAGGAGGGGTCTCCCATCCAAGTCATAACCAGGCCTGACCCTGCTTAACCTAAAGATAGGGGACCCCTAATGCTACTGCTTAGAAGGCATTGTGCAGCCATTCTGACTTTTTCTCCTTAACAGATACTTTGCAGAAAGAAAAAAAGACTGAAGCAGCAGTGGGAAAACACGGGAGGGTTATAAATGGAAGTCATTTGTTTGTTTATTTATTTGAAGAATTTTTATGCCTCTCCTCAGCCAAAAAGGCTCCCAAAGCGGCTTACCATCAGGTAAACAATCAAGTAAAGAATCAATTAAACAGTCAATTAAACAATTATCCTGCCGAGAGGCGAAGCTGAGAGATAGCAGTTCTCAGTGTGGTGTATAAAATCCTTGGTTTTGAGGATCTGTATCGTGAACCAGATAAGCAATCTCATAATACGTTTCCATGACTATGATTAATATCTTCCTCAGTTCAGAGGAATTATTGAACAAAGGCATGTATATGTGCTATTAAACTGCTAAAGACATTTTTGCTTCCTTTATTGCAGAAATACTCCCCCCCCCTTCATGGCCCTTCTTTAATATAAAAACACCCCACACGCTCATTTTAAAACAAGGAGCTTCTTCCCACAGTCTTGACAGAGGCCAAATCGATTCAAAGCCTACTCCCCTATATTTTAACTGTTTCTTAGAACAATTTGTTATATTATGACTGTCTGATGATTTTTGCTCTGATGTTTTATGCTGCTCTCGGGCAGAGCAATTCTACCAATGGAGTGGAGGGAGATCCAAAGGTGGAGGAAGAACTGCTTTATCCAAGCCTTCCCAGGTTCATGGCAGCAGGGCAGTAGGGAGGGAGGAGCAGTGTGTCCCCCCCCCTTTTCAAGGCTTTTTTTTTTTTTTTTTTACTTTTATGATTTCTCTCCCACTAGTTGCAGTGGGAGGGAAATTATGTATGCCAACTCCAGGGTTGGTGTACATTTCCCCCAATTGGGTGTGTGTCGGGGGAATGGAAAGGCTATGAATCCTGCAGATCCAAGCCTTTCCCCAACCTGGCCCACATAATCCCACAAAACACCCCATTTATGCTTATACTGACATTGGAACTTTCCATAGCAGCTGGGAGAGGGTCTGTGAGACTGGATCTCTTCCTCTGAGGACCTTTCTCTCCAAAATGCTTGGAGACCTTGGAGTGTGACCAATGTAACACTAATTTTTTTAAAAAAAGGATTCAGGGAGGATTTGGGAAATGAAAGGCTGGTTAGTTTAACATCTGTTCTGGGTAAATTGGTTGAAAGCATTATTAAAGATAAAATTAGTAGGCATATAGAAAGGCAAATCCTACGGGGGGGGAAGTCAACATGGCTTCTGCAAAGATAAGTAAGGTAAGTCCTGTCTCACTAACCTTTTAGAGTTCTTTGAGAGTGTCAATAAACATATGGACAGGGGTGATCCAGGTACTGTTTACTTGGACTTCCAAAAGGCTTTTGACAACGTCCCTCACCAAAGACTCCTGAGCAAACATAGCAGTCATGGAATAAGATGAGATTGGGGGTGGTGGTGGTTCTGGGTTGTTGTTGTTGTTGTTGTTGTTGTTGTTAGTTATTATTATTATTATTTGTGAAGGATCACTAGCAGGATCCTTTGCGTGAGTTCGGCGCTTAACGGGTTAACCAGCACTGAGTTACAGCCCGTACGAGCGCTGGCGACCACCTGAGAGGCTCTCGCGCACAAGAGGAAACCGAAGCCCTTTAAATGACCAAATAAGGCTTTTATTTGTTTACACAAAACACAGAGCGGAACTAACAGCTTTCCAGGAATACTACAATGTCAACACAACCTTAGTTGACCCCTGCGTTTATCAATGAAACAGGCTCCTAGGCTAGCAGGATTGAATCTGGTCAATTACCTCAGATCAGAGACTTTACACTAGTCAGTTTCAGCCTGGCTCCGGGTCGGCCGATCCGGGGATGAGAATGGCTTACTCGGGCTGCCGCTTGGAGGACGAATCTGGCCCCGAAGTACCCTGGGTTCCCAACAACCCTCTACCGGAAGGGAGAGGGGTTTTCTACCCCTGAGTTCCCGCTCTCCCCACCCTCCAGGTCAGGTGGGGGCTTATGCCTGCCCCTTCGCATCAGGTGGGCTTATTCCTGCCCGGGAAGAAGGTGACGTACTGGTACTTCCCAGCTCTTTGAGACTGCCCTGATAGTTTGATGGTTCTTGATGGTCCTTCCTGGGTTTTGTGGATCTCCACCGAGACTCTTCTTTGTTGGGGATGACGGTCTGTCTGGCTACTTCTCCTGTGACTTCACCCCCCCTTCCTCGCCCCCTCCCTTGGGCGACGACTGTGTGTGTGTGTGCAGACTTGTGTTGGGCTTTCTCCACATTATTATTATGACTCATGTGTCCTAACGGGCACCTCCACTTTTGTGCTTGTTCCTGAGATTATATCACCTCAGGACAGCTGTCAAAAGCTAAACCCCATTTTTAAAGTGGGATTTAGAAAGGGTTAAAACTATTTGGGGAGAAGGAAACTATACAGGTGTATAGTCTATAGAACTGTATAGTGTCCTGCCCTCACATTTTTAAAATCCTTTCTAAATCCCACTTTAACAATGGAGCTTTACTTTTGACAAAAGTGAGGGCACCCATAGGACATATGAGTCCAAAACACACACACAGGAGGATCTTGCCATGAAGGGGGTGAATGAGCCACCACCCCTTTTCGTGAGCTAAGATCACGTGTACCTTTGGTTACATTTGACAGCTCAGCTCACCTTTTGACAGCTATCAGATGTAACCAACGGGGAAAATAAACTTACAGTACCTACTGCCTCTGTGGGGCAATGCCCAAGATGGGTACCTCCTGGACTTTGCCAGCAGACACCCACCCCACCCCGCAGATTGCCCACCCAAGGCCCCCATTCCCACACCCTGTGCAACTATGGACATCTGCAGTTCTGCAAGTGCGGGTAAAAATTTTTTTTTTACATTTCTCCCTGCAAATATTTGCAAAAATTAGGGGACAGAGTTAAAAAAACGTTTGGCAACCATGGACAGCCCCTCCAAAGTGCCGCTGGGGCACTTTGAAGGGACTGCCTGCAGCTGTCGAAACGGGGATCACAATGGGAGACCCCTCCTCCAGTTTCCTGCATTGAGCAGGGGGTTGGACTTGATGGCCTTGTAGGCCCCTTCCAACTCTATCTATGAATCTATGAAAAGCCAGCTGGAGAGGCAGCTTTCGTGATCTCAAGAAAAAAAAGAGTTTAAAGTGAAAAAAAGGCATGGCGAGCCTGAAAGCTCCTGATCGCAGCAGGGTGTGGGGATACAACTCAGTCCTCCCATGGTGTCCCCTGGGATACCTGCGGAAGGACCAAGGGGGAGAGGAGGGGCCCAACAACCCATGGTGAACGCGATTGTCAGGCACACTGTGGGTTGTTTCACCAACAACCAACGCACTGTGGCTTATTGCCAGGGCGGGTTGGCATGATGGGTGAATGCACCCAGTGTGTGGCTGCTGTGAAAAAAGTAAATTCCATTTTGCGCATAAGTTAGAAAAGGAATTGAAAATAAAACTGCCAATATAGAATTTGCTGTCCTTCCATGACACCCAAAATCAGCTGCCTGAAATGGCCACCTCTGCCTAATGGTAGAGCCAGCCCTGCTTGAAGACCCGGTTTAAACATAAAACCAGGCACATGGAAGTCCACACAACGAAAGTTTTTCTTGCATGTGTACCTTTCCTTTTAGATTGGGCTTAGCACATAAGGAGGGGAAAGCTTTTCTTTTTAATGTGCTGAAGTCAAGATGAATTGACTTTTTAATATATATATATATATTTAAATTATTTAATTTTTTTCAGAACAAAATAGAACAATAACACAGAGATTTAACTAGAACTACATACAGTAAATCATAGGAAGGTGGGGGGAATTGACTTTTTAAGTGAATGTGTATGTTTAAATAAGTTTGGTCTTTCAAATAAACTGGGACTGTATGACATTCAGTATTTGAAAAAGTGTGTGCATTAGCTGTACAGTAACTTTCATATAAAGGAAAGAATACATCTAGAACCACATTGATTATAGGGTGGCCAGAGGTGACACAGGCTAGACTCCTTATTCCTGCAGTCAAGGACGGCCCAAGGCATTTTGGTACCAGAGGAAATAAATTTAAATCCCTATTTGTACCCTCGAGGTACAAATGCAGACCCCATGGATTTTGTTAAGTCCATTCCATCTGTGTTTCATGGATTGTCTGGCGTCTTTCGTTCCATGATCTGTTCATTGATGGAATTGGATTTTTTTAAAACCAGAATTTCATTCTACTTGCTCTAATTCATATTAGTGCTAACACACATTCCCTATTAGTTCATGCACATTAGCACTAAAGCAAATTAGTGCAAACCCCCCACCCTGAAAAGTGAAAACCCAGTCCACAGAACCCACGTGAATCAGGAAAAGCCGGTCCACTGTGGAATCCACAGGTTGGATTCATAGGTATCCAAACTCATTGAATCCGTTGCAGATTTCTCTGGCATCCTGAGGTACAAATACAGTAGCTGACATCTTGTTGCAGTTTCCCAGAATAAAACATAAAACAATAAAAACATCAAAAAATTTACACAAACATTTTAAAAACACTTTTAACCGTGCCGTTCCACCGTACAGCTCCTGTGCTGCTCTATATTATTATTACTACTACTGTACAGTAATACCTCGGATTACGAGTAACCCGGTTTGCGAGCTACTCATAAGACGAGGAAAATTTTAGCATAAATTTAAATTTGAAAGACGAGCAAGTCTCGCAACACGAGCCGCTGCCGCTTTCAAATTTAAATTTATGCTCTTGCTCAGCTGGCGCCTCGCGTTGCTGCGCCGCCGCTAGCCGAGTGAGTGGCCACACCGTGCCTCGCCTCCACGGGGCTCCCAGCCGCGCCGCGCCTCGCTTTGCTGGCGCCTCGCGCGCTGCCATGCCGGCTCCCGGGCAGGGAAGCGGCACGGCAGCGCAAGGCGCCTGCAGAGTGAGGGGCCGCGCCGCGTCTCCTTTGCCAGCGGCGGCTCGCCTCTGCTTGCGCCCAGCGCGCTCCCTGCCAGCGTGCTCCCTGCCTTAGCAAGCGGTGGCTCGCCTCTCTGCTGGCGCCTCGTGCGCTGCCATGCCGGCTCCCGGGCAGGGAAGCGGCACGGCAGCGCGAGGCGCCCGCAGAGCAAGGGGCTGTGCCGCATCTACTTTACCAGCTGGCGCCCAGCGCGTTCCCTACCAGCATGCTCCCGACTGCCAGAGCGCTCCCTGCCTAGCAAGCGGCGGCTTGCCTCTCTGCGGCGAGCCTCCTCCTCCGTCACATCCGGCCCCAGGTTCGTGTCACTTCCTGGGCCGGATGTACGCGTCACTTCCTGGGGCCGGATGTGACGGAGGAGGCGGCTCGCCGCAGAGAGCAAGCCGCCGCTTGCTAGGCAGGGAGCGCTCTGGCAGTCGGGAGCATGCTGGTAGGGAACGCGCTGGGCGCCAGCTGGTAAAGTAGATGCGGCACAGCCCCTTGCTCTGCGGGCGCCTCGCGCTGCCGTGCCGCTTCCCTGCCCGGGAGCCGGCATGGCAGCACGCAAGGCGCCAGCAGAGCGAGGCGCGGCCGGGAGCCCAGGAGTCGGCACATCAAAGCGAGTTTCCCCATTAGAAATAATGGGAACTCCGCTGATTCGTTCCACAACCATTTAATCACTGCTTTGCCGGCTCCCTCCATGGGGCTCCCTGCCAGGGAGCTGGCAAAGCAGTGATTAAATGGTTGTGGAACGAATCAGCGGAGTTCCCATTATTTCTAATGGGGAAACTCGCTTTGATGTACGAGTATTTTGGATTACGAGCATGGTTCTGGAACGAATTATACTCGTAATCCAAGGTATTACTGTAATTGGAATTGTTTTTAAAATTGTATTTTAAATGTGATTTTAATATTAATATTTTTAAAATGTGATTTTAATATTAATGTTTTTAAAATGTGAATTTAATATGTATATATAAACTGCTTAGGGATTTTAAAAATACTTAGCGGTATATATTTATTTATTTATTATTTATTTTATTACAGTTGTTAATCGCCCCATCTGGCCGGTCACCCGGCCACCTTGGGCGATGTACAATTAAAACAATACAATAAAACATGACAATTAAAACAGTATAAAAATTATTTTAAAATCCTAACCCATTATAGATTATAGAGATAGAATGTATTATATGGTCCCAGTGGTGACGGGAGCACTATATAAGTTGTATGTTTGTTATTTAGTTGTTTTATGTATTGTTTGAAATTTTTTAAAATAAAATTATTTAAAAAATAATAAATAAAATAAAATAAAATCCTAACCCACCCCATATTCCCGCCTGAAATACCATGTTTTTAATGCACGGCAGAAGCTCATCACAGAGGGGGCATGGCGAAGGTCACTAGGGAGGGAGTTCCATAACTTGGGGGCCACCACTTGGGTATAGAAATATTACAATTAAATACATAAATAAATGTGGTCAATATAGCTCCAGCCGAGAGCCCACCCTGTCCTGCTGCCAGCTGCCACTGCTGATGCCATCAGAGGGAGAGGAAGCCACTGTCCTTCCATGGTCTTGTCCTTCTTCATCAGTGCAAACATCGCATCTGAGCTGCCCACGGGTTCAGTCTCAAGTTGATTAACACATGGGTGGTGGTGAAAGCAAATACCGAGGAGTAAGTAACAAAAGAGGCATGTCCTACCTCGCAGGGGGTAGGTGTGCTTCAGCTCATTGTGACACGCACCTTTGAGAGGAGCTTGCACATGTATGTACATCCCCCGTTGACAGCACCATCGAGTGATGACCGGCAGGTGTGAAACAGTTATCACAAACTAATCACCGTAGACAGGAACACACATCCTTTAAGGCTGCACTTACCTAGGGCTAAGTCCTGTTGAACTTACTTCTGAGTAGACATGCATTGCATATTATGCATTTCTGGTAGGCCCCACATTGATATCCTGGTTTTGTAATAATATACAGATGACTGGGGTATCAGGATACCTGATGAGTGCGCTTTTGCCTGGATACACACTTCTGTGGCTATAATTCTGGCTTCAGACTTGGGAGAATCTCCCGCGTGTGTCTCCAGCTTTGCAAATGATTAGCGTTAGCCATAATATTTAATCTGGGAATCCAAGTGCAAACAGCAGGGAGATGTTTTTCTTTCATGTGTGTGCAAAGGGGCAACAGCTATAAATTGTGTATGTGATGTGGAATGTAACCTTCTGAAAAGGTTGCGGGTCTGACCACTGGGGCAATGCAGGGGGGCATGGCCAAATGAGACCCAGTCTATTTGACCCAGTGCTGCCAAACACTACAATTTGTCACTTGATATGATGGCATCTATTTCAGAAAACAGATGAATGTCTTCTTTTTAGTAACGATGGCTTCTATTCCATAAAACAGATGAATGTCTTCTTTTTATAAAACAACTCTCAGATTGGAATGATATCTTTTCTAAGTAGAGGGATTCCTTAAATATATATATATATATATGCTGCATTATATATATATATATATATATATATATATATATATATATAATGCAGCACAGAAATCTGGCAGGAAACGTTGTACTAACTGTGAATCTTAAGGCTACTATTGTTTTAAATGCAGAAATAGCACAATGCTCCCCTTGCAAGCAGGGCTTGCTGCAGCTGTTTTAAAAGCAGAGCCGTGCCTGGACTCCATCAATGATCAGCAGCAATTAAGTGTGGGGAGGCCTTGGATTGGATCCAGACTTAGTCATACATAAAGTGGACCTACTTAAATCAATGGGATTTAAGTTAGCCATGACTTGTTTACTTCTTTAGAGGTGCTACGGCAGGGTGTGTTGGACTTTCAGCTGCCATTAGTCCCAGCCAGCATGGCCAATGTTCAGGCATGATGGGATCTGTAGTACACACACACACACACACACACACACACACACACACTGGTTCCCCACCCCTAAGTTATGGAGTGGGTAGGCTAGGCCAGCCTTCCCCAAACGTGCTCTCCAGATGTTTTGGACTACAACTCCCAGACTTCCTGACTGTTAGCCATGCTGACTGGGGCTGATAGGAGTTGAAATCCAAAACTTCTGGAGGGCACCAGGTTGAGGTAGGCTGGGCTAGGCCATAGGCCCCTAAGAGCCCCTGCAGTTGCTTCTGCTTCCCACAGTGATTCTCCTTGCCCCATTGTATCATCTAAGATGGCTTGCCACATGGGGCTAGTTTGGATGATACCTGAATGGGATAATCTGTCTTGTCCTATAGAGTGGGCATGCCATTTTAGGTCACCTATGCAGGGATGACCTGTCCACATACATATAAGCCATATATGAGGAAAATCTCCCATGCATAGGCAAAAATTGCATGGCTGATTCCCAGATAACATCTGTGAATCAACTAAATGATGTTGGCTTACATACATGGTATGTAAGCTGTACACAGATGGATCATCATTGCATGGATCTGTAGGGATGACAGAAGCCAGGATGGCATGCTGGTTTTGCATGATGGCTGAGATTGGCCCTTCAAGGCAGTAGTGGGGAAGCTCTTTCAGGCCAAGGGCCAAATTCCATTTCAGAGAGACTCTTGGGGCCCACATTCCAGTGGTGGGTAGGCCAAAAACAAATTGGTAAGAGCCAAAGGCAAAAAGAGTGGGGCCAAAAAGACAAAATACAAAAAAAAATATTTAAAAATATCAGCATATTGTAGCTTAAAACTCTTACTGCTAGTAACTAAAGGCCAAACTATACATTACATTAATTGTGTGATGTGTAGCTGAGCCTGATAGGTTTATTTACTTGTGTAACTGCACACCATCCCAGTTTGGCTCAGGACCAGCATGCACCAGGAAGGGAGGATCAAAGCTTCACCCGTTGCCCTCCCCACCAAATCCCACCATTTCAGTGGTGGATGGGGCCAAAATGAGAGCCAGTGTGGCGTAGTGGTGAGAGTGTTGGACTGGGACTTGGGAGACCCGGGTTCTAGTTCCCGCTCAGCCATGAAACTCACTGGGTGACTTTGGGCCAGTCACTGACTCTCAGCCTCACCTACCTCACAGGGTTGTTGTGAGGATAAAATGAAGAGAAGGAGGAGAATCATGTAAGCCACCTTGGGTTCCTTGCAGGAAAAAAGGTGGGGTATAAATATAATAAATAAATAAAAACAAAGTAAATAAAACTATCAGGCTCCGCTACATGCCACACAATTAACGTAACATGTACCGTAGTTTGACCCTAAGCCTTAGGAAAGGCATTTCCATCTTTTAGAATGGGTAAAAAACTACACACGAGCTGGGAAACCACCAAACAATTGGTGGTTAGGGGGAAGGGGGGGTGGATTTGGCCCCACGGCTCTGAGGTTCCTCACTCCTGCTTTAAGGTATTGTCAGAACCAGCCTGTTAATTGTTCTGATCAAGTGGAGAGTTTCTTCACCTGCACTGGATGTTTGGTGTGTGTGTATGTGTGTGATTGGCATGTAAACTCTTTATCCTGCAACGGAGGACTGGCTTGTGCCCAACACTGCAGCCTATTAGAAAACCATACAAGTATCATTGATTCAGGGAAACATTGGGATACATTTTGGATTGTTGAGGTTAACAGGCTTTCAATCTCTTGGTGTTTCTATTACTTGTACCTTAATACCATGTATATTTATCCTTATTGTTTTGTACTAGGAAGCCCCCTGTGACAACAAGGTTAATAAATATATACAGGCTGACAGATGGATATAAGCTAAACTCTGGCAATTCTACTGTTGGGATGCAGCTAGGGTGAATATGATCCAGACCTCCAGTCTGCATATACAAAAAGTTCCCTCAGGATGGAATTGAGCAATATAAGAAACACAGGATGGCCGTCTCTGTTGGCTGCCATTGGGTGGAGTGGGGAAATGCATTGTGTAATTGGATGCAGGATGTCTTGTATGAGATATTATGGGATGGAAAGGGGGAAAAGGAATTCCCTCACCTCCTACCCTAAAAGCACATATTTTGATTTCATAGCAGTTGGCCAAAACCCACTCAAGTTCTGGATGTTTTGATTCCTTGTTTTACCTTTTTTTGTTGTTGTTTTCCTCAACAGTTAATAGCTTTCTATGTCGTGTGATGTATGTTCTCATCAGGCTCACTGATAGAAAAAAATTACAATAAGACAAATTATTATCACAAAGATGTTTTGCATTCACAGGAGGTGACATGAAAAATACTTTCTCCCCCTCCCTCAAAAGGGGGAAAAAAGCAACAACCCGGCAGTCATAACTTGTTTTGAAACATGGTCTTTAATACCAAGACAGCCTGTAGGCTAGAAGGAGTTTGAAAATTATACTTTATTTTACTGTTCCGGAGGGAATTTAGTGAGGAGACGACTATAGAAGAGGATAGTGCCTTTTTTTACAAGTCTTTCTACTCAGAGTGGCAGATGGGAAGGACAGTGTGTCATTTCTGTAAATTACTGACAGGCTAATTTAAGAAAACATGTGGAATCACGGGTTGGTTCTGGCATTAGATTTATTCTGCCTTATAAAATAAACTCCCAAATGCCCCTGCCAGCATGGCCAATGGCTAGGAATGCTGGGAGCTGAAGTCCAGAATAACTGGAGATCTACTTTCAGCCTACCCCTGTCCTAAGTTGTACGGAGCTCCTTTGCAGCTTGTGGGGGCTTGTGAGGGGCCAGCCATTGACAGTCTGCTCTCCACAAATCAGGAGAGTTCCCATCAGGGCTTCTTGGCACGGATCTTCTTGGCAGCTGAGTAGATCATCATGCAGGCTTGCAAACCCTCCGGATCCCCAGCTGCACGAGAAAGCTCCATGGCGGAGGAAAGATGGGAGAGTTGGAACACCTAAAGAGATGCGCAAGGAGCTTGTGGGGCACACAGTGGCACTGCAGGGGGTGGGGTCTTCTGAATGTGAAACTCTTGGGAGGAACATTTGGAGTGGCCTCCAAAGCAGTATTAAGAAGTGGCGGAGATGGGAAAAGGGGGAAGGCCCTGAGGCAGCTGTGAAAGAGCTTTTGCACACCTATGCCTGGCCAGTGCGCGCGCACACTATTCAAGCTATTGTGGTAAGTATTATATTTACCCAGGGATGGGGACTCGGACTCGAGGACTCGACTCGTGAGTCGGACTGAGTCCCCCCTCTGACTCGACTCGGACTCGAGTCCCAATATTTTCAATGGGACTCGAGACTCGACTCGGGACTCGAGACCAAGGACTCTTCAACATCCCTGGGCTGTGCCAGAAGGAGTGGAGAGGAGCGTGATTGCCGGCGAAGAGCGCATGGAAGCGAGGTGTGTCGCTGTTCAGCCACTATGGATGGCTACCAGGAGTGCAGCCCCAACAGTGTGTCAAGATTTATTTTGATTGATGTGTTGCGTACTTGGGAGAGGCAGAAGAAGGACCTGAGATTACTCTGTGTGGCTTCTCTGAGTGTGTTTTTGGTTCCAGCAAGTTCATCACCAGTGGAGTGGGTGTTCAGTGAGGATGGAATTGTGATGAGATCTCACCGTTCCAGAATGGGGGCCAAACATTTAGAAAAAATCATGTTCCTCAAATGCAACATGGATAAGTTTTAGGAAGTACAGCAAGTTTATTTTTTAAAATCATGTTTCTAAAATGCAACCTTTCAGACATTTTGGGTTTGGCTGCCTCTGCCTGCCTGCCTGGGGTTCCCAGCCTCCTCTGCCTGCCTGGTCTCTTCTTGACCAGTTAGACAGTTAAATTGTCCAAGACAAAGGCCTCTGCCTGCCTGCTTTGGGGTTCCCTGCCTCCTCTGCCTGCCTGGTTATTTTGGGTTTTTCTGCCTGGTCTGTTCTTGCCAAAATCAGTTGCAGAGTTTTGAAATAAAAAGGCACACTTGTGCCTAGAATTTATTTAAACCACACATCTGAAGTAGCCTTATTTTGTTGGGAAAAACCCCCATTGATTTTAATAGGGACTCGTGGAGTCTGCTTTGGGAGTGACTTGTGACTCGTGACTCGTGAGTCACCATTTTGGACCAAGGACTCGGACTCAAGACTCGGGTCCAAAGACTCGTGACTCGACTCGTGATTCGAGACCAAGGACTCTTCAACATCCCTGTATTTATCTATGCAAAGTATGCCTAAATCTAAGCCCATCTCAGTGAGCTTAGATTTAGGCATACTAATACATAATATATTGTTAAATAAAGAAAAGCCAGTGGTTCAGATGTTTGGATGGCTAAATTATTCAGTCATGTTTTTTGTTTTGTTTTTACCAATAGAAAAATAGACTGAAAATGGTGACTTACAGTGCAATCCTATGCACAGTCTTACTCAGAGGGTCACTCACTCCCAGGGTAAGTAGCTTCATTCAAGCCACTGGCCTAGTTCAGATGTAACAGGAAACCATGGTTTCCCATTATGAGAATGCATCCCTCTCCATCCCTCCTTCACAAACAAGGAGAGGAAGTTTAACGCTTTTGTGTGTAGTTTTGGACAAACCAGTTTCCTGTTGGTTCAAAGCACCATTAGTTATAATAAATAAGGATGAAACCTTGGATGCATACATTGTCAGAACCTTTAAACTTCCTCCTCTTGAAGAGTGAGGCGGATCATGTGAGTCTAAGGTCCCCATGGCGTGTTCCCATAATGAAAGCCATGTTTTCCTTTCCCGCCCTCTAAGCCTCATAGTCATGCTGTGTGTGTGTGTGTGTGTGTGTGTGTGTGTGTGTGTGTGATGTCAGGATCATGGCCAAGGAGGGAAGAATTGAAGCTCTCCTCCCCATGTGCTGTCATCTCAATGAAAATTGGAGCCCTTGCGCCTATTATTAAAAAATAAAATATAATCTGATGCGGTTCTTAACAACACATTTAGCATCGTGTGTAATTTGACACTGAGCCTCAGTCTGGTAAACATTTCTAGAGCGTCTCTGGATTTTTGACTGTATTTTCTCCTATTCTAATCACTGTTTCTATTCCATCAGCAACATCACTATCCAGGCTGAAATCAAATTTTAATGTGTGTTCCAGAAAGACCACTAGATGCAAACTAGCCACTTGCTCTGACAGGTCCCTAAATTTTAAATTGTATTTTCTGTTCATATTTTGAACTTCCTCCAAGCTTTATTTTATTTTTCTAAGTCATTGTCCTGTTTCTTCAACCCATTTTGATACTGTACAAGTACTTCCTCATTCTCTTTTATTAATGCATCCTGTTTTGACTGTATGGTTTTAATTTGTTCCAACTGCTTCTCATACTACAGCTCATTTATCAAGATTTCTACAGCTTTTTTCTGAAATCTTATTATTTTTTTCCAAATATTCTTTCAATGTATTTCCCTATCATCGGCTTTCTATGCCATTCTATCAACTAAAGGCACATGCTGGCTAGAGAATGCTGCTGAGGCATGCTGGGAGTTGTAGGACTTTTTTCTGTCTAAACAGGCATAGGATTGAGACCTAAGAGACCTTGCTGCTGATTGCCTTCCCCTTCCTCCCAATTTTCTGAAGCTTTAGCATTTATTTATTTATTTATTTATGGAGCCATGCTTCCTAAAAATGCTAGTTGTATTCCCTTGATAATTTGGTGAATCCATAAACATTTATATTTTACTTCTAACAGGATATTCCCAACACAATTTCATAATATTTACTTATTTACTTACTTATAATTTTTATGTTTACTTACTTATATTTATATAAAATACGTTTAGGTCACCTTTCAGGGTCAACCCCCTCAAGGTGGCTTACAAGATAAAAAGAATACAACAATAAACATCAGAATTATACAAGCATTAAAATACAAAAATTACATCAGATCATCTAACTTTAATTATTTGGAGCAGGCATGGACAACCTCTGTCCTGCGGGCCAAATATGGCCCACAGGGCTTCCCAATCCCACACCAAGCTTCTCCCCCAGGCTTTGTCCCTCACCCAGGCCATGCAAGTTTTACCTGCCCAGCACTGGGGCAGGAGACTCAGGTGATTCTGCCTCACTCTCTGCAAGGGATGAGCGGATCAGCCAAACTTGAGCTCGCCAAAGATCTCCGAATTCCATCTCGAAGCTCATTCTGACTTGAGTCAGTATCAGATTGCAAGCTTTGCTTCCCCCCCCATTTCGCACGAAAATCTGTGTGTATTTTTCCAAATGTGTGCATCAATTGTGCACATATTTGAAATGTACACATTCCTCCATTGATTAAAGTGTATTTGTACACATTTTCCAAAAGTGCACATTTTTTCATGTGCATTTTTCAAATGTACGCATGCTGTCACATACATTTTTGGGGGGTCCGCGAATGACATTGCAAGCTTGGAAATGTATGGACTTCAACCACAGTTTATGTCCGAGTCTGTGTTTGATCTGGAAGGGGCGAACTTGGTAAATCTTGATCAAAAACGAACTGAAATGTTTTTTTTTAATACATCCCTAGCCGACTCTGCAATGCCCCAGGTGTTCCTTTATCTTTAATCTCTTTGTCACATTTCTTTGGTGCCCTTTAAACACTGCAGGTGCAGCATAGGAGTAGTTTTCCATGGGTTAATCCCATGTTGCTCCTGTAAATTGAAAGGCTGCAACCATGTGTGTAGGGCCAACCACACGGGTGTTTCCCATGGAATTGGCACTCTTCTTGGTTCTCTGGGAAAGACCTACATGATTGCCCCTGCCTATGTAGTAGTGACCCTTTACACTGTGGAATAGAATCCAGGGAAAAGTTCTTCCCATGTTAGCAGTGTAATGTTGAAAGAGCATCTTTGACTAGCATGATCAAAAAAACGAGTCAAAGTAGGGCTATGCAGGTAGGTCAGGGTGAGTTCTTAGTGATGGGCCGCACTCACACAGTTGACATAGTAACACAGTTGAGGGTTGGCAAAACTTGGTCCCCAGCCTGGGACAGTGCAGTGCACAAAATAAAGGCTCTCCTCCTGCCTCCGCCTTCTTGTCATGATGACAGACATTTTGCTAGTGTTAAAATGAAGAGGCAGTATTGGGCTTTCCCCCAAATAATGGTGGTGGCAGATTCCAGGATAGCATTGGTTAGGAAACAACTTGGTTCTGAGCAAAATGTTTTGAACCAAGGGTGCCACAAGTCTCGTTGGCAGAAATCCTTAAAGCCCACTGAAATCAGTGTCAAGGGACTTATGCACTTAACTGTTCGCGAGATTGCAGCCTTTGTGATTTTTAATTTTATTTTAAAGCACACACGTTCTCAACATTTGGAGGCAAATTTTGTCCTCGCTCTGCTTGTCACGCACTCATAAACAAACATAGCTCTGCAATCAATCTACAAAAGAACTCAACTAGGGGAAAGGGTCTGAGTAGTAATTTGTAACAATGGCAGGAAATGCCCTCTGAACTGGGGCTGCGCTACAATTTTTGCAAATACAACAGAAAAAAAGGTGGGGGGGAATCTTCCTTGATACCAACTGCCTCCAAAGTTTTATGACTGTTATTTTAGTCCATTTCCCACATTTCTTTCCCGGCTCCCTATAAATGCAGCAAAACTTTTATAAAGACATTTCACATGGCGTGTAATACACAAGTCTCCCAAACTATGAAAGCCACACATGAAGTAGCAAATGGAATCTTTCCCTTGAAATGTTAACAAGCAGTTCTAATGATTTGTAAAAAGCTATTCATCTCTGACATGTCTTCCTCTCTCATTTTATCATTTCCTTCCTCCTGTTTTCATCGGTCACTGTTTCAATGGTTAGGGTAGCTTATCTACCAGTAAAAAAGAAAGAAAGAAAAAAGTCCATATAATCTTGGCCAGACTCCCTGGGCTACAGTTTCTTGGCAAGCAATAATGAATCAGTGCTGCAATTGAAAATGTCAGAAGTTAAAAACGTCCCACCCGTTTGTTTATACCAAAATCAATGGGGCCTAGCCTGGGCTATTTGCCAGACAGGCAGCCATGTGTTTAAAATGCGGGGCTGATACACTCATCTCTCATCAAGTGGCCATCTGAACATTTGTTTGCAAATTTGGCAGTGTATAAGCACAGCACAGACATCCAGTATCTTTCGGTATATCTGGGTCTCTGATCTGAGTGTGGAGATAATTTTTAAAAAGCAGGTTCCATTTCTCTAATTTTATTTAACTGTGCAGCATGGAAATAAAATTAGACTGGTAAAAAAAGGAACAACAGCAAAAAAAAAAGAACACTAGGATTGTGCCTTGACCACGTGAAGTCTGATTCTAGGGATGTAGGATGCTCAGATGTCCAACTTTGCTCAGTGGGACATACTTCCAAGTTAGGACTTGTAGGATTGTAGCCTTAAGGTGGAACTAAACTTTAATGGCCACTGCTTCTGCACTGAAAAGTGGTGGTGGTGGTGGTGGCTTAACCTTCTCCCACCCAGTGCTTCCCCCCTGTACTTTTCAAGGTCCTTTCCCCCCTGCTGAGGTTCCAGGCACGTGGCTGACATAGCAAAGATGTGCCTAGAAATTTGGTGGGGAGGGGGGAATGATTGGAGACACTGCCGAGAGGAGGTGGTGGCTGCAAGAAGGATGAAGCGCAACACCTTCCTGTGGATTGTTAATCACTCCCTTCCCCACTGCTGCTTTGCAGCGAAGAAGCAGTGTCAGGAGTTCTTAGCTGCTGACCACCACAGATGCAACGTGATCCCATTACAGTTGTACGGGAGCAGCACTAAGAACAAAATAAACATGAAGGGTGCTCCAAGGAGGGGGGGGGGGAGAAAGAAAAGGAACATGCTTGGTCCAGGAAGAAATGATGAGCACCAAAGGTACCTGTAATAGGATAAATGCACAGGGCTGGTATCAAGGGTAGGCATGGTTGGGCAGCTGCTGAGGGCCCCCCCCACACCCAGTAGGGGTCCACAGCCCCCTGGAATTGTTCCTCCTCTTCAACCTTGCAATCTGCTTACACACCTGCCTCTCACTAGAGATGGTGAGAAGGAGGAGCAGGAGATGCCTACTTGCTCACTGGCTCTCTTGCTCACTGCCAAGCAAGAGACGGTAGCGTAGCAATGATGAGAAAGAGGAAGAGGAGCAAGAGCAGCCGGTGACGATGGTGGTGAGAAGGTAGACTCACTGAGGGAGGGGGCCCATGGAGGGTGTCTTGCCCGAGGACCCTCAAAATCCTGGAGCCAGCACTGTAAATGCATTAAGGCAGCCTTCCCCAATGTGATGCCCTCCAGAGGTTTTGGAGTACAATTCCCATCACCCTGGCCATTGGGCATATGGTTTATGGGAGTTGTAGTCCAAAACGCCTGGCAGGCACAGCATTGGGGAAAGCTGCACGAAGGGAAAAACGGAAGTGGAGGGTTGAGAAGAAAGGACAAGAGCAATGTGCTAGGATTGGGTGGTACAGTGCTTTTAAATCTCAGGAGGACACGACAGGAGGAGAGAGATACGGTGAACTAATCTTGTGTGGGCCTGAATAGTGTCAAGGTGGCATGCATGTCTGATGAGTTTCTTGGGCAGAGGCATTTGGGACAGACAGGAGAGGGGAAGGGTGAGGCTCCAGAAGGGAAGCGACTTACAGGAAAAGGAAGATCTGAGACACTCAGGCACTCCAAAAGAATGTATTCATCTGCTTTCCCTTAAGAAATCCCTTTGCACTCTTCTTAAAAGTTTAATTGCCAGTGCAAAATTGTATCATGAAGTGGAAACTCACATCACCACCCACCAGTTCTGCAATGTAGTGTATGGGGTTTTTTTTTTGTTTTTTTGCCAGCCAGAAGCTATTTACATGAGTGCAAGAAAAGCATTGCTTTATTTGTACTTACTTTTTACATGAATCGTCACAGCATTTAAAGCATATTATTCTGCACAGTGAAGTCTACTGTTTATTAAAATGATCTGTTGTCAGCGTTCATTGCTCATCCTGCTAGTGCTATCTTCCCCCCTTTGAGATCAGCACAATTTCCAAACAAGTCATGCCTCTGTTTCTTGTTTATGCAACCTTCCCCTTATAGTCAGGATTATTTCTGCGGCACCCAATCTCGGTTATTTCAAAATCCAAAACAGTGAGACTGCAATTTAAATCCCATTGAAATCAGCAATGAAGCTCCCATTTGTTTTCCATATATGTAGGTTGCATGATTGCAAGATAGTCACATGACAATGCAGGGAATAAAAATCCAGGATTTAGGAATGGAAGCACTCTGTTTATCCCTCTCTGGCCAGTAGCACTGCTTTTCTTCCTTTATGCTGTCCTTGTCTTCATCCTTCTTGCTACTCTATGGCCTAGCCTGTCTTTGTGCATTCCTCTCTCCTTTCCTCTAGCCCTGTGCAGGGTCGGTGCAAGACAGTTTGGTGCCCTAGGCAAGATCAGATATTTAGCACCCCCCCTTCCCACTTGAGCCCTCCCTCCCTCCAGCCCTATGCTCCTGGCGCCCCCTTTAGCCTTGCGCCCTAGCAGGGCCGGATTAAGAGCATTATGGGCCTGGTGCTGAGGATTTTGGTGGGCCTTTTTATGGAAATAAATAAAATGAAGACGCAATTTTATATTAAAACAAATTAAATATTTTAATTACCATTAAAGTGCCAAAACTCAAAAACTCCTGCAGCTCATCAGTAAGGGTCTTCCCAATTTCCCCCAAATTTATTTATTAAAAAAGAAAAAGCAGCCACAACAAAAAGCCAGGAAGCTTTGCTTGACCAAGAATAATTGTGTTGTTCTTGTTGCTTTGTTTCGTTTTCGTTTTTGTTTTTTTGTTAAACTAGCATTTGAACAATTGAGCTGCGAATCAGAAAGATCTTTTGCTCGAGGCTGGAGAGAGAGGTCCCTTCTAAATCTGAATATTACAGACCCTAGCAAGCCCCCATGTGCTTCAAAGAAATGTAGTAACAGTGATTGAAATGCAAAAACCTACCATGCTAATTTGAGAACAACAGTTCTTGCTAGGTCTTGCCTCAAGCCTGTAATGCAGATGTGCTTAGAACACCTTTCTAATCTTGAAAAAATCATTAATTATGCTGAATGATAACGATCAGAGCTAACTCAAATCGTGCCGCGTGTCCCTATATTCTGGGCCTATTGTCTGCTTTGGGCCTGGAGCGGCCGCTCCAATCGCCCCTATGTTAATCCGGCCCTGCGCCCTAGGCAGCTGCCTAGTTGGCCTAATGGTAGCACTGGCCCTGGCCCTGTGGTGTTGAACTTCTTTCAGCCCAAGGGCCAAATTCAACTTTTGAGAAGCCTTGGGGAGGGGGCTCATTCCAGTGGTGGGAGGAGCCAAAGACAAAAGGGGTGGGGCCAGAGGCAAAAGGGCACAAAGTCCCAAAAATACCACCATAACAGCATAGTTCAGCTTGAAGCTCTTCCTGCCAGTAACTGAGCCTTAGGAGAGGCATTTCAACCTTTCAGAGTGGGAAAGAGACACGCACAAGCTGGGAAACCACCAAAAGATCAGCAGGTGGGGGGAAGGGGTGGGGCCAGGGGAAGGAGGCGGGAGAGCCCAAGAAACTCTGATTGACAGCCATGGATTTGGCCTGTAGGGCTGAGGTTCGACACCTCTGCTCTAACCTTTCTTGGCCTGATTTTGAGTCTAGGGATGAAAGTTGAGGGGGCATGAAATGCTTAACATGTTTACCATAAATTAAGACATCTTCATTTGCTATACAACAAAATTCTTTCTTTCCCCATCATGAACATACAACTCTAGGGAACCTGCACTCAGTCGTGGCTCTCTGGCACATGAACCCCTATGACTTATTGCTAAATATACGCTTGTGAAAGACACACGTTATATCTTCACATGTGTAGTGTTTTATAGGTTCGTTAAAAAGGTATGGGGTGAAGGAGCCCTAACAGTTAAGAGATGAAATACCCAATTTGTTATTTTGCAACTATTTGAAGATCAGAGTAGGAACTGCACCCAAACCGCTTATGAATAATTCACATTTTGGTAGGCTGGATGGAAATATAACAAAATCCAAACATTTACTAGTGTATCTCAAGGTGTTTAACAAATTACCAAACTTCATTTTCTTGTCTACCAAATTGGTTCCATTTGTGTTAATCAAACTGCTTAAGGGCACAATCCTATGTTCCTCCGACTTCATCTGGAGGTATATAGGATATGATGTCAATGGTGCTGCGACCTCGTAAATTCCGTATGAGGTCACAGCGCCTCAGAGCACCAGCCCCCCCACCTCATAGCGGTGCGGTTTCTTCTGTGCTGGAGGGAAATTGAGCATGGAAGACCATGCTTGGTTCCCTTGTGGGGGGGCATTCCTGGGGGCGGGGAGGGGAGGGGCGAGGCTGGATTCTGAGGAATTGAGGAGGCGCCTCAGCCTCTCCTGCTCAGGAGGAGGGGGAAAACATCTAGACGGCCAGAAGTCTAGATGTATTTGAGGGTGGAAGGAGCATGGAGGATATCCTGTCCTCTGCACTCCTCCCGCCTTCAATAGGATGCCCGTAATCCTCTGAGTTTGAAGGGTTACGGGCAGCCTCCTAGGATCGTGCTGCCCATCTGGTTCAAACAGGCACAAACGGATTTAATCTGGTCCATACCAGATCCAGTTAAACTAATACAGGCCTGTGGCTCACGCTGGCTCAGATTGTCTAAGTGTGGAAAGCTAAGCAGGGTCAGGCCTGGTTGTTACTTGGATGGGAGACCCCTCCTCTAGTTTCCTGCATAGAGCAGGGGGTTGGACTTGAAGGCCTTGTAGGCCCCTTCCAACTCTATGAATCTATGAATCTAATTCAGACCTATTTGATTAAAACACAATCAAACCAATTTGAATAGACTTAACCAGTTTTAACCAGACTGAAGCTGGATAAACCACTTAAATGGGTTGGGATCAAATTAAACCGGTTTGAGCGATGGCTTGAGCCATGATCAGGCACTGCCTTAGAGACAGACCATTGATCCAATATGGTCTGTACTGACTGGCTTTCCAGGATCTCAAACAGTGCTCTTTCCAGCCCTACCTGGAGATGCTCGGGACTGAACCTGGGACCTTTTGCCTGCAAAACATGTGCTCTGCCGCTGAGCTACAGCTCTTCCCTCTCATGTTACTTTTCCTAATGAAGAAAAGACTGTCTAGCTCAGAGGTGGGCAGAAGGTAGATTCTCCAGCTGTTTTGGACTTCAACTCCCAGAAGCCCCTGGCAGCTTGACCAGTGGTCAGGAATGCTGGGAGTTGACATCCAAAACATCTGGAGATCCGCTTTCTGCCCACCCCTGGGGTGGCTGTAGCATTTATTGTTTAAGGGTGCAATGTTATACCTCTCTTAGCATTTTACATCATTTACAAGTCTGAAACGTGTAGAAAACTCAATGCCTATCGGTCACACAATATTAGGTATGGAGACAATTAGTTTTCCTTACCTACAGTACATGACATTCATGTTGGATGCGTTATTAGTTAAACTTAAATGTACTATTTGAAGGAATTTTCCATTCCTTCACTCTGGCTTATATTTGAGCTCCAGCTCCCGGGGTGAAAGCTCAACTGAGTGAAGCAATGCTTTAATCCAACCTCCACCCAAAGCGCTAATTATGCAGGTTCAAAAGATTTCCTCTGCAGACCTTGTTCCACCCATTTAACAAGCAAGGCCTGAACACTTGAGATGACACAACCGTTTCCTGCATTTATGGGAAGAGAGCAGCTATGAACAGCTTCTAATCCCAAATGGTATGATTTTCTTGAAAAGAGACCTCACCTCACCACGAACTCTTGCTAATAGTTTCTGAAGTCATTATAAAATGATAGGATGGCCTGAGATTGCTTAGGCCACTGAGAATTGGTTATAAATCCTCCCTTGGCTTAACAGGAGGCTTGTCCTACCTTTACATTTGTTTTGGTAACCTAGAGAAACAGACTGAATTTTCTGCATTTGAAAAAGGCTTATAGTACCACCTGCATGCTTCTAGAATCTGCCTGTATCTGTGGTATGTAAATAGTCAATTGTCTTCCCCCCCCCCATAATAAACCCCGAAGTGTCTTAGGCCTCTTCTACAAGAGACGCCATTTTGTATTCCCTGCCTCGGCATGTTGAGTGTACAGTACACAGAACTTAAGAGCCCAGAGCAATTTTACAAGCTTACCTTTGATTACTCACTTGTGACCTAAAAGAGGGGTGGGTGGAGTCCAACAATTTGAAATACTGTCTGATCTTCCCCAGGGTGGGGCAATTGGTGGCAGAACTGCCAAGAGGGCCATCAGCAGGGGCTCAGGCGGTGCGGAGGGGATCAGTGGCACACTGTTCAAGAGCACACTCAAGCCTGGTGCCAGCACTGCTTACTCACTAAAATGTATAGCGGTTTATTAGCCTGCTCATATGTTAATGGAGATGTATCATACAGTTTACTTGTATGGGAATAGCCACATCCTAGAAGATAAGCCATCGTCGTTATCACAGTCCAAGGGTCGAAGCCAAAATATATATAGGAGGAGGATTATGTAAGCCGCCTTGAGTTCCTTGCAGGAAAAAAGGCAGGGTATAAATGTAATAAATAAATGTAATAAATATGTCCGAAAAGCAGCAAACAGAAACCAGTTCGGGAGCAGGCAAAAGCGTTGCCAAGGTCGTTCTGAGGTTCAAAGGCACAAGTCTGAGGTCGGGAATGTCAGGAGCGTCTGGCTGTAGCTGTATTAGCAAACAATTGCTTCCAGCCTCTGAGTGTGCTTGGGACCTGCCTTTTGAGCAGGCACTGATTGGTAAGGCTGCCTAGCTGGGTCAGGCTGCACGTATCCTGGCCCCACCCCAAACACACTCCGGCACGGCTGGTCTCGGCCTGACCTACTGGAGGCACAACACTAGGCATGAACGGCCTGGCTGCCTCAGATGGAGAGGTAAGTCAGTGACTGGGTTCAGACAACCCAATAACCCACACTCAAGGGTTGGTTATCCCTTGAGTGTGGGTTGTCGTCAAACCGTGGGTTATTGTTGAAATGTGGGTTATTGCGTTGTCTGAACCCAGCTGAGATAACAACAAACCATGGGTTCTGTTCATGGGTTGTCCGTGGTTAACAAGCCATGGCTTATTAGTGTGGCTGGGTTCAGACAACAGGATAACCCACGTTCCAACAAGAACCCACAGTTCAACGACAAGCCACACTCAACCATACTCAACCTTTGAGTGTGGGTTATCATGTTGTTTGAATCCAGTCAATGAGAGCCTCTCCATTAGCCTGGAGGGAACAGCTGTCATTTTGCTCCTCCCCTCACAGAACTGTCAACCTCTAGCAGCCAATACCTGTTCGGTATGTAACAGAAGCACAGTTCACCCATTCAACCATTCACTTGGGTATGAATGAATAGGTGGAGGGGGCTGATTGGGGTCACACACATTCAAGTATACCATTTGCATGGAGCCTACGTGCTTGTTTGGATGCATGTGTAAGGCTCTGTGAAAATGGTACAGAGGAATAAACAGCGATCAGCGGCAGAGCTAGGAGGCAGAAACCTGATACTCACAGTTCTATTCAGGTGAATGACTGAATCAGGATTTCATTATATATTTCACTACATTTCATTGGGTATCTGAAATTGCTTATTTTATTTTCAGTTTTTTGTTTGTTGCATCGACAGGCAGTCCCCAGGTTATGAACGAGTTCAGTTCTTAAGAATGTCTTTAAGTTGAATTTGTATGTAAGTTGGAACAGCATAGCGTTCTGTACGTTAAAATCGGCATTTACGCAAATTGCGTAAATTACTCAAATTGCGTAGTATACTACGCTATGCACTCTACGTAAATGACGTAGCACTGGGGAACCCAGAAGTCCATTCTTGAGTATGGGTTGTCTGTAAGTCAGACATTCTTAACTCAGGGACTGCCTGTGTTAGATTGTAGGCCTTTTTTTCCTGGCAGAGACCTGACTTTCCTACTCTTTTTACAGCACATAGGTATATTTTAAGTGAGATAACAGCAACGGCAGCCATCACCAAAATGATGGCAAAAATGGGTATTGGTGACTAAAATGCACACCTTTCAGGTCACATCTGTTCCTCCCAGTCAAATAAAATCCATTTACACAAGATCATTTATATTAAATCATCGCATTTTCTAGACAGTATCATTTTTGAATCACATTGGCTGTTTTCCCGCGTTACACGACACATTACCTGCACACATAACATTTACATAGCATGTTAGAGATAATAGGAAGTCTTAACAGCCTTAGATATGCGTTTCTCAATGGTGCCTCAAATGAAAGAGAGAGGAGAGAGACAATGAAAGGCTGCAGGGTGCATGGGGTGCCTTAAGATCCCTAGGGGTATTTTAGGGGTGCCTGCAGGGAGGAAATAGCAAAGAAGCTGCCTTAATTCTCCTCACCCTAGAATTACAACTGAATACTGTTCTTTGTGAATGGTCTTTATGTGAACCCCCACACGTGTTCAGTGAATGTGTGAGGAGGCTCACTGGCTACACCCCCCAACACCAACAAACCTGTTGTCCTTGCCCCCTTGCAGCAGTCACACATGGGCATTAGTGAGTAAGGGCCCCTACAAGCATACATGGTTTCTCCGCCTGACCAGGAACCCAGATTGGCCAGGAGATGTGATGATATTCCACTCCCTCATGGGTTCAATGCGAAGACCCCAGCAATCAGGCTGAATACAGATGTTGGCTAACCATGCAGCACTGTGTGTGCTGGCTGTAACGGGGAAGATGTGGTCCACTGTAGCTTTTGTTCAGTTGTAACTCTACATTACAACAAGCACCCTTGCTTGGGACATGAGTCTCTATAAACACATCTGCAGACTATTCCTCTGTGTTCAGGAAATAAGCCCTTCTACAACATGAATGATTGGGGCAGGGGAATTTGGTTCAAATGTGTGCTTGGGCAACTTTTTCCCACTGCAACTCTGGCTTTTTAGGAACATAGGAAGCTGCCTTATACTGAGTCAGATGGACCCATGGTCCATCTAGCCCAGTATTGTCGACACTGACGGGCAGCAGTGACTCTCCAGGGCTTCCAAGCAGGTGTTTTTCCAGCCCTTCCTGGCTTATGACTCTGCTGTAGACGTGGTCCAGAAAACTAGCCCACTTTAATCAAAACACAAAGGGGCCCAGTGGGAAAGTTTGAACATTTATTCAAGGCAGCGGAGCACGCATGTAAGGTACTTGTGGAGCAACTGAGACAAGATTGTGATGAATGGGTTAACATTGAGCGTTTCCAGGCAGAGTGGATGCGCCCAACAACCTATCGGGGCTCGCCTGTAGAGGGTTCTGATGGGAGGGGGAGCTCTGTGTATATATGTGCCTGTGTGTGTGAGAGGAGTTTAGTTTAGGGTTTAGAGAGTCAGAGTTTGGTTTAGAGTCAGAGTTGAGAGGGTTAGAGTTAGTGAGTTAGAGTGTGTGGAGGAAGAGGGGGCTGGCTGACCCACCACAACCCACCCTTTCCTACCCAAAGGACCCAAGACCCCCAGAGATCTCAAGGTACCAGACTGCCAGCCTCAGCTGTCTGCAATCCTACTTGAATCTCTGTTCAGGGACTTGCCTTTGTCAGTAACCTGGATTTAGTTGCTGAAACCACAGAGCATCCACAAACACCATGTGGGGTAAAAAACCAAAAGAAGGTTTATTCAGGTAGCATGTTACACAAAAGTTGGGAAATGAGAGAAGTAAACAAGGCAGAGAGAGACACTTTGGTACACAGAGTAAAGCTACAAAATAACAAAACCTACTGATTCCTTATATCTCTCAGGCACACAGCTTGTTACCTGGGGGTCAGTTCTCTTCAGGGTTGGGTCCAGCACAGCCTTGCCGCCCGGGGAGACTACACACCTACCTGAAGGTCCGAGATGGGTAGCCCTCCACAAGGCTTGCCTTGCCAAAGCCCTCATTCAGCTAATTTCACCAGGATCTACCTGGGGTCGGATCCTGAGGCCGCCCGAAGGCTTGGACCTCTGCTTGGCTTGCCGCCATTGCTCCAACAGCCAGCAACCACGCGACGACCCAAAGACAAAGAAAAAAGACTCACACCTTGGAATATAGCTCTGCTGCCTCTAGCCAATCAGGATGCACTTCACCTGGCCAGGCAGGGGAGGGGGACTCATGACTCATGGCATTTGCATTTGAAAGCCAGGTCTCTGGCTTTTCAGGACTTTCAGGCGCCATGCCCCACCCGATACTTTATGCACATTTCGCCTCCTCCCAGCCTTACTTGGTTTACACATGAGGAGGCGTGTGCATGTGTGTGTGTGCAGGCGTGTGAGTGTGTGTGTAGGAACCCTCAGAGGCTCTTTTTCTCCACAGAGTGTTAGAGAAAATAAGTTGTTCCTGTTTAAAGAAATGTTTACTTAAAAAAATAAAGAACTATTTGTTGGGTTACATGAAGAGACTGTCTAGTAACTTGGTACAGCTGCTAAGAGCAAGATAATCAATATCTACCCAGCATAAACACCACAATAACCAGCCATGGTATTTTAAGAGTTAATCTCCCACAGACAGATTGTCCGCTCGGGTTTGTCTGGGAGAGAGTGAAAATCTTGTGACAGAGAGGGAACAGAGATAGTTTAAAATAGGGTGAACTTATGCCCTGGAGCTACCATATCTCAGCCACTGGGTTAGTGAAGGTGAACTAACAGCCAGGTGGTAGTGAGAGAAATAAAATTAAATAACCGGCCACGTTATTGTCACAAAGATCAGAGTTTTTCCAGAAATTGAGTTTGATTGAGAGAATATAACGAAACAGCAATTAAAGGATTATGCACTGAAGGCT
Source organism: Shinisaurus crocodilurus (assembly GCA_021292165.1). Taxonomy (NCBI): domain Eukaryota; kingdom Metazoa; phylum Chordata; class Lepidosauria; order Squamata; family Shinisauridae; genus Shinisaurus; species Shinisaurus crocodilurus. The sequence continues at coordinate 138,303,899 of CM037876.1, read as the reverse complement.
TCCCAGAAAGGCAGAAAGAAAAAGAAGGGGCTGAAGGTTTGTTTGCGGCATGATTGTGCGGTGTGACTTCAGCTTCTGAGGGGGCAGGGGAGGGGGCATTTGCAGATGAATTTAGAGATTCGGGAAAGAGAGTTACAGCCCCATCCTATGTGGGTGCCCATAACCCTCCAAACCTGGAGGTGGGAGGAGCCCGGTGGATAGATAGGATTGCTGCCTTGCTCCCCTCACCCTCAAAAACATTTAGATGGCCAATTTCGACTGCCTAAATGTTTTACCTCATGAGAAGGAGAGGTTGAGGCACTGCCTGGATTCCTCAGAAGCTGCAGGTGCCGTGCTCCTCCCCTCCCTACCCCTGGGAATGCCCCACACCAGAACTGAAGGCACGGAAAGAACGGCGCTGGCTGTGAGGTGGGGGGGGAGGGGGTGCTCTGCGCTCAGACTCCCCACTGCCACCTCAGAAGGGATTTCTGAGGTCTCAGTGGGGAGTCCGACTTCTACGGCCCCCCCAGACAAGGCCGGAGGGCCATAGGATTGCACCCTTAGGTGACAATCCTATGCATACTTACCTGGGAGTAAGTCCCATTGAATTGCACGGGGCTTCTGAGTAGACGTTATAGGATTGCACTGTGTTAATGCAACCCTGTACACACTTACTTGGGACTAAGTCCCATTGAACTGAATAAGACTTCTTTCAGAGTAGGGATCGACAAATCTGCCACATTTGCTTTTCCTCACATTTGAATTTGTTAAAATCTCAAGTTCTTTCCATCCCAAATATGAAGAAGTTTGCAAATTTTTATACATTCTTATAAAAGTGGAACAGAGACAAAATTCTCACCTCTCCCTACTTCTGAGTAGACATACATAGGATTGCACTGGAAAGGGAAATATAATTATTACTGCTCCTTCCTTGTGCACAGGATGGTACAAGGGTTGCAAGGATGGACACCTAGCAGGGAGCTGGAAAACTTGGGGGAGGGGAGGCATAGGAAGTGTGGGGACAAGTCTGCAAGGAGGCTTGTGGGGGAAAATGAAATTCTATAGAGCGCAAGCACAAACTCAGGGGAGGGGAAGGCTTATGCAGGACTCAGACTACTCTGGTGACTCACAGTGCATGTTTACTCAGAAGTAAATCCCATTGAGTTCAATGAGGTTTACTCCCAGAGAAGTGGGTCTAAGATTGCAGCTTTCGGGGAACTTCTGATGTTTCAGGCCAGTTATGGGTCTGGGCGCTGAAAGGGTGCTTTCCAGGAAAACAAATGAGTGAGTGCCTTGTTCCTGTTTACTGGGTTGCAGTGGGACGCAGAGGACTTCTTGCATAACACAAGAAGTGTTATAGAAATGGACTTTCAGCAGCCCATTCAGTAGGGTGGTGAAGTAAGGCATTGATTAAACTAGAATGAGAGGAAGGGTTGGCATTAATGATTTCTGGAGGTCCCACACTAGCTGAATAGCCCGGTCACTCCCTAGTCCATATCAATAGAGGGCTATGGCAGGAAACGTACAGCTGCATTTGCCCTGTGCAGCGAGGTCTGTTCTAGGTCACGTTCTGAACAAAAAGGAAAACAGTTTGAGCCACGGCGCTCCGTGAGGGGACTCGTGCTCCCCAGCAACATAAAACACTCCACTTCAACAAGTTTCCATGCAGTCTCCGGAGAGTGCTTAAGGCTGGGCTTGGCTGGAGGATACAGACAATTGCCATGTGATAATGCAGGGCTGGGGAATGTTGGGCCCGCCCGATGCTGTTGGACTATAATTCCCAAGAGCCCTAGCCAGCATAGCCAGTGGTGGGTGATGCTGGGGACTGCAGTCCAACAACATTTGGAGACCCACACGTTCCCCATCCCTGTGGTAAAGTGTCTTCTGTGTGCTTAGTGGTGGCTATCTGTGTTCAGCCCCAGGCAGAAGCCACACTAGGAGGAATAAGGAAGAAGCTTGTGTTTTCCCTAGCATTTACCCATAGTTTACTAACTGTGAGGTTGCATGGATTTAATAAACACAGGATAGCAGCGAAGAACCAATTTGGGGACCAGTATGCATTAAGAACCACTGTAGAAAGCACAGCAAATACTTTTGTTCTGTTTTTTCTTGATCAGTACTATCTCGGAGCAAAGTGTGTGTGTGTGTGTGTGTGTATATATATATATATATATATGATTATATCATGGGAAATTGAAGGTCGTGTCAAGCTGAGTGCTAAAAGTAGATACATAAGAGGAAACAGATTTCCCTAGAATTATTTTTAAAGTATCCTGTAAAAAAAATATTGCATGTTTACTTTCAAGCCACTCATAATAAGATCAGGAAGTAAAAATCTAAAATGCTTATCTAGTATTTTCTGTGAGTCATGTCTCTCTGGGGAGCTGCTCATCTCACCCAGGAGAGGTTCATATATGCCAAGAAGTGACTCTGAATGAGAGGCTTCGACATATGTTAAATATCATATTATATTAAATATTATATTACAATTTAATTAGTCAATTATTATTTGTAATAAATCTCTTTTAATATTGTCATTAAAATTATTATGCATAGCATTCATTATTAAATGCAATAACATTATCTCTCTATATATAAAAGAAAGTGTCCTGACTGAATGACTGACTGAATGACTCATCAACGCCCAGCTCAAACCGTTTAATCTAGGAACGGGAAATTTTGAAGGGACATTGCTTTTATGACGTAGACCCCCACTAAGGAAGGATTTGTAGAAATTCTGTCCCTAAGGGGGTGAAAAAAGGGGGCAAAATTGCCCCACTCTCATATCTCCTATGAGCAAAACAACAGGGCAGCAGTTATGCAAGTCAGCCTCACCTCATAATTGCTGCAGGAGCCAATAGGAGCAGTTATGCAAATAGCCCATACGACAGAATGTTCGTATGAATTCCTGCAGGGGCCAATAGGGGTGGATATGCAAATCTCCCCTAGGCCATTTAGAATGTTCTCTGAGGAGGTGAAAAGGGAGGGAAACTTTTTAAATGACTGAATGACTGTTGTGGGGGGGGGGCGTCACATAGGCTCCATCACGTTTTGAAGGTTCTACTCCAACCTTGGCAGTTGGCACAGTCACTCTTCATCACCTGTAGACTCTCAGGATTAACCTGATTTTTCTTTAAGATCAGATATTTCTGTCAGAAAAGTTTTCTGCTGCCTGCACCCAGCCTAAATGTTACACTTTCAGTCAGAGACACTATATCATATAGAATGTTCGTATGAACTGCCACAGGGGCCCAATCAGGAGCGGATATGCAAATCTCTCTTACGTCCAAACAGAATGTTCATATGAACTGCAGCTGGGGCCTACAGGGGGGGGGGACCCACACACACATACACTGGGATTTCATTGTTGGATAGTCCCGGGGGGGGGGGAAATGCAAGCTGGGATTACATTGTTGTGTAGTCCCGAGGGGGTGGAAGCAGGGATTTCATTGTGTAGTCCCGGGGGGGGGGGGGGGGGAAGCAGGGATTTCATTGTACAGTCCCAGAGGGGGGAGCAGGGAATTCATTGTTGTGTGGTCCCGAGGGAGCTGGGATTTCACTGTTATGTAGTCCCGGGGACGACGACAGGGATTTCATTGTGCAGTACCGGGGGGGGGGGGAGCAGGGATTTCATTGTGCAGTACCGGAGGGGGGAACAGGGATTTCATTGTGTAGTCCCGGGGGGGGGGGAAGCTGGGATTTCATTGAGTAGTCCTGGGGGGGAGCAGGGATTTCATTGTGTAGTTCCAGGGCAACAAGTAGTCCCGAGGGAGCTGGGATTTCATTGTGCAGTCCCAGTGGAGCTGGGATTCCATTATGTAGTCCCGGGGGACCTTTCCTATGGAGGGGTACAAAACAGTGGTCATCTACCTTAAGGAATTTCGAACAAATAGTGCCTATAGGAAAATGATGACCCGTGCAAACTTGGTACGGTCACTTCTCATCATGCGAGCAAAGCCGCGGGCAACAGCTAGTTAATGTAATAAATATATGTCATTCCAATAAACAAAGGCAGACCACTAGGCAGACCACTAATAAGTGGGAAGGTGGATAAATTAGTAGTGAAACTAACACATTTAGGGCACAATCCTATGCATATTTAGACAGAAAAAAGTCCTACAACTCCCAGCACTCCCTAGTCAGCCATGCCAGGCTGGCTGGGGAATGCTGGGAGTTGTAGGACATTTTTCTGACTAAACATGCATAGGATTGCGCCCTTAATTAATCCCACCTAGAATGTGTTATGCTGCTCAGAATATTACCAAGGACACATTTTTAAAATTTTGTTTTAAGATGACAGATGTTAGGCAACTCAGAATCTACTAGAATTTCTGAACAAAACCTGTTTGTCTGGAACAAAGGGCAATGCTTACCAGGGATGCTCTTGGTATATACCAGGCTTCCAGCCTTCTCCAGCAGGTGCCCTCCAGATGTGTTGGACAACAACTACAATTGTAGTCTAACAGATCTGGAGAGCACCAGGTTGGGGAAAGCTGGCAGGCAGGCTGGTATATATACAGCATTTACAGAAAGGACACATGGTGTCACAGGGTAACTTTGGAAAGGACGCTTTCTGAGCCAAAGTGAATATATATAGCCAGTGTGGCGTAGTGGTTAGAGTGTTGAACTGTGACTCAGGAGATCGAGGTTCTAGTCCCCACTTGGCCATGAAGCTCACTGGGTGACTTTGGGCCAGTCACTGACTCTCAGCCTAACCTTCCTCACAGGGTTGTTGTGAGGATAAAATGGAGAGGAGAAGAAGGATTATGTAAGCTGCCTTGGGTTCCTTGCAGTGAAAAAAGACAGGAGAGATATACATATGTCTCTTTATTAGTTATCTCCACCCTCCCCACATATAATGTCTCCTTCATTCCACTGCTTTCTATAGCCTTCCTCTCTAATGATTCTGACTGTCCAACTTAAGGGAGAAGACAGAAGCCCTTTTCAGATGTTTTATGTGTGTATGAAGTATGTGAATGGGTGGCCCTGGCAAACTCTGCCCTGATGTATACACTTCTTTGTACAGTCTGAAAAGACCGACATGCATACAGCTGTAAATGTGGGGTCTTTTTGAGGCAGTACAATACAGTATGTGCCTACACTAGGGCAGAGGTGGGCAGAAGGTAGATCTCCATATGTTTTGTACTTCAACTCCCAGAAGCACCTGCAAGCATGGCCCATGGTGAGGGTTGCTGGGAGTTGAAGTCCAAAAAGCTGGATATCTGCTTTCTGCCCACCCCTGCACTAGGGGGCAGAGTTGTCTCCCATGTGTTAACTGTACATGCATAATATATCTGAAAAGGGCTACCGTGTATGGCATTGTAGAGCAATTGTTTTCAGGGCAGGGCATGTCTGTTCTCAAACCATTTCCCACACACTTAGAAGGCCCTTTCCACTTCTGCTCCTCTGCACACAGACTGAACATTTAGAGAGCAGAGTGGGATCAACCCTGCTGCTCTTGCTCATAGCACTTCCGGCAGAAGTTCTGGAAGGGGGTTGTGTGTAGGTTCTTCACGTGGTTGAGGGCCCTATGTTCAGGGTTTCTGATTGCGTGAAGAACCTAAGCACATATTTATTTATTTGTGACAACTATCCCCCTTTCCTACAAGGAGCCCAATGATCCTGTTCCTCTCAATTTTATCCTCACAACAACCCTGTGAGGTAGGTTTGGCTGTGAGACAGTGACTGGTCCAAAGTCACCTTGTGAGCTTCATGGCCGAGTGGGGAATAGAACCCAGATCTCCCAATTCACAGTCCAACACTCTAACCACTATACCACGCTGGCACACAGATGTATGTGCATAAAAAGCCTATTTCAGACTTTCAACTGAACATGTAGAGGTTGTGTGGGCAGAGCTGTGACCCCACTCTGTGTGTTCACTGTGTGAGCACCAAGCACGGTTGAGGGCATGAAAGGGGCTATGAATGCTTTTCGGTCTTCACCTGAATTATAATGTTTTTCATGTCACCTTTGCAGTGTTGGAGCATGGCTCCTTCCTGCGCTACAAATATAACATCCAAAGCTCATGCTGCGTGGGAGGAGCAGCACTAGGCTCCTCCGATAGGGGCTGGAGCTAGTGATACTATCTTTGTGACCCAGAAAGGTGCTCACGCTAAAATGGCTTCCACATGACAAAGGCAATATGAGTAGGTGGCCTTCTGATAATAGACTTCCTTAGGGCACAGTCCTATGCAAGTTTAGACAGAAAAAAGGCCTATAATTCCCAGCATGCTGGGAGCTGTAGGCCTTTTTTTTCTGTCTAAGCTTGCATAGGATTGCGCCTTGACTGGGAAGCTATAAAGCTGAATCAGTTCTGAAAAACGTATTTAGATGACCAGGACGCTTTTGATGTTGAAATTTACCTATATCTCTATGGATATCTCTCAACTGTATTGTGAAAACAGTTTTAAATGGACATGCTAAGTGAGGCAAGGGGACGGATGAGACTTCAATATTTAAAATACTGTAAAGCTGGGAAAGGGGGAAGAGATTGCCAAAATTGAATTTAGAGGATAATAAACACTTGAAAAGATGAAAACGCAAAGGAAATTGTATGTTGTCCTAAGAGAGCCTATGTATTCATGCAGCTGCTGGCTTTCAGAAAAAGTGAAAAGTACTTTAGCAAAGGAAAAGCAGATGTTAAATAAAATATTATTCATTTTCTTTTACATTCACAAAGAGGAAATATAGAACCAACAGCTATTAAAAGGAACAAGATTTATACAAGGAACTATCTACATTCATAAGGCAGCAGATTCAACAAAAGTATTCTAAAATATTTTTGTCTATGAAATTATGTAACAGCAATTGGGAATTAATATAACACTGCTTTTTGCCAGTCTATGGATTAAAAAAATAAAATAAAATGCAGTATAGGCCTAGACAAGTCTACTCAGAAAATAAGTTTCATTGAGTTCAATGGGACCTAGTCCCACGAAATGAGATTTGGGAATGTAGCTTACACTATTTACCCGGGAGTAAGTCCCATTGAACGCAGTGGGACTTACTCCTGAGTAGACATGCATAGGATTGCACAATTACTTGATTTATGTTGGCTTTTACATTTTTGGGACGTGTTAACACTTCTTTGGATGTTTAAATACTATCTAACTGAGGTTGGCCTATGAAAATGGTACGCTACTCACCGCTTTGGGTAGTATCCAAATGTGCCCCAGCACTTGCGCTAATGATGTTGTGCTAGTGTAAACCAACAATTGTGCAACGTAACTATGTGTTTGTTAGGGCAATGGAAAAGAAGCATCGATTTGCCACCGGAATCCAGCACCACCACCGAATTTTGGTAGCCACTTGCCTCTTTTTCCCATTGCCTAGCAAGTGCTAGTTATGTTGCACCAGTGTTGGTTTATGCTAGCACCGTGTCATTAGTGCTAGCGCTGGGAGACAGTTGGATAGTACCTTTTGTTCAAATGGAAACTCAAACAAGTTTTGGAAGGGGGGGAAAAAATCTTCCACAGCTCTGAAGACATAGGGATTGGTTGTAGAAGGCTAAAGCACCACCTACTCCATCCACTTTGATTGATTGATTTGGATATTTAATTTCCTGCTCTGCAATACAGATTCTCAGAGCTGCCTCCAATATAAAAACACTAACAGTAGTACAGTCTACAGTACACGCAGCGCTCCCACTGTGCCTGCTATTTAGAACCAGTGATCTGGACAGAGGTGTCGGCGATCCTGTGGAATAACAACACGTGGTCTGAAACACAGGGAGAGGAGGCAATGCCCTGCCCTGTACTGACTAATTGTCACTGAATGGTGGCCCTGAAGCAAGGTGGCCTCCCACAAAGACAGGGGATTGAGTCAATTAAAAGTGCCTCCCCCCTCACTCCAGATCTGCCGCCCAAAGCAATGGCTTCATCGCTTCACACGAAGGACAGCCCATAACATGTGCAGGGCAATCCTATACGTAATTTACTCAGCAGTCCCACTAATTTCAGTGGAAGTTACTCCCTACTGTAGGAATGGGAGAACCAGTGATTTTCGAGCTTGCCTAAATTCCCTGAAAATCACTTCAAAGCTCATTTCGGCTCACTCCCATTTTTGTTTTCAACCTGTTTTTCAGCTCGTTTGAACAGGAAAAGTGCACATTTCTGTGCATAGCTTACAAAACTGCACATCCCTCCCATTGACTAAAACATGAAAATGTTTTTTTTAAAAATAAAAATAAAAATGCATATCTTAAAGTCTGCATTTTTAAAATGCATTTTTCTAACACAATCGCAAATTTGGGAACTTGCAAATATTTCTCCAAAAAAAAGTGCTGCTGCTCATGTTCAGGATTCAAATAGGACATATTCACATGCTTTGTGAACAGAAATGAAATTATAGTACATCCCTACGAGTGCCTAGTAAGTGTGAATAAGATTCCAGCCTTAATCCTAAAAGAGAGTGCTGTAGAACTAGGAAGTGTATGTGTGTGTGTGTGTGTGTGCGCGTGCGCGCGCATGCGTGTACTGCTATACTGTTATATACTGGTCATGATAACCACATTTCACAGATTAATTCTTTCTACCCTTTGCCATGACACAACATCGATAGGAAACCCATCTCCTGAAAAGCTTTGTGGAGTAGAAAGTATTTAAAGAAGATGTTTCCCTTTCCCCTCTTTCCCCCATAAAGCCAAACATCTGAACAGGAAGAAAAGCTCTATCAAGGTGCATTCCCATTCTCAAACTACAGCCCATATGTGAGTTTGAAGGGTAGTTAATGATAGCATTAACATCTGCTTCCGCTCTCTGTGCACTTTGCCAAAGCACAGCTAGCATCCTTTCTCATCCTATGAGTATAACATTTGTCTTCTCTAGGACCACTAACATAATTGTCTCCAGCACTTCTCCTTTGCCTCCGGAGTTGCTTATAGAAAGAATTTTGTTTGTCCCAGAGATAAACATTGAATGGCCAAGGATGTGATCCAATGTCCTCCGTGCACGTAAACCTCCAAATCCAATGCAAGGCATGAGGCGCTGTGGCATCGATTTCTGCCGCCCTGCACCTTGTGCCCTGTATCTCATTGAGATGGCCATTTTTGGCCGTCTACATGAAGCGCTGTGGAGGGGGAGGGAAGGAGGCTGGGGTGTCACTTGGATGTGGCGTAAGTTGTCGGTCCCAGCCTCCTCCCTTCCCCACCCCCCTGGCACGCCCCGTTAGCCCTCTCTGAGGTCAGTTTCCGACCTCAGGGATGCAGACAGCGTGGTTCTTTCCGGGCTACCTGCGAGTGGGCAGGGGCTCCACATTCAGAGTCCCCGTTGGAGGACCTCGGAGCTGGGACTCCAAATAATCCTATGGTCCCCCAGACAATGTTGAGAGGCCATAGGATTGCAGCCTAAATGAACCTGGTTTAAGGTGCAATTCTATGCAGGTTTAGACAGAAAAAAGGCCTACGTATATAGGCTGGGGCCTGCTGGGAGTTGTAGGGCTTTTTTCTGTCTAAACTTGCATAGAATTGTGCCCTCAGTTGATCAGATTCAGAACTTCATCCGCTCTGCATTTTCTTCCAGTTAGCTTGACTTCTGGCATGAGCATCATCATCATCATCATCATCATCATCATCATCATCTTCATCATCATCTATTTCTTACCCGCCTCTCCATCTAGATCGAGGCGGGGAACAGCAAAAAATATAAAATACATAAACTAATCAAAACACAACACATACTATTAAAACATCTTAAAACATCTTAAAAACATTTTAAAACATCTTAAAACATCTTAAAACATCTTTAAAACATCTTAAAGGCATCCTAAAATTCCGCTGGATAGGCCTGCCGGAAGAGATCAGTTTTTATGGCTTTTTTAAATTCCAAGAGACTGGTAAGCTGACGAATCTCCTCCGGCAGGCCATTCCATAATCTGGGAGCAGCAGAAGAAAAGGTCCTCTGGGTAATACTTGTCAACCTAGTTTTGGCTGACTGAAGTAGATTCTTCCCAGAGGACCTGAGTGTGCAGGGCGGATTGTATGGGAGAAGGCGATCCTGTAGGTAGCCTGGACCCAAACCATGTAGGGCTTTAAAGGTAATAACCAACACTTTATACTTTGCCCGGAAACTGATTGGCAGCCAGTGGAGTGCTTTTAAAACTGGTGTGATGTGGGCACCCCTAGGTGTACCAGTAACCAATCTGGCTGCCATATTTTGCACTAGTTGACGTTTCCGGACTAGGTATAAAGGTAGCCCTATGTACAGCGCATTGCAGAAGTCGAGCCTCGAAGTTACCAGCGCGTGCACTACCGTCTTTAGGTCCTCCGACTCTAGGAAGGGGCGCAGCTGGCATATCAGCCAAAGCTGATAATAGGCACCCCTAGCTCTCGCATCTATCTGGGATGTCATTTGGAGCGACGGATCCAGAAGCATCCCCAAGCTGCAAACACAGTCTTTCAGGGGGAGTGTAACCCCATCCAGAACTGGTTGACATACTTTTACTGAAAGTCACATGTACATCATTGCCAGTCAGACATACCTCCAAACCCAGGTTGTGGCCTTTGACAGCAAGCACCTCCATCTGGTCTGGATTCAGTTTCAGTTTATTTTTCCTAATCCCGCCCATTACTGCCTCCAGGCATTCATTCAGAGGAGACACACTGTCCTTAGCTGATGCTGTTGCCGAAGGCATAGAGAAATATATTTGGGTGTCATCAGCATACTGATAGCACCCCGCCCCATGCCCCCAGATGATCTCTCCCAGCGGTTTTATGTAGATATTAAATAGCACTAGGGAAAGAATAGCTCCTTGTGGCACGCCACATAGCAGCTCCTATGGAGGAGCAGCTATCCCCAAGCATCATCATCTGGAACCTACCCAAGAGGTAGGACCGGAACCACTGAAGCACAGTGCCCCCGATTCCCAATACCCTCAGGCGTTCCAGAAGGATACCATGGTCGATGGTATCGAAAGCCGCTGAGAGGTCCAAAAGCACGAACAAGGACACATTCCCCCTGTCGGTACCCAGGCATAGATCATCTACTATAGCAGTCTCAACTCCGTATCCTGCTCTGAAGCCAGTTTGAAATGGGTCTAGAAAATCGGTGTCATCCAAAACTGCTTGGAGTTAGAAGGCAACCCGCCCTCTCGATCACCTTGCCCAAAATGGAAGATTCGACACTGGTCTGTAATTGTTAAGGTCCAAGGGATCCAGGGAGGGCTTTTTTAGAAGCAGCCGTACCACCGCTTCTTTCAAACATGATGGAAAATTCCCTCCCTGGAGAGATGCATTAACAATACGTTGTAGTTGTAATCCAACTGCATCTCCTCCTTGGGCAACCAACCAAGAAGGACAGGGATCGAGAGGGCAAGTAGTCCTCTTCATTTGACCAAGCAGCTTGTCCACGTCCTCAGTACTCACCAACTGAAACTGATCCAGTGTAATCCTACTTGCGGAGTCTGCTTCTGCTACAATGAGGGCGTCTAAGTCGGCTCTTATCCGACTGGCAATGATGTACATGTGACTGCGACGACACGGTCCCTTACACTTTAGGACCAGGCGCATAAACCCTTCTCAGGCTAAGCATCAACACTTAAAAACCTGAGGGGAGGGTCAAATGAAACCTTTCCCCTACTAATGAGGGAAAAGATAAATACTGGTTGTTAAAGATCAAGCTTAAATTTAAGATACCGTGGGTGCAAAGGTGTGTGTGTAGATTTAAAAGTAAAGCAGTAAGTAATAACGCCAAGCTGACACGTAGGATTTGGGTAGCAAACAAAATAAAACATAAGTTTATTTTAATTATCAAAATCTTAGTTCCAGAAAATAACTTAAACCTGACTACACCAAACACTTTATAATTAACCTAAATCCCTATAATTCTAAATACTTTCACTCCTCAGACAAGACACAAATAATCCAACTAACCTAACTCCCCAACTCCCAACTCTCCCCACACTCCAAACACTCTCCCATAACACACTAACTGCCTTAACTAACTCTGACATCACTCAAACACTCCTTATATACTCCTCCCCCACTTTTTCCAGGACATCACAAACCACACCCACTCAGTTCAACATTCTATACTCACTAAATATACTAAAGCAGACATACACCAGGGAACTGAATTGTGGGGTTACGCCACAGTGACCTTCAGTAAAAGTATAACCATCAGGGCTTTATCAGGCTGAGGAATGAAAACTGTTCCCAAACTTGGCTGTTGTTGATACAGGCAAATCCCAGATTTTCTTTTCTTAAAAGGACATCTTCTCTAGCCCTCATGAGTGCAGAGAAAGAATGAAAGCATGCCTGCATTGTGAACCATCTGTGACACTCTCAATTTAAGCCTTTATACAGGCAAGCGGTTAGCAGGGAGTGCTTTTTGTAACCATAGGCTCAACCAGCTCAAGTTGCACTTTATTCCCTGAAATGGTTCAAAGAAAGCGTCCTAATACAAACCAGAGCATTGGTCTACCTAGCTCAGTACTAATCGACACTGACTGGCAGTAGTCCTCCTGGGTTTTGGACAGGAGACTTTCCCAGTTCTACCTAGAAATGTCAGGGATTGAACTTGGGACTTTGTGCATGCAAAGCACATGCTCTGTCACTGAGCTACAGCCCTTCCATATTGCCATCCACATCAAGGGCATCCATCAGTTTCATTGAGGACCACTAAGCAGTAAGAAATGCATCAGCTACATTCATGGATCTTCCTTGCTGGATTGGAGCAATAAAGTCTATCCTGCACCAATCGCCATGGTCATGCGGGCAGATATGAAGGAGACAGTGAGGGACTCTTGTTGTTCAAGATGAAGAAGGCAAGTCATTGCACTGAGACAAGGAATGGCTGGGCAGAGGCATGCTGCTGTTTTAAGAACTGAAATCCTCCATGCACAATTATGGAAAGCTGTCCAGCCTTCCAGTTGTGTTGGACTAAAACTCCCATCATCTGCAGTCATGATGGGAGTTGTAGCCCAACAGATATGGAGGGCACTAAGTTGAGGAAGGCTGGGATAGGCACATAATGGCAGGAACAGACGTTGAAGGAGGCTCTGCATTGTTATAAGCAAGATGTTCTGGGCTTTCAATAGAACTGCAGCTGGAAGTCAGAGGCACCTGAATATAGGAAAGATGGTAATCTACCAGAACGTTAAAACAAAATCTAGGAAATATGAACTCAGTATCTGTGAACAGTAAAAATGTTCATCTTCTTTGTAAGGAAAGGGCAATCTATCTACCAAACCTTGGGAATCAGCAATGCTTTTCAAAGTATATCATTTCTTGCAGTGGATTTTGCAGTATCTTTTTATGGCTCTTTAGGGCCAAAGTAGATACTAGATGGCAGACCTATTTCTTTGTTGTTTATTTATAGGATTGATATGCTGCCCATCAGTATTGCTTCCCCCTCCTCCAGGAAGCTAACAAATCAGAGAAGTGATAAAATAATTAAAATGTGCAATATCCACAGAATCATAAAGCAGGGCAATACAAAGGAAAACACAGAGGCACTCACAGCCGCAGAATAAAACCAAAGAGATAAGCTGCAGTTTAAGAGGCCTGGGAATTTTTAAAAAGTATTCACCAGGTGTCACAAAACAGAGTGAATGTCAGGTGAACTTCTCTGGGGAGGGCATTGTAAAGATGGGGAGCCACCGCTGAGAAAGTCCTGTGCTCTGTTGTCACCTTTCTAGCACCAGAAGGCAGGAGCACCCAGAGAAGGACTTCTGAAGAGCATCTCAGGGCAAGTTCATCTGAAAGAACGTGCTCCTTTAGGTCTCTGGGTCCTAGTCCAAAAAGGGAAGGGTCATACCTCAGTGGTAGAGCACCTGCTTTGCATGCAGAATGTCCCCAGTTCAATCCCTGGCATCTCCAGATAGGGTGAGGAAATAATCCTGCCTGAAACCCTGGAGAGCCGCTGCCAGTCAATGTCAACAATACTGGGCGAGATGGACCAAGGGTCTGACTTGGTATAATGCAGCTTCCCAAGTGTGTGTGAAGACAAAACAGAAGCTCGAAGGGTAACAGAAATTGAAATCTAACAATAATGTGGCCCAATTGGGGGTGGGATTCAGGGTGCATATGCAAATACAGCTCTAGTGCCAACAAACAAAAAAGGTCAAAATCATTCTGTTCCTTTTAGTTTGAATTTTGAAGTTCATTAAGTCCTCGCCTAGCAACTACAGAGTAGTGTATATAAGGTTACTTATACAGTCATGCCTTGGATTGAGAGCATAATTCGTTCCGGAAACGTGCTTGTAATCCAAAACACTCTTATATCAAAACAAAATTCCCCCAAAAATATTTGTACAGAGATTTTAAATTTAAGCCATACTACAGTACTTGTATTGCAAGACGTCACTTGTATATCAAGTCAAATTTTTTAAAATAAATATTTAAAAATTTGCTTGTCTTGCAAAACGCTCTCAAACCAAGTTACTTGCAATCCAAGGTATTACTGTACTTTGTTGTGGGAAAAATCAGAAGTCCATTTTAGTTTTGTATTGTTGTGTTTTTGTGATGTTTGTGTTTTATTTTTATTTTATTTTTAAAATAAAAAATTTGAAGAAGCAAAAAGTTCTCACCTAGCCACAGGATCTAACCTCACCCACTGTGAAACAGGAGAATATAAGATCATAGGTTTCAGGTAGGAGTTTTTCCCAGCCCTACCTGGAGATACCATGGATCAAACCTGGGACCTTCTGTATACAAAGCAGGTGCTCTACCACTCAGCTATGTCCCCTCCCCATTCACCCATGCTCCAAGTTAAGGAGAGGAACAAGATTGGCAGTGTCCAGCAGATTTGACAAGTGTTACTTCTCTTGCCTACTTCCTTAATTGGGCTCGGAAATGGACCAGCAGCTGGTAGAATTGTTTCAAAAACGGTGTTTCTGTTGGCCTGCCCTAGTTAGTAGTGGGTGTGATTTTGAGAAGGACATTAGGACAATAGCTGGAGGGGAAAGGGTTAATCACCCCCTTTTTACCCTCCCCGCACCCCTGCTCTTCCTCCTTTTTCTTTTCTTTTCTTTTCTTTCTTTCTTTCCTTTCTTTCTTTCTTTCTTTTTTTTAAATCCCATTAGGAGAGTCTTCAATGCATTAGCACTGTGCTGTCCTTATTGTAGCTCTTTGTCTCCTCAAATGTATTAATAAAATTTCTGTCAACTTTACTCAGAGCCTGCATGAAAAGCTGAGACAGTTATGACAAGTCTTGTCTTTAGCGGAATAATCTCACTCTTCTACCTTTTCTAGTTCACTAGTGATAATCACAATGCAAAACCACCTCTCTGTTCTAGGAATACATCTAGAAAAGGCAGATAGCAAATGCAGCCAGACAATTTCCTCTCAGTTAGAGGCAGCACCTGCATTAAACCGATGGAAGTACAATATTTTTTCACAAATCGTGAATTCGACTCACGCCAGCATTATTTTAAATGGCAGGTAAGGTAACATTCTTGTTAGGCAAGCACCATACCCTGTTTCAGTGTTTGCTCTTTTAGGCTACTCTGAGGAATATTCCACTTAAAAAAAAAACTTTTAATAACACAGTGTTGTTGTTTTTTTAACATCTTTGGCTGTGGTCAGTGCAGAAACATAATAAATAGAATAAAATAAAATAATCCCAAAACTGTACTTATCAAAAGTCATTTGGTTATATAGGAGAGTGGCTTTGTGTGAGCAGAAAGCATTTCTGCTAGCACAAGGTGGGACACCAAAGTTTTCCCAATCGCCCCTGTGCATGGCAGCCCCCATGGCCCCCAAAACCTGCCCCTGAGGATTTGGGGACACTCTGGAACAATATGGAGGATGATATGGAAGGCTGGAATAGGCAGGGGGCAGCCAGTGAAAATTGAGTGCTTTGCCTTGTACAAACTTGCAGGCTTCAGGCTTCCCATAGGCATCTGGTTGGCCACTGGGAAGAGAAGGCTGGTCTAGATAGTCCTTTGGTCTGATCCAGCAGGGCTCTTCCTATGTTCTTATGAGCAAGAGCTCTTTCCATCAGTGCAAAGTCACCATTGGATACACCCCATTATCTATTCATTTTAGTTTTAGAACTTTATTTATTTATTTGCAACATTTCTATACCACTCCATATTCTGTTATGGGATATTCTGGAGTGGTGAACAATTTTTATTTATTTTATTTATTATATTTATACCCTGCCTTTTTTCCTGCAAGGAACCCAAGGCGGCTTACATAATCCTCCTCCTCTCCATTTTATCCTCACAACAACCCTATGAGGTAGGTTGGGCTGAGAGTCAGTGACTGGCCCAAAATCACCCAGTGAGCTTCATGGCCAAGCGGGGACTAGAACCCGGATCTCCCGAGTCCCAGTCCAACACTCTTACCACTACGCCACACTGGTGTACACTACGCCACACAATAAAAATATAAAACAGATTAAAGCAATAGAACAGTATGTTAAAACAGAATCAATGAAAACCATAGCTGGTTAGTTCAGGAAGGCTTCCTGAAATAAAGATGTTTTCAGGAGGCACCAAAAACAATACAATGTTGGCACCTGCCTGACCTCCACAGGCAAGGCCTTTCCAGAGAAATGGGGCTACTACACTGAAGGCTCTTCTTAGGGTGGACTCTAATTGACCCATACGTCCATGTGGAACCGCCAGGAGCATGTCCTCCGATGACCTCAGTGACTGGGCAGGTTGGCAAGGAGAAGGTGCTCTCTCAAGTGGGTGAGGTTAGATCCTGTGGCTAGGCAAGAAGAACTTAATCAACTTCAGAATTCAGATTAAATATAGAGATTAGAAGAGTTCCCCCTGCTCTGTTACTCGATTATTTCTCTGGTTCACTCTGCCCTCCATTCTGCTCCTCCTAAATATGGATTAAACTAGGAAAATTTCTAGAATTAATTCCACACCTGGAGCACATGGAACACTGCCAAAAAATAAAAAAATGAGCCACCCAGACCTCAGTGACTGGGTTCGTATGACATGATCTGATCCCACCCATCATCTTTTATTATTAACACATCTATACAAAATGCCCTCAGGCTTCTGTGACTCTCTCTAAGACAGATATTTAAGCAGCGGGGGTGGCTGGTGTCTCCAGTGTCAGCCGGGCAGTGCAGCCACTCTGTGTTTTAGTCTGAACTTTTAAGGAGCTACCCATGGTGCTGAACCCTACCCCCCTGAAAACAGGTTCAGCACTGTGGATAGGTCTGTTAAAATTCAGACTGCTGCCTGGAGTGGATACACCACCCCACTGACATTGGAGCCACCAGCCACTGCTGTATGTATGTATGTATTTATTTATTTAATGTATTTCTACACAACCCATCAGCCAAAAGGCTCCCTGGCCGGTTTACAAAACAACAATAACAATCAATATAAAACAATCATCATAAGACCAAATAATATCTTTAATATAAAATACAAATACAATACAATACAATAATACAAAGAGCAGCTAGATGAATCAGTGCGGGGGTACAGTAGTAATACAATAAAAATGAGAATAAAAGCCTAACCATTAAAATATTGGGAAAATAAAAAGGTTTTCACCTGGCGCCTGAAAGAATAAAGGGTGGGCACCAGGCGCACCTCTTTGGGGAGCTGATTCCACAAATGGGGTGCCACAACTGAGAAGGTCCTTCCCCTAGTGGCCAACCTCCTAGTTTCCTTTAGAGGGGGCTCTCTGAGAAGAACCTCTGATGAAGATCTCAGGGTCCAGGGAGGCACATACGGGAAGAAGCGTTCCTTCAGATAACATTATTCCAGATGTGGTTGGCTTAATAAAAAAGCAATTCACCAGTAATACCTCTGCAAAAGTCCCAGTGAAACGTGTGTGTGTGTGTGTGTGTGTGTGTGAGTGAGAGAGAGAGAGAGAGAGAGAGAGAGAGAGAGAGAGAGAGAGAGAGAGAGAGAGAACTGGGAGGGTGGATTTGGTGGATTGCATTTCTAGTCATTATTGTCATTATCGCCTACATTTCCTTCTTGACTGCTGCCTCCCCATGCTCCATTTGCAAGGAGACAGGCAGAATGTGCACAGAAACATGCTCTCAATCAATGCTAATTACCACCCCCCTGCTTTTGAATCAAATGTTGTTTGCTTCTGCAGAAACAAGGGCATAGTCATTTAGAGCTGTTAAAAATTACTTCGGCTCTGCTAAACAGAGACCTACCATTTACTGAACATGACTAATGAATTCCCTTCATGGTGGACCAGCTTGCTTTGTTTAAGCAAGATAAATCTGTATAAATACTAGACGTACTTTAATGAGAAAAACAATTATTCAATTAAAACTGCCATGAGTATTTTTAATGTGCCTCCATTTCTGGTGCCCTGTATCGATAGGGATAAGCAGTTAATGATAGAAATAAAAGTACTGTAGAAGCCCATGAAAAGCCCCCCCCCTGCAGTTAGTTTATTCTAAATTGCAGCCTCATGGCCTCTCTGCAGCTCTTCTTGCCCATATAGCTCCTTTTGTCTCTAAGGCATTTGTGCTGGCAGTTTGCTCCTGAGCAGCTAATTAAGAGATCTTCCCTTGGCACCTAAAAGACATTGACCTGGTTCGCACGATCAAAACAAGGCTTAAACATGCCACCGTGGCTTGTTGTGAGCCACGGTGCTTGCCAGGCACAATTTGCATAATCACCGCCGCCTGGCTGCAGCTGATCATGTCATCGCAACCTGAGTGGCATGACTTGTTTGAGGGTTAAACAACCCGCAAATAACCCTACAACAGCTCATGGGTGTTTAATCCTACAAGCCAGCATAGGATCGTAGTTTGACACTGGGTGAGTCTCCCTGGGAAGTGTTCCAAAGATGAGACACCAGAATGGATTAGTCTAGCTGAATGCTGTTCATGCATTTTAACATTTGCATGGGAAAGAGAGAGGAGGAAAGTGAATGATCTCATCAGTTAACATGGGCTAGATGGGATGAAGACTGTTTCACCCCAGTGGACACTCACGGGAAAGATCTATCCATCTTTCCAAAGAAGTTCTGTGACATTTCTGATCAGTGGAATTATACACAAGGCCGTTTGCAACGGAGTGCTCAAACAGTTAAATCCAATGTCATGCAAGTGGACTTCCACTCACACAACAGGCTTCCTCTTACTTTCCTCCTTCCTGCAGCCCTGCCCCCAATCTGCTTTGGAGGGTCCCTGACCCATCAGAGTAAATTTGGGGGGGGGGCATGCAGGGGCAAGGGAAACCCATTCTGTCAGCAGTTTCCATTCCACTGGTGGGTGGCCAGCATTGGATATAACCCAGTTTTCTTGAGGCGTGGTACCTTTTTGGGTGTCTGTGTCCTAGCAGTGATGTCCTATCCAGTAATGAATATCATCATCAGGCGATCACTCGTGACCGAGTAAGATTGTCTTCCGGGATAAAAGGAGGAAATTCTAAAGAAGATTGTGTAGACTCTAGCGATGGGTCCGTAAGTGACTGTGGAGGCCAATTCTAGATCCACACAGCTTCCCACAGTGAGGACACAGGTTACCAGATAGAAGATGGTCCTGTAAAGGATTCATTTGACGTGCTTTTCGCTTAGCACGTTTCTCCCTTTCACCTTGCACTCGGGCTTCTTCAAAGTCCATGGAACCTTTGTGAAAGGCCAACCTCCATTTAGATCGTTCATGGGCCAGAGCTTCCCAGTTTTCGATGTTTATATTGCATTTTTTTAGATTAGCCTTATGAACATCTTTAAACCTCTTATATTGACCACCGATATTCCGCTTTCCATTCTTGAGTTGGGAGTAAAGTAACTGCTTTGGGAGACGGCAGTCAGGCATTCGAACAACATGACCGGTCCACTGAAGTTGGCGTTGAAGGATCATTTTTTCAATGCTAGTAGTCTTTGCTTCTTCCAGTACACTGACATTTGTTCGTCTATCTTCCCAAGTAATTCGCAGGATTTTCCGGAGGCAACGTTGATGAAACCTTTCAAGGAGGTGGAAGTGACGTTTATAGATAGTCCATGTTTCGCAGGCATACAATAGAGTTGGTAATACAATGGCTTCATAAACCAGTGTTTTGGTCTTCTTACAAATATGCAGCCAACTAGTTATGA
The DNA here is from genome assembly GCA_021292165.1 of Shinisaurus crocodilurus. NCBI lineage: Eukaryota > Metazoa > Chordata > Lepidosauria > Squamata > Shinisauridae > Shinisaurus > Shinisaurus crocodilurus. The sequence continues at coordinate 138,283,944 of CM037876.1, read as the reverse complement.
TTATTTAAACTTCCCCTTTCTGCTTGAGCTTGGCCCGAATCCTAAAGAAACAACCAAACTACCATGGAGCTGGAGTCCTGGGGATTGTTGTAAGTGTCCAAAAGTTCCTCCCTTCAACTTACTTCCTCCTTTTATCGCAGACACAGCTGATTAGATAGGTAAGCCTGCTGCTTGGCGCCTTCCCATCCTGAATGTTTTTAATACCTTGGTGCTCTCCAGCCTAAAGGTCATGCTATATTATCCTTCCTCGCAACACCCTTTTTAACTACTATTCCTTTTGGTAACTAAAGGTTACCATGCCATACTAAAAAAGGGACGGCCGTTTCAGTGTGTCTCTTGAGAGGACAGGATACTTTATGGAAGTCTGTTTGTTTTTAAACAGCATTCAGCTCCCACCAAGGTCTAGTGGGGAGTGGAGCACACCTGAACGTATTCCATCAGAAGTGGTACTGCTAATCATTTATTTGATTTGTTTCCCACCTTTCTACCGTGAAAATCAAACTCACGGCGGATTACAATCATAGACAAATAACACTTGATTAAAACAGGAATAAAACAAATATTTTAACACACAATTAAAAATGCAACAACAATTGAATAAAAACAGCACCCAACCCAACAGACCTACTTCTTATACACCAAAGGCCCGCTTGAATTTGCCTGCCGGCGGAAGGCAGATGAGCCATACCCGCCCACGATCCTAAACACATTTACAAGGGAGGAATTCCAATTGAACTGAATGGGACTCGCCTCTGAGTAGACATGCATAGGATTGCCCATCAGAATCCTTATTTAATGAATAATTCAAAAAGTAGACTCTTTGGGATATTTTCCCATTTCCTCTCATATTTGATTTAGCTTCTTTTGCAATTATTATGCAAGGCACATATCTGTTTTTCGATCTGTCATTTGCTTGCAATGAGGCATCAAAGAGTCCACAATGCTGCTAAACAATAAATATCCATTACCTGGGAGGCCTATTAGCAGCCAGCAGCCACTATCCTCAGAGGTATTGCACAAAAAGAAAGAAAGAAGGAAAGAAAGGAATATTCTCTCATTCCTGGAAATGGTGTCTTCCCTTTGCTTGTTTTGGCTCACGGTGATGCTGTAAAATAAAGAAAAGTGATCCTTTTTATTGTCAACATTTCTCAGAATCTCAGTGCTGTGGAGGAGTGATAAAATGTCAGATGTATGGATCACAGTATGTTTTCTGACTCATCAAGGATGATCAGACATGTGTCCATCGGGCTTTTAAGATGCAGAGCTTTTTAAAAAAAAATGAACAAAGATATTCGCAAAGCAACACAACTGAAGCTGAAAGAGTTTTGCTCCTCTGAAACTTGTGATGCCAAGTTGAGAAAAAAAAAACCCACAACAGGCAGGGAGAGAAACCATCCTCATCCACAAAGGTCCAGTTGGGCCCATATCGTCATAGCACCTCATCAGTTTTCAACCATATTGCTTAATACTACACATGGCATCCATCACAAAAACAAACGGACTTAAGTCTAATCACTCGAGTTCTAAATGATGGATGTATTTGAATGGATGAAGTGGGGGTAGGAAGGAGATGAGAGATTGGATATGAACTTGGCTGATTTAACCTTCTGGGAGGGGATTTCTCGAAGATAAATTACTAAATTGAAAGTGCAAGATGATTTTTAAAAACCCCTTTAGATTTGCCAGTGGTTTCATAGATTCATAGATTATAGAGTTGGAAGTGGCCTACAAAGCCATCAAGTCCAAACCCCTGCTCAATGCAGGAAACTAGAGGACGGGTCTCCCATCCAAGTAATAACCAGGCCTGACCCTGCTTAGCTTTCCACGCTCAGACAAGCTGAGCCAGCGTGAGCCACAGGCCTGTAGTTGTTAGGAAGAAGAGCCATGCTAAATCAGACCAAGGGTCCATCTAGTCCAGCATTCTGTTCACAGCTTCACACAGTGGCCAATCGGCTGCCCAAAGGAAACCCACAAGCAGGACTTGAGTGCAACAGCATCCTCCCACCCATGTTCCCCAGCAACTGGTGTACATAGGGATACTGCACCTGACCAGGGGCAGAGTGTATTAGCATTGACAGGATAAAACTTAGTTGAATCATATAAATAATCCAATAGAGTGCCAACCATTGTGCAGATACATCAGTTGTCCCAGTCCTCTGCAGGACACCAAAAACCAGATGCCAAGAAAGTTGAAGATGCAAGAAGGTTCATGGAGGGGGCAAAGGAGGGAGGGAGAGGGAAAGAGGAGGCATGGACCCCATGCTGGGGAATGAGTATTATAACATAACCCCCCTATTGCATGGCAAGGGCACAATCCTAGTTCCAGGAAAGGGTCGAAATACAGGTACAGGGACAGTTTGGATGCCTAATCAGAACACTGAAATCCTGGTGGATGACTCTAGCAAAAAAGACATTTCTTGTGTCAATAAACTGAATTATTGAACTTAAATTAGTATGAAACCATGACATTTGTCTGGTGTAAACTAGAAAACTATGTTCCTACCTATCATGACACTGACCACAGTGGAGAGATAGTTCAATAATGAGGCACACTGGTGCAAGCTGTGGAAGTGCTGAACTTAGAACCAGGCCCTGATCCTGAGTCAAAGCCCTGTAAGTCAGGAGTCCCTTGAGACAGGGCCACCTGAATTGGAATCCCCAAAGACAACACCCCACCCTAAGCAAGATTCTTCTGGGAAACCAACCCTTGTTAAACTGGGGGCTCTCACACACCCCTGGCAAAGCATAAAGTGGGAGCTGACTGATGGGCAATGGAATAATAAACTCCAGGCCTGAGGACTACCCCTTTAAGGCTATCCTGGAAGGGGTGGAGTCTGTGATGGGTGCCCAATAGGGGTAAAAGACCTCAGCAGAGCTCCAGGCCTTGTTGGAGCAAAAACAAACTGTCTGCTTAGAGCTATCCAAGGTTCTAGCTTAGGGAATGGACAAATGTCAATTGTGGTATCTCTCTGTTTCCAATTTTTCCAACCTTACACCCATTTCATCCCATTTCCATGTCAGTTTGCAATTTATTAATTTTTAAAAAGTCATCAGCACACACAAAAATCACACATGTTTTCATGCATGTTTCTCCCAATTTTTGTACTCAAATTTGCCTAATACGTACATTTTGGGTTTTTTTCCAAACCAGTTTCCCTAATATATGTTATTTTCATTAATATACACATTTTCTTGCATACACTTTCCCCTAATATACACATTTTATGTGTATTTTGTGATTGGAGAACTGTGCTGAAAAATTTAGAAAAGTGAGAATATTAACGTATAGCTGCCTTTTGGTACATGCATTGTTTCAGGTACTACAAACTAGGTAGGTTTACATTAAAATGTGAACCAAATGAATTTCTCTCCGCCGCTCCACACCATCCCCAATCCAGCCTGACACTACCTACAACCTGCCACTCTCAGGCATCTCTTATGTTCCAGGGGCTTTCACTTGTGAACAGGCTGAGACACTAAGCAAAATTTTGTTCTACATTTCTTTAATTATATATTTTTAATTACTAGGCATGTTGCTTCCAGAAGTGATTTGTAATTCTAGATTCTATTCGGAGACCATGTCCTAAATTATCTTTCTTATTTGTTTGTGTATAGACTATCTGTAAATGAAATGATTAGCTTTCTTCCATATTGGTCCTGAAGACAACAGGAAGCTAAGTATATGTTGGTACACCTATGAAGCTTTGGCTCTTTGATGTAAAATGCAAAAGAAGAATATTATACTTGAAAATTAAAAACCTTGTCAAATAGATATTGGGCGGCTTCACATGTCACGCTAAGCCAGCCTGTGAATAGGCCACAGTGGGTTGCTTGTTTGCTGAACAGCCCATAGTATTCCCAACAGACTAATGAGCTTGTTCTTCCCCCTCCTGCCCCCTCAGTCCTCCAGCTGGCTCTGGCATGTATCCCAGTGTCCTTTGCAGCAGAACCTGTCTTGTCTCTTCCTCCCCACTCTGATCGCTACCCTCTGTGTTCACTGCCATTTTTGTGTGTGTGTTTTTCCAGAGTCTTAAAAAAGAGCAATTGGGGTCATTTTTTAAAATTTTTTATTTTTTCAGACCCTGAGAATTGCACAACTGTGTTTGTAATTTTTTTAAATTATTTTGTCAGACTTTTGCAAGTGTGCAAGTGTGCTCTTATGAATGTCCCATATGTATAGTCTTTCCTGGTCAATTTCCTTGTATGTTTCAGCTGTTAAAGGAATGCTGCAAAGTGGAATAGGTAACATATATGGAAATTGACAAGGCGAGACTTCAAATAGGCTAATTTGTGCCAGTTGCCAGGGACCAATTGCCAAGATGTCCATTGAAAAGCACCAGTAAAAGGGGGGGGGGGGAGCAGCAAAAGAAGGTGCACCAAAAGGCTGGGGGACAATATCTCCCCCTTAGCAATGTAATCCTTTCAATTTTAAGTGTTGAACTGACACTTCTCCGTGCCCTCCACCTTTTCAACACTTCCCCAAGTCTCCAGCTATTCCAGAAAGGTTCCCCAACAGTGCTAAAAAAATAAAAATAAAATATGCATAAATGCATGCAGATTGAATTAATGGCTGGGAGGTAAATGGAGGGGGAACTTGTGCACCTGCAATAATGGAGCAGTTAATTTACTTCCCAGCCATTATATTTGTGTACATTTCTGTGGTTTAAAAAAAACTTTCAGGGAACACCAGTAACCGCAGCAGTAACTGCTCGGAAAGGGAATTGCAAAAAAAAGGTGGGGGGAATTAATATGTCTGCTTTCTGGAGCCACTGCTGTGCTCTCCATGGCGACTGCAAGGAGGCGGGGAAACAATCCCCATTCAGATTTCCCCATCCCAGCTTCTAGCAGTATCTATGGTCTTGGAGGGGGAACTCCGACATATCTTTTGCTCCCAGAAACCACAAGATTACTCCTTTAATGGATTTTTAAAGGTTTCAAATTGTTTTAAAGCCCCCCCCCCCCAATTTTAAAAGTTTTTTGTTCCACGTTTTAACTGTAAGTTGCTGGTGGGGGGGGGGCAGGTGGTTTCCTATTTTGGCTGAAAGGTGACTCAAAAATGTACAAATAAAATAAAATAAAATGTTCTTCAAAAAGGTGATGGCTTCAATTAGCAACTGAGCTTTTAAAAAGTTGACTTCCCCCAGATCAGTTAACTGGAAGGGAAGAGAAAGTAGGGAGTGAGGGCTGAGTTCAGCCCCCCCCCCTTTAAATGGCTAATCAGTGGAATTGCAGTTTGTTTGTCTGTAAAGGTGTCATGGGCATCCACCTGCATATGCTGTCCAATCCAAGTTGGATCAGGGTGCATGTCTCTAACTAGATGACAAAAATTATTATTATTTCTTAAGCAGGGAAACAGAAGAAAAGGGAATGGAGCCAAACTCAGTACACAAAGTTTACATTGGCCGTAATCAGTAACATATCTTGAACAGAAATGTATTTGATGTGGGAGTCAGTGGGACAAAGTGTCCTATGTTCACAGAAATGCATCTGGGGTTCTTAATTCTGCCAGTGCACAAGCGGTAAAGCCTTTTGTGTTGTAACTGAGTTTTGATTCCATCCCCCACCCCAACACTGACAGCGATAAATTAAAGTTTACTTGCTACAGTCTCAAGCCAAGTGACCGACTTGACATTTCTGCATGTATGACATTAATCAAGTGTGGTCTTGGACTGCGGAGGACACATTGCAAAATGCTCCCTGCAAATTGACTTCGGCATACTCAAGAACAAGGTCCAACAACTGCTGGCAGAACGCTGGCCTTTGTGTCTCACATCCAGCAGCTTGCATCTTACCAAAATTTCTTGGGAGACATAGTAATTGTAGCACCCAAGAGGATGCTCAGTGAGACTGTTACACCCACTAGTGACACATCTACACCTGTGGTTAGCTCTGCTGTGTAAACATCTGTGCTCCTCTCATTCTGCTCCTGATAGTGCTACTGGAGCAACATTCATTTCTCACTGAGATTTTTTTTTTAAACACCCGTATTCCCCTGGACGCCCATTCAATCTGATGTTGCATATGAACATTCATGTCAAGTGATCATTTGCCTGTGTGAATGGGCTTAGGATATAATGCCAGAGAGAGAGATCTCTTCCTCCTCTCACTCCCCTTCCCTCTTCCCTCCAACAGAGCTTTTCTATCGCTTCAGACACAGTGCTTTTCAATTGAGTCAGTTCACACAACCATCAAAGGCTGAGCAATCCAATGTCGAGAAATCATTTGAGAAATCAGGTGTTGAATATTTATTTATGGTCTTCTGACCACATCAATGTATAAAACAATACAAACAAGGTACGCCAGCTCTTAATTATACACTCAAAGTAAAAGCCTAGAGCAGGGCTCTCCAACCTTGGGTCCCCAGATGTTGCTGGACTACAGCTCCCAGAATCCCTTGCCATTAGCCATGCTGGCTGGGTATGGGAGCTGTAGACCAGCAACATCTGGGGACTCAAGGTTGGAGAGCCCTGACCTTAGAAAATAAAAACAGAATCAGACAAACATAGAAGGTCACTCTAATCACAATAGCAACACTCAGAAATTTTGCACATTTGAGAAATCAATACAGTAATACCTTGGATTGCAAGTAACTTGGTTTGAGAGCGTTTTGCAAGACAAGCAAATTTTTAAATATTACCGGTATTTAATTTTTTAAAACTTGATATACAAGCGACGTCTTGCAATACAAATACTGTAGTACGGCTTAAATTAAAAATCTCTGTACAATTTTTTTTGGGGGGATTTCGTTTTGATATAAGAGTGTTTTGGATTACAAGCACGTTTCCGGAACGAATTATGCTCTCAATCCAAGGCATGGCTGTACATATGAGAACTGGCCCGGAAGGCCCATTTCCCACATTCACTTTGGCCGTGTTAAAAGTTAAAGTTGATGTTTACATTCCCAGTGCTGCACGGCAAAACATTTCTTATGAACGCACCTCTTGGTAGTGACATCTGCTACTTACCATGTCAGGGAACCTGTCCTTTCCGTGCTTTTATCTTGGCACGGTAGGTACCAGCTATTGCCAAAGAGGGGTTCAAATTCTAAGAAATGTTCCTTACATGAAATACATGAGGCAAACTTTTACCACATCAAACATAAACATGGGAATTAGACCAAAGCTTACATATGTGCTACAAGCATATGCTACCAACTGCAGTTGCAAAGGTGAGCAGAGTACAGAGGCCTAATCAAGGCCAAAGTTATGCATGTTTCAATCCATTTCTTTTCCAATGGAAGAAAGTGAAATGCTCACATTTCCCCAAGTTTTTTTTTAGGGCTATAACAAACCAGTCACCCGCAGCTTGCCACCCCAATTCGCAGGCGGTGTACCCAGGGCTGGTGCATGGCAGTTTGGTGCCCTAGGCAAGATCAGATATTTAGCGCGCCCCCTTCCCACTTGAGCCCTCCCTCCCTCCAGCCCTATGCCCATTATGAAATAAAAGTCAATTGGCAAAACCTAAAAAAAATATTATCATAATAAATTATTATCCTATTCCTTAGCATATTTGATCACTGGGATTCTCTGGTCTGTCTTCCCTCTCTTTCTCCCCCCCTCCTTTTCTTTTCTTACCCTTCTCTCTCTTTCGTTCTCTCTCTCTCTCTCTTCTTTTTGTTCCCCTCCCCCTTTACCTTCTTTTTTCTGTGTATGTGCAAAATTTATCTCTCCTCCTCCCCCCACCACACCCCATCTCCTCTCCTGCAAGCTCCTCTTCCCCCCACCCTCTCCAATTTCTACTTTCGCGTGCATGCAAAATTCTGATTTATTTTTTGCTTCTGATATTTATTATTAAATAAAAAATTATTATTAATTTTTTTTGCTCCCCCAGCCCCCCTTCCTCCTCCTCCCCCACCCCCACTCCTTTTATCATTCTCCCTGGCTAGGGGTGGGGGCTCCTCAGCTTGGGGAGAGTTCACTCTGGTTACCCCCCTCTCTCTTTCTGCCTCCCTCCCCCCCACCTCCTCCAGCGCCGCTGCTGCTGCCACCTACCTCCCTACCCCCCCTCTTCTCCTCCTCTTATCGCCCCATGTGCTGTACGAGAAAGCAGCTTTGCTAAAGAGACCCACTTGCGAAAGAAACAGGAGCGGCATAAGGCTCAGGCAAGCGGCAGCGGCAGCAGCGGCAGCAGGAGGACTGGCGAAAAAAAGGAGAGAGCTGAAGTAGCCGCAGCGGGGAAAGAAAAGGAGGAGGGGGAGAGGGGGGGAAGAAAGAAAGACAGACAGAAAGAGAAAGCAAGCCTGGGGACAACAAAAACAGAAGAAGAGATTGGCACACGGAGAGAGAAAGAAGCGAAGCGAAGGGGGGAAAACCAGGGAGGCTTCTGATTTGGTGTGGTTTCTGCGCCCCATTTAGCCATGCGCTCTAGGCAGCCGCCTAGTTGGCCTAATGGCAGGGATACTGAAGAGTCCTTGGTCTCAAGTCATGAGTCGAGTCACGAGTCTTTGGACCCGAGTCTCGAGTCCGAGTCCAAGGTCCAAAATGGTGACTCCCGAGTCCCGAGTCACTCCCAAAGCTGACTCCACGAGTCCCTATTAAAATCAATGGGGGTTTCCCCAACAAAATAAGGCTACTTCAGATGTGTGGTTTAAATAAATTCTAGGCACAAGTGTGCCTTTTTATTTCAAAACTCTGCCACTGATTTTGGCAAGAACAGACCAGGCAGACAAACCCAAAATAACCAGGCAGGCAGAGGAAGGCAGGGAACCCCAAAGCAGGCAGGCAGAGGCCTTTGTCTTGGACAATTTAACTGTTGAACTGGTCAAGAAGAGACCAGGCAGGCAGAGGAGGCTGGGAACCCCAGGCAGGCAGGCAGAGGCAGCCAAACCCAAAATGTCTGAAAGGTTGCATTTTAGAAACATGATTTTAAAAAATAAACTTGCTGTACTTCCTAAAACTTATCCATGCTGCATTTGAGGAACATGATTTTTTCTAAATGTTTGGCCCCCATTCTGAACGGTGAGATCTCATCACAATTCCACCCTCACTGAACACCCGCTCCACTGGTGATGAACTTGCTGGAACCAAAAACACACTCAGAGCAGCCACACAGAGTAATCTCAGGTCCTTCTTCTGCCTCTCCCAAGTACGCAACACATCAATCAAAATAAATCTTGACACTGTTGGGGCTGCACTCCTGGTAGCCGTCCATAGTGGCCGAGCAGCGGCGCATCTCGCTTCCATGCGCTCTTCGCCTGCAGTGACGCTCCTCTCCACTCCTTCTGGCACAGCCCAGGGATGTTGAAGAGTCCTTGGTCTCGAGTCCCGAGTCGAGTCTCGAGTCCCATTAAAAATATTGGGACTCAAGTCCGAGTCGAGTCAGAGGGGGGACTCAGTCCGACTCACGAGTCGAGTCCTCGAGTCCGAGTCCCCATCCCTGCCTAATGGTAGCACCGACCCTGGGTGTACCAAGGACTGGGTACTAAATTTTTCCTGGGTGTGGAGAAGCAAACTGGTTCGCTGGTTTAGGCGAGGGTGCTTAGTCTGTTTAATGCTTCCATCTGCAAGGATGACAGCGGCAGGGGGCTTCCTCTCTTCTCTGACTCCCCCCTGCAATATTCCTTCCAGTGCTTTAAATTAAAGCCGTGGCCGCCGGAGCTCTCTCTTCAGCTGCCGCCACACCCAGCATACTTGGCTGATTCCTGGCTACAGGGAAGACAGGTATGTAGGTCTGGGGCATGTCAGGGTCAGCTGGGACCTCCTGAAGGCCCAGGGCCTTGGCAACTGCCCAAGGATTCTACCTTGTGACACTGTTCCCTGAAACAACTGATCAGTGGGCAGGGATGGGGACTCGGACTCGAGGACTCGACTCGTGAGTCGGACTGAGTCCCCCCTCTGACTCGACTCGGACTCGAGTCCCAATATTTTTAATGGGACTCGAGACTCGACTCGGGACTCGAGACCAAGGACTCTTCAACATCCCTGGGCTGTGCCAGGAGGAGTGGAGAGGAGCGTGATTGCCAGTGAAGAGCGCATGGAAGCAAGGTGTGCTGCTGCTCGGCCACTATGGACGGCTACCAGGAGTGCAGCTCCAACAGTGTGTCAAGATTTATTTTGATTGATGTGTTGCGTACTTGGGAGAGGCAGAAGAAGGACCTGAGATTACTCTGTGTGGCTGCTTTGAGTGTGTTTCTGGTTCCAGCAAGTTCATCACCAGTGGAGCGGGTGTTCAGTGAGGGTGGAACTGTGATGAGATCTCACCGTTCCAAAATGGGGGCCAAACATTTAGAAAAAATCATGTTCCTCAAATGCAACATGGACAAGTTTTAGGAAGTACAGCAAGTTTGTTTTTTAAAATCATGTTTCTAAAATGCAACCTTTCAGACATTTTGGGTTTGGCTGCCTCTGCCTGCCTGTCTGGGGTTCCCAGCCTCCTCTGTCTGCCTGGTCTCTTCTTGACCAGTTAGACAGTTAAATTGTCCAAGACAAAGGCCTCTGCCTGCCTGCTTTGGGGTTCCCTGCCTCCTCTGCCTGACTTGTTATTTTGGGTTTTTCTGCCTGGTCTGTTCTTGCCAAAATCAGTGGCAGAGTTTTGAAATAAAAAGGCACACTTGTGCCTAGAATTTATTTAAACCACACATCTGAAGTAGTCTTATTTTGTTGGGAAAAAAACCCATTGATTTTAATAGGGACTCGTGGAGTCAGCTTTGGGAGTGACTCGTGACTCGTGAGTCACCATTTTGGACCAAGGAATCGGACTTGGACTCGAGACTCGGGTCCAAAGACTCGTGACTCGACTCGTGACTCGAAACCAAGGACTCTTCAACATCCCTGTCAGTGGGAATGCTGATCGCCTTGAAAGGCTGTGCATGAGGACATCCACTGCTGTGCCCGCACACAGTTGGGCCGGGGCCCATGCCTCCAGTAACTTCCACCCCACACTATGAAAGCAACATCTGTTCTAATGTGCACATATTTTTCAAGGAGCACTAGGTCACCATTTCAAGTGGGCACGTTTAATGAAAACATAGTTTCCATGAGAAACAAAAGAGACCGATATGAAACAATGCGACATGAGCTAGGGCAAAAGATCAGATAAACAATCATACTCTTTTATTGAACAATTACGGACATACACCCACTTTCATAATGGAACAGGATATTAGATATTAATGACATGGAAGGGTTGGCATTCTTATATAAACCATTTTCAATCTGATACACCCTTTTCTTATTTAGCTTTCAAATGCACATGCCAGTCAGAACTTCAGGCTCATCTGGATAATACTGATTATCTGGACCCATTTCAGTCAGGTTTTAGGCCCGGGCTGCCTTGGTTGCCCTGTGGGATGACCTTTGCTGGGGAAAAGACATTGGGAGCGTGCCCCCGTTGGTTCTCCTAGGCTGCTTAATGCCTTTCAATATGGTATCCTTCTGGAGAGGCTGTCCAAATTGGGAGTTGGAGGCATTGTTTTACAGGGTTTCTGTTCCTACAGGAATGGCTGGTTCCTGAAGGTGCTGCTAGGGGACTACAGTTCTGCCTCTTGGAGACTCCATTGTGGCGTTGTTTGGAGGAAAGGGGCAACGGGTCATCAATATGTGGATAACATTAAACTCTATCTCTCCTTTTCATCAAATGCAGGTGAGGCAGTGATTATCCTGAATCTGAGCCAGTGGTTGGTCTTAGTTATGGGCTGGAAGAGGGCCAATAAATTGAAAATCAATCCAAACAAGATGGAGGTCCTGGTAGCTGGTGGAACATGGAGTTCAACTTGCTCTAAATAGGGTTGCGCTTCCCCAGGAGCAGGGCCGGATTAACATAGGGGCGATTGGAGCGCCCGCTCCAGGCCCAAAGCAGACAATAGGCCCACAATATAGGGACACGCGGCAAAGTACGGGCTCGAAAACGGTAAGTGGTTGGAGCAGGGAATCGGGTAGCTTACTGCACGCACGCACGCACACCCCCAACGAAGTGCCGTGCAAGGAATTACCTGGGAGGGCTAGCCTAAATGACGGGACAGCGCTGAAAGGGAGGGAGAAGCAGGCAGAGTGTGCAGCGCGACCGAGCCCACCTCAACGGAGGCAAAGTGCGTCGGCGCGTCTCACCTCTATGCTACTGCGAAGAGCTATTCTCCTCTCGGGAAGCAGACGCTGCAGCGTCCGCCCGGCGGAGAGCAAAGGCAGAAACAAAGCAAGGAAAACAAAGGTAGGATCACAAAACAAGCATCACTCCCCAGCGAGCCCAAAGAAAAGATATACAGGGAAGGCAAGGTTGTTGCTGCAGACTCCCTCCTCCAGACCGCAGAGGGACCCACGGAGCAGGCGCTACCCGGCGAGAGCCGCAGGCACCGAACACGCTGCCGCGGCCGCCGCAAACACACACCTCACCAAAACAAAAGTAAGCCAAAAGCGCGCCCTTAACAAAAAAAACAAACTCCCGAAGCCCCCCTAATCAAGGCAACTTCGCAAGCAAGCCACCCCCAGAAGCCCCCAAACCGTGCGAAGGCACAGGACGCAGTCCAAGACGAAGGAGATCTGAGGCTCCGGTCTTCTCCCCGCAGCTGCACGATTTGAGTTAGCTCTGATCGTTATCATTCAGCATAATTAATGATTTTTTCAAGATTAGAAAGGTGTTCTAAGCACATCTGCATTACAGGCTTGAGGCAAGACCTAGCAAGAACTGTTGTTCTCAAATTAGCATGGTAGGTTTTTGCATTTCAATCACTGTTACTACATTTCTTGAAGCACATGGGGGCTTGCTAGGGTCTGTATATTCAGATTTAGAAGGGACCTCTCTCTCCAGCCTCGAGCAAAGATCTTTCTGATTCGCAGCTCAATTGTTCAAATGCTAGTTTAACAAAAACACAAAAACAAAGCAACAAGAACAACACAATTATTCTTGGTCAAGCAAAGCTTCTGGCTTTTTGTTGTGGCTGCTTTTTCTTTTTTAATAAATAAATTTGGGGGAAATTGGGAAGACCCTTGCTGATGAGCGCAGGAGTTTTTGAGTTTGGCACTTTAATTGGTAATTAAATATTTAATTTGTTTTCATATAAAATTGCATCTCATTTTATTTATTTCCATAAAAAGGCCCACCAAAATCCTCAGCACCAGGCCCATAATGCTCTTAATCCGGCCCTGCCCAGGAGGAGCAAGTTCATAGTCTGGGGCTTCTCACAGATCCAGCTATGTCACTTGAGGTCCAAGTAGCCTCAATGGCATGAAGTGCTTTTTATCAGCTTTGGCTGATCTACCAGCTACAACCCTCCCTGGACAGAGACAGCCTGGCTACAGTTATCCATGCATTGGTAACCTCCCAACTCGATTATTGCAATGCATTACACATCGGGCTACCTCTGAAAATGGTCCAGAAAGGAAACTTCAGTTAGTGCAGAATAGAGTAGGGAGACTGCTTACTTGGACTGGCCGTTTTGAACATACTACTCCAGTGCTGCATCAACTGCACTGGTTGCCAGTTGGTTTCCAGGCCTGATTCAAAGTGTTGATCTTTAAAGCTCTAAATGGCTTAGGACCAGTCTAGCTGAAGGAGCGTCTTCTCCCATATGTTCCTGCCCAACTGCTAAGAACCTCTTCAGAGGCTCTTCTCTGCGTGACACCACCCACAATACTACATCGTAGGGCTACCAGGGGAAGAGCCTTCTCTGTAGTGGCCCCGTCTGTGGAATGCCCTTCCCAAGGGGATCCACTTGACATCTTCACTGTATATGTTTAAATTCCAGGTTAAGACCTTCCTTTTCCAGGAGGCATTTAATTTTTAATCTGGTGCTCTGATTATTAAGTTGGCTCTTTCATATTTTTAATGTTTTAATAGTTTATATTTTCATTGTTGTATTTATTGTTTTGGTTGTTATTTTATTGTTGTTTTGGGGATTTTTTATTATTGTAAACTGCCCCAAGGGTGCCTGCCAGTTGGGTGGTATTTAAGTGAAATAAATGAATATATATATATAAATACATTTCTAGTGGTTCAACTGGACACAAAGCCGGCCCTGCTATACAGCAGGGTGAAGCAACCTGCTTCAGGTGGCAGTAGGGTGGGGTAGGGAATCGCTGAAGACTTGAAAACTGGCTCCTGAAAGTTGCAGCAAGTATTTTTAAAGAATTGGCCCTTGCAGGTGGCTGGGGTGGTGACACTATTTTATTTCAGGCAGTAAAATGTCTTGGACTGATACTGACTGTACATCAAAAATCTTCCTGACTTTAAGGATCTTGCAGTTTAGTCTAACCACCACACCACCACCACCCTGCCCTAAAAAAAAGCTGTCTGCAGTTAAGTCTAACAAAATGGAAAAGAAAGAAGAAAAAAACAATGGGCACAACATTTTTTTCTTGCTTCAGTAAAAATATCAGCGACAACAAAAGACTGAAACTCTGATTTATTGGAGTGTGGGAGGTGGCTGGGAGAGATCCTCATCTAACATATATACTTTATGTTTACCTTTCCACACCAAGTTTGATCTACACTACAGATGGCAAATTTCCCCCTGCCTCAGTTCAGAATTGGTTCAGTCTCTTTGTGCTTTCTCAGTGGAAGGTTGGGCTCGTCCAAGGACAGAGTTGAAATGAAGAATAAAAAATCATACCAGAACTGTATTTTTAATAACTAATCGTTTTCCATTCACTTTGTGAACACAATTAAAGATACTTCTCTTCTCCCTGTCCTTAGTTGGCATATTTAGAGAGAATATCTTCTAGATGGCCTTGACAGTTTATCCCTGTGTGCTAGTGCATTCCTTGATTGAATTCAGTTTTACTGTCCTGTGTATTCTTTCAGCTCAGTTTGCTTTGCCATCTTCATCTAACATACACTATTTTTTAAAAAAATTCTTTGGTCTGTAGAAGTAGTGTCAATCCATTAGTAGCAACAAAGGAACTGGCTTGCTCTGGCTTCTTTTTTAATCTCAGCAAACAATGAGAGAAGATTTCAAAAGAAAGAATGTGCTAAGCATATTGAGAATACAGAGCTGATGGCTCTCTCCTGCCAAATATGTTTTTGTATTAAATCGCAATGAACAGTGTATCTTTCTGTGCACTTACACAGCTGGTATTTGCCGCAAGGCCACTAAGCATGCTATAAAATTAGATGGTACATCTGGATGCATGGATATCAGGGCGGTATCCGAAGGTGGGCCATTGGGGCCTGCAAGCTCAGGGATATTTCAGCCCCCCTCTCTGAATGTTAAGCTTTCATTTAAACATTAGCCCTTCAAAGTCTAGGGCCCTGCAGCCCTGGGGCCCCCCAAGGATCACCCAGGGAATGGCAGGAGATGCGAGCAGCAGGGCAACAGAAGCAAACTCCATTTTATTCCTGTAGTCATGACGGTGCTGTGCTTTAAGTGAATTTAAGATGCAAAACTGCACATGCTCCAAGAGTCTTTTTTTAAAAAAAATCTAGACTGGCAAACTGTTCTGTTGTTGTTCTAATCTTACCAAGAAAGTAGAAGCAGTTTTAAAGCACAGAATGGTAGTTGGAGGGGAAGGAAGAGAAGTAATTCACATGGCAGTCTAAATCCAATCCCCAGCCCCTATTAAGACCATGAAGTCCAGGTTCTAAAATTACCTAGCTCCACCACTGCCTTCAACTCGTGGAAATATAAGGAAAAGCACGCAGGCCGTATTTTGCCCAGTTGCTCAATAAGAAGTAATACAATTAGATAATGTTAAACATACTGGGCTACAGTATAGGCCTGGCATCTACACCAGGCATGGTTGGGCAAATGTCAAGGCCCATGGGCTCCGGAGGGCCCACCAGGCTGATACCAGGATTGTGTTTATTTTAATGGGACCAAAATATATACCCGTGTAGCTTTCCTATCTGATAAAAATATATTGTGTGAAATGAAATGAATAAGAATTGCATTTTGTTATTGGCCATATTTGTCTGGTTGCTGCATCTGGGTGTGTGTGGTGGTGGTTCCTATTGCTGTCATGTTGGTTTTCTTATATTTTCCCACATTTGTTTCCTTAAGGCTCAGTGTTCATGAAAACCTTTTGATTCCTCAATGGTTTCAGCTTAGTTCTCTTTTGCTTTCACACAAAGCCTTTTGGGGTCACCATAAATTACGTGATATATATTCTATGTCAGTAGCTTTCCTGCTATTTCAGTGAAGTCAGGGTTTAATTTAAAAAGGAGAAAAAAATTATATGCTGCAATGTGCTGTGTAATCCTATGCATGTTTACACAGAAGTAAGTCCCACTGTATTCAGTGGGGGTTTCTCCTGAGTAAGTGTGTTTGGGATTACAGACCATGTGGGCTAGCCCTGCCCCCATGCCAGGCGCTATGCTGCTGGTGCATGCCCCCCACTGGCTGCACATTTGGCCAATCTATATTTGAGGAATCTAGATTGGCTTAGTTGCTTAAGTCACCTACTGCCTCATTTATTCAATAATCAAGGAATCTCTGACACTTGCTCCTTGATATTCAGGTTTTCTATTTTTATTTTCATTTATTATTTTGTTGGCAACTCTAACACAAGAAATCCAGTCTGGAGAAAAGAGAGTTCATGGAAAATTATGTTACTTTGTAATGCACCACGAACACTGGAATACAGCAGAATCCTAAAATAAATGTTTATCCATGTGAACATCTTCCTTCAAAGACAGGGTTCTGTCAGTGATACCATGCAGTGATATTATACACTTCCTCTTATACACTGTATACATTATACACTTACAGATAACTCAATATCATCATCAGGCGATCACTCGTGACCGAGTAAGATTGTCTTCCGGGATAAAAGGAGGAAATTCTAAAGAAGATTGTGTAGACTCTAGCGATGGGTCCGTAAGTGACTGTGGAGGCCAATTCTAGATCCACACAGCTTCCCACAGTGAGGACACAGGTTACCAGATAGAAGATGGTCCTGTAAAGGATTCATTTGACGTGCTTTTCGCTTAGCACGTTTCTCCCTTTCACCTTGCATTCGGGCTTCTTCAAAGTCCATGGAACCTTTGTGAAAGGCCAACCTCCATTTAGATCGTTCATGGGCCAGAGCTTCCCAGTTTTCGATGTTTATATTGCATTTTTTTAGATTAGCCTTATGAACATCTTTAAACCTCTTATATTGACCACCGATATTCCGCTTTCCATCCTTGAGTTTGGAGTAAAGTAACTGCTTTGGGAGATGGCAGTCAGGCATTCGAACAACATGACCAGTCCACTGACGTTGGCGTTGAAGGATCATTTTTTAAATGCTAGTAGTCTTTGCTTCTTCCAGTACACTGACATTTGTTCGCCTATCTTCCCAAGTAATTTGCAGGATTTTCCGGAGGCAACGTTGATGAAACCTTTCAAGGAGGTGGAAGTGACGTTTATAGATAGTCCATGTTTCGCAGGCATACAATAAAGTTGGTAGTACAATGGCTTCATAAACCAGTGTTTTGGTCTTCTTACAAATATCCTGATCCTCGAACACTCTATGTTTCATTCGAGAAAATGCGGCACTTGCGGAGCTCAGACGATGCTGGATTTCACTGTCGATATTAGCTGTAACAGAAAGATAGCTGCCAAGATAGAGAAAATGATCAACATTTTCCAGTATTGTCCCGCCAAGCTGGATAGATGGCATCACCAAAGGATTGGCTTGCACTTGCTGATGAAGCACTTTGGTTTTTTTGATGTTAAGTGAGAGACCAAGTTTTTCGTATGCTTCTGCAAAAGCATTTAGGATAGTTTGGAGATCATCCTCTGAATGTGCGGAGACCACATTATCATCAGCATACTGAAGTTCCACAACGGAGGTTGTAATTACCTTACTTTTTGCTTTCAGCCTGCTGAGATTAAAAAGCTTTCCATCTGTTCGATATATAATTCCCACACCGGTGGGAAGTTTCCCCTTGACAAGATGTAAAACCATGGTGATGAAAATGGCAAATAATGTTGGGGCGATAACACATCCCTGTTTAACACCTGATCCCACTTTAAATGGAGCACCATGAGAGCCGTTGTTGTCCAAAACCGTTGCCGTCATGTTGTCATGGAGAAGTCACAGGATATTCACAAATTTATTGGGGCATCCAATTTTCATAAGGATAGTCCAGAGAGCTGTACGGTCTACAGTATCAAAGGCCTTAGCCAAATCGATAAATGCCATATAAAGGGGTTGATTTTGCTCCCGGCATTTTTTAAGATGGCTACCACTTGTGAAGTGGAACAGTTCTCCCTCTTTGTTTTGATCTGGGTGCACAGAAGAGTAGAATGCTTAGCAGAAAACCATTTGTTACTGGGTATTATTGACTATCAGTCGAGTCTGGGTATTTTGCCTTAGATGGACAGTACCACCTGTCTTGTTCAGCATTCAAAAGCAACCTGAGTCTGAGAACACCCAGTTCCAGCACGCTGGGGGACTCTATCAGTCTCACACCACTCACTAGGTTATCTGTGAATGCTTTTACACCCTCTTGAACTCCAAACACCATCCAAACATCTGGCAAAGCACAAGCTTGGGGATGGTTGCTATAGAAGAAGGAATTTCAGTTGATGTTTTACCCCTGGAATTTCAGCTCTGCATGAGAAGCTGCAATGGTAAAAATCTCTTCTTCTACGCAATCATGAAAGAAAGAGGGATGGTGTCCTTGAGATTTAATCCATGTTTTGCAATGTCCTGCAAAGGTGTGGGTATACAAAGCTGTGAGCTATTTGTCATGCAACACACTTTTTCTCTCTTATTAACTAGTGTAAATAAACACCGAACAGAGCTGCAATAATTCCCTGGATCCAGACATCCATTTACTTTCTGTCTGAGATGGTATTTCAAACTTGTATTCAGTCTATCCATATGAAACATTCTTGTATGGTGGAAAAGACACAATGGCAGATGTCCAATTTATTGATTTAGTCGTGACGTTCTGTCTGATTTATTTATTTAACAGATTTATATACCACTTGCCATATTCAAAAAATATATCTTCTACTCTGCCCAGAGTTTGGATCCATTCTGCTCATCCTCACACGGAAGAAAGGTTTTGACTTTGTGAACCAGCCCTGCGAGGACACTGCTGTCACTCAAATCAAGAGCCAACAAGCAAGGGAACAATCTTTATTGATTGGTTGGGAGCACACCCTAGTGGGGAAGCTAGGCTCATTCCTGCCATGATGAACCATGTTTTATTGTCATGACTGAACACAGCCAGTGGGTGAGCTGGACATAGATTTAAGTGTGGGACTCCCCCACTGCCCTGCCAACTCTTCCTAAATAGCTTTCTTGTCCAAAGCATTACACAATTCAGGAATTTTTGCACAGAACAGTGGGGGAAAGGAACTCCATCCAACAAGGCAGTAATACATACAGAACCACATATATCACCCTATTTGTTTGTTTTTTCAGTAGTCACAAGCGATGCACAACAATGCATGTGCCGCCTCCTGTTGTACCCACAGTTCCCTGCGTTGGAGTGAATGCCTTTTCAGCATCCAAATAAACACTGAAGAGGCAACACCACTGCTTTCACTGGAGCAATCCTTCTAATGTCCCTGGCAGTTGCTTTCTTCCTGTACTGCAAGTAATTTATCCATTTCCAACATGGTTCCATGAATACAAGAATTTACACATCAGAAACTGTACATATTGCTAAGTTAACTTTGTGCCTCAGATAAATCACTCAAGAAGCCAGCTGCGAGTACAACACACATCGTTTTCTCATTTGAATAATTCAGTGCATATTAGAACATGCATTTCAGACTTCCGGCATTCACCCAGTGTCTGATGTCTTTGGATGCCAGCATTCTGCAGATTTCGGGAAGGTCAAGGCCGTGTCCACAGAGTTTTAGCAAAATTATGATTCAAACCAAAAAATAAAGGATGGACATCTCTGTTTAAGGCCCAGCTCTTATTGCCAGACTTCTGACTCATCAGTAATCCTTATAAGAACATAAGAAGAGCCATGCTGGATCAGACCAAGGATCCATCTAGTCCAGCATTCTGTTCACACAGTGACCAACCAGCTGTCCACGGGAAACCCACAAGCAGGACATGAGTGCAACAGCACCCTCCCACCCATGTTCCCCAGCAACTGGTGTACATAGCCATACTGCCATTGGGTGTAATGCTGCATTATTCACATCAACCATAGCTGGCAAATTGGTTACTATACTGCAGGGGTGGGGAGAGCCATGTTCCCTCAGGGGGTCATCTGTCAGGGTATGCATGCTGATGATGGTGGGCTGGATCAGAGCCAGTAGTGGGTGGGGCCAGAGCCAAAATTGGGCAGAGTTTGCAAAGTGGGCAACGGTCCAGATGAAACTAGGCCATGGAAAACATGCAACCCTCAGCCCACAGGATGCTCACTCCTGCTTTATTGTAAGACATCCATGACTGTACTAACCAACCATCTGGCATGTACTGTATTCAGGAAAGCACTGGGTATTCAGGAGGCACCAATGGTGGCATGTTTTAGGCACCACTTAAAGACCTATCTCTTTACCTAGGTCTTCCCTGATTTGTTGGGCTGCCCAAGTTAGCTGATAATTATGGTGTTTTGAGTATTTGGTTTTAATATTTCTATAACAGTGTGTGTGTGTGTGTGTGTGTGTATTTTAATGTATTTTAATCCTTGCTTGGTAAATCTCTCTCTCTCTCTCTCTCTCTCTATATATATATATATATATATATATATGAGATGTGGTAAGTGGCATGCAAATCTATTAAATAACCAAAAATAAATAAGAAAGTTTAACTAAGAAGGTACATGTTGACTCAGAAATTGGTCACAGTGAGACTCACTCCCAGCTCAGGATCTATAGGGTTCACTTTCCAGTTCAACTTTGCTGTGGTGCAATTCAGCACCATTCCAACGAACGGGGGATTTACCACAGCTCAGTGGTCCCAAATTCAGTTCCCAGCATCTCCGGTTAAATGATCAGCCAGTAGGCAATGAGAAAGGCCTGTACAGGAGTAGACAGCCTTGGACTATTGGCCTGGATGGATGGACCAATGATCTGGCCTAGGCATAAGAGAGCTCCATATAGCCATTGGTTTCAGTGAGGGATGGATAGCATTGCACCTGCTGGGCTTAACATGCTGGAAGCATCCATACAGGCCTGTGGCTTACGCTGGCTCAGCTTGTCTAAGTGGGAAAAGCTAAGCAGGGTCAGGCCTGGTTATTACTTGGATGGGAGACCCCTCCTCTGGTTTCCTGCATTGAGCAGGGGGTTGGACTCGATGGCCTTGTAGGCTCCTTCCAGCTCTATGATCTATGAAATCTATGAAATTTCAGAACAAAATGCTTGTTTGTAGCCTGTATGGTTTAGATTAGCCACAATAAGTATTAAGAAGAAACTGGGCCTATTCACAGTTACTTTACGAGGGGCACCGCCTAACCCTTGTTAATTTTTCTTTATCTTTTTTGGGCTTAAGCCACTGTGTTTCAATGGCAAAGGTTAATAAAGAGAAACACAGCATACTATAAACAAATACCCTGTCCTAGCATTAGGATTTATATACTATATATATATATATATATATATATATATGTGCCACATCTGTGGGAAAAATGAAATCAATTTGATTACGGAGAGAATTAGCCTAGTTGGGATCCACCCAACTTCAAAACAATTTCTGGTCATTAAAAAATAATAATAAAAATGCACTCACGCTATATTATGAATGATGTTCTTCTGGGAAATAATGCATGATGACCAATGAACTTTTTCAACACTTTCTCCTGCACCATCATGGAAACGGAAGGAAGGTACAACACTCAGGACACAGAATTAATAGTTAGGTCTAGCAGGTGTGAGGACAATGAGCTCCTCTCATGCAAAGTAGTGACTTTTCTTTCTCCCCTTTCCTGCAGCGACTCCTGCAAGCTGAATGAGATCATGAATGCTGATGAATGCGTAACTAATTGCAGTAAAACCAGTTGTTTCCCTTCATGCTTCTTCAAGCAGCTTGAAATGCAATGGTTAGCGTGTTGGACTAGGACCAGAGAGACCTGGGTTCAAATCCCCACTCAGCCATGGAGCTCACTGGGTGACCTTGGGGCAGTTCCCCTCTCGCAGCCTAACCTGCCGCACAGGGTTGTTGTGAGGATAAACAGGGAGATGGGTGGACCATGTACAGCCCTCTGAGCTCCTTAGAGGAAGGGTGAGGAAAATGTGATAAATCAATCAACATTTTCCCCACCTAAGATTCAGTCCAACTTGCCAGGGGTTGGGTGCTTAGCTGAAAACATTTCGAATCTGACTGAGGGTCAAAGAGGACATGTCCCTAAATGCATCATCCTGAAGCATGTCAGGTTTTTAAAAAAAAAAATAGCTAGGGGAGGATTTTCATCAGGACCACAGCATGTGGTGGAGGAGACATCTAACACTTCCCTCCCCAGCCACGATCTCACTGAAAATCCCACAACATACTGCTATTCATTCCAGGGGGAAAGCTCCAATTGGAGCTTTTCTCTGGGGTGATTTTCATCAGGATCATAGCTGAGGAGTGACCATTTAAATCTCCCCTTCCTGTGCACACTGTAGTCTCAGCAAAAATCTTCCCCTGCTATTCATTTTTTTTTTTAAATGAACATGCTTTAGCGTGATGCATTTAGCACCAAGTCTTCTTTAACCCTCAGCATTGTTAAGACAAGGTTTGTGTGTGTATATGTGTGTGTAAACAGATTGGTTTCTCCTGTGCTGAGAGCTGATCATTTTTTTCGGGGGCCTGAATTGATGTCACTGAAGGGCTGCTACAGCCTGCCTTTGCTTTTTTTTGGGGGGGGGGCATAATTCCTGCATGGCTCTAACAACAGACTTCAGCAGGGACCTTGGGCTAGAGAACATACCCTCCGGCCTAATTTGGGTTTGGCCGTCCATTTCTTTCGTTGATCCATGCAACAGCCTTGTAGATGGGACATGACCTAGATACATCTGCTCAGAGTATTTTCATACATGAAGTACTGAAAAGATGATACCTCTACGATTCAGTAGTGCACTTCTGCTTAGCCTGGGTAGAGAGGGAGATGTGTGAAACATTAGTCAGAAAGTGAGTCTGTGACTGAATTTGGTTGTGAAGCGGTTCTGCCTGCATTATATCCCTTGTCACATTTCTTTGCTTTTCAATTTGCCCCTCATTACCCTTTGCTGCTGTTCCAATGCTAATTTTTTAATCAATCACACAAGCAGATAAATAAATATTGGCTTGGGACCACAATACCTGATGGAATGCCTCTCCCAACCTGAATCTACCAGGACATTACTATCTACATCTGAGGCCTTCCTCTGAGTGCTTGGAGGGTGGCAACAAGGGAGAGGGCCTTCTCAGTGGTGGCCCCTTAATTTTGGAATGAACTCCCCACTGCGGCCCGCCTGGCACCAACACTGTCATATTTTTGGCGCCAGGTTAAGACTGCCCTCTACTCCCAGACATTTAATGGCATATGATGGGACATGTCTGCTGTTTTAACAGGTCTAGTTTTTTTAAATTGAAATTGTTTTAGCTGTTTAAACTATTTTAAATTTTGTATATTGAAATTTTATGCTGTATTTTATGGTATTTATATTTTATGCTGTATTTTATTGTATCTGTGTTTTGTATTTTGTGAATTGCTGTGAACCATCCAGAGAGCTGCAGCTATTGGGCGGTACAGAAATGAAATAAATAATAATAATAATAAATATGTCCCACCACCTAGACAGTCGAGGTTGGTGGGATACTCAAGACAGGGCCTTTTCTCTAGCAGCATTCTGATTATGGAACTCCTTTCTTAGAAATGTGAGATTGACTCCCTCCCTATTCCGCTTTGGGTGAGCAGTGAAGACTGTCTTGCTGGGCTTTTTAGTGTTGTTTTATGCTGCTCTTTACTGTCACTCTGTAATGTTATTGTATTGTATATCTTTACTGCTGTGTTCATTGTTTTTTTAGAATGCAGTTTTCAGTGTAGTTTTATTACATATCACCCCAGCCACCTGGTAGACAGAGGGTGCAAGCCATACATTTATTAGATAGATAGATAGATAGATAGATAGATAGATGATAGATAGATACTTTGCTTCCTCCTCTTGGAATCGTGCCTGTTATTTGGCTTGGGGTAATGGAAAATATCATTCTGCAAAGGTCCTCAGCTGCTTTGAATGACAAGAGTAATTGGGGATTCTTAAAAACAAACCTTTTAAAGCTGCTCCTCCTTGTGTGTCCAAAATCCACTTAGACCAAGGACTATCCATAAATCATTCCTAACACAGTGTAGTTCCTCAGTTTGTAGGTGTTCTTAAATTAGAGAATGTTAACTTCTGACATCACCACTGGTGGTCTCGAAGATCACAAAGAAATAATGTGTAGCTCAGGAGGAAGATCGTATTAATGACACTATTCTTGAAATGTTTCTCTCTCTCTCTCTCTCTCTCTGAGTTCCAACAACTTGCTTTGAAAATTTAAATCCTTTTTATCCAGTTTGCTAATTAGAAGATGTCTCCTGATAATTAGCATGACACATGAAATGGGCCCACTGGAAATTAAATGAGCCATTAAAAAAAAATACAATCAACATTTACAAGACTAAGCAAGCTTAGAAACTTTCACAAAACTATGTTCTTAAAGGATGGGAGTATATTCCCAGTGAATTGAGCAGGACAAATTAGGTTGTCTCTCCCCTTCCATGTGCCTACAGTTGCAAGGATATAGATAGCACCAGCTATAGTGAGGTCTCAATGATCAAAAGTCTTATTACAACATGCTTATACATAAGTGGACCATGTAACATTTTTTAGGTCAGTGGCAAGCTATCAAACTCTATGAGTTGGGTTCAGAGATCTGCCCACAAAAGCGACTGGGAAGAAAGTGACTTTCCCACCCTTTCCTCTCCTTGGCAATGGGGTGTGCTATGGCTGTTCAGGAAGCTGAGGGAGAAGAGGTAGATCATGGAAAATTGGGCAGAGCCACCTTCTGTGTGCAGGAAACTCAACCCAATTTAGCATTTTGTAATGCGGGAGGTTCGCCTCTATACAAATGAATATCTTTTCTAGATGTCTTTTCCTCTTTCAAAATGTTCCTGTGAAGATTATGGAAAGTAGACGGAGAAGTTGGCAGAACATGTTGTCGACGTTTATTTGGGAAATAGAAACCCAAGGGTCGAGGCAGGCAAGTACTTTAGGAAATGTACTTGCAGTGCATGGGGAGGGGCTTATGAGTTATAATCTCAAATTTTATTATTATACAGCTGTGTTAAAGTCCATTCTGTATTGGAAAAATAATAAAGAAGAAATCCCATGGCTGAAATTAGAACAGGAACATGTAAGCATCCCATTGTCAGTTCTTCCACAGCCCAATAAGAAATATGTGATAAGTGCCAAGGCTATTAGGAGATTCATCCCATGTATTGAGACTGTACTGGCAGTTTAGGACACATGGAGAAAGGTACTCAGTCCAGGTTTATCATTATTGTCTTTTTTTTTTTTTTGTCTGTAATGACATTGTTGATTTAGGAAGTGATTGTAGAAAATGGACTAACAAAGATGTAATTCTACTTAAAGATCTAATACAAGAAAGGATATATTCATCTTAAGAAGTGGGGGTCCTTCCATAGGAATTATCAAAGTTCGAAAAGTTCAGGTACATTGGGGGGGGGGGAATTAAGGGATTTCTTTTGCAAGCATACCTTCTGCTTATATTGCATGATAGGGGAAAAGGGGATATGGTTTTTGGAAAAGTTGGGGGGATAGCCTGAATATTTTTATCCTATCAGTGAAGAAACACTTTATTTGTGCTGTTTGGTCACCTCAAGTCAACATTAAACATCCACTATTTTATACCAATGGTATCTCATGCCTTACCACTTGAGCAAAATCCGTAGTAATAATCACAATAAATGCTAGAGGTGTTGCCAAAGCAAAGTGAATTTTCTCCATATATGGTGGAGCTGCCTAATGATGGGCAGGGCAGTTTATGGGTGTGGAGGGAGAGATTTGTTCTGTCCTATGGCCCCTGGGATGCCCTTGCAGCCAGTAGGGATGTGTGTGGAGCTCGTTTGGGGGTGTGTGAAAGTCCCGTGAACTCACCGGGCTCAACCCCACCCCCCAGCTCCACTCAACCTACCTGCTACCCTGGCTCAACCTGCATTCTCCTGAGCCGAGCCAGGGAAGCGACTTCTGGGTTCCCTCCAGAGCGCTTTTTACGTAGAAAATGGCGTAAGATATGTTAAAAATGGCTGCGATTTGCAATTTGCTGGCCGCTTTTACACCATTTTCTATGTAAAAAGTGCTCCAGAGGGAACCTGGGAATTCAGTGAGCATCTCGGCTGGTGCTCGCTTTCGGCCTGGCTGGCAAGCCAGGCAGCGCTCGAACGAACGTACCATGAGGCGGGTGGTGGGGAAGATCACCCACTACTAGGCCCAATTTCAGATCACCCACCACTAGGATATTCAGATGAAAAAAATGCACCAGATGATAAAAATAAACCTAGTGTGGAATTTATTAACCACAGCTAAATCTTAATTGCAATGGGGAGGGGGGGGAGGAAGATTCTAAGGCTTTCATTTTGCTTTGTATCATCTCAAGCCAATGGAGTCATTTCAGACATTCAGTTGTCTGTCATCAAGTATACAGTATTCTATTCAAATGCAGACAAATCAAGTCATGTCCATGGCATGCATGTCTGAACCATGCTAGAGATTCTACGATATCATCTTCCTGTCTGATTCTTTCTAAGGTCCCGCAGTCCCCTGGTCTTTTTGGTGCCAGCTGAAGACCTTATTATTTCCCCAAGCATTTTAGTCTTACAGTTTCTGCTTTTTTAAAAATCATCATCATCATCATCATCATCATCATCATCATCATCATCATCTGTTACTGCATTTTAAATCTTTCCACTGCTGCTAGGTTTTATTTTAGTTTTTTTATTTTATACTGTCTTTTTAAACATTTAAACTTTTATATTGCATTTTATCGTGTTGTATTTTATGGTTTTAATTGTTAAGAATTGCCCAGAGAGCTCTGGCTATTGGGCAGTATAGAAATGTAATAAAAAAAATAAAAATAAAAATCATACTGGCTGTCCTGCAAAACTTTCTGTCATTCTGTGGGAGGAATGGCATCTGCCTATATATGCTTACATGGAGTTGTGAGACCTCATTTCATTTTCTTCACTGCTCTTTTATATTCATTTACCCATTCTTCCAGACCTTTGATGTGCATATATTCATAAGCACAACAAAGGACAATGAACTCATGCCTTGGTGAATATCAGCAGCAGCATCGAAGGCATCCTTCATATCTAGTTTCCTCCTCCTTTTAGTGAATTCTTTGTTAAGGCATTCTACTCACTAGGCATATTCCTGTTCCCATTTCCTTATGTAAATAATCTTACACAGAAGAGATGTACATCCAAATTGTCTCTAAGGTAGTAATTTCATTTTTATGGAAAATTTTAATTTGTATTTATGAGGATAGGAATAGAACAGGATTTCTATGGTGTTGCTTAGGCTGCAACATGCAACTAGACTAGGCAACCTTCTTGGGCCCATTGGCACATTTGGCAATTTGAGAAAATGTCCTGGACACCACCACAAAATAGATGTCATGGGAGGCATAGCTTACATCCCTTATTGTCTTCTTGCATTTCCTTTGTACAAGTGTGTGTTCCTTTTTGTTTTCCTCATTTGGGCGAGGCTGTCATGTTCTGAAGGAAGCCTTCTTTTCTCTTATACTATCATTGGCACTGCTTGTTAACCATGTTGGTGACTTCAGATTAGTATTACAATATAATCATGATGCTTGTAATATTTTTTTAGTGTTCTGACAGAACCTCTTAAGGTTTACAGAATGTATGTCTTGAGTATTTCTCCTTTTCAAATATTCCCACAATCAACATGGGGGCAATTAAGCACTGCGATATTATAGTAATGGCATTAACTACATTTATATAACTCTTGTATTCAGAAATGCAGTAGGGGAATACTAATATCAGCTCTTCAAAAAATCTCCCACATGCTGCTGATTAATCTTATTGAACACATCATAAGAACTGTTCGCATTTCATATTCTCTCTCTCCCCTGCCGTATCTTTTTGAAGTGAATAGATTATGTTGAAAGGGGCTTATTCTTTTACCAAGTGAAAGCAGGGATATTTCACAAAGCAAAAATGGCAACTCCCAGAGGTAAGCCAGTTAGGTTCAGAGATACATAGATCTCATAGATCATAGAGTTGGAAGGAGCCTACAAGGCCATTGAGTCCAACCCCCTGATCAATGCAGGAAACTAGAGGAGGGGTCTCCCATGTCCCATCCAAGTAATAACCAGGCTTGACCCTGCTTAGCTTCTGATATTGCCTTTTCCAAGTAAGAGCTCTTTGACAAAAGGCTAAACAAACATCTTCTTATTCCATGGAGATGTTTGCTGTCTTGACAGTTTGCAATCACATCTGCAGCCAAAATATTACTAAGAATAATAATTCTGGCAACAAGTTCAAATACCAGCCAAGTGTGCAATGAAAATAAAGAGCTTCAATACACTAGGCTAGTTTTTCTAGTTCCATACCATTGCAAATTCTATACTTCCAGGTGGGAAATATATTGATGCTGCCTCCCCCCCCCCCCTTCTGTTTTAGCTTGCCACATTACGGTAATCTATAATTCACTGGCTGCACTAGCTACAGATATTTCATACAGAACAGCTCTATTTATTTGTCACATTGCAAAATGGGCTTTCCCCTTAATGAGGCAACAGCAGTGGCTTGCAGAGGTGGAAGGGATCCCTCTCAGCTACTGTGTGTATCATTAAAAGCAACAAAGAGTACTCTTGTGGTAATTTAAAGGCTGACAATTTCATCATGACATGAGCTTGTATGTCCACTATGTCACATGCAAACCCCCCCCCCCCCTAGCCTTATCCAGGAATTTACCTGAAACACGAGGAGGACTAAACTGTGGATAGGATGTGGGTGAGGCATGTAAGGCCTGGGCATGTAAGGCCCCATAGTCTCCACATGCCCGGCTGCATTAAAGATCTTTATGAGTTCAGTTGAATGTGCTTACAAAGTCCCATAGTCAGGAACCCTGCCTTATAAGCTGAATGTGCTTGCAAGCCCCTTTTCAGACCTTTTCTAAATGCACAAAGATGTTTAATTCAGCTAGGCGTATGGGGACTGGCCCGAGACATTTTGCTGCCTGAGACGAAGGACAAGATGGCGCCCCCTCCCATTCCATGTACAAATGCCGACTAAACTGGCGGTTTAATCCTTCTTCAGCACTGGCAATGAGACAGCATCCTCCGCTGCACCAGAAGGCAGCAGGATAGCTTAGTGAGTGCAGGGCAGGCTGCATAGCACACAGCTCTCTCCTCCAACACCTTGCTGCCATCTCCCAGCATCTGCCGCCTGAGGTGACTGCCTGACTCTGCCTAATGGTAGGGCTGGCCCTGACCTTGAAGGCAGGGATTGTGCACTCACCTACCTCCCAAGTCTAGCCCTACTCATGTTGCGAGCAAATGCCATCAAAGGGTGATGTCACAACACACTTGTTATTCTTCAAGGCAGGGATGTAGAAACTCCCAGCTGGGGGCCAAATTTGGCCATCCAAGAGTTCCAACCCAGCCCTCTGGGGTTCCCCAGGAGGCCGTACACCTTATAGGAAGAGGGAGGGGATCAGTGTAATGCAGCCCTGGATTAACCATTAAGCAATATAAGCATGTGCTTAGGGCACCAAGGGAAGGGGGACACCACAGAGTACCACAAATTTTTGCATTTGCGTTTCCCCCTCCTTATATTGTTGATTTAGGAAGTGATTGTAGAAAATGGACTAACAAAGATGTAATTCTACTTAAAGATCTAATACAAGAAAGGATATATTCATCTTAAGAAGTGGGGGTCCTTCCATAGGAATTATCAAAGTTCGAAAAGTTCAGGTACATTAGGGCGGGGGAAATGAAGGGATTTCTTTTGCAAGCATACCTTCTGCTTATATTGCATGATAGGGGAAAAGGGGATATGGTTCCCCTCCTTATTTGAAAAATGTATAAAACTGTGATGAAAATTTGTATTTCTTTCTGTTGCCCTAGTTATAAATAAGTAATTGGCTTATATTGCTTGTTGCTATTTAGTGTTAAATAAATATAATTTAAAAAACCCTTTATATTTAATATAGCTGTGTCGTGTGTTCTGGCATGCGGGATGGCCTTGAAGAAAACTGAGTTTTTAATGTCTTATTTCACCTTCAGCACTTAATGTCTTAATGCCTTGCCAGCTAAGCAATGGAAGGGCCGAGGGGGCACCATGATTGGGCTGTGCTTAGGGCATCGGCTGGCCTTAATCTGGCCCTGGTGTAATGGCTGCTAGTACCTCAATGGTGCTGAAGCCTGCATACTAAGACTATTTCACTATGTCTTCCCCACTGCAGGGCATAAAATTTGGGGAGGGTCTTTCTCCCAGGAGAAATGTCAAAAGGCTCCGCTGTACTCAGTGGGACTTCGAGCCAAATTACATGTCGCCCTAATTGCATAGCAGGTAGCTGAGGTTTGTGTTTTGCATTACTGTAGTCTAACTGTGTGCGGTCATAATTTTTATTTATTATATTTTTTTATACCCCACCTTTTTCCTCCGCAAGGAACCCGAGGCAGCTTACATAGTCCTCCTCCTCTCCATGTTATCCTCACAACAACCCTGTGAGGTAGGTTAGGCTGAGAGTCAGTGACTGGCCCAAAGTCACCCAGTGAGTTTCATGGCCAAGCGGGGACTAGAACCCGGAACTCCTGAGTCCCAGTCTAACACTCTAACCACTACGCCACACTGGCTCTCATGTATTTAAAGTTACATGTAGTTTGGCACTCACTCCACAGTAATTGTGTTTAGGATTGCAGTCTCAACACATATCAAACACTGTAGGGAGATTCAGATGGATTAGACTAGATCCCCATTACAATGTATAACAGTCTACCGCCATTCTTTGTTTCCAGTTGACAGATATTAAGTTCACCACTATTGAACAGTGACTGCTTGTGGAATAATCCAGCACCTTGCAGTGCATGGTACTGTTTAAAACACCTTTCTGTAGGACAGATGGATTAGACTAGATGCCCATTACAATGTATAACAGTCTACCGCCATTCTTTGTTTCCAGTTGACAGATATTAAGTTCATCACTATTGAACAGTGACTGCTTGTGGAGTCATCCAGCACCTTGCAGTGCATGGTACTGTTTAAAACACCTTTCTGTAGGACTTAACCCACTAGCATCAGTACAGTGGTTGTTAATGCCATTTAAGCTGTGCTAATCTCTATGGCAGTGATGCAGTACCGTGCCAGGGTTAGTCTGGGGTTACTAAGATTCAGTTATCTGTAAAGCCATATTACCGCATTCTCAAAGGAATTTATTTGCAGCTAAAACTATGTAAACTAAAAGGAAACCGGTCACAGCAGGCATCTTGCAAACAGATGGGATAGAGACCTGCTGTTTGTGAACTTTTGCCCATAGAAAGAAAATGAGATAATTAAGAAAAAACACACACCTCTAAATAGCTTAAAAAATATTTGTGTGTGTGTGCAGGCACACGTATAATGTCTCTCTCTCTCTCTCTCTCTCTCTCTCAAGAATGAACTGGATGGGGATGGGGCATGCTGGACGTTGTAGGCCTTTTTTCTGTCTAAACTTGCATAGGATTGCACCTTAAGCGGATAAATCTGGTAAGCTAGTGAAGGCAGACAACAGGAGAATAGATTTATATAAAAATGGTGTTTGTTTATATCATTGGAATAGTAAGGTTCAAGATATTATAGATCCATACAGATTGTTAGGGATGATTTAATTGTACAATTTAAGATGTATTGCTTACTTAAAGGGATATTTAAAAGTATGTAATTTATTTATATTTTTAGAGAAATATTTTTGTTGATATGTGTAATTATTAAATAAAAGGGGGGAAGAGGACATCAATTTGCATAACATGTATGTATGCTAATTTATATGTATAGATGCAAATTCTGAAATAAGTATAATTTTAAATAGAAATGCAATACATCTCACCATAGCAGGGAAGACTGACCAGGTGACCTGTGTGCCTTGCTCAGTCTGCTGTCCAGGTGGCTCCTTGTTGATGGGCAACTCCAGGGATGTGCGAATCAGCAAAACTTGAGCTCGCCAAATCTCTTCAAATTCCAACTTGAAGCTCATTCCGACTTGAGTCCGTATCAGATTGCAAGCGTTGTTTTTTTCTTTTCACATGAAAATCCATACGTATTTTCATGTATATTTCTCCAAATGTACGCATCAGTTGTGCACATCTTTGAAATGTATACATTCTTCTCTATTGATTAAAGTATATTTATGCGCATCTTTCAAAAGCACACATTTTTTCATGCGCATTTTTCAAGTGTACACATGCTGTTGAATGCAATTTAATTGGTCCATGAATCACACTGCAAGCTCAGAAATGTACAGCTTTCGACTGCAGATTGCGTCCGAGTCCGTTTTCGGTTTGGAAGGCGTGAACTAGTTAAATCCTGGTTAAAAATAAACAGAAACAAATTTCTCATACATTCCTAGGCAACTTCAAGGTCCCTCCTTGCTCTCCCTCCTTATGGTTCCTTGACTTTAAACCAGACTTGGACTGGACAGCCCATAAAATAGACGACACCTTCAAGTAGAGGACTATCCTCTGACAGACCTTCCAATAGAGGACTGTCCTCTGTAAATTAGGACATGTGGCTACCTTATCACCAGCAATTCCTTTCATGTATACAGCTGCAAAAAGATAGGTATTGAAAGGCTCCACACTATCAAACCACACTACAGTACCAAAGAAAATCTTGCTGCACATTTATTTATTTATTTATGTTCTATCCCACCTTTCAGCCAAAAAATGACAGTCAAGGCTCGCTAACAATCAAATATAGATGAAAAAGAAAATATTAATTAAACCATAACGTAAAAACAAATACACTGAAAACACAATGAAAAAGACAACAATAAAAGAAATAAATGGCACCCAACCCGTTAAAACAGTGGTCTCCAACCTTGGGTCCCCAGATGTTTTTGGCCTACAACTCCCAGCATGCCCCAGCCAGCTATGCTGGGAGTTGTAGGCCAAAAACCTCCTTCAGCAACAGACCAATTTATATGCCAAAGGCCTTCCTGAATAAAAATATTTTTGCCTGCTGGCAGAAGGACAACTAGTGTGCTGCAACTGAGCTGTGAAACAGAGATTCCTCAGTTCACATTTGGCCTATGCTAAGAACTCATTGGGTGGCCTTATGCATTTCTCATCCTTAGTCCACCATCTGCAATATGAAGAATAGGAACGTAGGAAGCTGCTTTATACAAAGTCAGGCAAGTGGTCATTCCAGCTTAGTATTATCTTCTACACCAGTGTTCTCCAACCTTGGGTCCCCAGATGTTTTTGACCTACAACTCCCAGCATGCCCCAGCCAGCATAGCTGGCTGGGCCATGCTGGGAGTTGTAGGCCAAAACATCTACACTGTTCTACACCGATTGGCAGTGGCTCCCTAGGGCTTCAAACAAGAGCCATACCTGGAGATGTCAGGGATTGAACCTGGAACCTTTTGCATGCCAAAGCATGTGCTTGCTGTACCCCTCAGTAAAACTGACCTAACCCACAAGATGGTTTTGAAGATTACTGAGAAATGGTGTGTGCTTGGAACACCCAAAAGCATGATATAAATGCCAGGCAGAATTATTCTGTTACCTATATGTGATGTCTGCACTCTCCTCTGTACAGCAGGCAATTAAAATCATAGACCACTTCTACTTCACAAGAAGAAAACTCTTTCACTTACAAAATAAATATTACAATTTGGTTTGTCATCCCATGTATTATGAAAAATACAGAAAGGTCTTCCAAAAAGTAATTGTTCAAAACATATTGTCTTAATATCTGCTACAATTTTTCATAATATTATTACTCAACATTAACAAAGATGCATAACTCAGGCCATTTGTAAGTGCCAAAACTAGTAACCGCTTCTTATTTTAAAAGTGGGGGGGAGGAAAGAAAAAAAACATCCTTAGTTGAACTCCACTATTTGAATTCTTCCAGGCATTGCACAAAACTGGCTTGTGGGATACTACAATTAAAACAGTGGAGACTCTCTGAGAATACCTAGAAAATAGTAATGAAATTTGATCACTTCTGTTCTATTCAGGGCCATCATGAACTGCAAATCTTGTGGTGTTACTTGCCTTGATGGCCAGTCTATATGGTTTGCTAGATAGACTCTGATACCTCTCAGGTGCAGAAGGAAGTAGTGGTGTGCAACATCAGCTCCTGTGATTGGCCAGTAGTATGAAGCCTTCAGATTGGATTGGCCTCATAGAAATGCTAGGAGCTTTGACTGGTTGAGAGAGCAGTATCCACAGTAGGCTAGAGCTGTCTCAGTTTCCTGGTCTGCATACAGGTATAGCTTCCCATGACTGGATCGAAAAATAAGACATGTGGATTTCTCTACATTTGATAAGGCGGTAGGAGATGAAAATCTTGTAAACTTGAGGGATGCCTTGAAGAAAGCATATTTATTTATTTATTTATTTATTTACGCATTTATTATATTTCTACACCGCCCATAAGCCAGAAGGCTCCCTGTGCAGTTCATAAATCACAATCAATATAAACAATAATCATAAAATCACAATAATACCATTAATATAAAATACACTAGTACAATAGAACAGCTAAATAAATCAATCCGGAGGTACAGTAGTAAAATACAGTAAAAAATGGAAGTAAAAATTTAACCATTAAAATAGTGGGAAAATAAAAAGGGGTTTACCTGGCTCCTGAAAGAATAAAGAGTGGGCACCAGGTGCACCTCTTTGGGAAGCTGATTCCACAAATGGGTTGCCACAACTGAGAAGGCCCTTCCCCTAGTGGCCACCCTCCTAGCTTCCTTTAGAGGGGGCTCTCTGAGAAGGAAGTGATATCGCAGGAAGTGATAATTCCCCTTTACTCGGCACTGGTTAGGCCTCATCTTGAGTACTGCGTCCAGTTCTGGGCACCTCACTTTAAGAAGGACATAGACAAACTGGAGAGGGTTCAGAGGAGGGCAACAAGGATGATAAAGGGACTGGAAACAAGGCCCTATGAGGAGAGACTGAAAGAACTGGGCATGTTTAGCCTTCAGAAGAGGAGACTGAGGGGAGATATGATCGCACTCTTCCAGTATTTGAAGGGATGTCACACAGTGGAGGGCAAAGATCTCTTCTCGGTCATCCCAGTTTGCAGGACACGGAATAATGGGCTCAAGTTACAGGAACCTAGATTCCACCTAAACATCAGGAAAAATTTCCTGACTGTCAGAGCAATAAGACAATGGAATCAACTACCTAGGGAGGTGGTGGGCTCTCCCACTCTGGAGGCATTCAAGGTGCAGCTGGACAGACATCTGTCAGAGATGCTTTGACCTAGATTCCTGCATTGAGCAGGGGGTTGGACTCGATGGCCTTGTAGGCCCCTTCCAACTCTACTTTTCTATGATTCTATGATTCTAAGGACCTCCGATGAAGAAGTCATGGTGCAGGTAGGCACGTACAGGAAGAGGCGTTCCTTCAGATAACCTGGCCCCAAACCATTTAGGACTTTAAATGTTAATGTTAGCACTTTGAATCGGACCCAGACTTCAATCGGTAACCAGTGTAATTGATAGAGGACTGGCGTGATGTGTTCTTGTCGGCCAGTCCCTGTTAGCAGCAGGCTCACTGCTCTATTTTGAACCAATTGAAGTCTCTGGACCATTTTCAAAGGCAGCCCCACATAGAGCGCATTATAATAGTCCAAACTAGAGGTTACCAGCGCATGGATCACTGTTGCTAGGCTCTTGGTCACGCTATACTGAGGCTACATAGAGGGGTATGCAGCTCTGCCACTACTTTTAAAATATGCTTTCATCCATAGATCTGTGTGCATACAGATGTCTAGTACAGGTGGAGAGGAGTCTTCATTGAGCAAACCCTCCAGTAGATGCACTCTTTGTGGAATATCTTGATCAGCTGCATCCATTAAAATAAATAAGTAACTCTAGGTAGTTCTGTCACTGTGTCCATGCATACACTGACTGGAGCTCCTGTGCGTTGTAAACACAATAGGGTAACTCTGTCTGAAAGGCTTTCCTATGCTTAAGGCTTTGCTCTGTCTGAAAGGCTTTCCTATGCTTACTAAGACTACTATGCAGATTGATCTGATTTAGGCTGTAATTTGTTTGTTTGTTACATTTCTATGCTACCCAATAGCTGAAACTCTCTGTAAGGGAGCTTAGGAGATGGGGTGAGGCCTGGGGAGAGGCTGGCGGACTGGAGGTTCCCCAACCCTGCTGTAACCCTATGTGTGCCAAGGCCAGCCCTATCATTAGGCAGAATAAGGCAGCTGCTGCCTCAGATGGCAGATGCTGGGTGGTGGAGGAGCAGCGGTGAGGCGTTAGAAAACAGAGCTGTGTGTGTTGCCATGCTGCCTGCCCTACGCCTCTTAGCTCGCTTGCTGCCCTCAGATGCTGTGGAAGATGCTGCCCTGCCACCAGCATTGAAGTGAGATTCAACTACGGGTCCAGCAGGCTTCTGTACATGGACTAGGGAGGTGCCATCTTGTGTTTTGCCAGCCCTGGTGTACATTTACTAGGGAATAAAGCCTGTTGAACTCAATTGGATCAACTTCCGCCTGTCTGATCCCACCGAGATATTTTATAAAATAGGTGATCACAATTTGACACTGCTTCATATTTCAGTTAAACCAGGATGTTTGTCCTGGTTTTTCAGTTGTTTCTATGCATCAGAGTAGCCACTCTAGCATAGAATGTTGCTCTTTAGCTAGATGAATGCGCACCAGCCATAAATGTACCACTAGCCACTGCTGTTCATGAGCCAGGATTGATAACATTCCCATGTTAGCTTCTTTCTTGTCACAGGACTGTTTTTTCTGCTTTATAATGAGGATCTTGCCCTCCAGCACATCCAGAAACTAGCACTTCTTGCTTTTGATACATATGCAAGTGCTCCAAGTTAAACACAGAACGTTTTACTATCAGTTGAATGCCATCTTCCAATTAAAAGCAAATAAAAAGAACCCAAGGGCTTTGAGGCATAAAGCCAGGATACTATCAACTTAATTATGAAAATGTGGCAAGAAATGAAGAACTACATTTTGTTTGGGATTTGGTAGACGTCAAAACATAACCACAGAGGTTTATTGACCTGACAATGCGAAGCAATAAAGAAGTGTCAAAGTCACTGTTTTATGCAGTTATATGAACAGTTTTTGTCTAGTTAACCTTCTAATATTCGAAGCACCACTCTTAACGTGAGACACTTCTGCTGTGTCAATACTTTTTCATACATTTCCCACCAGGACTACTGCCAGTTCCTGGAACAAAATCACACAACAGCTTCCAACAGGCACATAGAACAATAGTTGAAATATTGGAAGATGCTGCAGATTTGTCTTCCTGTGAGGCTCAGAAGAAATAAGGCAGGCATTTTCCAAACATAACAAGGCTTGGGAAATGCATAGGGCGTATCTACACAGCAGACTCAAACTGGTGTAGAAGCAACTTCCTCTCAGCAGGGGAGCCTGGGAACTGTAGTACTGCTGTGTGTGTGTGTGTGTGTGTGTGTGTGTGTAGGAATCTCTAACAGAGATGTTACAGATTTCCCAGGATTCTTTGCCAGAAACCATAATAGTTCAAGTAGTCTAAAACCAATTGAAGTGTGTGTAGTGTAGATATCCCCAGAGTAGAATATCCTCTATAAAACCACCATATAGGGAAACAATACCTTCTTGAGGCTGTCAGACGCATAACCCTTCACAAACTTATAGCTTTCAGGGTTCCCTGGGAAGAGGGAATGACTGATAAGCCAATTTAAATCAGATGTGTAGATAGGTTTTGTGTCTGAGGAAGGGCTAGCACATGAGTAATAGAGCATATGCTTTCAGGGTGGCCAGTTACACATTGCGAAAAAAGAGGAAATGGGGTTGCTCCAAAACTGCATCTGCTAATTTATATGTGTAGATGCAAATTTAGAAATAATTCCTATAATTTAAATAGAAATGCAGCACATCTCATCAGACTGGGAAAGACTGACCAGATAGCCTGTGTGCCTGCTCAGTCCACTTTCCAGATACTAATTGTCGATGGGCAACTTCAAGGTTCCTTCAAGCTAACCCTCCTTATGGTTCTTTATCTTTAAACCAGACTTGGACTGGGCAGCCCTTCAAATAGAGGACACCTTCAAATAGAAGACTGTCCTCTGACAGCTCTTCAAATGGAGGACTGTCCTCTGTAAAGTAGGACCACTGGCCACCCTATGCTTTCTATGTAGAAGGTGCCACCAGTTAAAAGGATCTCAGGCAGCAGGGTGTAGGGAGATCTCAGCTTCATTTCTTGTTGACTCGCCTGAAAATGACACAGTACTGAGCTAGAAGGTCCAATGGTCTGACTTGGTATAAGGCATGTCTAGGACTATCTTCTCACTGGCATTCTGCAGCCACTTACATTCCACAAACTAATAGGAAGCAGCACATCACCTCCAACATAAAAAAAAAGGTTTAAGCAACTCTGCCTAAAGGCAATGCTACTGAAGTTAGAAAAAGCACCAAATTATTGTTGGATTGTTTTTTTTTAATTCCCTTTCACATTTTTGACAGCAGATACATGCAGAAATTTTAATGATTCACATGGGATCGAGCCTTATTTACAAACCATGTATTTAGCCTAGTTTAAATCCTGTGAGAATACCATTCCGCTCTCTTTTGACTGTCACAGATTTGTTTCCATGCATGAAGTCAAGTGCCTACAGGCATAACATTAAAGCAGAAAATGTTCTATGGTTCTTTAGAGAAAGGTTCAGATAGCTTATAATATCTTTGTCCTGCACTGCATTTGAGGCTCTTTGCACCACTGAGGGAAGTGGTGATACAGGGGGCCCTGCACCAAAGCAATGGTGTATGGTGAGGGAATTTAACCCTTTGCCGCCCTGCCCCCCATGAACCTATTATGGGTCTTCCCGCCACCCTACCCCATGGTCCAGAAGAAAAGCTACTATTAATGTCAGTGGCAGTTTTCTTCCTGGGGTAAATAGCAGCTAAGTATGTGTGGGATCCAGGTGGGGACCATGTTGAGGGGAAAGGGTTATGTCCCAGTCCCAGTTTGGATCAGTACCCCAATGGCTGCTATTTAGTGAACAAGAACCAAGCATGTAAGGGCCAAACACACAATTAATGCCACAGCTTCCCTCCATTGCTGTTGTCACTTCCTGTTCTTCCTGCCCCAAATCCCTGCCCCCCCCCCCCCGCAGTCTGGGAAAATCAGCCAGTTGAGTGGGTAGCATTATCAGAATGGGTTCTCAACACAGCTTCTGACTGGACAAAATGACAACATAGGAAACACTATTATTTTTTCCTGTGCTACAAACTCAAGTACACGCTGGTTCTTCCAATCAGAACGGCATTAGGGCTGCCTATTCTGAGGTCCTTCTAGTTCAGTTGTTTGGTGCATGTTTCCCAT
Organism: Shinisaurus crocodilurus; assembly: GCA_021292165.1. NCBI lineage: Eukaryota > Metazoa > Chordata > Lepidosauria > Squamata > Shinisauridae > Shinisaurus > Shinisaurus crocodilurus. Next base: position 138,244,568 of record CM037876.1, on the reverse strand, counting down.
TCCTACAAAAAGCATCTTATGTGCGATCTAGCAATGATTCATCTGCAGAAGTGGTTACATGAGGCCCTTCCCCAATCGCAGCAATCATAAGTCTGTGCTTTCGACCGTCAAGATTTTGATACATATTACCTACTGAATGACGGTGTTTTGCTTGCTTGTTTTGCACATTTGGTATATGCAGAGAAAATAATAATCCCAAATGATAGCACTCTTTTAGTACTTAAAGGGTTGTCACACACAGGAGGGCCAGGATCTCTTCTCGATCATCCCAGTTTGCAGGACACGGAATAATGGGCTCAAGTTACAGGAACCCAGATTCCACCTAAACATCAGGGAAAATTTCCTGTTAGAGCAATAAGACAATGGAACCAACTACCTAGGGAGGTGGGTGTTGAACCTTTTTCAGCCGATTGGCCAAATTACAATTTGGAGAAGCTCTCAGGGGGCTCATTCCAGTGATGGGCAGGGCCAAAATATCAAAAAAATACCTGCCCATATTACTGCTGGTGACTAAGCCTTCAGAGAGGCATTTCAACCTTTTAGAATGGGGGAAAACTGCACAAAAGCTGGGAAACCACCAAACAATCAGGCATTGGGGGAAGGGGCTAGGGCTGGGGAAGGGGAGTGGTCACCTGGGGAACCCTGGAAGGCTGTATTGAGACCCCAAGAGGAACAGATCCCCCCCCCCCTGGGCCTGAGGGTCTGATCCCCTGCTCAAAAGAGAGAGGAAGCTTTTTATTATATGGTTTTGGGTCAGAACTATACCTACAGTATATGTCTATATGGAGTCACTAAATGTGGCATGAGAGATTTTTGGGGTTAAATCTGAGATGTGTTATTCACATTTATAAATAGATAAGATTATATGGTGCAGGGATTATCAACTTTTGTAATATATTTATTATTTTCCATGTTGTTTCTTATACCTTTGGGGGGTTGTTGTTCATAATATATTGGGTTGAATCCAGAGTTGTCCCTCCATGAATGGAAGGATCCCTGTTGGCAGAGCATTGGAGGCTTCCCACTAGAGGAAAGGGGTGGGGTGGCAATTTTTGCTGATTTGTCCTTGCCCCTGCAGCCACCAATGGCATCTCACACTCCTCTGGAGAGTTCCCCACCCCCCACAGCAGACTTTCAGGGGCAGTTGGGTCTGCAGGGGAGGAGGGGGATCAACGAAAATGGCCTCCCCCCTTCTGCCAGTAGGATAATCCAGTTTGCAGAGTTCCATTCTACACAACTCTGGATCCAACCCTTTATATTCAATCTGTTTCTGAAATCTTTGAACTTAATGTTTTCTGTATTGCCACATTGACAAATTTAATTAAACTAAGGTGGGGAACATATATAAAATATTTATATAAATGTGAATATTGAACTCTTATCCCATTACCAATAACAGGAATGCAGAAGTGAATATTTGATCCTATTAGTCTGTTCAACTTCCTTTTGCAACACCCAACTGATCAACCATGTAACAGAGATGAGACATTGTACTGACAAATATTTTCTCACTTTGCATAAATTGTATAAGCAGAATGGTACATTCATCATTTTCATCTGGATGCTGTTCTACTGTTGTGAAGGAAACAACAAATAATTTCTTTGTGACAAAGCAGCACATCCCTGTGACCTGCCAAAAAGGCTGGATTATTCAAGCTCTCTTATGTATTTGGTTTAGAAAAGAAATGACAAAAAAGCATTATTTGGCTGATTATCAGAAAGTGACTTCAATGAAGAAGTGGGAAAATTCTTCATCAGATTTTCCTTACTTTAAGTTTCAAGAAGCTTGAGCCCAGGCTACTTACATGAAATATATATATTTTTTTAAAAAAATGCAACCTTCACCCACCCAGATCTTGTGAAAACTCTTCAGATGCTGATGTAATGACAATATAAATGTATTAAATTTGACAATATAGATTTAATAGCCACTAACAGAAAAAGGTGTCCTTGGGCAGTATCCAGTATTGTCATTCTGCAAACTCAAATAGTGTTAGTGGATCCCCGCCAAATCTTTCCATTGCGTTATATGCTTGTGCAAATGTAACTTTAGTTGGATTCTTCTTTTGGGCATAGTTTGGAACCTAGTTGGATACTGCCCTTTATTACCTGTTTGAGACTGACCATCCTGTGTGACTCACACATGGTTTCCCTAGAAATTGGAGAGGATCTGCAGATGCACACATGTACTGGTATGTGTTTGGTTCTAGCTGTATTAGCTGCTGGAAAGAAAGGATTTGAGAGGCGGATTTTTGGCCTCATATACTGAGCCTGTTACGTTTTGTGCCTGGAAGTGATGTTGCTTTGGAACGGACACTGCCTGTTCTTGTAGGCTGCAACCCTATAAATCTCTTATCTGGGGTAAATAAAGAGACTTTTATGACAACAAAATCTCCAGCCATCTCTCCTCCAAAAGAAATGAACTCTGCTCAGGTTTCAATAAAACCTCCCATCAGCCAGAAAGGAGGACCATTATAATATAGATGCTCACTCATTTGTGCAAACATCAACATGACATATGTGCTTTAAATTAGATCAGGACCGGTGCAAGGCAGTTTGGTGCCCAAGGCAAGATCAGATATTTAGCGCCCCCCCTTCCCACTTGAGAGCGCTGTATTTTTTTTCAAGGCGTTTCTGGCGCTCTCTTTAGCCCTGCGCCCTAGGCAGCTGCCTAGTTGGCCTAATGGTAGCACCGGCCCTGAATTAGATGTATTTGAACAAGCTCTCTTGTTGCATTTAAACTCTGTTGTGATGCTCGCTGTGCTGTCCCTGAGCAAACATACACATTTCAACTTTTCCAGAATTAGGGGTGCCTCCATACAAGGTGGGTCAGTATTCAGATATCATTGTCCCCAGTCTGTATTCCTCCTATGTTTTCCCATGGTTCCTTCCATCTTTTTTCTTACCAGAAAACATATATTAAGGAAGAAAAGACGGACTAATGCATCTTGACGGTTAGCACTAGGAACCCTCCATCTGGAATCACCCTGAAAAGCTTTGGTTTTTATTTTATTTTATTTTATTTTTCTGATTAAAGGCTGAATTTAATATTCACACCAATATTGGCTTCCGGGTGAACATGGAGCCTTGAAGTCCAACTGATACAGCGTTCCTGGCCAGAGAAATTCTGACTGGGGAATCTACTTCTGATAAGAAGCTAAGATTTGACGTTACCCCCAAAATATCTCGCAGGGTTATAAATCACTGTATGTTTGTCTTTTGGCGGACAGATTGTGGCTGTAACCTGAGGTGGGGGAAAGCGGCGCCGTATTCAGGAGATCGGCTTTCACCGATCATTAGAGGCGTACGTGTTCTCTTCCAAAATGATGGATAATATCTGGACTTGCCGATTTGGAATCTTTCTACAGCACAGTAGGAATTATAATTAACTGTAAGTTGAATGTGGGTATATCTGGGAGGCAAAGAAGATAAGAAGTGCTAATTGGAAGGAGGACTATAATTCTTTTATGTGCAGTGGAATTTCGGAAGTACAAGGGCAATATGACTTCAGCATTTATGTTGCTCTGGAAAAAGTTGGAAAATAATATTTTAAATAAACTGGAAAGAAGAATCCAAGGTTGGGATGTAAACTTTGAAGTAGACGTAACAAAAAAAAGACGGGAATTGGACACTACACAGGAGGAGAAAGAAGTAATTAAGGATGTTGGAGACTTTCCAGAGATTCACAGAGGCGTTGAAGTGTTAACTGGACTGAATTTGTTTAAGGAGAATACTCGGAGAAAAGTTATGACGCAGTTTCTAAAACCCAAGATGGCGAATGCTGAGATTCACAGAGGCTTTGAAATATGGTTTGGACTGAAGGTTCATGAAGCCGGTGAGCAAGATCCCCAGAGTAGGCTTGCTTTGTTTTTTGTTCAGAATCTGGAATGTAGTTATTATCCTTTTGACAGAGGGAAATATGAGCTTTGTTAAAAAATCTGATTTTGCTTTGACTGGGAAAGGATGAAGGGCTGTTGTTTATTGAATTATTCAGATAAAGGGATTGCCTATATGAAGAAAAGGGACTGCTTATATGATTGTCCTGGATTTCAAATATAAATGGTGATGTAAGAGAAAATATTATTATTATTAAGATATAAGCATATTAGGTCTATTTGGAAATATTTACTTAAAAATGTCTTTTTAATTTTGTGTGGAGTATTTTACATATTGAAGGGGAAGGTTGTGTTTTTTGGAGTTTTGTTGTTGTTGTTATTGTTGTCTTTTACAACTAGAATGATGACTTATGTGCTTCTGTTGTTTTGTTAGCTGTTACTTATTTTTTAACTTTTAAATTTTTCTTTATAAAAAAAAAGATATCTTTAAAATTAAAAGTGAAGTGGTTTATGGACAGATAGAAAGAAACAAGGAGTAAATGTACTATACTAGAGAGGGATTCTTAAAATTCTTAATAATGGGATTTTAAATTGGATTAAAATGTGGTTTTGTTTTTGGTTTGCCGTAACTGAATGTGAGGTTTTGTTAACGGAGAATGTTGTAAGAATAACTGTGGTTGCTTAAGCTGTGGAGAAGATTGGAAGTCCTTTTTAATTGTGTATATTGTTTGTTATATATGTGTTTTTGTGTTTGTATGAAATGAAATAAAAATTCATAAAGAGAAATATTCACACCAATATTGATTAGAAAATCCCAAATCTCAACGTGCTTTCCAGGCATTAATTATTGTCGGCAAACAAGCCCTGCCTATTCTGTAGCCATTTTTCCTGCTAGTCAGTCGTACTGCTGTACCGGGAAAGCCTTTTCCAGGGACCAGGGATCCTGATGAAGAGGGTGGGATGTGGTGTGAGGGGCTTGTCATCGGGGACAGGAGGGGGATCACCAAACCTCGGGTGGAGGAACAACTTCCGTGAGCAGAGCTCCCACTCATGCAAGGTGCTTCTGCCCAATTTTCGGCAGTCTCCCCTCAGCTTCCCATGCCACAACTCACACCATTGAGTAGGGTCTCCTGACCCTCAGGAAAGGTCTTTCAGGGGGCTGCCAGGGTCAGAAGGGTGTGTGTGTGAGAAAGTCACCCTTCTGAAAAGTCACCCGTTTTCTAACTTCCTTCTGCTGGCATTTCTCTGGATCCAATCCATGGTACATTGCCCCAGCATCTGTTAGATTTACATTTTTACCATAATGAATGGTAGCCTGAATTCCAGTGCAAAGGTAAAGCTGAAGCAGAGTGCATACACTGAGAGTAGGGATGCTGGAGAAAACTGCAACTGATTTAAATGAGTTCAGATTTCTATGAATCTGACCTGTGGAATCCGCAGTGGACCAGCTTTTTTTTTTTTTTTTTTTTTTAACTTTTGTGGGTGGGATTTACACAATTTTATTCATTTGCAAATGTGCACTTGCGTAAGTCCGCACTTGCATTAATGCGCATTAGCACAAGTGTGCATTTGCAAACGAGTGAAATTCTCATACAAAAAATCTGATTCCATCAGTGAGCAGATGACGGAACAAAAGATGCCTGACAACAGGCCTGTGGCTCACGCTGGCTCAGCTTGTCTGAGTGGAAAACTAAGCAGGGTCAGGCCTGGTTATTACTTGGATGGGAGACCCCTCCTCTAGTTTCCTGCATTGAGCAGGGGGTTGGACTCGATGGCCTTGTAGGCCCCTTCCAACTCTAGAATCTATGAAATCTATGAACCCACAAAACACAGATGGAACAAACGGAACAGAATCCGTTCATCCCTACCTGAGAGCCAAACTACATGTTACAGTAACTGCGTAATGTGTAGTTGAGGATTCCCTTATTTTCACTCTTGTGTAAGAGGATGTGGTCCCAATTCAGAACAGGACCATGGGGCTCTGGAAGGGGAAGGTTAAACCTTCCCCACCTGTTATTTCCTCCAAATCCCCCCCATGGTTTTTTTTTTTTAAAGTCTCCATTGACTCTAGTGCAGCCTCTTTTCTTTTTAAAATCCCCCCATGGGTGGGGTGGGGGAATTTCAGGGGGAAAAACCACAGATAGGAAAAGTTTAACCCTCCCCTCCTGGATCGCCATGGTCCTGATCTGAATCAGGGCCACCTGCGCTTACACAAGAGTAAGCCTCAGCTACACACTAAGTGATTAGTGTAACGTGTACTTTGGCCCTGACAGTCAAAGAATGTAATGAAAGTGTGGGTGTGGGGGGGGGGGAGATTGAAGTGTATGTTAACTTTGGAGAAGACAAGAAGTCACCAAGATCCTTTTAGGGATCACAACGAAATTGTAATTTCTGTCATTTTATTAATTGAATGAATCCAAGGAAAAGACAGATATTGATTCGTTTGAAGTAACAACATTAAAATTTACACATTCATTTTTATTAGATACCAAAAATGCATAAAAGTTACAGATCATGCGCTGGTCAATATGGATTTAAAGATAGGGAAGGATTATAGAGAGGTTAGAAGGTGGAGGTTGAATTGTAACATTTTTAAAGCAAAACATATAACTGAAAAGATAGAGAAAGAGATGATGGAAATTTGGGAATTTAATCAAACAGAGGATTGTAGTCAAGCTATAATATGGGATACTATGAAAAGTGTTATGAGAGGTATAGGAATAAGAGAGGGAGTTAATTTAAGAAAACAAGAGGAGGCTTTTAATAAACAGATAGAAGAAGAGATTAGGGAGTTAGAAGAATCTTTTTTAAAGAATAGGGATAAGAAGGTATTTGCTGAATTGCAAGCTAAGAGGAAAGAATTTGAGAATAAAGATATAGACAAAGTGCAAAGGAATTTGATATATATGAAAAGAGAGTTTTTTGAGAATAGTAATAAAAATTCTAAAATGTTAGCTAGATCTGCGCAAAAAAAAAAAGGGAAAAAATTTAGTGGGGGCGATTAAAGATAAGAAGGGTAAGGAATATAATTTAATGAAGAATAAATTAAAAATATTTCACGAATTTTATTCCGAATTGTATAAGGCAGGTTTATGCTCTGAAGTAAGGATTAAAGAATATATTGAAAAAAATTTGAAAATAAAAATATTAGAAGAGGATAGAGACTATATGGAACAACCTTTTACGGAGTTAGAAATAGAGTTGGCTATAAATAAATTAAAAGATGGTAAAACTCCCGTAATAGATGGTTTAGGGGCTGAATATTATAAGGTTTTTAAGAAAATGATAATTCCCAAGTTAAAAAAACTTGTTTAATGATATTTTACAGGGGGGAGAGATTCCTCCTTCTTGGAAACAATCTTTGACCATTTTAATCCTGAAACCGAATAAGGATCCGGCAGACCCAGGATCTTATAGACCAATTTCATTAATTAATCAAGATGCAAAATTAATGTCTGCAATATTAGCTAGAAGAATGAATAGTTTTGTTAGTAAGTATATTGGCTTAGACCAATGTGGTTTTGTACAAGGTAGACAAATGGCAGATTTGACTAGAAGAGTGTTAAATATAATATATTTAATTAAGAAAAATAATTTGAAGGCAGGGGTTTTAGCATTAGATATTTTCAAGGCCTTTGATTGTGTGGAATGGCCAGCATTAAAGAAGATAATAAAAACTATGGGGTTTGGTGAAAAGTTTCGAGGAGTTATTGATCAATTATATGCTCAAAATATGACATCAGTCGTAGTAAATGATGGTATAACAGATCAAATTTTTCTAGGCCGAGGTACCAGACAGGGCTGTCCCCTTTCCCCAATCTTATTTGTGCTAGTTATGGAGGTTTTGGCAAATGTAGTTAGAGAGGATAGTAATTTAAAAGGGATAGGGATAAAGGATAAGATAAAAATTAATCTTTTTGCAGATGATACTCTGTTAACAATTGAAAATCCCATGGAAATGATGGATAGGCTACAGAATCATCTAAAGGAGTTTAGGGATGTTACGGGGTTGCAAGTAAATTGGGATAAATCTGAGATTATGTTGTTTAATTATAGTAAAATAGAGGAGCTAGAAGGGATTAAAAAAAGGTCAAATATTAAGGTAAAAAGTATAATTAAATATTTAGGGATAGATATATTAAAAGAGCTAGAAAAAATAGGAGAACAAAATTTTAGAAAGTTAAAGAATGAGGTAAAAAAAAAGATAGAGGAATATAAAAAAATTGGACTTTCATGGTTTGGTAGAATAGCTTTGATAAAAATGAAGATATTACCAAAAAAGATAATTTTTTTTATTTAGAATGATACCATGTTGTTTATCAGAGAAGGAAATTAAGGAATGGCAAGCAATAATTAATAATTTTTGTAATGGGGGGGGGGGGAAGGCGAGGATTACTAAGAGTAAATGGTATAAATCCCAAAAAGAAGGTGGGCTTGGCCTTCCTAATATCAAGTGATATTACATAGCTAATCAGTTAAGGTTTATAATGGATATTTTAGTTAAGAAGAATATGTTGTGGTTAGAAATAGAAACGCAGGAAATAGAAATTGGGATGGAAAAAATTTTATTTTCAAAAAAAAACCTAATAGTAGGGTAAAAAGAATAGAAAATCCCTTCTTGAAAAATATGGTAGGGATCTGGAATAGTAATAGACAGATTTTTATACCAGGGATATCCCCGTTAACTCCAGTGGTAGCAATGGAGGACTTTCCAGAAAATGCACAGCATTGGGAAGCTATATTTAGGGAAAATAAGGTTATCAAATTAATGGATTGGATGGGAAAAATTGAGACTAGACAACAAATATCGGAAATGATTGGGCCAGGTAGAATTTCGTGGTTAAATTTAATGCAATTAGATCAGTGGACTAAGAAATGGAAGAGAAATGAGCATGAGAGGGAGTTTACTGGATTTGAAAAGAAAGTGTTGTCTAGAGAACTTATAGAAGGGAATGTATCTTCCAGAGGGTTAACTAAGGAGATATATAAAATGTTTCAGAGGATTGAAGCGAAAAAAGATAACCTTAAGATGATATGGGAAATGGAATTTGAGGAGGAGATATCGAATGCGGGGTGGAGAAATATTTGGGGCAGACGTATATTAAGAAATATGTAAGGATAAAAGAGATTTTTTTAAAAACTGTTTGGAGATGGTATCTGACTCCAGTAAGATTAAACAAAATAGATAGTAATTGTGCTCCATTGTGTTGGAGAGGATGTCAGGAACTTGGAACTTATGGTCATATGTGGTGGAGTTGCAAAAGCGTATTGGATTTTTGGAATAATTTTTTTGTAGAAATTTCAGAAATTATTGGCATTAATTTGAAGGTCTGTCCAAAATTAGCATTGTTATCAATAACAGAGAAACTTCTGTGCTCACAAGAGAAAAAGGAATTAATTGTAAATTTATTAGCGGCAGGGAGATTACTGATAGCAAGGAATTGGAAAGTTCAACACCAGTACTTAATAATAGATTGGTATAAAGAGGTTTGGAATATTGCTTTAAATGATAAACTAACATGTAGTATTAAATGTAAAAGGGGACAATTAAAGAAAAATAATTTTAAGGATATATGGGGACCATTTTTAGATTATGTTTTAGTAAAGGGAAAGGGGAGTAAGCCATGTCATGATATGATGTATTTTTGGAATATAGATTAATAATGGATTATGTGGATAGAATTGGTTTCGGCCCCGGGGTGACGGGTGCACTTGGAGTTTATGATTTGTAGCTTTATGTTCTTTGTATGTGCGTTCATTTAAAAATAAATAATAATAAAAAAAATTAAAAAAAAAAAAGATACCAAAAATGAGGTAAATGTTTAAAACGTTCCTTTTTTCTGACTCCTCCTGTTATGTATTTTCAGTCAATAACTGAAATGATGGCTTTAAAAGAACACGGAAGCACCTTAAAAATCCCATTATTCCAAGATGTTTCTTCTCCAATCACATTTATAAGACACTACACCATCCATACAACACCATAGTGGTTGCCTAACAGGTGAGTTAAAACCTACTGGTTGATCACTGGGTTCAAAGCTACTAAGTGCTCACACAGGCATGTTTGTCACTTGACTACAATATCAAGTAATGACATACACATCTGAATAAACCACCACAAAGAGAACATTCTTATCAACAGATATCCACTGAAATGCAATATTTTCCCATGAAGTTCTTAGTTCAGATATTCACCTGTGAATCCATGTCAAAGAGGGCATAGTGTTGAGCAGACTAGAAAACCTAACAGGGGCAGACTTCCATAGAAGTGCTGTGGGTGACAATACCAGGTTCCAAAACTAATTTAGTACTAGGAACATGCTATTGTCCCCCAGACCAGAATGCTCAAGGTAATCTTGTGATGGAAAAGGAAATCAGGGAGGCCTTCAAATGAGAAAGTGTTGTAATAAAGAGTGACTTCAGTTACCCCCACATTGACTGGATAATATATGTTCCAGTCATGACAGAAGAGGTTACATTTCTCGATGCCCTAAATGACTGTGCCCTAGAACAGTTGGTCATGGAACCGACCAGAAGGGAAGCGATCCTGGATTTAATCCAAAGTGGCATTGCCCAGGACCTAGTATGAGATGTAAATGTTGTTGAACTATTTCAAAACAGTGACCACAGTGCTATCAGATTTAATAAATATTTAAGTAGAAAATTGCCAAGGAAGTCTAACAAGGACACATTTGACTTCAAAAGAAAAAAACTTCTCTAAATTGAGAGACCTGGTAAAAAGGAAGTTGAGAGGGGAAGTCATGAGGGTTAAATCCCTTCAAAATGCTTGGAGGTTACTAAGAACCACAATAACAGAAGCTCAGCTAGAATGCGTACCACAGTTTAGGAAAGGTAGCACCAAGTCCAAGAGTTCACCAGCATGGATAATGAGCAGCTATTAGAGAAAAGAAGTCTTCCTTCAGAAAATGGAAGTCTTGCCCAAATGAGGACAAAAGGGAGCACAAGCTTGCACAAAGGAGATGCAAGCAGACAATAAGAGATGAAAAAAAGCATTCTGAGGAGGATACTGCTAACAACATCAAGGCCTAAGGGAGGCAGTCAGACCATTGGATAACAACAGAGTTAAAGGAGTACTAAAGGAGGATAAGGAGATTGTGGAGAAGCTGGATGAATTCTTTTCACCTGTCTTCACTGCAGAAGATATAGAACAGATACCTATTCCTGAACTGATGCTTTCAGGAAGGGAGTCTGAGGAATTGAGACAAATAGTGGTGACAAAAGATGAAGTTATCAGCCTTATTGACAAATTGAAAGTTATTAAATCACCAGGCCCAGATGGTATCCATCCTAGACTCCTTAAAGAATTCAGATACGAAATTGTTGATTTTCTAACAAGAATGTAACGTGTCCCTAAGATCAGCCTCTGTACCAGAGGACTGGAGAATGGCCAATGTAACACCAATTTTTAAAAAGGGATACAGGGGGGATCCGGGAAATCACAGGCTGGTTAGCTTAACGTCTGTTCTGGGTAAAATGATTGAAAGCATTATTAAAGATAAAATTAGTAAGCATATAGAAGTACAAGCCCTGCTGAAAAAGAATTAATATGGCTTCCCAAAGGCAAGTCCTGTCTCACTAACCTTTTAGAGTTCTTTGAGAGTGTCAATAAACATGTGGACAGGGGTGATCTGGTAGACGTTGTTTACTTGGACTTCCAAAAGGCTTTTGACAAAGTCCCTTACCAAAGACTCCTCAGCAAGCTTAGCAGTCATGGAATAAGAGGAGAGGTCCTCTTATGGATCAGTAACTGGTTCAAGAGCAGAAAGCAGAGAGTAGGAATAAATGGTAAATTCTCCCAGTGGAGGGATGTAAACAGGGGTCCCACATGGATCTGTATTGGGACCAGTGATTTCCAACTTATTCATAAATGATCTGGAATTAGGAGTGAGCAGTGAAGTGGTCTAGTTTGCTGATGACACCAAATTATTTAGGATGGTTAAAACAAAAAGGGACTGTGGGAAGCTCCAAAGGACCTCTCCAAACTGGGAGAATGGGCGTCAAAATGGCAAATGCGGTTCAGTGTAAGCAAGTGTAAAGTGATGCACATTGGGGCAAAAAATCCTGACTTCAAGTATAAGCTGATGGGATTTGAGCTAGCGGTGACTGACAAAGAAAGAGATCTTGGGGTTGTGGGGGACAACTTGATGAAAATGCCAAGCCAGTGTGCAGTCGCTGTGAAAAAGGCAAACTACATGGTAGGCATAATTAGGAAAGGAACTGAAAATAAAACTGCCAAGATCATACTCTCCTGATACAAATCTATGGTGTGACCAGACCACACTTACAATATTGTATATAGTTCTGGTCACCAAACTGAAAAAAGATTTTGCGGAGTTGGAAAAGGTGCAGAAAAGTGCAAATAAAATGATCAAGGGGTTGAAGCAATTGCCCTATGAGGAAACATTACATCTGGGACTGTTTAGCTTAGTAAAAAGGCGAGCAAGGGGAGACATGATAAGAGGTGTACAAAATTAGAATGTGGTGTGGAGAACATGGATAGGGAGACATTTTTCTCCCTCTCTCATAATACTAGAACCTGGGTTCATCCCATAAAGCTGACTGGTGGGAGATTCTGGACAGATGAAGTACTTCTTCATAGAGCACATAGTTAAACTGTGATGGAATTCACTTACACAAGAAGTAGTGGTGGCCACCAATTTGGATGGTTTTAAAAGGAGATTGGACAAATTCATGGAGGAAAAGAGTATCAATGGCTACTAGTCCTGATGGCTATATGCTACGTCCAGTACAAAGGCAGTATGCCTATGTACACCAGTTGCTGGCAAACTGGCCTGCTTGTGGGTTTCCCATGGGTAGCTGGTTGACCACTGTGTGAACAGAATGCTGGACCAGATGGACCCTTTGTCTGATCCAGCATGGCTCTTCTTATGTTCTTATGAGATAATGTAATGATGTCCATGCATGTTTGAAAGAGCCCTAAGCTGACAGCCTGGTAACAGTGCAGCACTGGTTAAAAGTGTCCTAATATCCAGGCCAGTGCAGGGAAGTGATAGGTAGATCTCAAAAAGGGGTATAATTCTTTTGTTGGGTTCCCTAGCAATAAATATGGGAATGGCTGCCATAGGATGCATGACATGGGCACAGTCCAAATCTGCCTGTTCCCAATCATTTCCATTGTCTTCTAAGAAGGAGATATTCTAGATGCACACAGGTATCCCACATTGCATGTACAGAGCATTTCCCTGCTCACAGAACAAAGTCATAGCATATGCTGAAATCTACAACTTGGCCTTGGATGCAATGAACTGATTCTGACTTTTTGTCAGATTTCTGCAAACCAAGCAGACGGTAAAATTAAAATCTACAAATAGAATGATATTCAGAGCATTGCAACACGTCAGAGGTCCTCATCATGCGCTACTTTCAAAAGGCAGGGAGGAACTCTGGTACCACACCCATGACAAAAGATCCATGGGAAAAAAGCTGTAAAATAAACATCTAGACTTCAATGATGTCATGGGTAGAGCAAACGGCAGAGTTTGTGTGTCATGTCTCCAAGAAAGATACATGTAGTATAATTAAAACATAACATTTTGTTGCACAACCTTAGGCACAGATGTGGTTCCAGATGATGCCAGCTCAGTGTGTGTACTGTAAGCCAATTAAAAAAAAAAAAGAATTCAAAATTGCTTTACAGGAAAAGCTGATTTCCATGACCTATATACATTATGCAAAATGGTCCAGTTTATCTTACACTGTATAATTTATTCTGCTCTCAGTCTTGGGGAGGAGTTATATGAGGGACTGGAAGGAACACTGTGGTTCTGAGATATGAGCACTTGCTTTTAAGCATATTTTGACAACCCTTAGAGCAGGGTTCTCCAACCTTGGGTCCCCAGATGTTGCTGGACTACAGCTCCCAGAATCCCTTGCCATTAGCCATGCTGGCTGGGTATGCTGGGAGCTGTAGGCCAGCAACATCTGGGGACCCAAGGTTGGAGAGCCCTGCCTTAGAGGATAAAAGTGTGATCATCTTTCAAAAACAGACAGCCTTAGAAAGGTGAATGTTGTAGCCTTTCTTCATTGCCATGGAATCACAGCCTACACACAGCCTTGAGTACACCCACATTTTTCAAAATAAAGAAATGGGGCTGAGAATTCAATGACTTTAATTTTCTAACACCACGTAGCCATTTCATTATCGAGTCAAATACCATCCAGGAGCATACAGGAGCATATTGAATGAAAGAGCAAAGTAACACACATTTTCTGAGCAATTCCTAATATTGCCCATCTCAATATGATATTATCCCGATGACAATCATTCAAAGCCTTCAGACCCTCAAAGGATCATAATGGCTAACAAATTAACTGCCAAGTGATGGAAGCCTGTTAAATGATAATGTACAACCTTGAGAAAGGAGGAAGCTGAACACTTACTTCATCTTCCACCACAACACTTAGAATGCAGATGTTGTTCTGAGAAAGATGAAGCTTTATTTCATCCCTTGCCAGTTGTTTTCACAAGTCAGAAGGACTTCTGTACAAGGACATCTATCAAGAGTAGTAGTGGCTATACACCTCCCCTTCCTTCACATTAAATAAGCTATAGATCACTGTTTCTTTTTTTCCTAAGACTTTTCAGGAATTTATTTCACCTAGGTCCATGTACTCTTACAACTTTACTTTGTGCTGCAATATACAAGTCATGTTTAATTTTTTAAAAAAAGATTTCACAAAGGCACAGCAAACTACATTTCAATGAAGTTCTTACCAGACGTTCCTTGAACGTGTTTTATCCTATTAAATCTTATCCACAACTCTGATCAATTAAAAATACAGCAACAGAACTTCTCAAGTGTAAGCGGGGGCAGCAGAATGAAACCCAGTAACGCCAGCCAACATGAAGTTATAAGGAACAATATACGCTGGCCCTTACATAAAAATCTCAAGAGACTTCCTTCGTAAGGCTATAGCTGCAATGCTGCACACAAATAGGCTGTCTCACATCCCATTGACTTCCACTGGATTCCTAACTGTGCAGGATTGCAGTTGGCATTCAGACAATATTGGAAGGCACTCCACCTCTCTTCTGATGCAAACTGCTGGTTGTAGGCCCTTGAGAGTTTTTCACAAGACATAATAATATGCATGTCTTAGCCAAAGCTCCTGTGGACTTCAAGTGAACAACACCCGGGGGCAAAAGAAACCTATTGCCTTTAAAATAATCAAGCCCTTTAAAAAGCCAGCAAACCCTTGACCAATGGTTACACGGTACACCATCCGAGTCAAAGGTCTTACCTAGCTTAGGTGCTTAAACAGAGGTGCCAACGATTATCAGATTATCATCATTTGGTCTTTGCTCACACCAAAACTATTTATATAACAAGAAAGGGGGCAATCTCCTCACTTCTAGCCCTGGATTTCTAGTGAAGGTTTCTCCATCAAGGTGAAAATACATGGGGGATAGGGCTTCTGATGGCTGCAGCTAGCAACTCTCCGCGTGTGGTGCCTGCACCATGCAGCCACTGTCCATCCTCTGCCTCCACCACTACCAAGCATTGCTTTCCAGTACTGACCCCCCTCCCACGACCCACTTTCCACTCAGTGGAAGTAGTCAAATAATTAATTCAGCCCCCACCACCTAGTCTTCTATACCCTCTATTATAACCAAATAATTGTAGGTAGTTACGCTGATACAAACTCCTGGATATTTAATTGTACTTTATGTTTTTGCTGAGTCAGCTATGAAAGGTTTAGGCTTCTGGTACCCATCCCATATACTGTATGGGATGGAAATCCACTACTATATTCTGCAGAGTCAACGTAGCTAGGGCTGACTCCCTCCTCCGCCACTGCCTTTCTCATCTGTATATAGTCCACTAGGCTTCTGTACCACAGGAAGACTGAGCAGCTGCAGTATCTCTTAACCTGTGCTCTGACCTAAACACCTGACCAAGGAGATAAACCACAACTTGAAACTATTAACTGTATCATCATTATTATTTTTTTACTAATTACCTAAGGCCTTTGCAGTGAGTTAAGTGCCTAGTTTCTTTATTAAATACAAATCAACCATTGCCTCTAGTATAGACCCTATGAAGGTTATCTCACAATGTGTCTCAATGCATGCACAGAGCTACTGCAAAAGCATTCACTTCACTGGAGGGCGGGCAACGCACAGGGAAAACAGATCCTTTCATTAAAAGGACAGCGAAGCCCATGCAAGCATGGAAACTCCACAGAAGCATCACAATCCCCATGCCTGCAAGGGACTGGTGGGATGTGACGAATGTGACTCTGCTAATCCATTATTTCTCATGAGAGCTTCTGTGTAGGAGCTGGAAGAAAAGAGTCAAAATTATACCATAAAATGCCTGCTCTAAGATTTCTAATGGCTTTGCAACACGCTCAGTTTAAAATATTGCAGATTTGTATCTATCTTTGTCAGAGTTAAATGTTGCACAGTCAACATAAAGAATGATTTGCAATTATTGCATCCCTTTTCAATATTTAGGTTGCATTTGTTGGCTGCACTTAAGACAACACAATATGATAAATACAATATTTACAGGTTTTAGTGAGCAAACAAAATGGCCTCAAAGACAACCCGGTCATCATACAAACTGCTGAAAAAATACAGAACTTTTCTTTGATTCCCTTCATACAAAATAATTGCCCACTTGGTCTACACAGTAGAAACTGAAGAGGCAAAGTTTATCTATCTCGATAACATATTTATATGTACAAAACATATAAATGCATATAACTAGAGCATGATTGATCCCAGTTAAAATTTCAACCAGTATTTCTCTGAATGTGGGGAATCCAGAGGTTGACGTTTCAAATTTCAGTTGATGGGTGTGACCAGCTCCAGTGTACAAACAACCTAGAACAAACACTCACATGCTAAGATATGCGAATGCATGTGAACATGTGAGAAAGACATTGAAATTCACTGCATCCTTCAAGAACAACCATCTCCAAAGCTTGACCAAAAAAGAGTCCTTTCTGCTCACGTAGTCATCCTCTCAAAAAATAATGGGGATGGGAATAGAGTCTTCTGTAATCAACCATACAGCTTTTCGGCTTTAAAAACAACATTGTCCATGTCGTGAAAGCCTTTCCCATTTAAATGTTCACTGGTGCAGTCGTGATTGTAGCTGAAGCTTTGACCATCAGTGAGGGAGGTGGAGACTGTGTAGGAAGCTGAGCGAAGACCATCGGAATGGGCAAAGCTGTGCTCAAACTGGATCCGGTATTGATTCCAGTGCCTCCTCAGGACAGACTGAACCTATTCCAGTGAAGAGGAAAACAAAGAATAGGTATAAGTCAAAAGTAAAAGATGGACCTCTTTTGCAATAAGAAAAAAGGAAGCACAATGTGTGAAGTTTCTTCATCTTATGTCCCTGGTCAGCAACTCATTTTTAACAGGTAATATATATTTTAGTTGAGCCAGGATTCAAGGAGCACGAGCACTGACTCCACTGACTATCCCCTTCTCCCCAGTGCCAACAACAGAGGCATTGGTAGAAATTTTCCCTTTTATTTATTGATTTATTTTATTATATTTGTTAATCGCCCATCTGGCCGGCCACCCGGCCACCCTGGGTGATGTACAATTAAAACAATACAATAAAACATGATAATTAAAACAGTATAAAAAATTCTTTTAAAATCCTAACCCACCCCATATTCCCGCTTGAAATACCATGTTTTTAATGCGCGGCGGAAGCTCATCACGGAGGGGGCATGGTGAAGGTCACTAGGGAGGGAGTTCCATAACATGGGGGCCGCCACAGAGAAGGCCCTCTTCCTAGTCCCCACCAGCCTGGCTGCTCTGGCTGACGGGATAAGGAGAAGGCCGTCCATGGCAGATCTTGTTGAGCGGCCTACTTGATGTTGCTGGAGGCGCTCCTTGAGATAAACTGGGCCGGAGCCATCAGTAGGGTTTTAAAGGTCAAAACCAACACCTTGAATTCGGCTCAGCAAGCAACTGGTCTTATGATCTGACCCCAGGCAAATGGGAGTGAGCAGCTGAAGTGCATGAAGGCAGAGAGAATCTGCCAAAGCTTCTTCTGTCGCTGTGTTCACATTCAGGAGGAGGGGGTTAGAGAGCATGTAAATCATTACCTACAGACCCTTTGGGATACTGCCCCATGGTATTGTCAACTAATGTGTTTTCTCTTTGCTCAGGAAGTCAACTTGCAATTCTAGATGGTTTGGTCATTCAAGTGATTTAGAGCCAGTATTCTCGAACTCTGGAATAAGCCTCTTTAAACAGGCCTAGTCAAAAGCTAAGTGAGGTGCCACTGCCTCACTGACCTGACCCTTAACTACCTGCTTTCCCATTTCTACAGCCCTGAGACTTGGACATTAGAAATGTCTCCATCACAGTCGTCTTGGCAGTGATGTGGGCCAATCAAACTGCTCTGGCTTTTGACACGGAGTCCCTGGGACCATGAGGACTTTAAACATGGGCACACATGGCATTCCCCTCTTTACCTGACACAGATGTGCCTGCCCCTTGACCCAGAATCTACACCAAGCACTACTAGTCGAGCCCTTTAGTTTAATTACACTTGCAGATGCTCAAACCATCCCTTCTTGGCTCAGTCTGTGATAACTTTTGGAAATCCATTAGGTGCGTGCGTATAAACACCTGGATAGAGTGGCTGCGCCATTCCACATGAAATGAAACTGTTGTAAACCATTTTCTAGAGGGGTAGCCATGTTAGTCTGCTGCAGCAAAAACAACAAAGAGTCTTGTGGCACCTTAAGGACTAACACATTTATTCTTGCAGAAGCTTTCATTATGTTGAGTTATACATACACACACAGACACAGACACACACACACACACACACGGTTGTGGGCGGGATTGTAAACAGAGGGAAATCAAATGCAGAAAGTACAGCGATAACTGCCTAACATGGTGTCATTTCAATAAAGCAGGAAAGCAGGTACAGGCCTGAGAATTTAGTCTCTGAAATTAAGTAGGCCTGGACTTTGTGATCTCTGAGTAGGAGATTCCCTGGGGACCCCTGTATATCACACTGAGCAACCATGAGATAAGATACCAATGCAAATAATAAATATACTGGTCAATGTTGGAAGCTCATCAGGTTGTATAAGGCACTGTATCCTTCTAAAAGTTTTGTGTTGGCTTACTCTGACAGGAGTTTTCAATCAGCACATTTCCATCAAGCTGGTGGAAAAACTGTTTCCTGAATAGAGTTCAGCCTGCTTTTCTATCTTGGTTAAAAATACATTGGATAAAATAGATGAAGGCACACGAGGCCTATGTTTGTTTACCCACTTCTTTGGAAGGATGTTCTGTTTTACAATAGTTTCCGTTCATACAATGTGGCAGGCCACCTGCGCGACAGGAAGTTTGATTTACTAGGGACCTTGGTGAAATGTAAATGGAATCCATCTCTTCTAAGAGCAGTTGACATCAGCAGTGAAATGCTGCAAAATCTGCTTTGTTAAAGGTTAAAAGGTTTTTTTTGGTGGGGAACAGAACATGCTTAAAAGTCATCAGCTCCTGAACATTGCTTCCCTAATGTTATAATATAATATCATGGCCATTGCTGAACATTAATTATGGTATTTGGTGCTAAGTAGTTCCAGAGAAAACAGGAACATCAGTCTGCTTCTGTAGCTGGTTATATGGGTGTGGATCCTAAGAAGGCATTTCCTGTCCTCTTCTCCCCCCGCAGCCTCCACATCCCATCCCACATTGTTCAGGAGGGGTCCCCAACCTTCTGGAAAGGCTTCTTGGGGCAAGGGCAGGTGGCTGTAGGGGAGGAGGAGAGGGCAGGAAACTTTCCTTCGATGAACTTCCTTAAGTTCATTTGTCTTAGGATCTAAACCATAGAATTCCATGAATCCATCAACTGGTAACAGATCATCCATGGTATTGCCTCTCTTCTGTGAGTCAATGACAGAATATGGTATTTTATTCTGTTGTTTTTATATTTTGTTCTTTTAACTGTTTGTAAGGTATTTTAGGATGCAATCCTATGCATGTTTACACAGAAGAAAAGTCCTACAACTCCCAGCATTCCTGTGTTAGCTGGCTAGGGAATGTTGGGGATTGTAGGACTTTTTTCTGTCTAAGCATGCATAGGATTGCATCCTTAGTCTTCTAACTGTTTGTAATCCACCCAGAGAACATTTATTGTTGGGCAGATTAAAAATCAAACACAAATAAATAAATAAGTGACTGAATGGTAGGACTTGCATCTCCTTCTTGAATAGTGACTTTTCATCTCATACTGACATCCATTTTCTACAGTGAATGACTAAAGGAACCCTAACCTGTGCAAAGAGGGCTCATGATGGTTTTATATGGGCCCAGTTTTAAGCTACCTTATTTTAAATCAATCCCCCTCCAAATCATTCATTAAAGAAAAATAAATCAGCTACTGTACCTCTCCATTAAAAAAACAGAAAATGGTTGCCACCAGCAAACCCTGCAGAATAAAATAGGAAGTTGTTAATTGTTTTTACACACAGTTGTGGAAAAATATTATACTTAATGGCTCAGATCCAGACATGTCTTGTGTGGGCAGAAAGGCACTTCTTGTGCAAGGCAGTCCCACCAAACTCTTCCAATTTCCTTGTTCTACTGCAGCCTCCTGTGCCCCATCCCATTCCAGAGGGTCCCTCTAGAGTAGCTTTTGTGGGGTGGGGGCACAGGGGGCTGTAGTGGGGGGAGGAGCCAGAGAAGCCATAGTGCAGGAGTGGAGTTTTGTTCACTCTTCCCTGGATACAACCTAACGTAATAAAAGTAAGATTCAAACAGGGCTGAGCCAAAAGCTTAAGAGGGAACATTTTTGGCACAAAACCAGAGCAGTTTCTAAAATACTACCCCAAATTTTACCTTTTTTGTACTGGTTCTCTGCTGCTTGGGCCTTGATTTGGTGCCATTTTTTGTTTTGTATTTTAAAAATTGTTTTAAAAATGCCCTTCTTTTTAGTGATGCCCTCACTCTGAATTTGCTTCATTTGCCCTCTGTGATGTCATCAAATATCCAAATTTGATTGGCTATATGATGACATTGCTGTACATTAGGAAGAAGGGCTATTTTTAATGAAACAAACAAAAGAGTGCCAAAGGAGCAGCCAATAAGGACTGCAAAGAGCTCCTTCTCATCAGTGTCCCTGCCCAAATGCAAGATGTTGGGGAGAGCCTGAATGGGTTCATGGGTCCAGCTATGCACACACTTTTGCTCCTTTTCATATCTCTTGAAAAATTACAAATAAGGATACATTTCTTAGGGGCAGAGAATGCTCAACAAATTGTCCTCCCACCAATGAAAGGTGACACATGTATGCATGTAACAGAACAGACCATCACCGGCCTGAGAGGGCTGTTGGGGCAGCCCCTCCCCTGCCTTCCCTGGGGCTACAGAGGGAAGGCAGAAGAAAAGCCCAGGCCAGGGAGATTGTACCAGCAGCTCCAGAAGAAACCTTCAGTTGGCCTGAGAGAACTGGTGTATGTTTGGTTGGGGGGTGGGGTGTAACGTTTGTTTGTTGAGTATGTAAACATTGTAAACCGCTTTGGGTGCCTTAGCAGAAAGGCGGTATAGAAATGTAATAAATAAATAAATAAATAAATGTATACATACATAAATGAACAAATCTGCAGATCTTATGATGGGAATTCATGGCAGAGTACTTAAGCAACATGGAAAAAATTTGAATACATGTTTGGATAAAGAATTGATTAAAACCTGCCTATCACTCATTTTGCTGGCATTCCTGTTCCAGCCACTGCAAATTGCAAATGCATCTTGAGTCTTTATACCTGATAGTGCATAAGGATATGCATCACATAGTCATAAATCTCTTCGGCAATGCGGCCCTCTGGTCGCCAGGGAAACAGCACAAATTCAATGCCAAGAAGCGGCACTAGTATGAGGGTGGCTCTAACAGCCTTCATGTAGAGGTTAGATTCCGCCTGGTGGGTGACTTTTAGCTTGGTTATGAGAACTCGAACAATGTTCAACAAGAAAAAGAGATTTACCTACAGAGAAAAGAAAAGGTTAATTATGGTAATTTTGTTTTACGAACACTAAGCCAAACATCCAGGCCTGTAGTCAGAAAGGGTCAGCATGGGTTGGGGCTGAAACTACACTAAGGGGGGAGGGGGCAGAATTCATTGTGAAAAACAGTAAAAAACTAAAGACAAGCAGATGAACATCATGGCAAGGGGGAGACCAGCCTGACCCCATACATCAGCCGGTGAGGGAGAATCCACCGGGAGCTCGCTTTACCCCACCCTGCCAGAAGGAACACACAGCTCCAACTGACAATTCCCTGGGATGGCCTCAGCCATCGGCCAGAGAACCAGGGGCCACTGGAAGGCTGCACCCCCTACCTCCCAGGATTAACAACACGGCAAGGAGGAGACCAGCCTGACCCCATACATCGGCCAAAGAAGGCACAGCTGCAGGGAGCTTGTTTTGCCCTTCCCTGCCAGAAAAGAAAAGAAAAAAAATATATATATTTAAGAACCTTGTAACTAAGAAGTGGTGCCTGAGTTTTGCTTTCTTCCTCCTCCCTCCCAATCCCTCTTCCTTTTGTGTCATGTCTTTTAGATTGTGAGCCTGAGGGCAGGGACTGTCTAATATTAATGTTTGTAAGCCACTCTGGGAGCCTTTTTTGGCTGAAGTGGGGTAAAAATGCTGTAAATAAATAAATAAATAAAATAACTAATATGTTTTCAAGAGGGTTGGTAATATTAATCAAGCTGTATATTTGACTAAGTTTGTAATTATTTCATAACAATTTAAAATGATTTAAAAACTCCACCAACAGGCCTTTAGCACCCATCGGCCAGAACACTGAAAGATGGGAGCAGGTTTCCTTCTTACTGAATAACTGGATAAAACACTCCTTGCATGTTTTCCCTTATATTTCCTTAAGTATAAGAATATAAGGGCTGGAATATCTATACAAGAAAGCTGAAAATATGGGAAAGAGGCTTGGAATATCCCTGGTGGAGCCATCACTACCAAAACCAAACTCAGGCAAGGAGTTGGGCCTGTATATCCACAGGGAGAAGGAAAACGTCTCCATCCCTCCAAATAGGTTCATCCTGCTGTGATGTGTGTGTGTGTGTGTGTGTGTGTGTGAACCCTGAACTAAGTAAGTTTTGGTCACCAGAAATTTGTAAATAGGAGCAACAACATCAGCTGCCTCCTGAAAGCTTTGCCCACCTTTCAGGTTGTTTAGCTGAAGAAGGCCTTTAATTGTTTTACATGGGATTCACAGAGATTTAAGAACACTTATCTGCCTCATATTGTAGCATGTCCTTCCTTGGTAGATTTTAATTAGCATTCTCTCTCCCCCCCCCACCCCCCTATATGGAATAGTCTTCAGAGCCCTGCTTTTGAGAGCTCTCCCAAGTATTTTGGCCTTTTGACCCATTGGTGTAGCCTGAAGCTATTTTTGAAAGACAGTTCTGCAGTTTTCACATGGGAGTGTCTGAATGAGGTCTGAGCAGCAGCAGTTGTGGGCATTTCCAGAAGAAGCCTTTATGCTGCCCATTGCCATTTCCCTTCCCTATTCATGGAATTTCATGGGATCTTTCATTTGTAGCCCTCCCATGTTTTCTATTTATTCTGTCTTTTTTCTTACTACCCCCCCCCCCCCCCCCCCCCAAATCCATGAAGGAGGAAAAGACAGAAAAGTTGCACCATGTATTTTGACTGGTAGCACTATGAGTCATCTGTCTGGAAGCACCCTCTACCATCTTGAGTTTTTGACAGAACTTTGACAAAACTGAACACTGCCTGCATACTAATTGTATAAACCGCTGTCATCACTGCTTCGGCTATGGTCCTATGCAGACTTGCCTGGAAGTAAGCCCCACTGGAATGTATTTCCAAGTAAACATGTATTGTGTGGTCAGTCGTCTTTTGTTTTTTGAAACTGGAAATCCTCAAATGATACAGCTCCAGGTGCCTTGATATTTTTTGTTCCCCGTTGCTGCATCTTCTCCAGCTCTTATGATAACTTTTTTTGAGTGGGTGACTAGAATGACTAGAAGGCATTCTTAATCTGGCTGCACTATAAATTTATATTATTTATTTATTTATTGTTATTCATTAATGCTCTTGTCTCAGTGCGCAATCCTATGCATGTTTAGAGAGGAAAAAGTCCGATACTCCCAGCGTTATAGGAATTGTATGACTTTTTTTTCCTGTCTAAATATGCATAGGATTGCACCCTTAGTCGCTTTCTCACTGAAGATAACTAAAGCAGCATTCAATATTATAATCAATCAATAATGGCGTTATCAAGCATGCCATTTTTATTTCCAATCCGTTTCCTAAAAAAGTACAAATAGTGGCTGAGGCCCAATTCTCCCTGGGTGCATAGCAAGCAAAGTGTTTCTTTCCAATTAATGGGAAGAGGGGAATTTTCAAGGCTCACAGAGTGTCACTCAGGAGGCCTTGCTGACTTTGTGACGGATTTTGCATGGGGAGCGGCTGTTGCTGGAAGCGGAGCTGAAAGACCCTGTACATACACACCTTCATGGACTTAGGTGGGTGGGCCCCAAAAGCCCCCATCTAGCACCCCTCCCTGCTGCTCCCACCCCACCCCAGTGCAGGCACTATATTGTTGGGGAATAAAGATGGTGGCCGCCCATTTCTCACCCAGTCAATTATAGTGCTACCACTGGGTAAACCTGTCGGCTTGCCTGGAGAAGGGGGAGACTGGTGTTGGCAGCACCGACAGGAGGCTCAGCAGGCAAGGTGTGGATATCTTGGATATGTGGGCCCTGGCAGTTGCCCGACCATGTTGGGTACTGATGCCTTGCCTGCCCCCCCCCCCCGCCCGAGTATGAATAGAACGTACTGCACACAGCAGTTTGGCTCCCAGCCACCTGACTTCTATAGCACTGAATCCAAACATTAAAACGTACATCCCAGAATTAAAACTTAATAGAATGTTCATGACTGCCTTGTTTTAATGTCTCTGTTCGTACCAATAGAGCAGCACAAATAGGACCATGGACGACGTACAACAGATGGGTATCGGAACTGATCCAGCAGCTGCAGGTGAGAAAAAGTAGAAAGAAAGAATCAGAGTTAGGGAAGAGGAAGAACCTGACCTCTCTCTCGTAAGAGGCGTTTTCAAGGAACTGTTTTCAAGGTAGCAGGGTGAATTTAGTTTTGACTTACTTGTCATTGAAATATATGGTTCTTGCCACAGCGTGTATGCAGGCAGGAATCAATGGGAATCCTGTGAACAGGAAATGATGTGCCACTTACTAAGAAGTCTAAATTCTGTGACTGCAGAAGCAAGGAGAGGGATACTGTGGTGTGGCCTCTGCCTCTACAGGATCAAGGACCCCTGGGAAGTTGCACCCCCCTCCCACCCAGGAAGAACACCATGGAAAGGGGAAGAGCAGGCTGGTCCCAGAGAATGAGCAACCACGGGGAGCTTGTTTCCCTCCCCTCTCAGCCAGGAAGCTCTAACTACCAGCTATCTTTGCAAGGTAGAAGTGAAGATAACAGACTCTGGCTTCTGTCACCAGGCAGAGGAACAAAGGCTTCCAGGCGTCAGTTCCAGCACCTCTATCCAAGCAAGACCACCAGAGAGGGAAGATCAGCCCGGCCCCAAATCACAGAGTTGGAAGGGACCAGCATAGCTGGCTGGGGCATGCTGGGAGTTGTAGGCCAAACACATCTGGGGACCCAAGGTTGGAGAACACTGATTTAGGCCATCGAGTCTAACCCCTGCTCAGTGCAGGAATCTAGTTTAACACATCCCTGAAAGATGGTTGTCCAGTCTCTGCTTGAATACCTCCAGCAACGGAGAGCCCACCACCTCCCCAGGCAGTTGGTTCCATTGTCTGACCACTCTAACCATTAGGAAGCTGGATATAAATGCCTGTTTCCAACACATTGCTTTGCTCCAGCATTGTCGAACCAATCTCCCCCTTTTCTACATTTCCCCTCTAATCCCCTTCTCTTGTGTCTCTTGTCTTTTTAGTGTGTACGCTTGAGGGCAGTGCCTACATCTCTCTCTTTTTTTTTTGTAACTGATGCGAGTTGCTCTGGGAAAAATCATTTGTCTGAAAAGCAGGATGAAAAATATAATACAATAAACATGTAAATAACCTAGGGATGGATTTTTTATTCATTTAGCCAAAAGAAAAAGAAAAAAAGTTTTTCAAATACCAATGAAGAAAAAGTTTTGCAGCAACACTTGATACAATCCTAAATTTAGATTAAGCAGATTTAGATCTCTTGGTACTAGTACTACAAGCTAGGCAAGTCCCATTCCCATGGATAGCATAAGCCTGTGTGTAACTAACCCAATGGAACAACCCAATAAAATGGCGGAGCGCAGCAACGCTGGGTTCACACAACACGATAAGCCACGGTGGTGGCATATAAGCCATGTTTGTTTCAGAGTGGCTTGTTGTGTTGACTGAACCCAGCAACACGGTTGGTTAACCATGCACAAGCCACTCTGGCTGGGTTCAGACAACACGACAAGCCACTCTGAAACAAACATGGCTTATACGCCACCATGGCGTATCGTGTTGTGTGAACCTGGTCATAGGCTGTAGTCGCGGTGGTTAGAGCAGACTGTCCTGTGGTCCATGTGCATGGTGTTTATCTTGGAGATCAGATGCATCAGTAGTACACCACATGGTTTGCGTACAAAAAGGCTCACCTTCACTCCTTGTCACCACCAGTTAAAAGGGTCATGTAGCAGATGATGGGAAAAGTCTTCTCTCTGCCTGAGACCCTGGACAACCGTTGCCAGTCAGAATAGATGAACAAATAGTCTGATCTGGCATAAGGCAGCTTCCTATGGTCCTATCTCATCTCTGCAGTCCAGGCACTGCTGGGGGATTTCGTAATGAACCCCTTGCCATTCCACATGTCAGATGAGCAACTACAGACTAAATTCCTGGTGCTAAGGCAAGGATGCCCCAGGAAGGAAAACTACCTGCCATTTTCAGGGATGCTCCCTCTGGTTCTGAATTGTCAGCTGAAGCACCCAAAAAGAGGGCTGCAATCCACAGGCTCGTGTGTGATGAGCCCTGTGCAGGCAGCATGGCTAAACTACAAGCTACATTAAAAGTGCAGCATGATGTAGCTGATGCAAACTTTTAATTTTTTACTTTAATGTAAGCATGAGCCTCCGCCCGATCCAGATCAGGACCACCGTGCAGGGGCTCGGGGGGGAAAATCCATCCATTTTTGCCCTCCCCCTAAACAGGGGCTACACACAAAAAAAATCAATTGGCGCTAATAGAGATTTCTTTTCTTCTAGCCCTTGCATACATGGGAGGGGGGAATGGGTGGGGGGAGGAGGTGGCTGAGTGGGAAGTTTAACCCCTCCCCCTGTGCAGTGGTCCCAATCTGGATTGGGGCCCCACACACTTACATGAAATAAAAAAAAGTTAGGATCACCTACACACTATGCATTTAGTGTAGTGTGTAGATCAATGCAGGCTCCTGAAGTGCCTGGCAAAACTCAGAGGAATTTTGAGAGTGGCTTCTGGGAAAGCACAAGAAGCAGCCGTCAGAAGAAGAAAATAGCAACATGTATGCGAGCATGACTGAGCATAACATCATTGTGTGTGCACGTGCATGGTTGAGCATGCACAAAAAGGCGCTATGGACCAAAGGGTTTCACAAGCTTAGTGTGCACATGGCCCCCTGCCCCCATTTCATATTCCATCTCAACCAGGGGCTCTAGTTATAGGCTAAATAACATCACCAGCTGATCTTCAATTTCCAGATCTGTAAAATGAGAATAATAGTGTCCTGCCTCCAAGGGAAGAAGTAAGTATGTTTGGTAAGTACGGGCACAACTTCTAAGTCATGCAATGCCAGGCTTCCCCAACCTGGTGCCCTCCAGATGTGTTGGACTTCAACTTCCATCAGCCCCAGCCAGCATGGTGAATGGTCAGGAATGCTGGGAGTTGTCATCCAAAACATTTGGAGGACACCAGGCTGGGCAAAGCTGCTTTAAGGTGCTACTGGACTCTTTGTTGTTATTGCTCCGCCATTGTCCTTCTGGATTTTGTAAAGAGAACCACAAAGCCATTTTTGTTTGGGAAATGAAAAGCTCCAATTTTGGCACAACTGATTCTTATAGTTAACAAACCTCACTTGATTGAATAAGCCTGTTTCTGTTCCTTTGTGACAAAAAATGCGATTTTGGCCCGAACATGGCTGGATGGATAAGCCTGCTGCATTAAAAAATCTATTGCTAAGGACATGAATTGTCCCAGATTTCACAGGGAGGCCACCAAGTACATGCAGTTAAGGCAAATCTTTAAGTGCTTTGCTGGAACAGAGCCTACAAAAGAAGAGCACGGACAAAGTTCTTTTGCCCACAGTTGTCTTCCTTACACACACACACACACACACACACACAAATAAAAATGGCCTGATACCAAGTTTTGCTACCCCAGCAGTGTGCGGGAGGAGGAATGATGACTCCTGAATCCCTGAAACATCCCAACTCTTGATGCTACACTAAAACTGGAAGGTTATTGCAAAAATGCACATGCTTCAGAATAGGTGTTGTCCCATTTGCTCTTACTCAAGTCAACAGAGATTGCTGCTCTAAGGCAGTGCTCTCCAACCTTGGGTCCCCAGATGTTGCTGGACTACAGCTCCCAGAATCCCTTGCCATCAGCCAAGAAGACCTAGTATTGTGTGTATAAATCTGCCTGTTGATATGTTTGCAACACTAGGAATAACACACACACACACACACACACACACACACGATTTCCTTAGGACAAGGGTGGGCAACTTTTGGCTTTCCTGATGTTTGGCCTACAACTCCTATCATCCCTACCAGGATAGCCAATGGTGTGGGTTGATGGGAGTTGTAGCCCAAAACATCTGGAGGGCCACAAGTTGCCCACCCCTGGCTTAGAAAATATCTTATAAGTGACTGTGCTACAGTTTATTATTAATTAGTAAAATGAATTGATAATTCAAAGGAAGCATAGAGTCAACTTTATAAACGAAGAATGATTTAACATCGAATAATTTATTTTAACAACACTGGCAGTTTTTAGACTATAGATCAAATGGAGATTACGGTAAGCCTTGATGAGTCTAATTAAAGTGTCACTAATATATCTGTGTACATGACTGTGTATAAATTAAAGCTGTCAGAAATGTCTATATTAAATAGTTTTAAACCATTTAAAATGAAATAAAGCACACAGTTTCAAAAAGTACCCAGTAAGTATGTAAATAAAAAGATTTCAGAAGCAACATAGCATGCACCCATCACATATTTTAAAACAGATGCTGCAGGCCTTCTTTTTTTTAACCACTTTTAATAGGCTAAGGGCTGATTCTCATGAGAACTTTGCTCATGGTAGGGCCTTAATATATATATACTTTAGGGTTACATTTTGACCATAGCAAAAATGGTCATATAAGGATTGCATCGTCGACTCACATCATGGTTAGGCAAGCTTCATTCGCTGCTCAAGCCTCTTTCTGAAGAGCTATGATGGTACATCTAGTTGCAGCATGAGCACACAGTAGAACCCACATGTGACCACTTGGAGCCTCAGGCCTTAAATATGTACCATAGCAAGTTGTGACAAATGAAAATCAAAGAATCCAGCGCAGCTTGACCTGAAGTGCAACCTGGACACCACTCTCTGCAGGATACAGTGAGGTGTTGTGAAGAAATGCCTGCATATAACCTATTGTGGTTCTGTAATGTATATTTTGTGTGGCCTCTGTAAAGTTACAATATATCTGAGCAGGCCTGAGGCCTTGTTTTGGAGGAAGCCAAAAACCAAAAGGCGGGGGGGGGGAGCAGCTATCATTGTGGCTAGGAGAATCAACTCTTAATCAAAAGAACCTGGGCAATTTCATTCCGGTGACTGAATCTTGCCCATTTCAACATTCTCACCCCGCCCCACCCCAGGCTCTGATTTCTTCTCAAGGTCCCACTGTCTTTATATACCTGGACTTCAGAGGAATGAGCTAGCAACCTAATTTGGTGAATTCGTTTGTATAGTGTTGTGAATGAAGCCGACTGCCTACTATATCTTTGCTGCCCAGTCCCTATGTCTGCTTTGCTAGAGTGGAGTGATGATAAGAGCTGTGAGCAGGAAGTATGTGCTTGCGTATCCCTCTGTGTGTAAGTAGAAAGTAGTGGGAGCTGTGTTGGTCCATGAGACAAATCCCCAAAACCAGAGAGAGTGCCATGAGCTACACTATGGCTCACTGTTTCAGCTCAACAGCTCATAGGATTGGACCATAAACCAAATTAAATCCAAGTTCAATTTAACTCTTTTGTGGATTGTATTCTCCAGTGTTTATTCCCACAGGGCTAAGCCAGTCCAAGCAAGTTGAAATCGTCTTCTTTTTAAAAAACATAACTGGATCAACTCTAGAAAATTTCAGCCTGCACCAGAGATAAATGGCTTGCTGCCTTCAGTACTGTTCTCCACTTGAGGCTTTTCATTTCAAGTAGTGTTTGCTTTGCTCGGTGAACAAAGCAGGTCAAAAGGAACTGCTGGAAAAATAAATGGTGGTTCGACCTCCTACCCTAGGAATGGTGAGACTTCTTTGAAAACAAACAGTCATTCCTGTATAAACACCTCCAAGACGAGAAACAATGAATAATTACCCCTTATTGCCTTTCCATAATAGAAGACTATTTTCTCTACATAAAGGAGGAGTTACTTCCTGACTCTACTAAATGCATGTCTCTTTCAGCGAAGATAAGGTTGCTGCATCAATGGTACATGTTTAAAAGTTTATCCCACAGTTCAAACAAAAGGGCAAATAAGAATGATGTTTAATTTATATCTTATTTTATTTCTTAATTATGAGAGTAAAGCAATGGAAGTTACCAACTGCTGATGTGCTTTCTAGAACAATGCTATCAAAATGCTCTTAAATTAAAACACCATTATGACTGCCCTCAAATGGATATTGATATACATGTTTGGGAGAGGGGGGGGGGGAAGAAGGAAAATAGCATACCCCATCCAAGAAGGTAATACCACAGTAAGTGCTGTTTTTCTGCAAATACAGCGACCACAATGAGAGTGTGCAGATAAATGCCTTCACAGAGCATCCAGAAGTAATTGCAAACCATTAAATAAAGGTGGAAGAACTGGGCCACTTTGCATCCAACCTATGGGGGAAAATACCATAGGCTTTATACCATATTCAAATCACATGTCTTCCTATATAATATGGTTAAAGATTAAAAAAACCTAAATATGAATTGATTTAGCAACAATTTAGATGTGAAGAGAAAGATTTTATTCTCTAAACTGCCGTATTTTGAAATATATATTCCCTTTTCAAAATGCCATGTGAATGCCATAGGCTTCAATCTTAAGGGCACAATCACATGCATGCACCAGCCAGTTATGCTGGCTGGGGAATGCTGGGAGTTGTAGGCCTTTTTTCTGTCTAAATATGCACAGGATTGCACCCTTAAGGAAGTTCAGGGAAGGAAAGTCTCCTGCACCCTCTTCCCCCCCTACGCTCTCCCAGAAGCTTCTCTAGAGGGTCAGGGTCCCATCCTAAACGTGGGATGGAGTACAAGAGGATGCTGCTGTGGGAGGATGGGGCCAGAAACTTCCTTCAATGAACTTCTTTAAATTAGCTTATTCCAGGATGCAAGCCCAATTTTGGGCAATTCCTCCGGTCCCCAGCAAACCGCCCCCCCCCATGCCTCATCCCACATGATCCAGGAGGGTCCTTAACCTTCTAAAGAGGCTTTTGTGGGGGTACAGGTTGCTGCAGCTTGGAGGATGGGAAACCTTCCTTCCATGAACTTCCTTAACTTATATTAGAAACAGAACTATAGTCATAATTAAAAAGAAGGAGAGTGTGACATCAGTAAAAACCAGCAATAGGCAAGAGGTAGTCCCCTTGACACTCTTGTATGGACTTAGGGATCTCGTTAGAAGAATCTGAAGAAACTGTTCCCAGGGATATAAATTTGGGCTTTGGTTTTGGAATTTGGGCATTTAAGATCTGGTTTGCTCCACCATCGTTGCCAGACTTTGCTGCATCAGTAATGTCACCCTTAGGAACATAGGAAGCTGCCTTATACTGAGTCAGACCACTGGTGATCCATCTAGCTCAGTGTTGCCTACACCCAGGGATGTTGAACCTCTTTCAGCCCAAGGGCTGAATCCACCTTCAGAGAAGTTCTCCAGGGCCACTGGTGGGCGGGACTGAAGCCAAAAGGGGCAGGGCCAAAAATACCAGCCTATTTTAGCTTAAAGTAACTAAAGCTTTGGAGAGACAT
This sequence comes from Shinisaurus crocodilurus, assembly GCA_021292165.1. NCBI lineage: Eukaryota > Metazoa > Chordata > Lepidosauria > Squamata > Shinisauridae > Shinisaurus > Shinisaurus crocodilurus. Next base: position 138,212,449 of record CM037876.1, on the reverse strand, counting down.
TTCAACCATTTAGAATGGGGAAAAAACTGTACAGAAGCCAGGAAACTACCAAACGATTGGCGGCCGGTGGACGGGCCGTGGCTATCTGGGGAACTCCAAATGGCAGGACTGGGACCCCAGGTGAGCTGAATTTGGCCTACAGACCTAAGGCTCAACACCCCTGGCCTACACTGACTTGCAGCAGCTCTTCAGGGTTTCAGTATTTCCCAGCCCTACTTGGATATATGCCAGGGATTGAGCCTGGGACTTTCTCCATGAAAATCATGTGCTTTACCACTGAACTACAGTCTTTCCAGGACAGATCAGCCTATTTAATTCATTGCAGATGAGATGTATGCATATATGTAAATAGCATTGTTGAGATTTGCCATGCAAACAGACACGCTTCTGTATTTCAGCCATTTTGACATAGGCAAATGAACAACAAATTCAAAATTTTGGCAGGAAAAAAAATACAGCTTCTTCTGTGAAGACAACATATTCTGCATTGGGGGGGGGGGCATTGAAAATTGCAGCCCAAGGGCATGGGAATATCTGAACCTGCAGTTATCAGCTCCCCAAGCACACTTGCACTGCCTATTGTACTGTAAGACTCAAGACTGCTTTCTCTGTCAGTAATGTGTGAAGTGGGCCTAAATTCCAGAATTTAATAAAAACTGGCTGCTCTAGTTTAATTTCTCAATTTTTTTCATTTTATCTTTACCCTTCCGGTAGACCTAAAGGCATAAAGTGAATATAGGTGATATCTAAACTGGGATCATTTAAAAAAAAATGTCTTAGTGAAAATATGCACTACAGTAAACACCCTGTTTCAGTTCTTTGGAGTCACTCTGATGTAGTGTCTGTTTACAAGGTTTTCTTTTCTTTTCTTTTTAAACTCTAGAAACATAACACAACCAGGGGAAAAATTCAAAATATCCTAACACACTACAAAGGAAAGCCTCTAACGACTTGAAAAAGGAAGACTAGCCACAAATGCCTGTAAACCTATATCAAGCTTCACAAGTATGAAAGTATTTTTAAAAGCAAATGTCAGCAACCTAATAGCCTTGCTTGGCAAGTTAAACAAGCAGGAAGGCCACAACAAAATAATTACTTTAATTTAGCGTCATTCTTAGAGTTGGTAATGGAAATAAAATTATATTTCCATGAGACAGAGATGCTTACAGTTTGTTAATAGATTTATTATGTAGCTGCTCTTTATATATAATGGAATAAGATGAGTGTATTATAGAATTTGAAATACATCATTTAATTTTCCGTGACTTAAACAACACAGTAGTTGCTTGGTCTAACTCTTCTCAAGACTGTATTCTAGACCTGTATTGTTTTATTTATTTATTTATTTTAAACTATTAGGCAGCAATAAGCAATTGCTGTATAAACACACAGTAGTCAATCACTATTAGAAACATAACAATCTTATCTATTGCGCAGTGGTGCAGCTAGGTAATTTTAGACTCTATGGCAGGGGTTCTTAACCTGTGGGGTAAGCCTCCCCAGGGGAGGTTTGGACTGACTCCAGGGGAGGTGTGAGTGAGTAGCCCCTCAACCATAAATTGTTTATTTTACAAGTACATAGCAGCGCAGCTTGGCGGTTGGCCCAACCTTATTTCTTTCTACTAATCTTGGGAGCTACGCCATTCATTTAATTGAATATGCATTTTTTTTAGTCCAGAGACAGAGCATAAACTAAAAAAAATGCAAACTCATCCTGCCTAAGCCTAAATTTTGGGCTGTTAAAATAATACATGGGAGGCGTGGGTCAAAAGATTTTTCACAAGGGAGGTGTGACACCAAAAAGGTTAAGAACCACTGCTCTATGGTCTTATTCCCGCCCACAACTAACACATCCCTCCCCCTCCCACACCACCATTCCATGCTTTACCACTTGCATTTTAAACTTGTTTACATCACAGCACCATTATGATTACCGAAATAAAACGGAATTTGCTTCTGCTGCTCTGATGCAAAACACAATTTGCTTGGGAAGAAGCACCATTTTGTTATAGGAAATGGTAACGCCTATTTTTAAAGCAAAATGAAATGAGCATCTGTATTCATCTACATGCCTGGGCAGCCACCCCGGATATAAAATGTGGTGTGTGGGTTTTTTGTTTTTTTTAAATAAGAAAGAAAGAAAGGATGGTGCAGTGAGCAGCGCCAGCCCCGGTGGGCCCCGGCACACCCATGCTGGCTGAGGTGCTGATGCTGGGCCGGTCTGCTGCTTCCTCCATCACCTGCTGCTCTCTGCCCACCTCTTCCAGGGAATAATCCAGACTGCATGAATGTAGAATAAGAGGTTTCCTGTGATCAAACTCGAGCGTTGTCACACATCGTTTACTAACTGCACATCTCTTATTTACAGTGCAATCCTATATGTGTCTACTCAGAAGTAAGTGCCATTGAGTTCAATGGGACTTACTCCCAGGTAACTGTGCATGTGGGATTGCAGCCTGCATTACTGTTTCTATCCCTGGAATGTTGCTTCTTATGAAGCAGTAAAACAACCAAAGGTTATGTCCACTTACTGGATTAGCCGCAACAAGCTGTTGGTTGTTGGCAACTCCTGTCAGACAAATAATTGTAACGATGGAGTTGCAAACAAAAGAAAAAAAGAGGTTTTTATGCAAAGTGATCCTCTGGCAACTCAGGCTCCTGAAAGTAAACACACAAGAGAAAATTAATGTGGGTGGTCAAGAGATCCTCTGTCAATTTCTTTCCTTTGCTCAAGGAGCACAAAATGGTGACTTGTTACCAAATGTAATCACTTGGGAAGGGTGCTTTGTGTCCTCAGCACACTATCAGGCAGCTTCATACGGTGGGTTGGTGGCAGCGCCCAGCGCCAATGTGTGCTCCATGTGCTGCAAAGTAAGAATTAACATGCCAAGCTTCCTTGAGAAGAACTGCAGACACAGTGGGTGGAGAAAAACCTCATCCAATTATAACAGTTTCATGGTGAGAGGGCTATTCCTTCCTAACCCTTTGAAGAAAGTTAGAAAGGAGATCAGCTAATTCTCAGATTCAATCATAACTAGAAAAGGTTAGGCCCTCTGGAGTAGCCAGAGTAGTCCTCAGTAACCCTATCAGTATTCTTGCTACTATATATATGTGAACTTCCTAACAGGACACATCAGCTTGGTGTTCTGTGTAGTGAACACTGCCCATTTCTATTGGCTGACAAGCAGGCCACAACACCTAACATTTATTTCTAGGTACAGATTTTATTTATTTATTTATTTCATTTATTTATTTATTTTTACATTTATATCCCAACCTTTTTCCTACAAGGAACCCTTGGCAGCTTACATGGTCCTCCTCCTCCTCTCCATCTTATCATCACAACAGCCCTGTGAGGTAGGTTAGGCTGAGAGTCTATGATTAGCCCAGAGTCACCCAGTGAGCTTCACGGCTGAGTGGGGGGACCAGAACCCGGGTCTCCCGCGTCCCAGCCCAGCACCATAACCACTGCACCACACTGACTCTCAGATGGAGTCAAACTGATGTTCAGGTTATATTTAAGAATCACTGCAGGGTAAGAGAGAAAAGCTCTCACCAGCTGCTGCCACCACTCCAATTTGATGGACACAGGAGGAGGAGGTTGCGTTGTTTGGGCTTGACTCCAACACACCACCACCCACAGCAAACTAGCATTTGATGGCACTGGCTGGACATGAATATTCAGGCCAGCTTTTGGATGAGCAATGAAGAGCTCTCTTTGTGTCTAGCTGTCTGTGTTCTGCCTTCCTGTACTGGCATCCTGCTTCCTGCCTATCTCAATCAGCAAGGCTTCCTCCTGACTGTACCTATCTTACCCCTTCAGCTTTCCCCTTTCCTTCATGAGTCCTCCAAGGACGGGTTTTCCAGTACTGCCCTCTACTAGCTTGCCTTTATGACTGGATTAGGCTTACCGCCAGTGTGGCATAGTGGTGAGAGTGTTGGACTGGGACTCGGGAGATCCGGGTTCTAGTCCCCGCTCGGCCATGAAGCCTACTGGGTGACTTTGGGCCAGTCACTGACTCTCAGCCTCAACTACCTCACAGGGTTGTTGTGAGGATAAAATGGAGAGGAGGAGGATTATGTAAGCCGCATTGGGTTCTTTACAGGAAAAAAGGTGGGGGTATAAATATAATTAATAAATAAATAAATAAATAAATACAGCACGGCCCTCTGTTTCCGACTATTTCTTTGGCATGACCTGGTATGTTTAGAGTCCTTTTATTGGCATGTCACAGAATTCCTGTACCAAATCCTACCCAGGTTTGCAACATCCAGTGGCTCAGCCTTGCCAAGGATATGCACAACCCAGCTGCTGACATCTTCCTACTCCCCAAGTCCTGGGCTGATCCTCCTGGGGCAAAGCTGACAGTATAACAGCCTTCCCCAGCCTGGTGCCCTCCGGATGTTTTGCACTTCAACTCCCATCAGCCCCAGCCAGCACGGCTAAATGGTCAGGAATTCTGGGGGGTTGTAGTCCAAAACGTCTGGACAGCATAAGGTTGGGGAAAGCTGCAATATAAGCCTGTTGGTTGGGACAGATGATGCAGAACACGGTACAGCTTGCAGTAGTTACAGCGATCGCGATGCAGCCTCATGTTGGAATAACTACTCTGCCCGACAGCATCTATTCAGCAGGTAGCTCAGTAATAATTTATGAGTGACTGCAAATGCCATGGAAAGTGGGAGATCTGCCATTTACACATTAAGGATGCCTGTGGGGATGCCTGTCAGCCCCCAAACTCGGAGGCTTATATGGGCATCCAAAGCCGAGCGAGAGGAGTGGCAGAGGCAATCTTCACTTTCCCGCTCTGCTGGGGTGTTTTCAGATGGGGAGGGAAGGAGGCAGGAGCAGCATCAGGATACCTTGTATCCTGACGGCCCCAGTATTTTCCCTTTCCCACCACCCCCTCTCTGCTTCCTTTCACCCCTCTCTGAGGTTGCTTTTCCGACCTTGCAGAGCAGCCGGCAGGGTTCTTTCTTTTCGGAGTCTGATTTCCAGTTCTGAAGTTGGAGCGCTGTCTCCAACCTTGGCATTGGGAATCCAAACTATCCTATGCCCCCCCCAGACAATGTCTGTGGGCCATAGAACTGTTCCCTTAGCTGCTGTTCACTCATATGTGAACTGAAAAAACACCTCGTGTCGTGTCACAATCCAGTTCGGACAATCATATCTTGGCTCAATATGGCCAAGGTATGAATGGGCTTTTTGCCTACACATACAACCCTTTAACCCGGGGACTCCAACCAATGTGCCCATGGATACCTCTCTTGGCACCCACCAGACATGCTGCCACTCCTAATTTTTAATGTATTTCTTAAGATTGTTTTATTACACTTTTTTTAAACTGGGAGGCTGGCATGCTGCAAAGTGAAGTGCCACCCTCCAGTCCCATCTTTTTTGGGTTCAAAAGAGGGACTTTGTGTCTTGGAGCTCAGGTCCCAACTCTGCCTTGTACTTAAGTCCTTGGCCAAGTTACTTTTCTTTTAGCCTTGCCCTTGTGCCATCTGGGAAATGAGTATTTTGTGACTGGCCATGCCCACAATTGCAGTCGTTTTATGAATGGCAACCCATCTGTGCTGCAGCCATTTTGTGAGAGAGCCCACAACTCTCTCTCAAAATTCCAAATGTGCCCACCAACCCAAGAAGTTTGGGGACCCCTGGGCCTTATCTCTTCACTGCACTAGCAGTTGAACCAGGAAGCCTCTAATTAAGCATAGTTTCCGGTTTCACCTGAAGTAGGAGATCACAGTGACCAGCTTCAGAACAAACCAAGATACTAAGCCACAGTTTGAAGTTGGTTTAATATCCTGGCTTGTTCCAAAGCTGGTAACCATTGTCTCCCAGTTCGGATGAAACAGGAAACTAAGGTTAATTAGAAACGTCTTGGTTTGATTGCCTATGCCACAAAGGGAGGAATGAAGGTACTGCATGTGTGGGCCAAAGGCCAAGATAGGATCATATGAACACAACCAATCTGAATTACTATTAAAGGAAATTTTTCAGGAAAATTGAAAAATGATAGCTGTAGTTGATAACACATCTTCAAAACATTTTTTGAAAGAAGATATAGGGTGCTTCCAAACAGAGGGCTCCTAGCGGTAGCAATCAGAAGGCATTATGCAGCTTTTCTTTTTCTCCTGAATGGATTTTCTGCATTAAGGAAAAAGATGGAAGAAGTGGTAAGAAAGCACAGGAGAGTCGCAAGCAGAAGATGCTGATGTCTGACCCTCCATAAAATTCCATGTGGCAGGACAATGATGCAATAAAAGCCATGTCTGGAAGCAACCATACTCTAAACTTTTACAAGGGATCTTAAGAATGGTTTGACTGTGTTCCTGGAAGAGAATAGGAAAGCAGTGTAGCTTAGCACCCTTGCACTGACATACAACAGGGTTCTGCAGCTTTTGGAATAGCAAGAGCTTGTTTATTTACAAAGAGTTATTCAAAGATTCAGCACATTGTGATGCAGCTCTACTTTCTTTCATGACCTTCCCATGGATTTTACCATCTTGAAGATGAATATACACAACTTTCTTAATATATTTTATTTATTTATTTATTATATTTATACCCCGCTTTTTTTCCTGCAAGGAACCCAAGGTGGCTTACATAATCCTCCTCCTCCTCTCCATTTTATCCTCACAACAACCCTGTGAGGTAGGTTAGGCTGAGAGTCAGTAACTGGCCCAAAGTCACCCAGTGAGTTTCATGGCCAAGCGGGACTAGAACTCGGATCTCCTGAGTCCCAGTCCAACACTCTCACTACTACGCCACACTGGCTGTGTGTGTGTGGGGAAGCTGAAGCCTTGGCACCCAGTGCTGTATATGGTCCAAGCACATGTTCATACTTGAGTTTACTACCTCCTGGAAAAATTCTGAAATCTAGGTACTCCTACATGGAGGGGTACTTGCAGGTTTGGTCATCACATAAGAATGGTTATTGATAGTGGCTTCACCAGGTCCTCACCATGTCAAATTTGTCAGAAATTTGAGGCTTTGACTTGGAAAATCGTATAGTCGCTCTGCCTTCTATGATAGTATCAATAACTTGAATAACATGCATGCAGTGTGAACACATAGGATTGCATCCAACATTGGAAACTGCTGGATTTTTCCTCCCCCTTGTAGCCCACCGTGCACCCTCAAATCTGACCCTCAGGAAAGATCTGGGGAGGTAGAGAACAAATGCTGGGCTGCAGGGGGAAGTCCTATGTTGGATTTAACCCATAGTGCCTGACCAATTCTTGCCATACCTCACTCAGTCTTCCACTTAAAATGCTAGATGTCATACATTATTTAATTACATATAGCGATTGCAACCAAAAGAAGCAGGTTCCAGATACAAATAATTATACTTACTTAAAATACGAGAATATGCCAAGGGAAATCAAAAGTGAAACGATTGAAAGGCTATGGCCAATGATAGTGAGATAATACAAATTCAGAGCTGTCTGCAATAAAACAAAGAAATAAAGATGAAACCCCAAATACCACAAACTAAGTACAATGCAGATTCTATCCCCAAAACATTTTACGTAAGATAGGACTAGTCAAAAATAGAACATTAGCAATAGTACATTAGCAAGAATTCAGCTCATTACTGTGACCGCCTACACCAGCCTTTCCTAATGTGGTGCCCTCCAGATGGTTTGGACCACAACTCCCATCATCCCCAGCCAGCAAGGCCAATGGTCAGTGATGATGGAAGTTATAGTCTAAAACTTCTGGAAAGCACCAGGTTGGGGGAACCTGGCCTACACCATAATGAGCCTACCTAGGCCCTAAAATTGGCCTGACTTGTAGGGATGGGCGACCTGCCTGGCACTCGACTCGCGGCATGCGAGCTGAGTGCTCCCACTGCGCAAGCCGAGCTGAGTATGAGCGCCAACTGAGGTGCTCACCGGACTTCCGGGTCCCCGGTGCTACGTTGTTTATGTAGAAAATGGCCTAATTTGCGCAAATTAGGCCGTTTTCTATGTAAACAACATGGCGCCGGAACCTGGAAGTCATTTTCCCTGGCTTGGCTTGTGAGAACATGAGTCGAGCCGGGGAAAAGGTAGGGCGAGCGGAGCTTGGGGGGGGGGGGTCGAGCCCGGCAGGTTTGCCGGACTTCCACCCCCTAATCGAGCTCTGTGCCCTACGAGAGGCTTTGCTCTCTGGCCCACCCTTAAAGCAACCAGGAACAAGGCATTTTCACTGGTGCCCCACATCTTTGGAATCCCCCTCCCGCAAGAGCTTCACTTGCCTCCCTCATTTCAGAGGGACCTCACTGGAGTTTTTTTTTGGCCAGGCCTTTGATTGATCTGTTGCTGGGTTTAGTAGCTTATTTTGTGGTTTTATTGTATTTTAAAAAAAATTGTCTTAAAAATTGCCTTGGGAGCACTTGCCCTGAATATATCTATATATCACTATAACAAAAGCATGTTGTAGGGTCAAATGATAAGCTCAATCAAATCTCAATGGACTTGAGGGGTTTCCCTCCATAAGGCACACCAGTGGACCTTCTAGATGTTGTTGAACTACAACTCCCATCATCCCTCACCACTGGCCAGGATGGCTGGGGATGATGGGAGTTGGAGTCCAACAACATCTGAAGGGCCACAGGTTCCCCAGCCCTGCCATAAAGCACCAAAAGGAAAAAAAGAGTATTTATTTACTGTTTAGCTTTGCTTATTTGCAGTGGCCTCTTTGAAGACAATGTGGCCACTCTGTATCTTGAAAACTGCAATCGTTATTTTCAAGAAGAACAAGAACAACAACAAATCTCTTCTGCTCTTGCTTAACATTCATTTACGTTTTTGAACACATGTATGCATTCAACTTGATTCATTTCATACTGGGCCTATTAAACACACCCAGCAAATGAGCATGCTTCTAAAAGTGCTTTTATGAAATCCATGTGTATTTTGGGAGGATTCTAAAGCAGCATATGAAAGAAATCTAAGTAAACTGCAGTCGACACAGTGAACTGCTAATTTTCCATCAGTGTTTCTTAGGACTAGGGGAAACAAACAAATGCTGATGCAAATACAGATGAGATTATCTGACAAACATTACAAGTGTCAGAATATATTTCTGAAATAAATGTGCTGGCATCAAGCTTGTCTGAGCGTGGATAGCTAAGCAGGGCCAGGCCTGGTTATTACTTGGATGGGAGACCCCTCCTCTAGTTTCCTGCATTGAGCAGGGTGTTAGGACTCAATGGCCTTGTAGGCCCCTTCCAACTCTATATATGAATCTATAAGCTTGTCTTCATTTCTTTCTATCAATGACTTCTACCTCATTGCCACATTGACTGACTGGCACAGAATGGTTAGGGGACTCCCCCATGGCTCTCAGCATAAGCCACTTAGGCCATTTGGAGTAGGGGTGGTGATGGATCTCATGCCTGATCTACCACTAGTTACTGGATGCTCAGGTTCTGGGTGCTGCTGCATTACAGCACAAGTGCAATTCCACTGATGGCTGCTTCTGCCCCTCATACAGGCCCCCTCTCTGCTGAGCTTCTGTCGCTCACTAAAAACATGGCTATTCAGGCGGGAATATGGGGTGGGTTAAGATTTTAAAATTGTATACTGTTTTAAATGTATTTTATATTTTATTATGTTGTACATCGCCCAGAGTGGCCGGTTTGCCGGCCAGATGGGCGATTCATAAATACAACAAACAAACAAACAAACAAATAAATAATACAGGAAGCAGAGTTGGCTTCCAAGATCAATCAATGCGAGTCAAAAAGGCACAGCCCAGAGTTCGAAATGCATTAACTTTTAAAACAGGCCTGCCCAACTGACGACACACTGCGCCGAATCACAGCCTGCCTCCTGCTTTTGCTGCTTGCTAGGGCTTTAAACACCAAGAGATTGTTGACAATTTCTCAGCAGGTCACAAAACATGGCCGCATGTGTGTGAATCTTGTAGGTCACAAGGCTTATTCCCAGCCTGCTGCTCCATCCTTTCTCTCACAAGAGGACTTCATGTTACTCAGGGATCCATAGCAGTTAGCAGGTTAAATCATTTCCCTGCCCCCATCCTCTGGATGGAAGCCACAGGGGTGATCATGGCCTGTATTAATAGACCTTGTAAAATCCATGAGACCAACTGCACTGTAATTCAATAGGAACTTCGTCGGCCTCAAGCTGTCATTAAACTGAATGCGCTTCCCAAACTTCAAACAAATGTTGGTTGGCCATGCTCCACTCAGCAGAACAGCTTGAAGATTAGGCTGCCAGTGGGGGAAGAAAAAGCCTTACTCTTGCATGTTCATTGGCAGGATTCTTCCTTTGACACTCTTCTACAGTTTTTGTCCTCTTGCTAACTATTCCTTCTCATCTCATTTTTCCTGAATCACAAAGGCCCAGTGACATTAGCTCCGCTCTCACGACATGTCCGGGGTTGAGTGAATGCACACACAGAGAAGGGGGATGTATGGGTTGTATCCAGCCGTGTCATTCCACCATGGGAGGAAAACGCTGGTGGAACTGATTTCCTCCTTCCCCCTACAGCCCACCACATGCCCCCTAGATCTGCCCTGGAGTGTTGGGGGATCCTCTGGCACAGATATGGACTGCGTGGAGGGGGCAGCGGTGGGAAGGAGGGGACAGGGAAGTCTTGTCATGTGAGCAGAAGTCCCGCTGCACAAGTGGACTGCCGCTCACACTGAGGGTTGGATCCAGCCCTATGCATGTTCAATTGAATGTCTAATGGAGTATGCACATATACAGTTATACACAGAAAGGGCTCTCTCCCTGACACTGGGAATCCTGCTTTCCGAGGGTTCCCAACTGCACAGAGGTTCCCAGGGTTCCCAACTGTATGTGCATACAGTCAGACGTGTGGCGTCTCTGTGTAGATGATGAATGGCGCACAGGTTGGGGACACGGGCTAGCAACATGATCCTGCCTCCCCCCCCATGTGTGTTCAATCATCCTGGATACGTCATGAGAACATAGCTGCATTATACATATGCCTTGATCCAAGGCATTATGCCAAACATGTACTGTGAGCAGATATAACTTCATGGAGGGCTGCTCATCTTAACAATGGAAATGGCTCTGTAGGCTGTCACAATAAATGTCTCCTTTGGACATCTATTTCGAGGAAAAATCAATCTAAGTAGTAACTCACCCTGTTCCACAAGTGGTGACATTTAAATCTGGATATAGAGGGGTAGGACAGAGGGAAAACAGAGGCTCTTGTTTATCTGCCTTTGCCCGTTCCTGCCCCGCACTTTTGCCTATTCCATACGACGAGTGGGCAGAACGACCTAGGGCTCTTAGATAACGCTGCCACTAGGCTGCTTACCCCAGGAGATCACATGGTGTAGAAATGTCTTGGAAGTGGTGAGTACTTCCACCCACCAGCTCCTTGAAGCCGACACAAAGGACTAAGTAGTCCTCTTGTCATCACTGTCGCAGGCCTGCTTGGCTCTCTAGTCTCAGTGAGCACCTGAACTGGAGCAGCCTCACCGTAGCTTTCTCTGTTTTCTGCCACCATGGAGAAGGTACATGAGGATCAAAGGGACATATCAGGTTGGGTGGAGTGGGCAGCAGCCTGGACCCCTTTCTCTTCCTTCCAGTTCCAGCTCCAGGTTTTTGAAGGCCCCTTGGGCAAGGCACCCTCAACGGGCCCCCTCCCTCAGTGAAGTCCCTTCTCACCAACATTGTCACCAGCTGCTATTGTTCCTCAGCCTCTCTCTCATCATTGCAACCACTTGCTTGCTTAAAAGGCAGAGAACCAAGGAGCAAGTAGGCAGTGGCATCTCCTGCCCCTCCTTCTCACCACCATTGTTCTCTGGGTCAGAGGAAGAGGCAGGTGAACAAACAGTTTGCAATGGTGAAGAGGAAGAGAAAGTTCTGGGATCTCTTGTCAGTGGGCCCCCGCTGGGGTGTGAGCCCTTGGCAGGTGCCCAACCATGCCTACCCTTGACACTGGCCCTGCTTCTATGCTCTCTTGGTTTCCCAGTATTTGCTAGATGGCTGCCAGCAGATAACCAACCAATTTAGGGGGGGGTAGGAGGAGGGAGAGGGGGTTGGTTCCTCCAAAATATTTTAGAAAACAGTTCAACTTTCCACAGAAAACACAAAGACAGATGCCAAGACTGGTAAGCTCCTAATGTGTTTCTAATATAGGTTTATCAACGGAAAATGTTCATATGTGCTCCTTAATGAACACTGCTCAAAAAAGCGACATATTGCGGCAGTTACTTCCCCAACCCCACCACAGCTGTTTATGACTGCCATGCTTGTTTGTGAACCCCGATTTCTACAGCATGCATGGCTTTCTGCCTGATTGGAAGGGGTGATAAATAAGACAGAGATAAAAGAAGTAAAACACATAATAGATCAGCTATACATGTCTACTCAGACATAAGTCTCTCTGAGTTCAATGGGGCTTACTCCCAGGTTGGGTGGAGTGGGCAGCAGCCTGGACCCCTTTCTCTTCCTTCCAGTTCCAGCTCCAGGTTTTTGAAGGCCTCTTGGGCAAGGCACCCTCAACAGGGCCCCCTCCCTCAGTGAAGTCCCTTCTCAAGGGGCCTTCAAAAACCTGGAGCTGGAACTGGAAGGAAGAGAAAGGATTACCTAAACACATTTAAACCTCACTGAAATACAAATGGGATGACAATGAAAAATAAAGGCTGCATATGAGATGGTGCAAAACTGACAGAGTTACATAGCTTTTTTTTTCTGATAACATTCATTTTTCAATCTACCTGCAGTTTAGACTTTACTCCTGTATTGCAGAGTGTGTAGTTCGTCCATGTTCTGTTACTGTCAGGGTGTACAAACCAGTGTCCATTTTCTTCACAGATCTTGACAACTTTTTCTTGTTGAAGAAAATTAAGGAGAAAACACCCCGACATACATCTGTCAATATTTAACAAATAACCAAGAAAGAAAAACCATCCAGATATAGTCATATCAAAGAGAGTTCTTACTCTCTGATGATTTTCCTTGGAAAATAAATGTGCAAATATTAATTATGGTCCCAACAACCCAGTATATTGTTAAGTGCTGTTCACTCACATTGAAATAGTGAAACATGTCTTAAAATGGGGTTTAAGCGTACATCATTGCATGCTGGATTACGACCAATGCAACTTTTTAATGAAAATGAAAGCTCCCTGTAGTAGTAATAATGGTTTTGAATGAAAAACATCTATTCCTAATGTAGATTCAACAGCCTGCACTGGAACAGGCTATCAGTTAAGGGATTCCTGTCCCTTCACTGTCTCTTCTTCCTTAATGCTCCATACTTCCCACATTAGCACTCTCTCCTATATCCCACCAAGAAATTCCTTTTATAGCTGTGCTAATTCATACCATCCTCTTCTTAGGACTTTTCTCCATACTTGTAGCCATGCCCAGCTCATACCTCCTTCCCATATGCCCATCTCCTTCAGAACATGTCATTCTCTGAATGGAAATGTTGCCCAACTCCATTAGAAGTGCACATTCTTCATGCAGGGTAGGGGGTGGGGCCGGGGAGACAATGACTGCAGAATCCACCTACTTAGACAATGAACGAAAAATACTATTTAGGGGTGCAGCTGGGAACTACATGTTTAGGCAGTAGTACTACATGTACTATTTTAGGGTTTCAGCTGGGAACTACATGTACAGGGTACTCAGAAGTTTGTGGTGCAGCAGTTCCCATTGCTGAAAAGCAAAATCACTTCTTTTTTTTGGTTGGAAAGTGACCAGCTTCTTCATTGCTAGAACTGCTGCAAGGAAAAATTCAAGGCAAGTGTTGCTAGTTTCTGCAGCCTGTGGCATAACCCCACAATTCAGTTCCCTGGTGTAGGTCTGCATTAGTATGTCTAGAGTGTCTAGAATGTTGAACTGAGTGGGTGTGGTTTGTGATGTCTTAGAAAGGGTGGGGGGGAGGAGTATATAAGGAGTGTTTGAGTGATGTCTGAGTCAGTTAGGTTTTATGTCAGTGAGTCGAGTTAGTGAGTTGAGTTATGGGAGTGTGGAGTTGGGTTAGAGAGTTTTAGGTGGTTGGAGTTAGTGTGATATGGGAGAGTGTTTGTAGTATGTGGGGAGAGTTGGGAGTTTGGGAGTTAGGTTAGTTACAAAGTATTTGGTGTAGGCAGGTTTATTTTCTGGAACTAAGATTTTGATAATTAAAATAAACTTATTTTTATTTTGTTAACTACCAAAATCCTACGTGTCAGCTTGGCGTTATTACCTGCTTTACTTTCAAATCTACACACACACCTTTGTACCACAACATCATAAATTTAAGCTAGATCCTTAATAACCAGCATTAATCTTTTCCCTCATTAGTAGGGGAAAGGTTTCATTTGACCCTCTCCTCAGGTTTTCAAGTGTTGATGCTTAGTCTGAGAAGGGTTTATGCACGTGGTCCTAAAGTGTAAGGGGCCGTGTCGTCGCACAGCTCTCCTTCCACCTCTGTGTGCCTAAATAGCATTTTTCTCATCATGGCTATATGACCAAAGGTGGTGGTGTTGGTTTTTTTTTAAAACAACAACAACTTAGAATCACTACAGTCTCCAAGCGATTTAGTGAGGCTAGTTATCAAGCTCTCTACCATCAAATGTTTAGATTGCAATTCAATCTTAAAAAGTGAGAAGGGCATAGAATTTTCACAATTCAACACAATTGCCAAGCAGTTTCCAAAATTACACCCCAGGTGCTTCGCAGTTCCTGTCGCTTCACATCATTATCATGTCTGAAATGCACCATTTGCATCACCTCCAGTAGGAAGATATACAAAGTATCTCCACAACAGGAGCTTGTAATTCCCAGTGGGGAGGGGATATATATATATGTGATGTGGAGGAGTGAGAAGTACATTGTACTTGCGCCTTGTTCTGCTCCCTTTGCATTGGTGATACAACCAAAGTTGGTCTATGTCTGGCCTTAATTGCGCAAAGGAGTGATCTTCAGCATAACAGGAAAGCATCATCACCAAATGTTATCTTCCACATGTGTTTCCTGAGGACCACTTACATTGCCCATAAATAAATAAATTATAAAGATTTACCTGAGGGGTCAAAGTCCTGAAAGTAATCAGGGCAGTTCTGTACTGCTGTTTTTCCCACAGCGACATCATCCCAGCACAACCAGCCATCCCACGTTCTATTGCAATGAGGACCTATGCAAATTGAAGAGAGAAGAACTGATGAAGTACTTGGTCCTAATTTACCATGGGGTGGACGGTAAAGGATTCCTTCCTGCGACAGAAGGAGCTTCCTCCAACGGAAAGGCTCCTTCCGTTGGAGGAAGCAAGCCTTTGGATCCAATCCAACAGATATGTAATTGCTACATATCACCACTACCCCGTACACCTGTTTCAATTCGACTTTCAACTGCAGATGCTACATTTTACTATACATAGAAAAGAGCCAGCACTTGAGATTTGGTCGCACTCCAGAGCAGTGCATTCTAGTGTTATAACCTAGCATAACCAAGAATCAGAATGCAGGAAGGGGCTATGCCAATGAAGGGGAAGAGTTATCTAGATAGGGCAGACTTGGTTCACAGTGGCTCCCAGTGTAACTGGTCAAAATCAAGGATGAACGAATTTGCCCAGTCCCATTCCTTTATTGTTCCTGTGATTTGCTCTGGGCTGAACTGCATTCCACACCTTCAAAATTCCAATTGAACTAGGAAAATTTCTAAAACTAATTCTGGAATTGGACCATGAACAGTTTGCCATAGCTGTTAGCTCCTCCAGTTCACTTGCATCTTTCCTCACCCCCCCTCCTCTGTGTTACCGACATCCACTTGCAGTGTTGATTAGAGACACTGTTGTATGAGAAAGAGCATTTTTAGAAATCGGCAGTCTTCATAATTGGATTTTTTTTTATTTTTTAGCCTGGAATAAAGAGAGGTGTAGAGGATTTGGTACAGAGATTTGAAATCTGAAGGTTCACACTGCCTGAAATCAGCAGATCTTGTTAAGAGGGATGCACTTCCCCCATATTTCCTTACCTTTAAGCAGGGGCGGGCAACCTCTGGAGGTCCAGAATCCATTCCCCCACTCTCAGAAATCCACTGTGGTCCACAGCCTGTGGGGCACTGCCCCAAAAGGGCCGAAATTGCCATTTTGACACTGAAATTCAGTGGCAAACCACTCCATAGTGCTACAGAGCACTACGAAGGGTAAATTAAGCTTGCTTCCAAGCTAAATTTAACCCCTTTGGTGCTCTCTAGTGGCTACAGGTGCTGCATAGCCACTGTGGATGCCTTTATTAATTAAAAAAAAAATGAAAGGGGGCACCAGGGGAAGGCAGGGACTGCATGCAGCCTGCGGGCCACATGTTACCCACCCCAGCTTTAAGGACAGGTTTAGGTACGTGACTGGAAGGGCCTGAATATTGTAAACCAACCAATGGAACAATGAAAGAATCAAACAAGGGAAACCCTTTCATCTCTATTCAAGTCAGCATTTGCTCCGCTGCTGCCAAAGCCAATGTATTGGATTGTGCTGCCCGATGAATTAAACCAGGGTGAGGAGCCAGTGGCCCACCAGATGTTGTCAGACTCCAACTCCTATCAGCCCCAGCCAGCATGGGTAATGGATGGGAGTTGGAGTGCAACAACGTCTAGAGGGCCATAAATTCCCTGCTCCTGAATTAGACCTATGAAAAATCATGCCACAATAAACCAGATCAACTCCAGGTGCCACAAGACTCTGCGGTTTTGATGCTAGAGCCCAAATGAGGTTGCTCTTCAGGAAATTGGCTACATTTATATGGCCAATGTATCCTATGGACTGTTTTAAGATTTTAATTCACCATATCCACTGCTTTCTGATTCACTGTGGATAATGGAAGGTACAACCGCTGTTGTTGTTTTTTGCTCACTTATGCATGCATATGCATTTGAACATCTCAGAAGCAAGGCACTTTTAAACACCTACAGGAATATTGGGGCAGAATCCAATGGGGTGCTTATGCCCCTGCCAATTCCCTTCTGTCTCAAAGATTCCCTTCCACAAGTGGTGGGTCCCCCCAATTCTGTTGCATGAGCAGGACCCACCACTTACAAAGAGAGATTTAGTACTTCCTAGGGGAAGCCCTGAAACTACTGGAAAAACTCATTTCTGGAAGGAGGCAGGTCAGCGGAGCTCCCTTATGCAAGGTCTGCCAACCTTCCTCCTTCCAGAAATTAGTGTTTTCGCTCATTTCAGATTGCCCTGGAAGCACTAAATTGCCATTGTGCAAGTGGTGGGGGCAGCTTGCACAACAGAATTGGTGGGGGTGGAAGAGAATTGGTGGGGGTGGAAGCGCCATGTTGGATTCTGCCCTTAATGTTCAGAACTCATTTTGTTTGCTTTTCCCAGCTCAGAGGTATGCAAAGCAACATGCAGAAAAATAAAGATGTACCCAAAACAGTAGTCACCATTAATATATCACATTCAAAAAGCAAGTAATTAAACCCCAGAACAAACGAAGCTAAAAACATCAGCACATTCCAACCGGCTTCCCAACCCAATTCAGCACATCCCTGAGAAATAGAACAACCTTCAGCTGACAGCAGAGAGAATACAGGAGGGAGCTGTCCTAAGCTACCCAAGCAGAACGTTCCAGTGGATGGATGGGTACCATGATGGAAAAGGTACCCTCTGTGATTTCATGTGGTTAAGGGACACAACATCAAGCAGGGCCTTGCTTGAAGATCACCGGGCTTCGGTGGGCATACGTGGCAGAAGGTGCTCACTCAGGTATACAGGAGCCAGGCTGTTTGGGGTCAAAGCCAGCACCTTTAGCCATAACACTAACCAGAAACCAGGGGAAACCAGTCAGGATCAGACGAATCTGTTTTCTTTTCACTTGAAATTTTTGAACAGTTTCTAAAGGGCGCTTAATATACAGGCCATTACAGTGGTTTAAATGACCAGCTATCGTTGCATGAAAGATGGTCACATGACCGAGGTACTTCTGGTGGGGGACAAGGGGAGGTTATGGGATGTTGACCTGGTGCTGAATGGGGTACATCTACCCCTGAAGGATCAGGTCCGCAGCTTGGGGGTCATTCTATACTCCCAGCTGTCCATGGAGGCTCAGGTGGCAGCTGTGAGCCGGGCGGCGCTGTATCAACTCCATCTGATACGGCAGCTGCGCCCCTACCTTCCTAATCACCTGCTCCCATCAGTGGTTCATGCCTTGGTCTCCTCTCGCCTAGACTACTGTAATGCGCTCTACGTGGGGTTACCCTTGAAGACGGTTCGGAAGCTACAGCTGGTACAGGTGGCTCGCCTGGTTAAAGGCAGCCGCCGGTGGGATCACATCACGCCAGTGCTGAAGGAGTTGCACTGGCTACCAGTTGCTTGCCGAGCCGAATTCAAGGTGTTGGTTTTGACCTTTAAAACCCTATACGGCTCCGGTCCAGTCTATCTCAAGGAGCGTCTCCAGCAACACCAAGTAGGCCGCTCAACAAGATCTGCCATGGATGGCCTTCTCCTTGTCCCTTCAGCCAGAGCAGCTCGACTGGAGGGGACGAGGAAGAGGGCCTTTTCTGTGGTGGCCCCCATACTGTGGAACTCTCTCCCGAGTGACCTCCGCCATGCCCCCTCTCTGCTGAGCTTCCGTCGCTCATTAAAAACCTGGTTGTTCAGGCGGGAATATGGGGTGGGTTAAGATTTTAAAATTTTTATATTGTTTTAAATGTATTTTATTGTTTTTATTCTGTGTACATCGCCCAGGGTGGCCGGTTGCCGGCCAGATGGGCGATAAGTAAATATAAATAATAAATAATAAATAAATAAATAATGATTTCATGGGGGTTTCCTTTCCTTGTGAGAATGAAACCTTTAATGAGAAATTAGTTTCAGTTCGTGTTTGATCAGGATTTATCCAAATTGCACCCCTGGGAATGAACCTGGACTTGAACGCAATTTGCGTTCTGTACTTTTCAGAGCTTTCAATGTGATCGCAGAACCCCCAAAAATGCATTTGACAGCATGCATACTTTTGAAAAATGTGCATAAACACTCTTTAATCAATAGAAGAATGTGTACATTTCAAAGATGCGTATTTTTCAATAGATGCGCGCATTTTGAAAAATATGCACACATTTCAATGCAAAAACAAAACAAAGATTACAATCTGATACAGACAGAACAAGCTTTGAGGAGGAATTGGGAGAACTTCAAAGAGCTTGAGTTTTGCCTGTACACACATCACTATTTGGAACATTAAAAAAAAACTTTCTTTTTTTTTACCTTCAGTCTCAGACGAACTTTGCATAATTTTCTGGTAACATTCATACTGTGCTGTCATGATTTTATTCATAGTTACGCCTAGTACATTGAGATCTTCTGCCACTAGAGAATCTCCTTTGGTCACATTGCCATGCGTCTCTTCTGGAATTGCTGTGACAAAAACCTGAACAGAAAATGACATATACTGCAGTGTCTAGTTGATGGCTGAAATGCCGATTAATTGGTTAGATTAATTAATGTAAACCATCTTCAGTGATTAAAAAAGGTGCCCTCCAACTAACTGGGCAGCAGAATTTTGAAGAAGTCAATCATTTCAATACAAGTAACTGGCAAAATCACTAGCTGTAGTCACCATCTGAGAATGTATTTATTTATTAAATTAAGTATATCCCACCTTTTCACTAAAAATAGTGCTCAAAGAGGCTAACAATAAAAGTACAGATAAAATACAAACTTATAATTGAAACATAAAAACACATCAATTAAAAACACATTGACTAAAAGCAACGATACAAGCCTGTGGCTTACACTGGCTCAGCTTGTCTGAGCGTGGAAAGTTAAGCAGGGTCAAGCCTGTTTATTACTTGGATGGGAGACCCCTCCTCTAGTTTCCTGCATTGAGCAGGGGGTTGGACTCGATAGCCTTGTAGGCTCCTTCCAACTCTATGATCTATGAAATCTATGAAACTCTTCTCTCCTTTTGTCCTGCATAGCAGGAATGCCTCTGCAAAGGTAGCCTGTGCTTTGACACTTGCCTGGATTACCCCAAATATAAGGAAGGATGCTTTTTGTTCATATGCAGATTTAATCCATTAACAGTGGCATCCTATGAAAGCATATTCCAAAGTGAGCCCCCACTGAGTTCAATGTGATTTATACCCAGGTAAGTCTGTATAGGATTACAGTCCCATTTATTAAAACTCCTACAATTAATTGACTACAATTTCTTTAATCAGGTAACAGTCCTCCTCGTGAGGGAATTCTTTCCCATTGCTGTGTATTTTAGATAATCCTGCTAGTTACAGTTTGTAATGTGAACTAGACATTTTAAGGAAATACAGTATTTGCAAAAATTTGGTGTCATCCAGACAGATAGATAGACAGAGATACCGGTATATAATGAAATCCCAAGAAAAAGGGGTCCACCACCCCAACATGATGGCTTGAGAAGGGGAAAATATAACTGATACCCTTATTTTGGCTGCAACCCTACCTATGAGTAAGTCCCATTGAACTCAGTTGGACTTACTTCTGAGTAGACGTGTGGTATGGAAGTGTTTTTGAATTGCTACTATCAACTGCTCAGGGACCACAGCCCCGTGGTAGTGCACATGTTCTTAATGCAGAAGGTCCTAGGTTCAAACCCTGGCACCTCCAGTTAAAAGGATCAGGTAGCAGGTGGGGGAAAAGATGACCTCTGTGTGAGAACCTGGAAAGCCACTACCAGTCAGAGTAAAGAATACAGGGCTAGAGGAATAAGAACATAAGAAGAGCCATGCTGGATCAGACCAAGGGTCCATCTAGTGCAGCATTCTGTTCGCACAGTGGCCAACCAGCTTCCCATGGGAAACCCACCAGCAGGATAAATAATAATACATAAATAAATAATAATACATAATAAATAATCATAATAATCTAGCATGGTTGAAGGCAACTTCCTAACTACCTGTGAGATTCTGGCACTAGTAGAATCTCACAGGTACATAGGAAGCTGCCTAGGAATACTATTAGTAAGGTATGAGCAATGATTTCAGTCACTCTGGGTTGATTGCCTTTGAAAAAAAATGTCCTCGGGAACATAGGAGAACACAAATCACCCATAGGAGATTGCTGCAGCCGTCCTTCATTAACACCCACTGCAGCTGTGAGAAGCTTCTGCATTGTAATAATGTCATCAACGGGCCAGACAACAGGTTATATAGGGGGCTCTGTAACTGGATCTCCTCAGTTTTTATTTCTTTAAAATGAAATGCCACCATATGGGGTGGCTGATTTGATCAGATCAGCGGTGTTGGTGGAGGTATTTAACACTTTTCTCCACAACATTTTGTGAATCAAAATATCGCCCTCCCCAGGTGCTCTTTGCCTGTCGGAGGGCGGGGTGTGTGTTGGGGAGGGCAGAAACACTGCAAAGGTAGCAGTGAGAACTGTATAAGCGGAGACTGTTGAGGAATGATGGTAGAGGGCATCATAAGTATATCCCATGATTATCAGTGGTATGAAGATGCTTAGAAACATAGGAAGCTGCCTTATACCAAGTGAGGCCGCTGGCCCATCTAGCTCAGTTTTGCCTACACTGATTGGCAGCGGCTCTCCAGGTTTTCAGGCAGGAGTCCTATCTAGCCCTACATGGAGATGCCAGGGATTGAACCTGGGTCCTTCTGCATGCAAAGCAGGTGCTCAGCCACTGAGTTATGTTTGATATATGTCATCCGATATCTAGATCATAAGACAAGGCAGATTGGTTGTCTCTTACTACCTACCTGGGCTAAAATCAAATTGAAAACATATAACACAACCGTGCTGAAGCATTCAATTTGTTTCTTTTCATGTCCATATCTATCATACTATATGAGCAGCTCCAGGTGTGTGTGTGTGTGTGTGTGTGTAGGGGGGAACTTACCAAAGAAACAGCTAGGAGGAGCAGCAGCTGTATGATCCAATATGTCTCCATCACTAAATATATGCAATATAGTTTTGCGCTATAGTTCAGCAAGGTGAAGCTGAAATTAAAAAGAAAGAAAGCTATATTAAAAAAATCATAAACTTTATGGCTACAATCCTATACCCACTTAGGTGGGAGAAAGTCCCACTGAACTCAGTATTGCCTAGACCTGATAGACATGTATAGGATTGCACGGTAAGGACCATCCTAAGTTAAGCACTTTTCAATCCCATTGATTTCAGTAGGAAAGATTCAAGTATGCGGTTAACACTCAGGCAGCGCAATCCAATATGGCTGCCCATAACCCTCGGAACTCAGAGGATTATGGGCATCCAATGAAAGGCGGGAGGAGTGTGGAGTATTTTACCCCTGTTCGTGAGGAGGAGGGGCTGAGGCACCACTGGGATTCATCGTCTCCCAGTGGAGCCTCGCTCCTCTCCTCCCTGCCCCCTGGAAGGCCTCCCCCCCCTCCAGCTCCAGCTCCGAAGATAGTCTGCAGAGCTGCAGCCGGTGTGGAAAAAACCATGCTGGCTGCAAGGGTGGAGGGAGGGCTCTCTGAAGTCAGAGTCCCAGCTGACCTCGGAGGGCTTTTCCAAGGTTGGAGCTGGGACTCCAACTTTTCCTATGGCCAGCCAGAGAGTGTCTACCAGCCAGAGGATTGCATTCTCACTGTAGCATGAGAAGTGGTATACAAATATTGTTAATAAATAAATAAAATTGCCTAATGTTGGCCTGACTGTGTCCTAAATATTTATTAAATAGGATTATTAAAATAACAGCTGAATATATAGGCAAACTGCAGTATGCATATTATTTTAAACCCGTTGGGAAAACACATCAGCAGAGAAAACACTGATTGTTTTTTTTTAAAAATTCCTTTGTTCCAAGGAGGAAGCTTTGAAAGCTGCCATGGGAAACACTGGCCATTAATGAAAGGGAGTAGGCATACGTGTTCTTCTTGTACTGTCTATGAAGTGGAAATTTCAGGTATATTTCCCAAGCTATGTATAATTCAGCCATCAGATATCACCCTTCCCCAAACTATATACGTTTAGGGTGCAATCCGTTGCATGTTTAGACAGAAAAAAGTCTGAGGGATGCTGGGAGTTGTAGGACTTCTTTCTGTCTAAACATGCATAGGATTGAGTTCTTAGTTATCTCAGACTAAGGCTGCCAAATCTTCCTGATTCTACTATAACAGGTATGCATCTCCAAAATGTCCCTTATTCTAATCATTTCAGTCTAAATAGATGCAACCACCCCGAGGTAAGCATGTGAGTAATGGAACCAAATTGGTGGGTCAATCAGTTGGGTCTTTCCCACCCAATTGTCACCCTACCTTCTGACCTGATGAGGACTAGGTGGGAAGAATACACACACTTGGCCCAGGCCATATACTGTAGTTCCCTTGCATTCATACACGTACTGTACGAGTGGGGGACCTTAGCAACAGGAAAGAGGCTCCCATTCCCACCCTCCAGAATCATGAGTTGGGCCTACGGTACATTGCACTGGCTACAGAAACAGTTCTGAAAATCAGTTAACTGTAGCCCCCTCTATTACTCCTGACCCTAAAAGAGATGTGATAGAAGGAAGAATGTCTAATGATCTCTTGAGGCTATAATAAAATGTGGCTTCAAGAGATCATTAGACACATTGAAAGTGTAGGTAAGTTGAGATGATATCCAAGTCACCTACACTTCATGTCCACCTATAAAATCTACAACAGTTCAGGTCACCAGGACGACAACACGCTTGGGCTCGCCAGCATTTCATTTATTACACAACTGACCAGATTATGAATTGCCACTCAGAAATAAAAATCAATATACCGTACCTGTGAGCCAGGGAATGGGTAAAGAATGAATTACCTCACTCTTTTTAATATCGCTTTACAGCGGTGACTTGTAAGTAAATACGGCTGTGCTGAATAGTGCCCAGTCTTGATATTCATTAGAAAGTAGCACATCCTAGGTAGCTGAAGAAATAGCTGAATAAAACCACCAGCACATGGGGTGGTGGTTATGTCATCTTTTTATCCAGTCTATTTTTTTTTACATCTGTCTTAGCTATTTAAATAATTTTTAAAGTGTTTTTAAAATGTTTCTCTAAATTTTTTGATGTTTTTATTGTTTGTAATTTCTTATACTGTATTTTATTGTAAAATTGTATTTTTACTGTATAATTGTATTTTATTATGTAATTTTATAATTGCTGTAAACCACCCAGAGAGCTTCAGCTATTGGGTGGTATAGAAATGGAATAAATAATAATAATAATAATAATAATAATAATAATAATAATAATAATAATTTCACCTTAGTGAATCTTTGTATTCACTCCATTCTGTTTCAATACCCCCTTGGTGGCTGCTTTTTCTCAGCACCATTTTCTGACATTTTTTCTCGCTGGCATGGGCCTCACATTATTGGCTGATTGGCTATGGCAGCCCACATGAACTTCTTTACGAGCATCCATGATATTATGTTAGATAGGACAGTGACAAAATTACCTGGGTTACCACAGTCAAAAGGAAAATGAAGCCAAGCACAGAGAGGATGAAAAAAAGGGGGAAATTGATGTTGAGACAACTACTGAAACATTAATATATTCACGAGGGCTGAAAATGGGAGGCATGTTTTGTTATTCATGAAAGCTAACATGAAATGAGGTAAGTGGTTTCAGGCAAGCTCTACTGATATGTACCTGGCCTTCCCATAAAAACCTGTGCTGCCAAGGGACAAAAAGGCTGCCCAATGGGATAATTCATTACCGTATATCATTTTTGCCAGCCTGGGCTTCACTTAGGCGATTTGGTAAAGGTGACTACTCTTTTTCTGCTGTAAGCCCAACTATCCATCTGTGAAGCATCTGTAATGCACATAGTTCTCAATTATGGATGATGAAAGGAAGACTTGCAATCACTCTTGAGATAAAGAAATATTGTTCATATTCATTAATGTTATAGATTAAAAATAATTAACATAAACAATTAACCAACAACGACCACGACGAATAAATAAAAAATCCACTAATGACCCAGCCTGCAAACCACTGTTAGTTATGTTTCAGTTGTCTGTCACTAGCTGGAAAAGTCCTTCCCTGTCCTAAAAATTTCTGCTCCCCATGTTGACTCTTCTACTTTCTTATGTCTTGGCTATTCACTTTCTTCTCTTCTTTTTCTTTATCCTTTTCCAGGTCTCCTTTCAGAGGCTTCTCCCCTCAGCTTCTTGACTTCAGCTTCCCCTTCCTCACTAACTCTAACATCTTTTCCTCTTCGCTTCTTTAGCTCTTTTCCAATATCCTTCTATGCTGTTCCCTTCCCATGTCCTGCAGTCCAAAATAGCACAAGAGAAGTCATTACATATTTCCTAGAGCGTCCAGCACACCAGGCTCTTTGGGTAGCTCACAAATGATCTATGTGAAGGAGGAGGAAACCATTTGGTGGGGGCCACTGACTGATCTCAAAGGGGATTATACAATTTTACGGAGGACACCTTTATCAACAGCATTTAGCCACAATGGCTCCATGGAATCTTCAGTATGCCACTGAATACTACAGGTGTGCAATGTAAAAAAGTATTCTTTTATTTTTTTGTTTTCAAGGCCACGTTTGTTTAGTTTTACCTTCATTTTAATTGCCTTCATTTTACCTTCGTTTTCATTTTTCCACCAATTTAAATCGAGATCCATTCTGTCTTCTGCTTATAACAGGACAGCCAGTGTAGCGTAGTGGATAGAGTTTTGGGCTGGGACTCAGGAGATCCGGGTTCTAGTACCCACTCAGCCATGAAGCTGCTTGGTTGACTTTGGGCCAGTCACTGACTCTCAGCCTAACCTACAGCACAGGGTGGTCATTGATAGCAGAGTGCAAAAGCAGCAGCAGCGTTCTCTCAGGCAAATACATGCACATAAGGGACTTGTTTTCTAAAGTAGATGCTTTAAAAAGATAAATAACTGTAACGAGATTACTCAGGTTCTAAAGCTTGATGGCTACCGAAGTGCAGTTTCTTAAACGTTATTCATTCTATGAGGTAAGGAAAACACACACAGGTCAATTTGTCATTGCTAAACCTGAGCAAGTATCAGTTAAGACTGGACAAAACAGTCAGTTAATTCTAGACTAGTCTAACTGTCAGAGGAGTGTTAGAATGAAATTCAAACCTGTTGCTAGGCAACATCCAGTATTCCCTCCCCTGATTCAATCAAGTGCTTCAGTCCACTGAATCCTGCCCCCTGCCCTTCAGACAGACTATACACAGTCTGCTTTAAGCTTTTAATGGGCAGTTGACTTAAAAAAACCCCAAAAACCTCCCTCCAGAGTTGGCATCTTCTTGTCATATATTCCAACAGTTGTGAGGATAAAATGGAGAGGAGGCGCAGGATTATGTAAGCCGCCTTGAGTTCCTTGCAAGAAAAAAGGCAGGATATAAAATAAATAGATAAATACTTTGGTGTTTTCTGTCCAAATGGCATGAAAATTGCAAGCACTGCACTATTGCTCCCAGGGAGTCATACGTGACAAAATTTCATGTAGATAAGACAAAAACAATGGTAAAAAATGAAAATGAATATGAAATGAATGGGAATACATTTGTTTACCTGTTCATTCGTTTTCAAAACAAAAGCATACTCCTACTGAATACCAGCTGCTGGAAGGAACAAAAGGAGAAGGCTATTGCCTTCCTGCCCTGCTTGTTTCCATCCCAGAAACATCTGGCTGGCCACTGGGATGCTGGACAAGATGTACCGGTACTTTTGCTTTTACTCCATAAGGCCCTTCTTACGGTATTAATTTGATCAGCATGGGTAAGAAAAAATGTCATCAACAATCAGTGACGGTTCCAGTTGTTTCAGGGCCCACAGTGCCCCCCCCCTCAGTGAGTCTACCTCCTCACCATCATTTTCACCAGCTGCTATTGCTCCTCATCCTCTTTCTCATCACTAGTACCACTTGCTTGCTTGACAGGCAGGGAGCCAGTGAACAAGTAGGTGGTGTCATAGATTTCATAGATCCATAGAGTTGGAAGGAGCCTACAAGGCCATCGAGTCCAACCCCCTGCTCAATGCAGGAAACTAGAGGAGGGGTCTCCCATCCAAGTAATAACCAGGCCTGACCCTGCTTAGCTTCCCACACTCAGACAAGCTGAGCCAGCGTAAGCCACAGGCCTGTTGCTCCTCCTCACTACCACTGTTCTCTGGGCTAGAGTAAGAGGCCAGATGAATAAGCAGGTTGTAATGGTGAAAAGGGGGAACCATTTATTTATTTATTTATTTATTTATTATATTTATACCCCACCTTTTTTCCTGCAAGGAACCCAAGGCGGCTTACATAATCCTCCCCCCCCTCCATTTTATCCTCACAACAACCCTGTGAGGTATGTTAGGCTGAGAGTCAGTGACTGTCCCAAAGTCACCCAGTGAATTTCATGGCTGAGCGGGGACTAGAACCCGGATCTCCTGAGTCCCAGTCGAGCACTCTCACCACTACGCCACACTGGCTCTCGTTCTCAAGTTCTAGGGGCTCTTGTCAGTAGGCCATTGCTGGGGAGTGGGCCCTTGGCAGGTGCCCAACCATACCTACCCTTGATGCTGGCCCTGTCAACAACAACGTTGTGTTTTTGCCTGACCGTTACCCATACTTTCTGCTTTACTGTAGTGACCACTTGTTTTACATTGGTTTTTTTGTTTGTTGTTTTTAATAAAACCAGTTCTATATTATGGAAAGCTAAATACCTACATGTACAGCTCTGTCTAGACTCAAACAGCATTTTCCCATGTGTTCCACTCCCTCTAATCTTCAGACTTTTTTTCCTCCAACAGTCATGACCAGATTTATGACAGTAAACAAACAAGTGACTCCATGGATACTATTTCTGACAAGCACAACTCTTTTTTTGTCCTTTTAAAAAACAACAACAGGCACACTAACATTCTCACCAGACTGGAGTCAGAATATGAAGCATGGTACCTGATCCTATGCATGTTTACTTGGAAGTTAGTGCCATTAACGTTAATGGGGCTTTATGTCCAAGTAAGTACATACCGTAAATGATTACACTAGTTTTATTGTCTATAGATGTGCCTGTCATATGTAGGGACCTCTCACCCATTAAGATTCTTTACGAAGATTTATTAAATGAGTTGGATTAAGCTATAAAACCAAGTATATAGCTGTTAATAAGATTCATGCCAAAGCAGGGAAACTTGTCAACTGTTTGACGCTTACTGAGAAAAAGCTCTTGTAAAATGTGTGTGTGGGCAATTATTTGATCAAAAATTTGAATCACTTTCTGAAGTTACTGATTACTAACTGTTAGAAAAATGAGAAAATGTATTTCTTGCTGTTCAGTTCTAACTACGTTTGCTTGGAAGTCCCACTCATGTTCAACAGGAGTTTCTCCATATAGATTTGCTTTGCAAACTTGGAGTGGAATTCTGCACTAAATTATTCAGCTTAAATCCCACTGAAGTCCACGAGATTTAAGTAGCCTGTGCATAGAACCACACTCTTAGTTTGATTTAACAGCCCTGATTATGATTGACATTACCCAAGTTATTGGGCAGTATCCAATATTGCTGCTCCTCTCATGTTACTGACGTAGCAATAGTGTAAGCAATCTTTAGAGCCAAGCCAAAAGTATATGCTGGCATGCTGTTTTTTCCATAGAAACCCATCATGCCAGCATAGGCTATTGGTGTTGTGCTAGAGGTTGCTTATGCTAGTGCTAGGTCAATGGCATAAGTGGAGTGGCAGCATTGGATACTGCCCATAATTTGTATTTGTAACATGACAAATGTCTATATTACTACTGGAATGTTAAATTAAAAAAAAAAAAAAGCTCTAAAATGCTCCTGGGCTGATAGGAGATAAGTATATTTGTTCTACAAAGAAGTAAGGATGGTAGTCTGACTATTCTGTGCACTGTGAATTTATTAGTGGCTGTGGTATTAATGCAAATATTAGATGCAGCACTGCAGAATGAATGGCTGAGACTTCAATCCTATAGACACACCTATGTGGGAGTAAACTCCATAGGGCATGCATGAGTAGACATGCTTTGGATTGCAGTATAAAGCATCTTTTTTTTCCCTACAAGGGCACCTTTCTTATGAATAAGTTAAAGCTCCATGGGGAACGCATAGACACATGAATAGGATTGCACGCTGTAACCCATCTTTTTTCTCTACAAGAGGAAAACGTTAATAAAAATATAGAGGGGGTACATCTCAAACCACTTTTTTTCCAATTGTAAGTCATAGTAGCACAGCATACATTTTGCCTTCTTCTTGCAGGAAAGAAAATAACTGTTGTCCAAAACATACTGGCATTTGGTCCAAAATGGGGACTGGACAAGAAATTATAAAAGAAATGGGAAAAAGACTTGGGCAGGCAACTTTCAATGGATCTTTGGGAATGGATGTGGCAAATTGTTATGAGCCAATTCCCAAATAAGGGCATTATTCAAGCTAATATAGAATGTTCAATCAAAGGCCCTCAAACCACACACAATGGAAGCTTAAAATTATATATAAGATTCCCAAATGGTTTGTGGCTGCGATCCTAAACCAACATACCTGGGAGTAAGTGCCACTGAACTCAATGGGACTTACTTCATTTCATTCGTTCATTTATTATATTTATATCCCACCTTTTTCCTGCAAGGAACCCAAGGCGGCTTACACAGTCATCCTCCTCCTTTCCATTTTATCCTCACAACAACCCTGTGAGGTAGGTCAGGCTGAGAGTCCGTGACTGGACCCAAAGTCACCCAGTGAGCTTCATGGCTGAGTGGGGACTAGAACTCGGATCTCCCAAGTCCCAGTCCAACACTCTAACCACGACACCACAAGTAGACATGTACAGGATTGTGCTATAAGGTAGTGACACCAAGGATAATTTTAGAAATTTGTGAACTGTCAATTGCCAAGGTAAGTGACATATTTGTTGTGGGAATAGGTCATAGGGATCCTTAAAATATTGCTGGAATTTCTCTGATGCTTGAAGAACCTCTTGTGAAAGGTGCTTGTCTGAAATCACAGAGGGTAGCAGTTTTAAATGTGTTCATCTGCAACTAAGATTCAAGTTGCTAAACACTGGAAAAATTCATTTCTCCTCATTTGATTTCTTGACTATAGGAATTTACACCGATGAGAAGAGAAAACGGGAGCGAATGAGAGAGAAAAATGTTGGATATTGAAGAATAAGAGCATGATTCTAGGATAGAGTTAATGTATGATAAATATACTTTTGACATATGGTTGAATGTGGCAATGGAGATTTTGTTTTGTGAGTTTGCTTTTGGTGTTCCATTATTAATTACAAGGCTGTGCAGACAAAAAATATGTGGGTTTCTCTTTTCTCTACTCCTCTTAGCCGAGTCACCTCTTTCTCTCAAGGTCTTGCAACATTTCTCATACAGAGTGTAAGTGACATCCATGGCAGATGGTAGAGGTCAACAAGGGGGGAAGGTTTGTACACTACCGAAACATTACTGGGACAGCTTGAACACATTTGAATTTCTCCTTCCTGGTGCTGCACAGAGCCATCCTGCTAACACCAAGAGATGTTTTTGCTTTCACTCTTTTCCTTTCCTTTCCTCCCAGGAGTAATTGCCATCCTGATGAAAGGTCAAGAACTTAGCATGTAATGCTAAAAAAAATGTAGGATTCAATTTGCATCATTTGACCACAAGCACCAGCAAGAGGAGAAGCCCATTGTCTTCACTTTTGGGACACTGCTTAAAATTAAAGGGCCATGTTCTCCTTTACTTTATGAACTTGGGTACAAAAACATTCTGAGTTTAAACAGGAAAGTACACTATGACACACACTGCCATGTTTATCCATGATAAGAAAGCATTGGGCCACAGCAGTCTCATGCGCTAGTGTTCTGGATCCCCTTCACACCCCAAATTGTGTATGGTCCTTTTGCAGGTCAAGTAGAAATGGAGATGGGGTGTGGTGTGCTGCAAAGCACTGTTGATGGACCATTTCTCCAGCTCTGGCACAGTGTTGCACTGCTGCTTTGTCAAAGTAAAGGACTTTAGAGGCTTTATAATGACCAAGGTGGGCACAACTGTGCACCTCTATTTCCATACGTAGTCTGGCTTGATCCAGACTACGTTAGCTGCACTTAGTTCCCAATCAAGTTTAGTCATGGCTAACTTGTCCCATTTCATTGGGGTATTAGGTGCAGCTTAGTCTGGATCCAATCCACATCCTTCTTTGGGTTTCGTGGGTAATCCAAACATGTAGAGATTCCAACAGATGACAGAGTCATACTTCCCTGTGTCAAATAAAATACTACTTGAAGGTGAACATACCCCCTATACAATTTGTCTCTTGGGCCTATTTCATATACAGTAATACCTTGGATTGAGAGCATAATTCGTTCCGGAAACGTGCTTGTAATCCAAAACACTCTTATACCAAAGCGAGTCTCTGGCGGGCGTGAGTGGGGCTGATTTCGGCCCGCTACGCCCACTCGAGGCAAGCGGTTACATCCCTACGACTACTTGTCTTGCAAGACCTTGCTTGTTTATCAAGTCAAAATTTAAAAAATTTTTTGCTTGTCTTGCAAAACGCTCTCAGACCAAGTTACTTGCAATCCAAGGTATTACTGTAAATCAAGGCAGCTACATTTCAAAACCAATGAAAAAGGATCAAGAACAATCAACTCCACTCTCAACCACCCAAACTCCGAGTCAAAACTCCAAATTCTTTAACAACATTCCATGAACATCTCCCCTCCCATCATATTTATTTATTTATTTATTTATTATATTTATCCTTTTTTCCTGCAAGGAACCCAAGGCAGCTTACATAATCCTCCTCCTTCTCTCCACTTTATCCTCACAACAACCCTGTGAGGTAGGTTAGGGTGAGAGTCAGTGACTGGCCCAAAGTCACCCAGTGAGTTTCATGGCTGAGCGGGGACTAGAACCCGAATCTTCCGAGTCCCAGTCCAACACTCTCACCACTACGCCACACTGGCTCTACACATATAGAAGGATGGAATATACAAAAAAAAAAAGTATTGTTTTTATTTTTTTAAAAAAAACTCATGACACTAGTATTCTTCTTTCACTATTGGGTGAATAAAATATCCACCATTCTGTTATGACTATATTCCTTGACTTTTAAGGTGTTCTAGGAAAAGAAAGATACGATCAACAGAAATGCATCCAGAATAATTTCACAATACTTCCTGTAAACAAGGTTGACTGTTGTTTCTGTTGCAGGGAAAAAGTGATCACATTTACGAAGTATTTTACTTGATACCTTCTCTTGTGCTCAAAAAAAATCACAAGCTGGAAAGATTCATTGAATTGCCTTTGCTGGGAGAAAATCTATAGACTTTTGTATGTTTTGAGAACATTGTTAAAAATCTGATAGAAATATAGATAATTCTGGCATTGCAGAATTAATAGCAGCACCTTAGTCTACCCTTGCCTGAAGATATATGCTTTGATATTAGTTACATTTAATTTACATTAAGCAAACAAAAGACTCCTAATAAGAGTGCACAAACCAAGAAGTTAGCTGCTTCCATGGTAGTAGGGTCCCATGGCATGTCACAAATAAGTTTTTAACTATTAACTTCAAAATACACACATCTCTACGAATCATGTGTGTCTGTCTACACAGTGTCCAACGCTTCCTCCTAAACAACTTCACTAGTGGTGGCAAGTGCATACCCTCAGACATCTGAGGCAGATGGGAAGGAAGGTGACTGAATTAGAGAGCCTGTGTGACCTTTCACATAAAATACAGATCCCAAATGCTCCACCCACTAAAGAACAGCACTAAAGAAAAGGCTCGCTCAGTGCAGTCAAGGGCCATTGTGACACTGTAGTCAATAGACCAATCCTCTGCCTCCACATATCCCTTATTTGCATATTTGAATATCAGAAGCTCAAATGGAAAAACTGACCTATGATCACGGACACCATGATTTGGTCTGCATCCTGCTATTTTTGCCATATTTTATTTACAAAATATTATTTCTTACACCTCACATACGTACTATGAAGACTACTGCCAGTGGTATTTAGCACCATTGGCATGACTGGGTTATATTATTCTAGCATATATTTCCTAAAACAGATATTGCTTGCAGCTCCTCACTTCATGTGCTCGGATTCTTTGTGCATGCAAGATATAGGCTAAACATTGCAATGAGGAGAAGCGGAAGCAGCCTTTTCAGAAACAGTATCTCAAGACAAGAGGGGATTCCCTATAGCGGTGCTGCAATCAGTGTAAGTGATGCATCAAATGATGCGGGTGTCTCCACTCCATTAGAATAGTGCAAGCCATTTTGCATGTGTTGTTATTAATAAGTCTATCAACAGCCAACGTGTGTCACATTTTCCCAAAGTGTGGGTCCCATGACCCTAGGATTACTGGAAGTATGGACTGGGGCCACGAATCTTTTTGGGTGCCTGTAGACCCAGTTACTGCAGGTGAAAGATGAAATGTTTCAGAGAGAAGAGTGTACAAATACCAGAGCAGGAGGGATGGTGTGAGGTGGCAACAGGCATTAGACACTTGAGTGAAACATGACAGAACTAGTATTGGAGCTACAATAGTGGGGAAGCAGCTAGGAAGAGTTGGTGGATAGCAACACAGGAATGAACCTGGGTGAGCTTTGTTCTTGCACACTCAACTCTCCCTCTCCTCTTCTGGTGTGGCCACAAGAGACTAGAAGCATTTGCTTCTGTTCTTAACTAACCACAGTTTGTACATTATGTCCAAAGCAGGGACTGTGGTTAGTTTTAACTGTGGTTTATCTGAATAAGCCACCACCATAAACCATGCTTTGAAGTAGGCTTGTTTGGCCAAACCATAGTTAAAACTAACCACCCTTTGTCCCAGCTTGGGCATAACAACAGACCATGGTTACTTGAAAATGGAAGCAGATGCTTATACAAGAAGTGCCCTGCTGGATCAGACCCAAGGCCTATCTAGTCCAGCATCCTGTTTCCCACAGTAGCCAACAAGATTCCTATGGGAAGTCCACAAGAAAGACATGAGGGCATTAGCTCTGCCCATTATTGCTCTCCAGCAACCGGTATTCAGAGACATGTTGCCTCTGACTTTGGAGGTAGCATATAGCCACCGTGACTAGTAACCACTGATAGCCCTGTCCTCTATTCTGATCTTCTCCTCATGGCTGCACCAAAGAAAGACAGGGGAGGGGAGGGGAGAGGAAAGCATGCGAACCTGAGGCTTACCTAGGCTCTTTCCCGAAGCATGAATACTATGGTGAAGTTTCTAGAGTGAGACAGTGTGCTGAGGTTTAGAAGGGGCTTTCATAAATGTTGATAAAAAATATTGTCTTCTAGCCTAAGTTCATGCAGGCAATGGTGTGTGGCAAGGATTGCTATATAAGATCTCATTCTTTCTAAAGGGTATCAGGATATTTTTACTCTTAGTTGTTCTTACTGAGTGGCAATTGCTTTTCATTTTTATTTATTTATTATATTTATACCCCGCCTTTTTTCCTGCAAGGAATCCAAGGCGGCTTACATAATCCTCCTCTCCATTTTATCCTCACAACAACCCTGTGAGGTAGGTTAGGCTGAGAGTCAGTGACTGGCCCAAAGTCACCCAGTGAGTTTCATGGCCGAGCGGGGACTAGAACCCGGATCTCCCGAGTCCCAGCCCAGCACTCTCACCACTACGCCACACTGGCTCATTTTGTTGGGAAACAACAGCAAGCCCTTCTTTACCTAAAGAAGCTTTCGCCGTCTTTCCCCTTTTGCTTTTAGCATGATCTCACATGTGGCAAATGAGCTAAAATGTGTCTTACAGTGGACCTAGAATTCCACTGAAAGAAATTCCTGCTCCCCTGCTCCATGGCTTTAACTGCAAATTGATATCAGGACATCATGTTCCATCTAAAAAAGATGGCAAAACCGTTTATGCTGTGCTAACCTTTGCAGCGAACTATTATCAACTCAGCCCTGTGTTTTTTCCTGTTTTAAAAACATGTCCTCAATAGACATTTAAAATAACTTTCTTTCCTGCACAACCTGGTGCCAAACATTTTTTTTAAAAAAACACTATTTAAACAAAGACCTGTTAAAAAAGAAATGCACTGTCATGCTTGAGAGATTTTAAACAGTACAGACACGCATTTCCCAAATATTTGCTGTTCCTAATGGCAGCGCACAGGCATTACTCAGGCAAAATTACCTGGGAAACAAAAGGGGTCAATTTCCAAAGAGACACAATTTAATTATCAGGCCATCTCACTCTCCAGCCATTCAGCGGGAATTTTAAAGACTGACTGGCTGTTTTAAATAAGATCCTCATTCCACAGGAAGAAAAAAAAATCTGAAAAAGCCAGGGAAATAAATGTGAGCACCAGAAAAACTTGCTACAAAAAAGTTATATCTAGTAGTTCTTTATAATCCTAACGAAGGGAATTATAGCCTCCAACTGCTCAATCTGAAATTCCTCCACGAAGAACTCCACCTAAGTAGAACCAAGCAAATCAAGTGTTTGTGTGTGTGTGTGTGTGTGTGTGTGTGTATGCATGTGCGCATACTAATGTTTGCATTTACTGCCATCGTAATCTTTAATCATGCTAAAAACACAAGATTGAAATATTTCATATGCTTTATGGCAGGTGCATACGATTTTATATTTTCTGCTCTGCCTGCAAAAGATCTAAACTTGCAAAATGTTAGATCTCAGCTATTTAGCAAGTCTTAATCTTAAGACTTGGAAGCAGTTCTACTTCGACTCGGTAGGTTTGGATCTGCAAAGCTTGTTTAGGTCCAGGAGTCAAGCAAGCTTGCTATAGTAAGCATACAGGCCTGTGGCTTACGCTGGCTCAGCTTGTCTGAGTGTGGAAAGCTAAGCAGGGTCAGGCCTGGTTATTACAGTATTTTTCCATGTATAAGACTATACTTTTTCCTAAAATCGTTAGACTAAAAATTGAGGGTCGTCTTATGCACAGAAGTAAGCCGAGGAGAGAACCGCGCAGTTGCGAAACTGCCCAGTGGGGGGCGTCTAATACATGGGGGCGTCTTATACACGGAAAAATATGGTACTTGGATGGGAGACCCCTTCTCTAGTTTCCTGCATTGAGCAGGGGGTTGGACTCGATAGCCTTGTAGGCTCCTTCCAACTCTGTGATCTATGAAATCTATATCAAAGCAAATGTGCTTGGCAAAATGCAGTTAGTTAAACGATTTGCTTTGATGCAACAAGCTCAGGTCATGCCCCCCCCCCAATAACAGACTAGAAAACTTCACTGGAAGCAAAACTGATCATAACATAGGAAACCTTGAGAATTCAGAATTCAAAACAGTAGGGAGGTAAGGGGGTACAAATAAGCAACTAGGAAAGATGGTGGGTCTCCATATACAGACTTGCATCTGAAAATATCACATGCCTTATTAAATGTGAATCAGCCGCTTTTGTGGAAGAATTCAAGGGATGCTTTTGCCAAAGGGGCGGGGGGAGTAATCAAAAGCGAGCAAATGTGGTTCCAGAATGACTGTATAAGAGGAGATTGTTGCTCAACACAAAGGACAAGCTGGCCAATCCATGATGTTTCCCAAGAGTAGGTAAGGCTGTCTGTCTATCTATTAGGAACTGATTCATTTTCTTGAAGATTTCAGAGGAGGAATGTTTGCCAAGATTAAAATCGAGACATAGTGACCTCAGACCTATTATGAATGTTTGCAAGGCCCTTAATACTATAAGAAATTAGGCACTCTTCTTTTTTAAGACACAGAAATCAAATGTGTGGAATAGTAAGTATGCTGCATTCACTGAAATCAATGGCTTAAAAAATGTTCTTTTGGTGCAAGGAGTCCATAGAGGCAAAGACTTCATTAGTAGTATCAAAATAGTGTTCTATGTTATCAAAAAAGACAACAATAATAATCAGATCAGATAAACAAACTGTTGAACGTGACCAGGAAACCACAAAAGCTCAGGCCGAATTATGGATACGATTGTATCTGCTTACCCTGATTAGCAACCCTGTTCTTAAATAAACTTAAGCAAGCATACGTGATTAAGAATCATCATGGTGTTTGATTTGTCTTACTTGTACTCAAGCACAATGAGGGCCAGTATGTAATTAAATTAATGCTGTATCCTCATAAATCACTAGCACAGAATAGAGCCACCACTCCATACACAATACTGCACTAACTGTGCGGGATGGGGCTGGAGGGGGAGAATCCAGACCAGCCTTTCCCAACCTGGTTCCCTCCAGATGGTGGGCACTACACCTCATAGAATAGAGTTGGAAGGAGCCTACAAGGCTATCGAGTCCAACCCCCTGCTCAACGCAGGAAACTAGAGGAGGGCCTCCCGGTATTGCTGACCACTGGCCATATTGGCTGGTGTTAATGGGAGCTGAGGTCCAAAACATCCAGAGGGCACCATGTTGGATAAGGCTGATCTAGACTTTCAACAGACTTTCACCAAATGAACAACGTAGACAAGAATGTTTTATGGTTCTCAAGACAGTACCTGTATTATTTGTGCATAGTGAAATGACATGAAGAGCTTGCTTCTTCACAGGGTACATCACTGTGTGAAATGACGAATCCACTGAAAAGCACCGTGTTTAAAGTGTTACAAAAGTGGCATTTGATCTGTAATTATGCGTTCACACATACATGTTATCTTTTGATGCTCTAGCAACCCAAGTCCTTAGTGAAACCAAAGGCAGTTTCAGAGCACACTGTTTCCAGTGCTCTAGCTTTCACGTCTAGTTATTCTGTGTGCTATTATTTGTTGTTGTTGTTGTTGTTGTTATTTGCAATATTTCTGCCAAAAATGCATAATTATACATAACAATTATTTCTTATTAATCTGCAAACTTGTGGCCCTCCATGTAGAATAAGTTCACAAATGGTTTCCCATGTTAGTTGATGTGCCTTATAGCATGGACCCACAATAGGAAAAGAACCCCTTTTATCGCTGCAATTGTTATCTCCCACAGACTGAGTTGCAGGACTCAGCAACGGAGAGCCTCAGATTATCGCCAGTCACCTGAAAGGTGCCAATGGGTGCTCACCAAGTTCTACCCATTGCCTAAACTGGCACTTACATGCCAAATGTGACTCAGTTGAATTGCAAACATCAAATAACAAA
Source organism: Shinisaurus crocodilurus (assembly GCA_021292165.1). Lineage (NCBI taxonomy): Eukaryota > Metazoa > Chordata > Lepidosauria > Squamata > Shinisauridae > Shinisaurus > Shinisaurus crocodilurus. The sequence goes on along the minus strand of CM037876.1, from coordinate 138,174,461 downwards.
AGAAAAAACACCCAGACGCTGCCTCAGTGTGGAGTAGGCGAAACATGAACACTGCCCTCTAAGGCCAACCAGGGCAATGAGCCAAAATCCCTACTCAGCCCCCTAACAGGCGACCAGAGGAGCCCAAACTGAAAAACAGGGAGGGACCTGCGAAAGGCAAAAGAGGCCAAGGGCGGGGCTGCCGGGCCTAATATCCGCCACAGACACCACACCCCTTAATGCCTACATTGGTGGCGAGAGATCATGTGAATGGTCTCTGTCATTCCCCCCACCCGCAAAATTCTCCCCGCCCACAGCTGCGTGTGTTCAGGGAAAGGGCAGTGTGGCAGCCTGCTTCCCTTCTCTCCTTCTACTGCAGTCTGACAGAATGGCTGTGCTGCAGAGTGAAATATTTTGGCTGTGCCGACTTGCCTCGACATCCTCAGTTCTATCTTCCAACCCGCTCCTATGCAAGCCTAACTACCGTGGTGCTGATTTTGTTCCTGGAAAGTGTGGCTATATTATTCACTGGCTATATCCTGCTGGCCAGGAACCTTTCTGCCCTTACTGCTAAAAATTATTAGTGCATGTTTGTATCGGAATCCACACACCAACCATTACAGCGCCTACTTAAGCAGCACAACAGCTCTTCTGCAGCAGTTTTGCACTGGAAAGAGCAGTGCTGGCTTCTGGCACAAGTGTAAGCAATGTACCCTCAGGCTGACATTTAAGAGCTTCCACAGATGTTCTTGTTTGGGGCTTACAATTGTTCAGTATAACACCAGAAGAGCTCTTCATGGAAAACCATGGCAGGCCTAGTTCTGTGAGCAGGACACACTCAACAAGAAGTACTTTCACAGCCATCTTCCGTTGGTGGTTTCTCTGGCATTACATTGCTCATATCAACAGTTATTTGTGCAGGTAAGACCACAAAAATAACATCTGAACCAATGGTGATAATTAATCAACACAGTTAACCTGGAGAAAAGAGGAGCAGATAAGACTCTCACCATTTGCTCATGGGCTGTTGTCAGGTTATCTGAGGGTTGCTGCCTCCCTCTTAACAAGCCATGCTGCCTAGGTTCAGATGACACAACAAGCCGTGCCCAGGCAGGTGATTAGGCAAATGGTGCCCGGCATGTGTGGCAGGAGAAATAAGCCACTGGAGCGATCATGTGAACCAGTGAACCTCTCTGCGATTATGTGAACCAGCCCAGTGGGATTTATTTCTGAGTAGACATGTATAGGATTGCACTCTCAGTTAATATAAACATATGAAATACACATCCATATTATATCTATATATATAAAAGAAGAAGTCCTGACTGATTGACTGACTGACTGACTCATCAACGCCTAGCTCAAACCGTTTAACGTAGGAACGTGAAATTTGGAAGGAACATTGTTTTTATGATGTAGGCACCCACTAAGGAAGGATTTTTGGAAATTCCATCCCTAAGGGGGTGAAAAAGGGGGGATAATTTTTTAATGACTGACTGACTGCTGTGTTCCATCCAGAACATTAAAAATATGTTATTATTAGTCTGTTTACATTTTTAAATATATATAAAAGAAGAAGTCCTGACTGACTGGGATAATTTGTCTATGGGGGAAACACTCTTTAAAAATACTACTATTGTTTATTGTGGTGTTTACGCTGGGTAGACATTGTGTACCTTTCTCACTGCCCCTGAATAGAATTTATTAACTTCCTATCTCTTTCTTTCTCTGCTTCAAGCTTTCTCATTTTCATCTCTCTCTCCTCCTTTTCTGCCTCAAGCTCCATTTTCCTAAATTCTAATTTGTTTTCCGGTTCTGGCCAGGGGGAGTTGGTGTTCATACCACGAATACCTCTTATCCCTTCAGAATATCCGTTTGAATTCAAAAGACTTCAGTTCCCCCTAAATGTTTGTTTCGCCATGACCATCAACAAGTCGCAGGGGCAGACTTTGCAGGTAGCAGGGATTGACCTAAGGGAAGGCTGCTTCTCACATGGGCAGTTTTACGTGGCCTGTTCCAGAGTGAGCTCACCTAACTCTCAGGTCATCCTAGCACCTGAAGGGAGAACCACTAATGTAGTTTACAAAGAAGTACTGATATAGGTGTTTTTTTGTAGGTTGCAGATGCCAAATAAGTAATTTTTAAATTTTTGGTCTGTCTCATTGTCTGTTTCTAATAACACCACGAAAAAAATCATAGATGCATATGAATGGAACAACTATCTTTGTTTTGTAGCCAATACGCTCTGACTAACATTTGCAATAAACATTGTGTGGAGAAAGCCCAAACCCCAGTTACACACACACACACACACACACATTTCCCCTAAAGGAGGGGGCAAGGGAGGAGGGATGAGGTCACCGGGGAAGCAACCAGACAAGTCATCAGCCCCAACAAAGGAGGACCTCGGCAGAGATCCACAAAAGCCCAGGAAGGACCATCAAGGACCATCAACGAGCAGGGCAGTCTCAAAGAGCTGCAAAGTACCCCTACGTCACCTTCTTGCCTGGGCAGGGATAAGCCCACCTGAACCAGAGGGGCAGGCATAAGCCCCCACCTGACCTAGAGGGCGGGGAGAGCGGGAAAACCGGGGTAGAAAACCCCTCTCCCTTCCGGTAGTGTGGGTTGGGAACCACGGGGCCAGATCCACCTAAGAACAAGCCGTCCGGGTGCACCGTTCTCTTCCACGAAGCGCCGATCGTGAGCTGGGCTGACACTGACTAGAGTACTGTCTCTGATGTGAGGATATTGACCTGATTCAATCTGCTAGCCAGGGAGCCCGCTCATTGGGTAAGACGCGGGTCAGCTAAGGTTGTGTTGACTGTAAACGTGTTCTTAGAAGACTGCTAGTTCCGATCTGATTATTGTGTAAACAAATAAAAAGCCTTATTTGGGCATACAAAGGGTCGTGGTTTTTTCCTCTTGTACTAGAAAGCCGATACGAGCCGTATTGCTTTGCCGGTTAACCCTAGAGTTGCCGAACTCACGCAAAGGATCCGGTTGCTGATCCTTCACACATTGCTTATTACATTAAGACATCAACCTGTAAATTATATTTCGTACAGTTTGGACAAAAAACCTCATGTTTCTTTTAAAAACAATTGTACCGAATCCTAAAATCCACGCGAGTGAAGCTGCGGGCAACAGCTAGTATATAGATATTTGTCTGATGAAACTTTTCCATTTAAATTTGCTACAATCATTTAACTCCACTCCTGGTCATTTCCAGCTGATCTTTGCTTGACAGAAACTGGTCAAGCAAACCGCTTGCCAGTAACAGCAGATATGCTGAAGAAGCCACTCTAGTATCCCAAATGGGTCCTATTAAAATCCTAATCCTTTGCAGTCTGTTCACGTCCCCACCTAAACCTTACATTTCACAAAAACACCGAATGATGAGAATTCCAGCACTCATCATGCACAGATATGATGCACTGCACTGTCAGCAGAATGGATAAAAGAGCAAAGAGGATGATTTGGGAAAGGGGAGACATATTGAACACTGCTGATAATTGAAAAGTTTGTTTGTGAGAAAGATCTCATCTTGGTGAAATGAGACCACTAACCCAGCCAAGTCTGGTTCTCCTCTGCAGTTGTTAATTGCACTAAATGCAGCATTCTTGTGGACATTGTGGTTTACACAATTGCTTCCTGTAAGCAATCATGGCCCTTGTTCAGCTGTGAGCACAACATAAACTCAGAACTTGCAGAGGCCCATATAAACATTTAGATACAACAAATGCTATCAGCTGTTTTATCTTCTGCATTGTTCCCAAGTTAAAGTACATCCTCTGCTCTTAACTCCAGCAAATAGAAAAACTTACATATAGTCAAAGGATCAATAACCTGAAGTAAGGGATTAAAGGATTAGAAACCTGAGGGAATTTCTATGTGAAAGAAACTGAACAAACATCATCATCTGTCACTCTCCCCAAGAAATTCCAGTTTGCATTAGGTGGTTTCCCAATAATTTGTTCAAAGGGAAAATTATCTTAATTCCTATTATCTGCTGACTGATACCATAACATGACATTGGTACCGGCTACCAATGCCCTGCATAACTCTATTTCTGTACCCTCCCTATTGCTATCTACTGTGTCATGTAGTGTATTCTTACAATCTTGGAAGTACATTACATGTCACAGCTACCTTTGTATTATACCAAAATGGAATGTTGCAAACAGTGGCACTGGTATCATTGTTCACACGCAGTGCTGTAAAACCTAACAGTCCCTAAATCATATATGCAACAGCAGATTTAAGCAGTCTGCTTGTTTTACCGTGAGTAGTAATGCAGCTGTTTTGTGGTAAGTGAGTTTACATAAAACCCAACCGAACCCTGAAAATGGGTATGACAGGCTTTATGACAGCCCTTCGTCAGTCCCAAATGGACAGAAAATCTCCAGAAATCACAGTGATATAAAGTGAATAGAAACAATATGAATACAGAGCATCAATATGAATACTTTCAGCGTCAACAGGAGACAAATTAAACTGGGTTCCCACCAACTTTACAATGCCAAAAATCTGTGAAAGGCAAGTTGCCATTTTCATACAACTGAAACTGGCTCCAAAAGGCATCAGCTGAGCCAACTGTATCCCATAACCACATGGCAGTTGGGTAGTGGATGGATGATGCTCATATGTTACGCTAGCGGCACAATCCTATATGTTTACTCAGAAGTAAGTCCCATTGTGTTCAATGGGATTTACTCCCAGCTAAGTGGGTATAGGATTGCAGCCTGACTCTAGAGCCTGACTTTAGAGCATCACATTTAATTCGTATACATGGTAACCTTTGCAGCATGCATGGTAACCTTTGCAGAGCTTTGGGGCCTAACCAAATATAGCTTTTCCCTTGTGTTTCATTTCACGGTGAGGCATTTAACCATAGTACAAAACTTACAACCAATCATACATTTAAACACCTGTCCTTTTACATTAAATAGTAAATTGTTTCCTCACATAGACTTTAGCTTAGATCAAAAACTGTAGTGAAGTCTCCACTATATTTTGGCTGCTAGCAGTCTGGGAAATTACAGAAAACATATGCCGTTGTTCTCTCTCTCTCTCTCTCTCTCTCTCTGGACCTATTTATACAATCAGCAGGATCAAGTAGTAAACCTTTTAACCCAGATTTTAAGCTGCAAGGGGAAGGTTGAACATTTTAATGCTCCCCTACTACAAAAAGAATACAGAAGTCTAGGGATTTCTGAATGATGTGGATTATCTAGATCCATTTCAATCTGGCTTCAGGCCTAGATATGGGAAAGAGACTGCTTTGGTCACTTTTGTGGATGATCTATGCTGGGAACTGGACAGGAGGAGTCTGTCCCTGCTGGTTCTGCTGGACCTCTCAGCGACTTTCGATACCATCAATCATGATATCCTTCTGGGGTGTCTATTTGAGATGGGACTGGGAGACACTGTTATATGGTGGCTCTGGACATTCTTGGAGGGGCGATCTTAGAAGGCGGTGCTGGTGGATTCCTGTTCAACACCATGGCCATTCGCCTGTTGTGTCACTCAGGGTTCCATCTTATCCCCCATGCTATTTAACATATACATGAAATAGCTGGGAGAGATTGTCCAGAGTTTTGTGGTTCGGTGCCAATGACATCCAACTCTGTCTCTTCTTTCCATCCAAATCCAAGGAGCTGTTCTAGTTCTAAACCAGTGTCTGATGTCAGTAATGGCCTGGATGAGGGCAAACAAATTGAAGCTTAATCTAGACATATGACAGAGGTGCTCCTGTCCTGGTTAGTCAAAAGGCAGATCAGGGAATAGGGATTCAACCTGTGCTGGATGGGGTTACACTCCCCCCTGAAGACTAAGATTTGCAGTTTGGGTGTACTCCTGGGCTCTGCCTTGAACCTGGATGCCCAGGCTTTGGCAGTGGCCAGGAGTATGTTTGAACAGCTGAGGCTAGTGCACCAACTGTGCCCGTTCCTAGAGACGTCTGATCTGGCCACAGTCATGCATGTCTTAGCTACATCATCTTTGGAGTGCTGTAACCCAGTCTAGGTGAGGCTGCCTTCAAAAACTGTTCAGAAACGTCAGCAGGTCCAGAATGCTGCAGCCAGACTGTCGTAGAGGTGTGAGAGATCCTTGCAGCGGCTGCCCAAGTATCATTCGATCTAGTTCGATTTTCCTTCTCCCCCTTCACAGACCTGACACGCGATACACAATTGAGCTGCGAATCAGAAAGATCTTTTGCTCGAGGCTGGAGAGATAGCTCCCTTCTAACTCTGAATATTATAAACCCTAGCTAGCTCCCCATGTCCTTCAGCAAGAAGTTCTCACACAAAGAAATGTAGCAACAGTGATTGAAATGCAAAAACCTAATGAAAAGCCTGTCACAGCAGGTGGTAAAACCTGTTTAAGAGAAATGCTAATTTGAGAACAGCAGCTCTTGCTCAGGTCTTGCTCAAGTTTGTAATGCAGATGTGCTTAGAACACCTTTCTAATCTCGCAAAAATCATTAAGTATGCTGAGTGATAACAAGCAGAGCTTACTCGAAGGGATCGAAGGGAAAAAAAACTCGAAGGGAAAAAAAACTGGGGCCGGTTACAGTGAGCATTCGACTCCCTTGTTACAACACCTTCACTGGCTACCAGTCTGTTTCCAAGCAGAATTCAAAGTGCTGGTTATGACTATAAAGCCTTATACGACTTGGGACCAGTCTACCTGAAAGACTGCCTTCTCTCATATGAGCCTATCTGAGCCATAAGATGATCGGGAGAGGCCCTTCTTTCAAGACTGCCACCTTCAGAGGCATGTTTGGTGGCAACGTGAAAGAGGGTCTTCTTGGTTGCCACTCCCAGGCTGTGGAACGCCTTGCCGAGAGAGACTGGGCTCACTCTTTTTCTGCTGTCCTTCTGTCGGCAGGCAAAAACTGTTTTTTATTGCAGCAGGCCTTTGGCATGTAACCGGGTCTATTGGGTTGGATATTGTTTTTATTCTGTTATTGTTGTGTTTCTAATTGTGTTTTAATGCATTTGATTTTTATTATTGTTTTAATCAAGCTTTATTTGTGATTGTAACCTGCCTTGAGCACCATTTTTCCTGGTTGAAAGGCAGGGTACAAATCAAATCAATCAATCAATCATAAATAAATAAATAATAACCCAAACTCCGTGACAAGTTATTATTCAACTGTCAGTGAGGGTTTCCCCTTCTTAATCCTGCAGTTTAATGTGGTAGAGTTCAGGGAACAAACCTTAAAAGTTCAGGTGGGGGGGGGAAGTAAATTGTCCAATGAATACATGTATGTGTGATTCACATGCAAGCAGAGACACAGAGCAAGCATTCTCTTCACTACATGACATTCAACAAAGAGTGCAAGCTTCCATCATTGAGAAGCAGGCAGAATGCCAGGATGAAATTGGGTCAGGTTCACATGCTTAAGGTGTGGCCGTGGGAAATTCTGGTACATCTTAGACTTGGTCCCTAAAGCCCAATTAGCATTCTTAAGTACAAGCAGATTTCCCCCCATATCCTTTAGCATTACTCCACCCTGTCGCACTACCTGACTATGCAAAGCAATAATACTGAAGCACATGAAGCTGGAAATGAACACTGGGCACATATTTCAGCAGACAACTCTACACAAGTAGCCAACCTCTTTTGAAACTTGGGAAAGTTTCCGTGGAAAGAAATAAACTCAAAGTGGACCAATGAAGACATCTGAGGTGATGTGTACACTGCAAGAAATTTGACTATCAGCTGAACACAGAGAGCAAGATGGTGTGCAATGGAGGAATGGACTAGTAAGAAGGCATTTCATAGATTTTCATAGATCATAGAGTTGGAAGGAGCCTACAAGGCTATTGAGTCCAACCCCCTGCTCAATGCAGGAAACTAGAGGAGGGGTCTCCCATCCAAGTAATAAACAGGCTTGACCCTGCTTAGCTTTCCACGCTCAGACAAGCTGAGCCAGCGTAAGCCACAGGCCTGTATATTTAAAAGCGTTTGTCTTGGGGAAGATTTATGGTAGATTCACAACAACAAAAAGTAACAATTTCTTCATGGAACCCTCAATCAACATTTTCATTGCTGGTCACCAGCTTAGGTCTGATTCACCCTTTACTGGTTTGTGAGCCATCTCCCAGAGCCGTTTGGATTACAGAAGCCAAGTCAGCAGAGCCAATTGCATAGTACTTTCCCATCTGGTGATGATCTGATTGGACAGGGCCACTTGCCTGGTTCTTTCGTCATAGTGCTTGTATCCAAACAGTTCTGGAGCATCACGGGAAGGAGCCACTCTGGTGTATCATTTAGATAGCCTTTTAAAATGATTTGGCAAATTAATGGAGAGCAAATCCATTAGCCATAATAGCTGGAAATGGAATCTCCATCTTCAGAGGCAGTATTCATTTGATTACTAGATGTTAGGAACAGGCAACAGGGATGTCTATCCATAGCACACCTTGCTTGAGGAGACAGAAAGCTGGACTAGATGGCCCTTTGGTCTGGTTCAACATACCATGTGTTATATATTAAGGGTTCATACACAGTATGAGTGATGAGCCCACTGTGGAGCAGTACTCATCCCTTTTTGGTCAGACGCACAATCTTCCTCAGAGAATCAACCTTAGGGGAGACAGGTTTTTCCGGTTTCCAGCAGAAGCTGGCTGTGCAAAGTGATGAGTGTCATTAGGAACAGCCAACCACAAAGCTACCTCCCTCTCGCCTCCCGAGTTAGCTATGGAGACAAATTAGGAAGCCTTGCGATAATTACAAAGCCACTCCTTCCTCCCCCTCACATGACTGGTTTTAAAAAAAATGTGGGGGGAGATGAAGAATAAACTTTTAATTCAATAAACATGGTGGGCACCCGGTTAATGTTTTTGAGCTGAAAGCCTGCCTGGATTAGCACTGTATCGAAAACTAGGTATTTCATAAGATTTCATAGATTATAGAGTTGGAAGGAGCCTATCAAGTCCAACCCCCTGCTCAATGCAGGAAACCAGAGGGGTGTGCGTCTCCATCCAAGTAATAACCAGGCCTGACCCTGCTTAGCTTTCCACACTCAGACAAGCTGAGCCAGCATGAGCCACAGTGGAGCATCATCAGTGGAGCAAAAGTGGGGGAAAGCCACTGCCTGAATTATAGGGGGGAAAGTAGGAGGGTCCTTTACAAGCCTGACCCTGACCTATGCCAATTTTAGCCAAATAATGCCCCCACCAATAGCCTTCTAAAAGCAGTAACTAAGGGGGTCATAACAAAAAGTAAGGGGGCTGAGCTCCTATATGTCTGTGTTCATCCTTATAATAGAATTAGTGTTGCGTTTTCATATTTCTTGCCTCAGCTTTATGTCAGGAGGGATAAGGAGATTCTACCTTCAGGTTCAATGGGATGGTGGCTAGCAAAACTAGCAAAGAAAACCCAGTCTGTGACTGAGGTCACTAATCATATTGTTAAAACCATCCTTGGCCTAAACAGTGTTAGCTTCCCCTTTATGTATTACAGTTTATGCAGCTGTCTCCAATGTTCCATAGTGAAACAAAATGGCTGCCTTTGGCCCACCTCTGCCTCACTTCTGCTATGAGCTGCATTTGTGTTTCCTGTTATCTAAAGGGACACATGCAACATAAGATTCCTCTTGCCAACACATTTGCTCGCAGCTGCTAGCTTGGCAGCCTTCTGAAATTGATAAAAAAATTCCAGGCGGTAGTGGGAACATTACAACAAAGCTTTCATCATCAATGGCCTTGAAAAAGTATCACCCAATGTTCATCCCATGTGACTAGAACACTAACAGCTCTCCTAAATTTACTTCCTCTGGTAAACCATGCGCCAGTTATTTTTTTAAGGTGACAGCCTATCATTTATCATCAGCTTCCTTTCAGTGCTGATGGAGTGGGATATTCACAGAAGCAGTCAGCAGCCCGAGTGCTTTTGGATTAATCATTATTGAAAATGAGATGATATTCTGTGTCAAGCTGCCACAATGATGGAGCTGTCCTATAAGTTCACTTGGACATGTGTTTTTCCAATTATGGAAAACTGCTTTTCAAGTGCTCGCAGGTCTGTGATGCTCCACAAGACACATAAAACTGAAGGAGGGCCTGGATTCTACAAGATGCCATAGCACATCTCAGAATATAAATCTACCCAAATTTATATGAGTAGGGAAAAAAAGATATTTGCTCATGTTTCCTATATGCCTAAAGCTTTTTCTCCCTCAGGGTATTATGGCAATGGGAATACAATCCGTTAGTATTTAGAAAAGTACAGTATTTCCAGATATAGTCTAGCCACAATGAAATCCTCAAGAGATTATTAGAATAAAAAATCTTGAACTACATAATTTGCACAGGTGCCCCTTAACTCACCATGGACTGAATGATTTTAAAATTTAAAGTTGTATCAAAAACTTGAATTCCCCTGATGAAATCCATTTTAAAAGCTGTTTCTCAGCAAGTCAAATATTTGATGTGTCCAGCATAAACATAGTCTAATTGCTCTAATGAAGCTTACTAATACAGGACACAAGAATTAAATGTTTGCTTGGCAAAATAGCCCTTTGCCTCCGAAATACATTTTCAAACTGGCAATTACTATTACTGGAAATGTGACGTAGAGGGCTGGAAAGTCAAAAGGCAAATGTCTGGATCTGAGAGTACTGTCTGGGACCCATAAGAAAAGAGAGAGAGAGAGTCTATGTGTGTTTGTGTGTGTGTTTAGCAAACCAACATTTGGTTTCTAAAATATACCATAGGTGACAATGTTCCCAATGCTAAGATGAATGGTCAAATACAAAAAAAATCCTATTCTTATCCAAGTATTACTCAAGGACTTTTTGAGGGAGCTGTTTATTCAGAAACCTGCCCTTATTAGTCAGTGCAAGAGACACTCTGTAGAGAAATAGATTTCGCCAGAAGAGCTACTACACACACAGATACCAAGAATGCGTTAGACCATTTTTTCCCTGTGTTCTTTGCATTATTCCTTTTGAAGGCTATAAAAAAGGACAAGAACAAGAAGTCTTAGTACAGATCAAGGAAGCCATGCCCTCTGAGTGCATAGAAGTGGTTTGCAGGTCATCCCCAACTACTGATACAGCACATAGGAAAATCTAACAATAGTCTCCATTCCCCATGATTTATCTTTGTGGTCAAAATAAGAAAGCCTTCTACATTTACTCCATTAATTGGGTGAGTTCACACGACATGACAATCCACCCTGCAAATAAGCTACGCAGTGTGGGTTGTTCACGGAATGACCCAAGGTGCGCCTGACTGCCCTGACAGACAATCGGGCTTACCATGGGTTGTTCTCCCCCTCTGGGTCCTCCAGCTGGTATCCCAGGGTCCTGCCCTTTCTTGCCTCCCCTTCCCTGCTCTGATTGGTCTCCCAGGTTCGGGTGACATGCCAACCCATTGTGGGTTCAACAACCCCTAGAACAAGCCATGGGTTGTCAGGGTGGTTTGTTGCCCCAAAACAAGCCACCCTACAGGAAGTGGTCTGGGTTCACATGGCACAGCAACCCACTGTGGCTAGTCACCCATAATGGGTTGCTGTGTTGTGCAAACCCAGTCTCTCTCTCTCTCTCTCTCTCTCTCTCTCACACACACACACACACACACACACACACACACACACACACTCACAGCCAAGAGCAAGTGTTTTATCTAAGAGAACCCATGCCTCAATAAGGGTGCAATCCTATGCATGTTTAGACAGAAAAAAGTCCTATAACCCCCAGCATCCCCCACCCAGTTAGTTTCAATTGCACCCAAGCCTTTTTTTTTGTCCTTTTTCAAGATATACTTGTAATATGGTTGCTGTATGCGCATTCATCATAAGCAACTCTGCAGTGTGCTGACACACCTTTAGACGTGCTGACAAGTGTGTGTATGGAGAGCTTTTGTAAAGGCTTTCCCTGACTTGTAATCAACTATGACATTGCTCTGTTCTACTTTTGTTCTTGTTGCAACATTTTAATGAATTTATTATTTCATATTGTTTTTACATTGGGCTTTTCTATTGCATTATATGTATCGTTGATGTAAGCCAAAAATAGTATAAATAAATAAATAATAAAATTAATGCCGTCTGTGCATGCAAGAGGAGCAGCCTAGATGTCGGAAAAGGGCTGAAGTGTGTTTGGATGAAACTGGACAAAGTGTCTCCAGTATTTCATCCTCCAAAATGTATTTCATCCTCTACTTTGGCGCTTCTAGAGTGAGGGGTGCTGGTGGTGGTGGGGAATTTGACACTGTTCTCTGACAAGTAGGGAATATGGCTCTGCTGGGCTAAATAAAGTGGTGTGCGGAGAGGATGAAACTGACAAGACTATTTACAAGAGGGGAATTATGCCTCTGCGGGGCTACATAGCAGACAGGCAGACTTGTGATTGTGCACATTTGTGCAAGATCAGCAATAAAAAATATTTTAAAAAATTACACCACCATTTGCACAAATGTCAAGATCCCCCCCCCAAATTGTGCAAATTGCCTGCATTTTTAAAAAACCCCAACAACCCAGAATCCACATATTTGCTCAACCAACTCTCTGCAGATCAAGTTGCAGGGGGAGCAGGGGACAGAACGAAATCTGAAGGGCCAAAAGCTCTGTTGAGTTTTCAACCTCCAAACAGAATTCTCATACATCCCTACGAGTCTGTGCTAATCATGCTGCATCTGGAATTCTGCATCCAACTTGGGGTGCCACTATGCAAGGACACTGACAAACTGGAGCGTCCCCAGATGAGGGCAAACATGATGGTGAGGGGTCTGGAAACCAAGTCCTAAGAGGAACAAGTTGAAAGAGTTGGGTATGTTTAGACTGGAGCAGAGAAAATTATGGAGAGACAAGATAGCTATCCTCAAATATCTGAATGGCAGAAGATGAAGCAGACTTGTTATCTGTTGCTCCAGAGGGAAGGACTAGAACAAATGGGTGGGAATTGCGGGAAAGTGATTTTGGCTATACATTAGAAGGAACTTCCTAATGGTGAGTTGTTTGACAGTGGACAGACTACTTCAGGAGGTGATGGACTCTCCTTCACTGCTGGAATTTAAGCAGAGACTGGAGAGCCATGTGTCAAGGATGCTGTAGTTGTATACTGCATTATAGATCCTGCATCGACCTGGGGATTGGATTAGATGACCTCCAAGGTCCCTTCAAAAACTAGGATTCTATATGTTTCTGCAAAATGTTGCAATCATGAATCAATTCAAATTCGATGAAATCAACAGGGAGATAGTCCAGTGAACACATAACAGAAATGTGATGTCTGTCTACACATGGCAGGGAATTTTCTTCACGACACTGAAAATGTTTTTTTGGGGAGAGGAGTACAGTAGCATGTTGTACGTAGAGGTACTGAATACAAACATGTATTATGCTGAGCCCGAGCAGCCTCTACACTATGACATCTATCGAAAACTAGGGAAAAGATATAATCTGCAATTTTCAAGAACACATTGGAGTTTGGTAGGTCTAATTGTTTTGTGCCTGCATGTTTCATGCATGGGGTAAGCATTCTTATTCTTGAATATTCACCCTGATCCATCAAGGGAGATCCAGTCTAGATGTGGATGGTGGAAGCCAATGCTGCTGTACAGCCAATGCCAGATACAGATGTGCAAGTGGGTGTATATTTGCATCCATATTAAATCCATATTATGGGTCTCGCTGGATGTGAAAAGGTTGTATGTGTCCTTTGATATGGATAGGAATGCACATCACCATCCAGAGTCATTAATTGTTATGCAAGACAATTTCTGCACAATCAGAGCAGGATCTGGGCCATAGTGTTTAAGAATATAAAACTGTCAAATCCCTTATTCCACTTGATCAAGCTCATGCTGTATCTCAGAATACTATACTGTTTAGAACTTGAGCGCACACATTTTTTCGGCCAGGTGAGCCACATGTGATGCTGGCTCAGGGGTTACGCACACAGATGCACACATGCATCCAGCATGCTCTTTCCTTGCTGCAAGCAGCAGTGGGGGAAGAGTGATCTTTATAAGGGTCTCTGCAAGACTGAGTGGAGAGTACAGGCAGGGGGTGAAATTTGGTGGTGGGATCAGGGTATCCATGGGAGGCCACAGTAAAGTTCTTGCGGAGCCACAGGTTGTGCACCCCTGGTTTAGAACATGAGCTAGATCATAGGAAGCCATTTGATACAAAAGTGTTATAAGCAGATGACACTACAGAACACTCCTTGATATTTTTAAGAAATGAAAACTTCTAGATCTCTTACAGGATAATAATGGGTAGTACATTTGACAAACAAATCAAAATGTGCCTGACCTCAAAAAGGGCACATTTTTCAGAGAAATATTTCTGAATATTCAGAAGCTCAGTATTCAACCCAAACTGAATTTTACATATTTAGGCATGGATGAGCATTAGACAGGCTTAAATAAGGGTGCAATCTCAAACATATTTACTAAAGTCCCATTGAACTTGGTGAGACTTACGGTAATTTTGTGTAAACATGATACTCGGCATGTTACATTCAGCACAAAGGCCAATCAGGGCATTGATTGAGAGAATTATGCTGGAATCCTAGGGTAAGCCTTACTGGAGACACAGTAAATGCTAATATTACTCACATGTTTATGTTCCTCTGAGGCCTAAATAACCTGTTACATGAGCAGGCTCACTTAATGGAAGCACTCGTAATGTTAGCCCCCTACTGATTAAAATTGAATGTTAAAATGAAAAGTACAGAAGCTTCCATTTATGTCCGTGCACCCTGAAGGACAAATGTGGAAGAAAAAAAGAGCAAAAGGAACAAAAATAAGAAAGCCCCCACCCCCAAAGGGGATGATGTACACAACTGAATGATAAAATATAAGTGATAAAATATAAGTGAAGCAGGCGAGAACAGCCAGAAATATTATTATGAAAGTTTTCGGCGAAAGCCCAGCAACGGCGCTGAAGTAACATGACTGGGAGGGATGTCAGAAATCAGAAGACATCTGGAGAAGAATTGGCAACTTAAGCTATGTGGTTTCCAGCAGCTGCAAGCTATTAAAACAATTGTTAGGGCAGAGGAATACAGCTAAGTGCACTTAGATTTGTCCCATCTAGATAGTGTCTCTTTGTAGCACTATATTTAAAGACCATATTGTGTCAAAGAAAAAAAGAGACTACGTTTCTGTGTCATCAGTGCTGGCTCCAGGATTTGGGGGGCCCTTGGGGAAGATGTCCTCAGTGGGACCCTGTTTCTGATTGGGCCCACCTCCTCCTTGCTCCCATTTCCATTGGCTGCTGCTGTTGCTTCTCCTCATGACGGTTGCCAGCTAACTTGCGAGGGAGAGAGCCGGCAGAAGACCAAGTGAGGGCAGCTGATCGTCCTCTTCCTTTTTGGCATCAGTCACTCATTCATCCCTCTGTGCCAGGAGAAAAGGGTGGGCAAAAAAGCAGCAACGCTGAGGGGGAATTGGCACTGGGAGGGGGCTCTTGGTGGTGAGCCCCCTGCTGGAGCACTGACCTCAGCAGGTGCCCAACCATGCCAACCACAGGTGCCGACCCTGTATGTCAGCAAAAAATAATCATCTCCAGAGCTGATGAAGGGAAAAGAAAGGTGGTCCAGGCACATATCAGCGGTTCAGAGGAACATCTGACTCCTCACCCAACAACTGTGGATGGGAGTTACAAATAGGGATGGACAGATCTGCCAATTTCAATTTCTCCCCGTCTCTCATTTTTCCAGTCTTAAGTCTTGTTCGTCCTGAACTTTGAGAATTTTAAAAAAAAGATTGTATTTATTTATTTATTATATTTATACCCCGCCTTTTTTCCTGCAAGGAACCCAAGGTGGCTGACATAATCCTTCTCCTCCTCTCCATTTTATCCTCACAACAACCCTGTGAGGTAGGTTAGGCTGAGAGTCAGTGACTGGCCCAAAGTCACCCAGTGAGTTTCATGGCTGAGCGGGGACTAGAACCCGGATCTCCCAAGTCCCAGTCCAACACTCTCACCACTACGCCACACTGGCTCTCATAATAATAAAATGTATTTATTATATTTATACCCCACCTTTTTTCCTGCAAGGAACCCAAGGCGGCTTACATAATCCTCCTCTCCATTTTTATCCTCACAACAACCCTGTGAGGTAGGTTAGGCTGAGAGTCAGTGACTGGCCCAAAGTCACCCAGTGAGTGTCATGGCCGAGCAGGGACTAGAACCCAGATCTCCTGAGTCCCAGTCCAACACTCTCACCACTACGCCACACTGGCTCTCTTATATATGAAAATTCATAAACATTTTTGTGCACATTTCCTCTAATGCATGCATTTTTGCAAAGTGTACACAGTTTTGGCAGGCAGTTTTCCTAATATAATGCTTATTTGGACATTATTTTCTCCAATATATGCATTTTTGGTATGCTTTTTAAAAATTTTTGGAGAACTTCATTGCAAAACTCGGCCTTGTAGGCTCCTTCCAACTCTATGATCTATGAAATCTATGAAAGCAGATGCACTCATTTGCAGAGCAGCATGCCACACCACCTTTTCTAATGTTAGTAAAGACATCATGTTTATAGCTGGATAATTATACAAATGATACCTTCCTTGATAGCATAAATGCTCTATTTAGTTATAAACAAACCTGGTTGGGTGGCTAGATTAACCAAATAGTTAGGTGCTGTTGTATAGGAAACATGTGAAGTACCAATGGAAACAATTTAAATTAATGATCTGGAATCGGCCTTTTTCCTGCTGTTCAGTGTTGTATAGTGGTGAACAGAGCTGGGTTTGTGATTGGGAAACCCAGGTTCAGATTCATTGATTGGCTTTGGGCAATCACCATTTCTCTACCAAATGTATTTTACATGGTTGTTACGAAGGTGAAGTAATCCTATGTAAGCCCTCTGTAGCTTGTGACAATCGGGAGCAAACAGCTTATGGCCACCCCCTGCTCCTATGGGCTGTGAGGGGTGAAAAGGGCCAGAACCACGGAAAGAAGAATTGACCTCTTAGCGTTCAAGAAGCACTGTCAATGGGGACTTTAATTACTGATTCCCTCCCAGTACTTTCCCCCTCGGTATTTCACCCCATTATTAAAATAGCACTATTTTACAATTTAAAAATGGGAAGAAACAGAGAAAAACTGTAATAATGCCCCATCCCCGGGAACAGGAACTGGCTAATTTAGGAGTACTTAAGAGGTTATTTATTAGTAAAATGGCTGCCCTGCTGAACATTTGGCAAATAGAGGGATGGAAGATGCAAGGAAGAAGCTGCTAATTAAAGTTGCAGGGGAGCTTTGCTGAACAGGACTTACTTCCGAGTTCAGCGTTTTAACAAGATTTTGGGCTAGGGGGAACAGGCATTGGCATTGCTGCATAGTGTAGTGCTATATTAAGTGCTACGTGGAATCATTGTTTTAATTCAATTTCCAGTTGATCTCAGCAAAGCAATACCACAACAACACTAGAAGGCCCTAGTGTGCAAGCAATCTCTATAAAGCAGCTAGGAGATATGTAAAGTGCAGCAAGCAATGGTTGACTCTGTGTGTGTGTGTGTGTGTGTGTGTGTGAGAGAGAGAGAGAGAGAGAGAGAGAGAGAGAGAGAGAGAGAGTTTAACCCTCTCCTTCCCGATGCTTTTATTCTGAAACGAAAAAATATTAAAAGTCTTTGGAATGAAGTCGGGGCTCATTATGCCTTCAAAAATTACAAACCTACAAGATTCAACTTACAAACTGCCTAATTTTGAGTTTTGGCAGCATCACTACATGAAACCCTGTCATAAATATTCCTTTGCAGATACAAAATAGTTCCTGTTCTTTCAAAGAAAAGTACAGACCATAGTACTGCATTCACTTGAAAGGAACAAAGAAGCCTGTAATTCTAGCAGTAGATTTATTTGAAGTGAAAACAGAATGAAAATATTCCTCAGGAGGGAGTCATATTTTGCATAAATGCATTTTGATTTTGAATCATGTTACTAACTTGGACCATGGTCGAGTGGGGACTGTAACCCTGGTCTCCCATGTTCCAGTCCAATACTCTTAACCACTACACCACACTGGATCTCAGAAGGCAGGACTAGAACCAATGGGTGCAAACTGCAGGAAAATAGACCTACCACAGCCCCAGAATTATTATTCATAGATTTCATAGATTTTTATAGAGTTGGAAGGAGCCTACAAGGCTATCGAGTCCAACCCCCTGCTGAATGCAGGAAACTAGAGGAGGGGTCTCCCATCCAAGTAATAACCAGGCCTGACCCTGCTTAGCTTTCCACACTCAGACAAGCCAAGCCAGCATAAGCCACAGGCATGCAAGAAGACTTAATTTTTAAAAATTCATTATTTGAGATGCATACTTTGCCCTTCAATAAAATTCCCAGGGCCTTTGCACCCTGTCCTCCCTGCGTGGGGCCTAAGGATTGGTTGTACCCAAAGTTATCAGCCAAAGTGTGCTACTTGGAGGTACTTCTAGGAGATTTAAAAAAAAAAAAAAATTAAACCAGGTTCTGCTGAAGAATAGCAATTTCGTGCTTAATGGTCCTAGCAATTGCATTTCCCACTTGGCCAACACCTGATGTCAATATAAAGTTTATCTTGTAAGTTAGCAAACTTCCCCTACCTTTTCGATTAGAATATGAATAGATAGAAAGAACATTTCAAAAGCTGGGACTGGTGAATGGTTCAGTTTATCTTCCAACAGCACTCAGAAATAGGTGCTTCAGGGGAACAAAGGGCCTCTGAAAGATGCGTTGCCAGATATAAGGCAACAATTCTAAAATGGCAGATCTGATCACCCCAGTGGAAGGTGGCTGGTACATGGTACATTAGGCATGGGGACACAGGAACAGCATGGATAGCTGAGAAGGTATTACTGAGAGGTGGTCCCCAGGATGAAATCCAATTGGTGGGCCTCAGATTGTTGGGAGACAATAAGGTTTCTTTACTTGTTTCTCAAGCAGCATGATGGCTACCACTACCACAGTTCCTCCCATGCTGGCCTTGGTATGTGTAAAGGCTTCCACCAATGTGGAAGAACTGACAAGGTGCTTAGCAGCATGTTCCCATGAGGTATTTGTAAAGCAGGAGTGGGGAACCTCAGGCCAGCAGGCCAACTCCGGCCTCCTGAGGTCCCAATCTGGTCTTCCTGGGCTCCCCAGATGGCCACACCCCCTTCCCCTGGCCACACCCCTTTCCCCAACCACCCAATCATTTGTGAGGTTTCCCAATCTAAAAGGTTGAAATGCCTCTCCTAAGGCTTAGTTACTGGCAGGAAGAGCTTTAAGGTAAAATATACTGGCATTGTTGGTCTTTTGGGCCCCGCGCATATTGCCTTCAGCCACACCCACCACCGACCGGTATGCGGCCACCAAGAGCTTCTCTGAAACTGAATTTCAGGCTCAGCCATGGGGCTGAAAGAGGTTTCCCATCCCTGTTGTAAAGGGATTCATCTCTTGAATATGAAGTGGCAGCTCCCTCACTATCTTGACCAAACAATAACATAGTTAGCAAGTTACATCAAGTATTATATAACCCAGATATTTTAATGCAGTAATTTGATAACACACACACACCCAACACAAGTGGGGAGTGGCAACTCCCAACAAACCATTTTGGGAACAATGCTTAAATATCACTTGCTAATTCTTCCTACACAATAGCTCTTTTAAGCTTATGATTCCAGCTAGGGAGCTGAAGGAAGATCGAGTGCATTGGAGGTTGCATTTCAGGATGGAGTGAGGGAGGGCAGGTTTGCCTGACGACTTACCCTGGATCCCATCTAGTGGCCAGTGTTGGGGACCACACTGGGGTGATGAAGAAGGAGAAGGAGAAGACAGGAACAATATAATAATTTGTACATAGAAATATAGTAATAAACATTTTCACATTTTCTGTGCCGGTAACATATATAATGAATCAAATAAGGAAGCCATTTTCAAACATTACTGATGTACTGATCGTAGACTGCCTCATCATTCATGATTGTTTTTTGCTAACCATCTAGGAGACCACTCAAAATCACTCATTCCTCCTTAAAAGTTGCTGATTTGTTGTGTAACTGATTACCTAGCTTTGTGAGAGCCTTCAAAGAATATCAAACAAAAATTAATAATTTGCTTGTGACGTCAGAATTATTATTGGTATGGTAGGGCATGGAAAATTTACAGTTCTATCAAAACTGACAGAGGATCAGAATAGGTTTGTGGAAAGATGGACAGTATTTGCAATGTTCTGGAACAGAAAATATCAGGACAATATATGACAATACATTTCTTTTTCCCTATTGTAGAGGGATTTTTTTTCTTGTCTATTTTTGTAGTTGCTTATTTTGTATTAATCTGATTTTATATGTATAAATACCACCACTACTATTAATCATAACAAGAATAAGAAGGATTATTTGAGGGGTATCAAAAGTGAATTATAGCATAAAGTAGCAAGAAGTCAATTGATGAATGAGGAAGAGTGACCTGTCCTTAGCCAGTTATAGTGTGCCTTACTCTCACTTCACCATAAAATATATTTATGTATATGAAACCAGTGCTACTATAGATACAGTTAACAAAGACAGCACAGCAGGCATTACTAATACCCATAATAAATGTTACCCCAGCATTTATTTATTTATTCAATTTGTATTTTGTACCCCACCTTTCCACCAAGAAAATGGTGCTCAGGGCAGATAACAATCATAGAAACTTAAAAAAACAACAACAAATTGTTAAAAGCTTAGTTAAGAACAATAAAAAAACATTAAAAACACAGATAAAACGCACAAAAATTAAAGAATAAATATAGCACCCCAACAACCCAGCAACCCAACAAACCAGCTTACATGCCAAAGGCCTGCTTGAAGAGGATTGTCTTTGCCTGCTGGAGGAAGGACAGCAGAGAGGGAGCCAAACTAGCCTCCCTTGGCAGAGAGCATGAAAGCAGGGCCACACTAAAAAGTGCACACACAGAGAATGTCTGCAGAGAGACCCAGAATTATGACAGAAAGCTTAAGCAGGGTAGCTTGGCCACCTGTATCATCATGTGGCAAAACATGTGTGGTCATCTCTGCCTGTCTCCTATCCACCCTTATTCTCAAGTGGGAGTGGGTACAACAGTACTGCTCTTTTCTGTTTTAGTTTAGAGAGCAGCTGAAGATGTAGAATTATTTAAGAAAAAAAAAAAAAGCAGGAGGCATTGTGTCATATATAAAAATAAAATAAAATGTGTTCCCTGCCTTTCCCCTTCTAGCAGAGATATCCAAAGAGGCGAACATCAGTTAAAACAAGAGATTCAACACTAAAAACAGCAGCGAGCCTATAGATACAGTATATATATATATATATATATATATAAAAGCAACAGATCAAAACATAAGTAATAACTAACAGGGAGCCAAACTAAATAAAAAAAACCTGAAGACAATCCAAAAGAAAACCTAAGCAGTAGGAAAAGGAAAAGCTTGATGGAATTTAAAAAAATGTTTTCAAAGGTATCTTGCAATGAAAGAAAATTTAAGCACGTCCTTCTTCTGCACTAAATTTTAGAACAAGGAGAAACACTGGTGAACTGTCTTTGGGCAATAGGAAGGTTACAATCCAAACCAGAGAGTAAGCCCCACTGAATTCAGCTGAGTTTACTTCAATAGCAGACACATGCATGGGATTGCACTGACAATAAACTGCTCAATTCAGATGATCAGAAACGTGCCATGGGCTTTCACCTACCATCCCCTCCACCTGTTTCACACAAGGATTTCCTCCTGCATTTACAGGATGCTCTTATCATCGTTTGCTGCATTGTCCAAACTGGGCAACTAACAGCACAGTCCTGTGCATACCGACTCAGAACTAAGTCCCACTGAGTTCAATAGGACTTACTCCACAGTAACTGTGTATAGGATTGCAGCCTAAAAATCCAAAATCACGGTTTGCAAACTCACTTTTAACCTTAGTTTAGATGTCAGTGCTACCCACAGTTTGCCCAATTCAGATGTCACTCTGGTTATAACAGTATAGGAAAGTGAAGGGGATGGAAGCTATGAGACCAAGGAAGAAGGAAGGGGGATTGTGCAAGCCCATAGTACATTTCTGATCCTCCACAGCATGGTATGGAATTGGGATGCTACATATGAAATAAGCCCATTTCTACAGCTTGCTGACAGTGCTGATTAATATCACTGCTATTAGTAAGATTTGCAGTCATACAGGTCAAGTTAAGGTAACCAAACATAAGACTTTCAGGAAGTGAGAGAACTTGAAAACATCAGAGAACTTTTTCTCCTTCTCCTTCTCCCTCTCCCTCTAAATGTAAGAGATCTAAGTACCTAGAAGCAGTGGGGGAAGCAAATGTCCATCTGTGTGTGCTTATATCGTAGCCTAATTTATAAACCAGAAGGAGTCAGCCATGCCTGCCCTTATTCTATGTGCAGATTATTCTTGCTCTTTTCTTTCTCCGAAGACGATCAAGCACAGGTCAGAGCTGCATCTTCAGCCTACCGGGTGGCGGTGGAGGCAGCAAAAAATAATTTCTATGCTGCCTCCATTGCATCTGCAGAGTGCTGCCCCAGGAGGCTGTTCCAAGTGGTCAGGAGTCTGGTCGGTCCAGCTGCTCCAGACCCAATGGAACAGTCTAAAGCCTCCTGTGAGGCTTTAGCGAGGCACTTCACAGATAAAATCGATCGGATTAGGAGTGGGATATCGTGCATCGTGGACACAGGGAGTGAGCGGGAGGAGGCCAATGGCAGACCGGTTTTGTGGGATCGGTTCCAGCTTCTTCCTTCTGATGAAGTGGACAAGGTGCTTTCATCTGTGAGGCCGACCACCTGCTTGCTTGATCCTTGCCCGTCCTGGCTCATCATGAGCTGTAGGGAGAGACTGGGTGAGGGGATCAAGGCGGTGGTGAATGCCTCCCTCAAGGAGGGAGTGATGCCATCAGCCCTCAAGGAGGCGGTAATAAGACCGCTTCTAAAGAAGCCCTCCTTGGATCCCCAGGATCTAAACAACTTTCGCCCAGTCTCCAATTTACCATTTCTGGGCAAGGTGATCGAGTGGGTGGTGGGTGCGCAGTTGAAGGCACACTTGGATGAAGCCGATAATTTAGATCCATGCCAGTCGGGCTTCAGGCCTGGACATGGGACAGAGACGGCCTTGGTCGCCTTGGTGGATGATATGAGGAGGGCTTTGGATATGAGGAGGGCTTTCTAGTCCTCCTCGATCTCTCAGCGGCTTTTGATACCGTTGACCACGGTATCCTCCTGGACCGCCTGGAGGGGTTGGGCTTGAGAGGCACTGTATTGCAGTGGTTCCGGTCCAGGAGGATCCAGAGGGTAGTTCTTGGGGAGGAGGCTTTGGACCCTCGGCCGCTCACTTGTAGGGTGCCGCAGGGTTCCATCCTCTCCCCGATGTTATTCAACATCTACCTCAAGCCGCTGGGAGCTATCATCAGGAGGTTTGGGGTGCGGTGTCATCAGTATGCGGATGACACGCAGCTCTACCTCTGTTTTAAGTCCTCACCAAGGTTGGCTGTTGAGACCCTGTCCAAGTGCCTGGAGTCAGTGGGTGGCTGGATGGGAAGGAACATGCTGAAGCTGAACCCCGACAAGACCGAGGTACTTCTGGTGGGGGACAAGGGGAGGTTAGGGGATGTTGACCTGGTGCTGAATGGGGTACATCTACCCCTGAAGGACCAGGTCCGCAGCTTGGGGGGTCATTCTAGACTCCCAACTGTCCATGGAGGCTCAAGTGTCAGCTGTGAGCCGGGCGGCGCTGTATCAACTCCATCTGATATGGCAGCTGCGCCCCTACCTTCCTAATCACCTGCTCCCATCAGTAGTTCATGCCTTGGTCTCTTCTCGCCTAGACTACTGTAATGCGCTCTACGTGGGGTTACCCTGGAAGACGGTTCGGAAGCTTCAGCTGGTACAGAACGCGGCGACTCACCTGATTAAGGGCAGCCGCCGGCATGATCACATCACGCCAGTGCTTAATGAGTTGCACTGGCTACCAGTTGCTTGCCGAGCCGAATTCAAGGTGTTGGTTTTGACCTTTAAAACCCTACATGGCTCCGGCCCAGTTTATCTCAAGGAGCGCCTCCAGCAACATCAAGTAGGCCGCTCAACAAGATCTGCCACAGACGGCCTTCTCCTTATCCCATCAGCCAGAGCAGCCAGGCTGGTGGGGACTAGGAAGAGGGCCTTCTCTGTGGCGGCCCCCACATTATGGAACTCTCTCCCTAGTGATCTTCACCATGCCCCCTCCGTGATGAGCTTCCACCGTGCATTAAAAACATGGCAGTTCAGGCGGGAATATGGGGTGGGTTAGGATTTTAAAAGAATTTTTTATACTGTTTTAATTATATTTTATTGTATTGTTTTACTGTGTTATTTTGGTTGTACATCGCCCAGGGTGGCCGGCCAGATGGGCGATTAATAAATATAATAAATAAATAAATATATAAATAAATAATTATTTTTTCTTTTGGTGGTAAAACATGCCAAACATACAAATCCCAACCTGCAAAGTGAAGTGGTATAGTCCAGGAAAGCCTTTACCGCTTTGATTCTGTTGATTGTACAAACTGCTCCTCAGTTGCATCAGGTTGCCAGTAGGATGTTCAGGACTGGGTCTGGTGTAACCTAGGTTGACTTACATTGGACAGCCAGCCAATTAGAATGCTGGTCTGGGAGCCAATTGGACTCCAGAAGCCTGTGGCTCACGCTGGCTCAGCTTGTCTGAGCGTGGAAAGCTAAGCAGGGTCAGGCCTGGTTATTACTTGGATGGGAGACCCCTCCTCTAGTTTCCTGCATTGAGCAGGGGGTTGGACTCGATAGCCTTGTAGGCTCCTTCCAACTCTATGATCTATGAAATCTATGAAATAAAATAAAAATCATTTGTGTAGCATGGAGAGAGGGAAATGCTCCAGAGCTTCCTTACATTATGGCAACAGTGAATATTTCCTCATTTGGACAAACAGCACTTGGACTCTGACCTCTCAGGTGCTGGCTCTGGACACTAGTTATACCAACGGCTACCATGAGGAAATAGAAATTAACAACGTGGTATAGGTGTAACCCACATGTTCTTTAAGAACGATGGACATATTTGTACATGCTCAGTAGAAAACTGAAGTGTGGGACACCCACCATTATGAACAGGGAGGGAGGAATATGAAGGGAAGTATCCACCCTCTGTGCAATTAGGAGTTGGTGGCTAAAGGATAAGATGGGCCTGGCTAATTCCTTTCTGTACAGCCCTGATCCCCTAGGAGCGGGATCGTTCCTAGGGGCTGGTAATTGAACTGGTAATTGAACTCTTAACTTTAAAGTTAAGAGTTTAAAGTTAAACTCTTTAACTTGGCAAGTCCCCATGCAGGACATGAAGGCAATAAGCCTCCTTCATAGCTGCTCCCCCAGGCTGGTAATTGAACTCTTAACTTTAAAGGTCAATGTGTTGAATATTTTAAATACTTTAAGAGTTTGTTCTGGCTATGTTCTTTCTGTGTTATAAATGGCTTGAAACTTTCATGGCTGTGAAAAAAAATGAGTGGCAGCCATTTTCTCAAGAAGAATGTTCTGGAAAGGCAGTGAACACAGCAAAGATCCAGCCTGTCTTCATAAAGCAGGAGAGAAAGTTGCAAGAGAAAGAGAGCTGCAAAGGGAAGACTGACTTAAGTGGACAGTACTTAAAATTTGGTATTGGCCTTATTTTTATTTATCAAGTACTATATGTGATGTTACTTAAAATTTGAAGCACGAAGACTGGTAGAAGTAATTTTCCTTTGAATAGATACCTATGCTGTGAGCCCCTCTAGAAACCCTGTATTAAAAACCTTGATTTAGAGTACACAGAAAGCAGATTAAGAAGAGATGTTAGTGGTTAAATAGACACATGATGTGCTGAAGAAATGCTTTCCAGAATACATTGACTTTGTGTAACTGTATGTTGGAATTTTTTCATGTCACTCTCCAGAAAAAGGTTATACCGATGTGAAGATGAAGTGGCATAAACATGGATGTTGAAGACCAAAAAAGAAGAAGAGTGACCTCTAAGAGCCAGGGCCTTATCAGGGACCCATAGGGATGTCACAAGGGGGGTAGACAAATTCATGGAGGATAAAGTTATCAATGGCAACTAATCATGATGGCTATATGCTACCTCCAGGTTCAGTGGCATGGGGGAGCAGCTATGAAGGAGGCTTATTGCCTTCATGTCCTGCATGGGGACTTGCCAAGAAGCATCTGGTTGACAACTGTGGGAAACAGGATGCTGGGTAGGCCTTTGGTCTGATCCATCAAGGCTCTTATGTTATCAACAACTCACCGGCTGCATTTGAACATCATTATAGTTAGTGATATGTGAGTGAGGTTAGCCTTGCCCTGGGCTCATGTACTCCCTCCATAGAACTAGTTAATCTCAATCATGGTTAAACAGGCCAGCTTCATAAATCAGTTTCAAGTTGGCTTGTTTGAAACTAACCATAATTAGGAAACGGAAAGCTGCCTTATACCAAGTGGTCTACAGACTGGCAATGGCTCTCCAGGGTTTCAGGCAGGATTCTTTCCTAGCCCTACTAGGAGATGCTGGGGATTGAACCTGGAACCTTCTGCATGCAAAGCAAGTGCTCTACCACTGAGCTATGGCCCCTCACCATATTAGTTCATATGAACCACAGTGTGCTGGGTATGGACAACATGGCAAGCAGTTGTTAGCCCGAACCAAAAGCTTCTGAACACCTCACAGCTGTGCTGGAGGAAGGGAGGAGAGGGGGGAGTGTGCAAATCCGGGAGGAGGCACATCTCACTAAACCATAGTTTAGCACAGTGGTTCTCAACCTTTTTTGCCCCATGCCATGCACCCTTTTCACCATATGTCAGAATGTCATTCCCCCCTTTCCAAGATTGTCTGACTCAAAAGTTGCATTCCAAATAATATGCATATAATATATAACTATAAATGGAATATTTCCACAGATAACTAGTGAAATATTTATCTTTATTTTTAATTTATTCTGTGCCATACAATAAGGTGTGATGTCCTGTAGATTATGTACAGTCTGTAGAATTGTAATTTGTAGAAAGATCAGTATTCCAACAGTTTGAGTCTGTGGTCCCAATTCCACCCCCCCAAAACCCTAAAAATTCCCCCCCTGGGGGGAATTCCCCCCTGGTTGAGAACCCCTGGTTTAGCATGATGCCCAAATGCTGCCACTATCAGCCTAATTTACCCTACCAAGTTGTTGAAGGAATAAAGAAATAGTATATTTATTAGGCCAACTTCTGTCCATAGAATGTACATATTCTGGTTGAAGAAGCATTTGGTAGAACTTAAGACATTTATGCTCCTTTCCCCATTAGAAGTTGGTCCCCCAAAACAAATGAATACCATATACTTATTCATGCCTCAACTTGTTTTAGTTTTGTTTGGGTTTTTTTTTTTTTTTTTAAATTTATGGAAAGGATTAGTCATCTTATGGAGCCAGGGTCTGAGAAAGGAAACGGAAGCTGGTGTACACAGCTGTTTTGTCTATGGGTAAAAGCCCAGGAGCTAAGGAAGTGCAAAGACATTTCCTTCTAAATGTGCGGATCCTACGGAAAATGGCGGTGGGGGACTGAGGCGGCTGAAGCAGGCAAGAAATGGGACATTACGTGTGATTCGGCGGTTCTATTCCATTCAGGTAAAATAGCTGCACTGTTGTTTGAGAAGCTGTTCCAAATTTCTTTGGCCAGAAAGTCAGGATGGGAATCTCATTAGAAAGGTCTTTCTGGTAAGATTTTAGATACTTTATACGTTATAATAATCAGCAAGCTATAAATAATGCAAGAGAGAGGGGAGGAAGCATCATTTGCTTTCTCCCAAGGCATTTTGGTAGCTCTGTTTCCATTTGTGGCCTGAGAGTAGGAACTACAAAGGAGTGGAAACGTTTGAAATAAAAGCAACCCACAACTAACATTCTTCCAGTTCTCTGTTTGTGGGCAGAGGGTGTGGAGGAGAAGGTGAGAAGTGCCTTTTATTCCAGCTTCGTTTCCACCCAATTAAAAACACACAAACTAGCAGACATGAGGAACCTACCAAGCTGTTTAACAAATGGTTGTCTGATCCAAGCATCATGTTTCACAGAGGTTGATCGGGGGGGGGGGGGGGGAGAAGAAAAAAAGGAACAGCTAAATCTCCAAAGATTCAATGGATTTATTAAAAAGGACTGATTACAATACTGGTAAAATACCCATTATTATGACAGGTGTGAACGAAGGCTTCCACACCGCAGGAATCAGTAACAGCAATGTCTGGATTGGGGCTATTTGGGGTGGGTGGAGTTAGGAACATAGGAAGCTGCCTCATACTGAGTCAGACCCTTGGTCCGTCTAGCCCAGTATTGTCAACACTGGTTGGCAGCAGCTCTCCAGGGTGTCAGGCAGGAGTTTTTCCAGCCCTACCTGAAGAAGCCAGGAATTGAACCTGGGACCTTCTGCATGCAAAGCAGGTGCTCTGCCACTGAGTTATGCTCCCCCTTTCCTGCCAAATCGAACCCAGATCGCAGCCAATTTGACATGTGCCAGACAACCTAATGGCCCCATTAAGAAACCCAATGGCCCCATTTAGAACCAGTGTGGCGTAGTGGTGAGAGTGTTGGCCTGGGACTTGGGAGATCCGGGTTCTAGTCCCCGCTCGGCCATGAAACTCACTGGGTGACTTTGGGCCAGTCACTGACTCTCAGCCTAACCTACCTCACAGGGTTGTTGTGAGGATAAAATAGAGAGGAGGAGGAGGATTATGTAAGCCGCCTTGGGTTCCTTGCAGGAAAAAAGGTGGGGTATAAATATAATAAATAAATAAATAAATAACTGAGGCTAGCCCAATCGGCATGACCTTACCCGAGATTCCATGTCTTGGTGATGTTATAGAACATGGGTGTTGATCCCCAGTCCTGGGGGTCAAATCCAGCCCACCTGGGATCCCAATCTGGTCCTCTGTAGTTCTCCTGAAGGCCCCACCCCACTTCCCTGGCCTCACCCCCTTTCACCCAACTGCGAATCATTTTGTGGTTTCCCAGGTTTTGCACCACAATCATTCTGAAAGGCTGAAATTCCTCTCCCAAGGATTAGTTACTGGCAGAAAGAGCTTTAAGCTAAAATAGGCTGGTAGACAGCTTCATGGCCGAGCAGGGATTTGGACCTTGGATTCCCAGGGCCAAGGCTTCCCTTCCCTTTATCTTTCCAACCCACATACAGTTTATGGGTTAAATCTATAAACGTCCACTCACGCAACAGGACTTCCCCCCTGCTCTCCTCCCCCATGCAACCCCCCTCCCTACATACCTCCACCACTCTCGGAAGCAGGCTTGGAGGGCACGTGAGGGCTGAAGCAGGGCCAGGCAAAAACCATTCTGCCAGTGGTTTTTGTTCCACTGGATGAAGTGACGGCCAGCACTGGATACAACAACCCTATGCTAGTGGGAGGAAGAGCTATCAGTACAAGAAGTCCCGGTATCAGCCACTGGGGGCAGGCATATTTGTAACACTGGTTCTGATTCCAGGATTGGTAAGCAATCATCAGGCGATCACTCGTGACCGAGTAAGATTGTCTTCCGGGATAAAAGGAGGAAATTCTAAAGAAGATTGTGTAGACTCTAGCGATGGGTCCGTAAGTGACTGTGGAGGCCAATTCTAGATCCACACAGCTTCCCACAGTGAGGACACAGGTTACCAGATAGAAGATGGTCCTGTAAAGGATTCATTTGATGTGCTTTTCGCTTAGCACGTTTCTCCCTTTCACCTTGCACTCGGGCTTCTTCAAAGTCCATGGAACCTTTGTGAAAGGCCAACCTCCATTTAGATCGTTCATGGGCCAGAGCTTCCCAGTTTTCGATGTTTATATTGCATTTTTTTAGATTAGCCTTATGAACATCTTTAAACCTCTTATATTGACCACCGATATTCCGCTTTCCATCCTTGAGTTGGGAGTAAAGTAACTGCTTTGGGAGACGGCAGTCAGGCATTCGAGCAACATGACCGGTCCACTGAAGTTGGCGTTGAAGGATCATTTTTTCAATGCTAGTAGTCTTTGCTTCTTCCAGTACACTGACATTTGTTCGCCTATCTTCCCAAGTAATTTGCAGGATTTTCCGGAGGCAACGTTGATGAAACCTTTCAAGGAGGTGGAAGTGACGTTTATAGATAGTCCATGTTTCGCAGGCATACAATAAAGTTGGTAATACAATGGCTTCATAAACCAGTATTTTGGTCTTCTTACAAATATCCCGATCCTCGAACACTCTATGTTTCATTCGAGAAAATGTGGCACTTGCGGAGCTCAGACGATGCTGGATTTCACTGTCGATGTTAGCTGTAACAGAAAGATAGCTGCCAAGATAGAGAAAATGATCGACATTTTCCAGTATTGTCCCGCCAAGCTGGATAGATGGCATCACCAAAGGATTGGCTTGCACTTGCTGATGAAGCACTTTGGGTTTTTTGATGTTAAGTGAGAGACCAAGTTTTTCGTATGCTTCTGCAAAAGCATTTAGGATAGTTTGGAGATCATCCTCTGAATGTGCGGAGACCACATTATCATCAGCATACTGAAGTTCCACAACGGAGGTTGTAATTACCTTACTTTTTGCTTTCAGCCTGCTGAGATTAAAAAGCTTTCCATCTGTTCGATATATAATTCCCACACCGGTGGGAAGTTTCCCCTTGACAAGATGTAAAACCATGGCGATGAAAATGGCAAATAATGTTGGGGCGATAACACATCCCTGTTTAACACCTGATCCCACTTTAAATGGAGCACCATGAGAGCCGTTGTTGTCCAAAACCGTTGCCGTCATGTTGTCATGGAGAAGTCGCAAGATATTCACAAATTTATTGGGGCATCCAATTTTCACAAGGATAGTCCAGAGAGCTGTACGGTCTACAGTATCAAAGGCCTTAGCCAAATCGATAAATGCCATATAAAGGGGTTGATTTTGCTCCCGGCATTTTTTTTGGAGCTGACGTGCAGTAAAAATCATGTCTACTGTCCCTCTAGAGGGGCGGAAACCATATTGAGTTTCAGGGAGGATCTCTTCTGAAATAGATAGAAGACGGTTTGCGAGAATCCTAGCAAATATTTTACCTGCGGTTGCTAAGAGAGAAATGCCCCGATAGTTTCCACAGTCTGTTCTATCACCCTTCTTAAAGAGGGTGATAATTATGGCATCCCTGAAGTCTTCTGGGATCTCTTCTCTTATCCAGATTTTTTCGATGAGTTTATGAAGATGTTGTACAAGTTCGGGCCCCCCTTCTTTAAAGATTTCAGCAGGAATCCCATCTGGTCCACTAGCTTTGTTGTTCTTCATTTGATTAATGGCTTTTTTTACTTCATCCAAAGTGGGGAGTATTGCAAGTTCCTCTTTAATTTGTTTTTGCGGGATTTGCGAAAAAATCTCATTATCCACCTTAGACTTACGATTTAAAAGGTCATAATAATGCTCTTTCCAACGCAGTGCAATAGACTCTTTGTCTTTTAAGAGTTTGGTGCCATCTTTTGATTGTAAAGGGTTTGTACCATAGGTTTTTGGTCCATAAATGGCCCTTGTGGCCTTAAAAAAGCCCCGTGCATCATGAGATATTACCACAAGGAATGCTGCAGTAGCAGCACCAACTCAAGAGCTCCTTGCAGCATCCTTCTAACAATTTAAGGCTAGGAATGGACGAGCCTGTCCAGTCTGGTTTCTCTCAGTTTCTCATTTTTTTCCAGTCTTCAGTTCATTCTGTCCTGGTTCCGTATTGGTCTGTGACTTTTAAAAAACACACACGTCTAGATGAAAATGTATATGCACTTTCATGCACATCCGTCCTAATATATGCAGTTCTGATTCCATTTTTGCCTAATATATGTGGGTTTTTTGCAAGCCTTTTTCCCTTACAGAAAGCTTTAAAAATAATTTACTCCATGAGTATATGCATGCTGGGAGCTGTAGGCCTTTTTTCTGTCTAAACATTAAGCTAAAAAGTTCTGCTGCTGCTGCTGCAGCAGCAAATGGCAGCAGCTGCAACTGTACTGGCAGCCTGGCCACCGTTTTGTATCCCCCACAACATTACAGACTTTGCGTGGTAGGGGGGGAAATAGCAGCCACCATTTTCTTTTAAAAGTTGGCGAATATTTGGGGAAAGTTCTGCAAAGTGGCCTTCTTTTTCCTTGGGAGTTGGATGGGAAGTGAGAAAAAGGTAGTCCTCAGAAAATCTCTCAGAAAAATGTATTCTGAGAACTTTCAGAAACCTACACCGTAGGAAAGTCTAGTAAGCAAGAAATTGCCATACAGTTCATTAACCTTCAGCCTGACATAATCAATGGGACACAACACAGCTGATTTAATCCAAATATTTCTGTTTCCAACTAGATAGTGAGGCCATGACTCTGTTCTTTTTTCTAGCTCATTATTATACCATTGGCCAAACACACTCTATTTACTATTTACTTAACTTCTCCCTACCCACCAAGGCTGCAATAAACAAACCATTTCGTCCAGAGTAGTTCCACTGACAGTTGGTTGGCTTCAAAGAAAATGTTCCAGGACTACACGCCCAGTAATCGGTCAGCACACTGCATATACAGTAAGTATTCCTGCATAGGATTGCACCCTAATATATCCCTTAATATTTTGTAGACATTTTTTTCCCCAGAGAAGCACGTCACAAAATTCTGACTGGGAAGTGCAAATACCTACATTCTGGTTCGCATATTGATTCGGGAAGTACAAAGTTATTAAGTTCCGAGCAAAATGTGCACCAAACAAAATTCTCCCTGCGCCTATTTAAAGATGGCAGTGTTTGTCTACACCCAGAAATAGTTTCCTGTTGTCAACAAGATTCAAACTTTTACATCGCAGTGTGGAAGTGTGTTGCTTCAGCTCTCCTTGGAGATACCAACCCCAGTGGACTTGCCTAGAACAGTACAGTTTTTCCATATGACTGATAACCTGAGCAAAAGGTTTTTAATCAAGACAGCTCCAGGTATTCAATTACACTAATTGCTGTCACCCAGTAAATGCTAAGACTTTAATCTTTGCTATGGGGCGGGGGGAAGGTGTATGCTTGTAAATGAAGGAAAGAGTATGAAGAATAACGGGAAGGGAAAAAATTAGATCAGCTTAAAAAAAAAAAAGATTGGCTCCCAAAGCGTAGGAGTCCTGGATAAGTATTCACAGTTTTAGTCTAGTTTTATTCACAGCTATATTTTATAAATTAATACCTGACAACCTGGGCAAAAGAACTTTACTAAACATGGAACTCCAGGGGTTCCGTTCCCTTAAGGAAATTGCCTATCACAGCCTAAGAAGTCATTCGACTGTTTTTGTTTTGCATGTAGAAAGAAAGTTTGTAGAATACTTGTGTGTTGCTAAGTGCAGCTGACTCAATAGGAGCCCAGCAGGAGGTGGCCTTTTCAATGATCGATTCTATGGCTGAATTTATATATTCTTTTGCTCCTCACCACTTTCTTTCCAAGAAAAGCCCCGCTGGATGCTAGCTCCTGAGTATACAGGACTAAAAGAGAAGAAAACAGGCCTTTTTTAGAATGTGTATGTGGTCTGGATAGCAGCAGGGGCTTCTTCGCTTTTCCTGTTGCTTCAAGGATCTCTTAAGCCCTAACAAGATTCCAGCCCAGAAATCTGAGCGGGTGAGGAGTGCTACATAAACTTCTTTGGTGACATTGGCCCACTCTTTGACATTCCACCCAACCCACTGTAAGGAATAAGGCTTTTCTCACTTTACTCCCCGGCCTGCTCCTTACCACCAGCTTCAGACTGCTCTCTTGTATGCCAATCCCCATACTAGTTCATAGACAAGGGGTGCAGTGGTGAAGAACTCCAGGCTTGGGGGCCAAATCTGTCCCATCTGGGGGCCAAATCCAGCCCTCTGAGATTTCCCAGATAGCCATGCTCCCTTCCCCTGGCCCACCCCCTTTCCCCCAACTGCCGATCATTTGGTAGTTTCCTGTCTTCCACAATTCCCCCCCTTTCTATTTTTATTTATTTATTTATTATATTTATACCCCGCCTTTTTTCCTGCAAGGAACCCAAGGTGGCTTACATAATCCTCCTCTCCACTTTATCCTCACAACAACCCTGTAAGGTAGGTTAGGCTGAGAGTCAGTGACTGGCCCAAAGTCACCCAGTGAGTTTCATGGCCGAGCGGGGACTAGAACCCGGATCTCCCAAGTCCCAGTCCAACACTCTCACCACTACGCCACACTGCCTCTCCTAAGGCTTAGTTACTGGCAGTAAGCTAAAATATATTGATATTTTTGGAATTTTGGCCCTTCCCTTTTTGCTTTTGGCCCTGCCCACCACTGGAATGCGGCCCCCAAGAGCATCTCTGCAATTCAGTTTGACCCTAGGACTGAAAGAGGTTCAGCACCCCTGCTACAGACCATGGCAATAAATCACTGCAGTGGTGAATCCCACAGACCCAACCTAGCTACCATTCCACACAGGGCCGGTGCAAGGCAGTTTGGTGCCCTAGGCAAGATCAGATATTTAGCGCCCCCCCTCTTCCCACTTGAGCCCTCCCTCCCTCCAGCCCTATGCTCCTGGCGCTCCATTTAGCCCGGCGCCCTAGGCAGCCGCCTAGTTGGCCTAATGGTAGCATCGGCCCTGATTCCACACACAACCAGTGGCCAGAGTTCCAACAGACCCATTAAAAAACAAAACAAACGTATTTAACGGCAGGATCAGTTACCGGGTACTTGCTTTCTTACCTAGAATTTCTCTTGCACCAGCCTCACCTGCTTCTATTATTTTCCAGATTTTCTCCTGAGGAAATCAAGTCATAAGAGAAGATCCAGTCCTCTAAGAAGTTGCTTATTAAGTCTTTCTATCTCACTGAACCACATGCTTTGTTTGTGGTTGGTAATAACCTATATCTTAAGCCAAGGGCTTTAATTGTTAACAGGGATGAAATTCAGGGGGTTTCAGCTCCTGAAATACCAGAATCTCTTTAGAAACATCAGTTACTCTTCCAAAGAGTCAGGTGCTCCTGACACCAGTTGCTTGCCAATGATAGAGAATTTGCTATGCAGGTATTTTACTACCGTGTAACTGAGCCTGTCTCTACATCTGTGTCCTTCAGTGCGCTGTAATGTGACTCCAGGAAAAGCTTAGTGTGTCAGCAGATTCGTGGCCTTATCTCGGGGTCTCTAAATAAAACAGGTCAGGTGCAGTTCTGCAGGTGCAAACCAGGATTTGCCTTTGCACGAAGACTGAAAGGACCTATCAGTATCGTTTTTTGTCTTATATATCGAAAAGCTTTTGGATATGACATGGGAAAGAAAATTGAAAACTAGTAATGATGCATTTTTCCTGGCTGCATCTTTAATTTCATTCTGGATGTTTGTGTGCTTACAGACATTGGGCAGAATCCAATGGGGCACTTACGACCACGCAGATTCCCTTCCATGAGTGGCGGGTCCTGCTAATTTCATTACGTAAGCGGGACCCACCGTTTACACAAGGGAGATTTAGAGCTTCCTAAGGGAAGCCCCAAAATGAGTGGAAACACTTGTTTCTGGAAGGAGGCAGGTCAGCAGAGCTCCCCTATGTGACCTCCTCCGACCTGTCTCCTTCCAGAAATGAGTGATTCCGCTCATTTAGGGTTGCCCCAGAAGCATTCACTCGCCATTGGGTAAGCAGTGGGGGCCACTTGCGCAACGGAATTGGTGGGGCGTAAGAGAATGGGCAGAGGCTTAAGTGCCCCATTGGATTCTGCCCATTTATAACAAGTATCCATGGGAGAATTACAAGGAACTCACTGGGATGGATCAAGACGTACCCCTCCATGGAGATTCTGCACTAGAGGAAGGGGGCGGGTCACTGATGTTCATCAATTCTCCCTGTAGCCCCCAGCATCACTGGGTCCCCCAACAGTCCAAAGCATCTTTTTAGGTGGCATAGGGAGCTGCAGAGGAAAGGAAGAATCAGTGAAAACTACCACCCTGCCCCCTTCCTCCAGGGTGAGTGGAACTCCACAGAGCACATATCTGGACCTCACCCAGTATATAGACTCATCCTTAGATCTGAGCAGCTAGACAAAACCAATTCATCAAAACTGACCCAATTTTAAAAACAACAACATGGTAGAGCCGTTGCAATAGCACAACCCTCCAATATTTTATCTCTAGTTATAGCTAAGCCTCTGAGAAAGATAAAGAAGACAGAATCTGAAAAGACAGATGTATCATCTATACAGTTGTGGAGTCAGTTTAGAATCATCCATGCTATGTTCAAAGTCATACTTTTTCCTCTCCAGGGATAGGTTATGAAAAATAAAACAACACCTTTCTGCCGATATGCAGCAGAACCTGGCTTGGATAGCACTGATTGGCAGATGCCCATGACATCATGAATCTGCCTACCTCTGCCTCCAAATCCCTGGAACAGATTTGCCACTATCTTTAAAGTGAGTGCATTTTGAATAAAAATGTTGGCAGATGAACCTAATAAAATGAACTGTGATATTTTAATTATTTTTATAACACAGGGAGCCCACCTGAAAAAACACAGGAGAGGTGCAAGACTAATGGTTGAACCAGTGGTTCAGTTTGTTTGTTTGCATGTATGTCTAACAATGTGGATAAAAATCAATGATTAAAAAAAATAATAATCAAAAAATAGGATTTTTTAAATTTAAATTGGATTTTTTTTTTTAATAAAATGCTTTTTGAGGAAAAATCTATCTAAAGATTTCTATTTAAGATACAGTATAGTCCAAAGGTTATTCATCATGAAATAAGGATTAGTTTTTAATTACAGTATGTAGCATGAGGCTGTATATTCATGCAATGTTTAAATTTTTTGGTAAACGAATTCCATTAATCCATTCACAATGTCATGCTCTTCCAGAGGTTTCTGTAAGATTATTGGGCAATTTTTCTATCTAAAAGATATTATCACAGATGCTTGGTTTTACAGTTCTCAAAACTGTGAATTTGTGTCTGCAGAGATCACATGCCTCTTCTTCACAGCAAAAATGTTATAAAATAAACATGCAGAGTTGAGAAAAAGACCTTAATCCCATTGTTCCTTTGCAAATCTATGTACACAGAATCAACCCCTTACCTCTTAAGTGCTAAGTTTCAAAAAATTCAATGAATAGAAGATTGTTGGGAGTGGAATAGATCTGCACAAGAAGCTAAGTGTAAGTGTGGGGCAAGCAGTAAAAATGAAAGTGAAACCTTTTGAGCAGAATACTCCACAAGTCTTTGGATCTTTGTGTGTATAGCCTGAGGTTTATCATATTATTCTTTCCCTGGAGGAGAAAACCTATAATGGCAGCAAGCCATAAAAGAAACCCAGTTTGGGAATATTTTAATGAAGTTCCTCCACCTATGGATAAGGCTAGTGGTGTCCACGAACCTGTTGGGGGCCCCGCCTCCCCGCCGCCTATCCTCTCTGCGGCGGTGCCCCCCGCCTCAATCTTCTGAGTGGCGCAGAGCTGCTCTCCGCGCCGCTCAAGCCGCCGGCGCTGGCCGTGCTGGTCCCGTCGCGTCACTTCCGGCAGGCCGGAAGTGATGCGACAAGACCATGCGCCGCACGCTGGACCCCCGCGCTACGTTTTTAGCGGGGAAACCAGGGCAACGGCATGCCGGGCCAGCGCAGGTGGCGCAGGTGGTTCGCCGCGGAGAGGAGAGCCGCCCCGGGGACAAGGTAAGTCCCCGCGAACCTCACGCAGGCGTTAGTGAGGCCGATTTCATTTTGATACAGTTGTGATGAAGGAATAAAGAGTTGTAACCGCTCGCCTCGCCCGGGCAGAACGGAGCCGAATCGGGCCCCGCTCGTGCCCGGCGAGGCCTTACCTTGGTCTTCTCTCCGCGGTGAGCCGCCCGCGCGGCCTGCTCCGGTCCAGCTGTCGCATCACTTCCGGGACCGGAAATGACGCGACAGGCGCGTTCTGCGCTTGCGCAGGGTCCCGTAGCGTCATTTCCGGTTCCGGAAGTGACGCGACGGGACCGGAGAAGACGGATCGAGCGGCGCTCAGAAGATCGGGTCGGGGGCACGGCCCCCACGGAGAATCAAGTCGGGGGCGCGGAGGGCCCCGATCCAGGTTGGATCCACCTCTAGTCGAAACAAGCAAATATTCCTTTTTGGGGCAGGACTGAGTGGCAGTGAATACAGTGAGTAATACTAAATAAGCAGAAATGGAATAAATAATAAAATAGCAGCATTGACTTTTTTGTTTAGGGGAATCCATCATCAACATAAAGGATTCTGGAAACTATCCACCTTTGAGATCACCATCCTCCTGTTCTACAGTTTCAGAGTTATCTGTCCAGGATACTGTTTCAGTCATATTATATACATCACACACCCACAGTATATCACCGAAAAGAAAGAAAAAAGCTGACCATCCATGAACCACCATAGATAAGTTTGTGATAAAACCCAGCAGATTAGAAAAAGAGTTAATTGATGAAGAAATTGCCCAGTTTGTTTACACGACAAACTCTTCATTCCGTCCGATTGAACACCCACACTTCAGAAGTGATCGTGTCAGTTGCCCTGGTCACCCCCAAATTGCACCAGGGGACCAGGGCTTTGACAGGAACACCAGCCATATCATCAGGAGAATCCCACAGAGCCCTCAGGAATCCATCAGGTTCTATCACTCTCCAAGAGTGGACCATTCTAATAGGTTCCCCACCCTTGAAAAGGGCAAATGGATCCTGAAGTCTAAACCTCAATAGAGCATGATCTGACCATGATAATGGGCCTAGTGTTAAGTCCCCCACTCCCAGAGCACCATCCTCCTACCCAGCAGTGAAGACCACATTGAGAGCATGCCTGGCCACATGTGTTGGGCTGCTGACATGGGGCTAGGGATGTATGAGAAGATGTGCTCACGACCAATTTGCCCAACTTTCCCAGTTCGATATGAACAAATTTCTGGATTTTGCACAGCTTTCCCCTGTAGACTGAAGCAGCCCCGCTTTAGTCTATGGAGGAAAGTTGCACAAATTTCATGTTTGCTCACTGCTTGATTTGCACAATTTTCCTGTTCGTGCAGTGTGAGCAGCGATTGCAAGTGCAAACAGGAATTGGGCACAAGACAAGTGGCAAGACAACGTTCAGAGAATCTTGCCAATTTCGAAGATCGGTCATTTCCCTGTCCCTAGTTAGGACATCCATGAAATCCTAAGCCACCCTGGAAATTGTAGCCTCAGCATGGAAGTTGAAGTCACCCAGGACGAACAGCCTGGGTGTCTTCAACTCAAAGTCTGAGACCACCTCCATCAGCTCAGACAGGGAGATTGTTGGGCAGCAGAGTGGGCGATATACCAACAGAATCCCTAATCTCTCCCAAGAGCCAAACACCAGGTACAGACATTCTAAATCAGGACTCATGCAGACAGGAAGTCTAGAGCAGGAGATGGAACTCTTATACGTTATGGCAACTCCTCTCCCTGACCCTCATTAAGGTTTTTAATTGATGCCAGCCTGGCATTAATAGTACCAGCAGATGTGACAGCATGCCAATAGGGCAACCAGTATGCATCTGGTTGGGAGGAAAACCAGATGTAGGAATAGACACCAATTGTCTGCTCCCACATCTCCTTAGATGGCCTGTTGACCCCCTAACAACATATCTCCTGCTAGTGCTACCCATAATTACTTCAGTAGTGGCACGCACCCCCATCACCTCCTCCCCAATTACTTCCTCCTCCCTAGCGCATCTCCAAGGGATAATAAAATAATCCATTGGCTCTTCCAGGAGCCATATTCAGGCAGAGCTAAACACCCGCCCCAGGCATTTCTAAGGTCAATGGCCAGTTGGAATGTAGTTCATGAGGTGGGCACTTCACTAACCCAGAAACACAGCTGGCTCCCTCCGCCTAGTTAGCAGAAAGCCCTCATACAGCAGCAAGAGGAGGCAGGGAGAGATGTCATTAGGTTGAGCATGCCCTCCAAATGGTCCAGCTGCTACTTTGAACTCCTTCTTTGGCAGTAATCAAGGAGCAACCCCTCTGTGAAGAAGTTTATCCAATGGTTATTTACTAGCCCCACCTTCCCAAGGTATCATTATGAATGGGGCAATTCTGCACAATTCAATGTTAGGGACACATTAAACGAAGGTTGAAGCAGTGCGGGTGATACTGTATAGCTGAAACCAGTACAGGCGAAAGGTTTCGGAAAATTTGGACGGCCACATTTTTAATGCCTGCCAAAATGACTCATTCAGCGCCGTTGTTGGAGAGGAAATGGAACAAAATTAAAAAGGAACAGGATGGACTTACAGAGGATAGAAAGGAAACAGGGATGTTTTATGTGGCCTGAGGTGGCAACTTCTGGAAGTATGTATAAGATTAATTATATTTACTGCTTCTCTCTAGTTCAGTGACAGAATGGTTTGAATTTCTAATGTATCTTCATATTGTATCAGAGTATCATAGATCACCTAGCCACATAACAGCTAGCCCAACTTAAAACCCTTTTTGCACTGTTTGCAGCATTGGTTATGTTTGATGTAGCACTTTAACTGTAACCATATACTGTAGAAGTTCTCACCTAACCTTTGGTATGTTTCATTCCAAAGAACAGAAGAAGCATGCAGGTGGCGTCAAGAGCACATAATGCAGGCCACATGCTGAAGCTAAGCAGGTATGAGCTGGGTGAGTGCTTGGATGGGTGACTGCCTGGGCTGCTCTGTTCTCCTGCATTGAGCAGGGGTTTGGACTCGATGGCCTTATAGGCCCCTTCCAACTCTACTATTCTATGATTCTATGAACTGATCTTATAGCCAGATCATATGCACGTGTCCGAAATGCATACCACCAGCATTCAGTGGAACATGCAGCCAGTTGTATGCTTATATACTCTGAAGTAGGTCCCAACGAGTTCAACAGAGCTCAGTATGCGCTCACTCAGTCACTTAGCCTAATGACCCATATTCACTTGTATAATCAACTCAAATAGGATAACATTAGTTTTCAATTACTGCATTCTCCTTGGTTGTATCCAGATTCTGTCAATATATATTTCATATTTTTTAAACTGATAGGGTTGCCTTTTATAGCCTCCTAAATTGTTGGTTGTGTGATCCCCTCTCCACTCCAAACAGTAGTTTTCAAGAAAAAAACTAGCAAAGCTATGCTAACAAGCTTAGCTAAAGAGATCCATCTAAACTGTGCTAAACTGATCTGTAGAACAACCAAGAGTACAACTCACTGCACAAATATGAAGATACATTAGAAATTCAAACCATTCTGTCACTGAACTAGAGTTACTTGTATACATGAATGTTCTGCTTCCCCACTTGAGCGTCATTGTGAATGAGTTATACATTCATTTTGACTAAAAACAAACCAACCCGGTGGTCTCCCACGAAAATCATGACACACCCAGCACAACCTTGTTTTACGATGCCTGCAATGTACAATTCCATCTATTATAGGCATTTTATTGACAAACCGAGAAAAGTTCCCATTGTAATTACTATCAGATACAGAGAGCGTTTTTGTCCCTGTACAGTCCTTTGGAGCTGTAGTTTCTCAGGACATACACACCATTCTTACCATTCTGGGGCAGTATTATTTTGTCTAGCAAGACAGACTAAAAGGTATAAACTGTAGCCAAAGCACTACAGGAAACCACTATGCCAGTTTGCGTAGTAAAAGCAGCTGCTTATAATCAACAGAGACAAATGCAACAGCAACACCGCAGGAGGGGGCTTCATTCTTAAAGTAGATCACACATCAAAGCTACAGCAGTTTGTAACAAAGAAGGTATTGGGTAAAATCTCCAGCTGATAGGAAGTTGATAATGCCAAGTTAGAGAGAGAATAGCAATAAAAAGCCTTCTTAAAAATAATGGATTATAGAGGAAATATATTCCTTCGGTATAGCCTGTCTTCTCAAACACACTTGGTTCTAAAATCTCACTCAGTTAGTCCCCAGAGTGACACCTGCTGGATTTCATGGACAAATAACAGACGTGAAATAAATTTCC
Organism: Shinisaurus crocodilurus; assembly: GCA_021292165.1. Taxonomy (NCBI): domain Eukaryota; kingdom Metazoa; phylum Chordata; class Lepidosauria; order Squamata; family Shinisauridae; genus Shinisaurus; species Shinisaurus crocodilurus. The sequence continues at coordinate 138,132,574 of CM037876.1, read as the reverse complement.
ACTCACTGGATCTCAATGTCCAATTCAATTTAATTTATTGATTCAGTCAACAGACCTTACAATAAAAGTTTTACAACAAATAGCATACAATATAAAACACAAAACAATCACTAACATGAATAAAATCCCAAAATACCCATAAAAGATCAAGTTACTGTGGAAGACAGGATTTATTAAATACTATTTCCACCCGGATTCTTATTGCTCTCAGCAAATATTTAGCAACAATTTCTGTAACTGACTCTTTCAAGTCTGAAAGAAAAAAGAGACATAATATTCGGATGATCTTCCTGGATACCAGGAAATTAGTGGGTTAATTAACTCCCTAAGAAGATCTCGATAAAAGTTACAAAAAAGAAGGGCATGGTTTACAGTTTCAATTTCTTCAGAACCACAGGGGCATAGTCTATTAGAATAAGGTGTTCCTCTAAATCTCCCCTCACTAGCTGAGGGCAGCACATTGAAACAAGCAAGAGTAAATACCCTTCGATACTTTGAAATATTTAATTTATCCAAGTATTTAGCTTGAAAGTTTACAGATACATATTTGATGCCAAATGATAGTGGGGAACAGGATCTCAATGTAAAGATAAAGGCTGTTTGCACAGCAATATTTTCTCCATATATCAACAACTCGTCTTCTGCATGAGGGAAATTTTCTTTTGGGGTTTTAAAAAACTATTTTCATTGGGTTAGATCCAGACTAAGTTACGGTAGCTGCAATTAGTTCCCACTGAAATCAATGGGATTTAAATTGCGACAAACTTGTCCCATTGATTTTACTGGGACCCAAGTTCAACTAACTTAATCTGGATCCAGCCCTTAATCACTCTACTGAGGACAGCTGGAAAGAGAAGCTGCAATCTAAAGTGCTGCTTAGGTTCATGTTGGGAACCCAGTTGAGTTTTTTGTATGTCTTAATCCCATGCCTCAGTACAAAATTGCTTCCCCTCAGTTTCAAAAGCAGGTTGCTAGCTAGCATTGGGGGAGGGGGGAGATGAAGATGAAAGCCCCCTTGAGTATGTAGAACTAGTTTCACAGTTCCTTGGATCCATTCATTTGTTTGATGGCCACCAATTTGGATAGCTTTAAAAGGGTATTTGACAAATTCATGGAGGAGAAGGCTATCAATGGCTACTAGTCCGGATGGCTGTAGGCTACCTCCAGTATCAGAGGCAGTATGCCTATGTACTCCAGTCACTGGGGAACATGGGCGGGAAAGTGCTGTTGCACTCATGTCCAGTTTGTGAGATCCCGTGGGCAGCTGGTTGGCCACTGTGTGAACAGAATGCTAGACTAGATGGACTCTTGGTCTGATCCAGCAGGGCTTTTCTTATGTTCATTTCACTTATTGCTGTTAAACTAGAGCTGTACACAAATGGCCTCTCAAAATTCTCCACCATATTTGTGGAGGAGGGAGGAGTAATTTTCCAACAGTTTCTGGCGGGGTGGAGAGTCACCATCTGCAGTGGCAGTAACACAACCCCTCCTCCTTTTCCTACTGCTGCAATGGGGTAACCATTTACAGTGGCAGTAACATGACTTCTGTTTCTTCTGCTGCTGCTGCAATGGGAATCACAATTAGCAGTAGCACTAACACAACTTCTGCTGCTGCAGCTGCTGCAACTGTGGCAGCCTGGCCACCATTTTGTATCCCCCCACAATGTTACAGGCTTTGCATTATAGGGGGGAAATAGCAGCTGCCATTTTAAAAAATGAGGGCAAGTATTTGGAGAAAGTCTCTTTTTCCTGGGGAGTGGGATGGGAAGTGAGAAAAAGATAGGCCTCAGAAAATCTCTCAGAAAAATGTATTCTGAGAACTTTCAGCTCAGTTCTAATTAAAACCTATACAGCATGGAAGGTCTAGTAAGCAAGAAATTGCCATACAGTTCACTAACCTTCAGCCTGACAAAACCAATGAGACTCAACCCAGCTGATTTAATCCAAATGTTTCCGTTTCCAACTAGATAGCGAGGCCATGACTCTGTTCTTTTTTCTAGCTCCTTATTATACCGTGGGCCAAACACACTCAATTTGCTATTTACTTCACTTCTCCCCACCCAACAAGGCTGCAATAAACAAACTGTTTCGTCCAGAGTAGTTCCCACTGACGACACATTGGATGGCTTCAAAGAAACGTTCCAGGACTACAAGCCCAGTAATCAGTCAACACACTGCATATAAGTATTCTATAGAACAGAAACTGCTCGTTTGATTTTTTAAAATTGTGTTCAATAGTGAAATAATAATAATAATAATAATAATAATAATAATAATATTCCCAGGAGCTATGACAGTATTTTTCTTATTATTTAATTATTTTCTTATTATCATTATATTATTATAATATAATAATAATAATTTTTATTATTATTCAACTATGGAAACAATACTAATACTACTAATAATAAATATTTCCCTGGAGTGGTGACAGTATTTTTTTTTTTTTAAATCTCTTGTTCAAAGTCCTTGGAGTTAAATTATTTTAGTCTGTAGGACAGAAACTGCTCATCTGCATTTAAAAATTGTGTTCAGCAGTGGAATAATAATTTAACAGTGGAATTATTATTATTATTATTATTATTATTATTATTATTATTACTATTATTATTCCCAGAAGCTGTGACAGTATTTTTCTTCTTCTCTTTGTTCAAAGTCCTCAGCATTAAATTACTTTAGTAAATGCAACTCCCTTAAAAGAAAACTAATATGTCTTCTGCAGTACACAAAACTATGTTAGCCTCATTCTTTTCCCTAAAATTTTTATAATCAGAGCCTGATCTGTAACATGTATAACATAACTGAGGAAATGTTTTGGCTTCTTGATCCAAAATGCATATATTGTACAGAAAATGTAAGTGACAGTAGTAAGGATTTGAATTCTGGGGCAAAATGTAATTGGGCATTTTGCACTTGGTGCGGATCCCTGCTAACAAAATACATTTGCCTCATACAATTAAATTGCCACTTCTCCTTGGAAAGTACACAGAAGCAGAGGCCCAAGTGCTTCCTGATTGGCACTTCAATTTATTTGGCCAAGAAAAGTGTTTACTAACCCTTTCCTGCAACCCCTCACAACATGTGAGGCATGTGCATTTGGTTTTGTATCTGAATTCAAGCACCTAACATCACATTGAAAAACAGCCCTAAGAGCTGGATGTATCGTCTCTATGCAGAAAACTTTTCACATGCACATAATCTGGAATAGAATACAGGCAGTCCCTGAGTTAAGAATGTCCGACTTACAGACAACCCATACTTAAGAACGGACTTCTGGGTTCCCCGGCACTACATAATTTACGTAGAGTACACAGTGTAGTATACTGCGCAATTTGTGTAATTTACGCAATTTGCGTAAATGCCGATTTTAATGTATAGAACGCTATGCTGTTCCGACTTACATACAAATTCAACTTAAAGACATTCTTAAGAATGGAACTCGTTCGTAACCTGGGGACTGCCTGTATTTAAATTTAAGAGTGAGATTGGAGCATACAACAACCACTGCACCCACAAAACCTCTCTTCATCCGATTCATGCTCATGTTATCAGCTGGAGCATCCCTTTCCTCAGTCCCAATATAGGCCAGTCACAAATAGGGACGCTTGTTTTACATGCAGTTTACAAGAGATCTGGAACACTGTAGCAGGGAAGCCAAAGGTGTGAATTGCTTACAAGGGGTTCTAGTTGCTTGTCTTGCTAAATAATTTTGAAATTATTAACATATTTTATCACTCACACCCCAAACACGTTTCACATTTACATCTCTTGATTCACACACACACACAAAACATAGACGAAAGATCATAAAAAATGTGTGACAATATACAGTGAAAATGCTTTACAGAACTCATAAAAGACTAGCACTAGGGAGGTAACATGGGAATAATATTGAGAAAGTAGACATTTAAATCAAAGACATTGTAAATCTACAGCAGGGATATAGAACCTCAGACCCAGGGGCTAAATCCAGCCCTCCCAGGGTTCCAACCCAGCTCTCCTGGTGGCCACACCCCTCCCCCTGGCTCCACCCACTTTCCTCTACCCACCGAGTGGCTAGTGGTTTCCTGGCTTTTGTGCCATTTCCCCCCCACTCTAAAAGGTTGAAATGCCTCTCCTAAATCTTAGTTACTGGCAGTAACTGATGCCATATCAATAGAGGAAAACCACTTACGTTTGCAGTGCCACAAAGCTGGGTGCTGCCTAAACAGAGATAAGATACGGAGTGGGCTAAATCTGGGCTTCCTTCCCAAGTTTTAGGTAATGGACACATATATATGGATCTAAATACAGAATGTAGCATTGGAACAGAAGCTCAGTCACAGTGAATGCTATGGTTTCCAGCTGAAAATGTCAACAATTAGGGAACTGTAGTGTATAGTGGCCAAGGCTGCAATCATATACACACTTACCTGGGAGCAAGCCCACTGAACTGAATGGGGCTTACTTCTGAGTAGACATGTATAGGATTGCACTGTAAGAGACTGAGTGATGAAATAGGAAGTCCCTGGTTCAAGTCTTCCCTTTCCCATGAGCTCACTAGGTGTTCTTAGACAAGCTACTCTCTCATAGCCTCAGTCCTCCCCATCTGCAATGCGGGGGATAGTGATACAGTACTGACTTACTTTGCAAGGTTATCATAAAACCATAGATGATAACCCTGCACAGTAAGTCAGTATCACTATGTTGTAAGGATTGCAAATAGATAATGCACATGAAGCTGTTTGGACACATGTAATCGCTATACCAATGTTAAGTATGGTTACTGTTGTAGCAAAATGCTGTGGAGCTCTTCCACTAATTCTACTCTCGGTTCTTCAAACCCTTTAAACTATAAGACATTCCACCTGACAACCCTATCTTTCCTGCCTACTGAATTAACACAATTTCACAGCAGTAATTTAAAGCTGTAAATTTACTAAACACACACACTACAGATCTGTTCCGTTCAGTGCAAAAAACCAGCAGGTTGAAAGTTTTCAAACAGTGCGGGCTTTTCGTAATCAAAGCCAAAGCTAGACAGACAATGAGATCCAGAACATTAGATCTAATCTTCATGATGTCTGTAAACAGGAACTTGTGTCTGTTTGATTTACTCAAAAATTATGAACACTAACAAAATATGAATGGAAAGAAATGGTGTCTGAAATATTTACTTCCAAAGTATATTTATACCTCACATTAAAACTATAATCCTGACCGGAAGCTGGAACAAACATCCTGAAACAGGAGTTTTAAAAAAACTGCACTGGGAAATAAGATACGGAGTTACCATTTCTATGCTTCCAGGACTGCCCCCAAACTACTGCGATTAGCCGTGACTAAAAGCCAGTGTGCGGTAAAGGGATTACTGTAGGGTTGGGATGTAACAAACTGCAGGATCATATCCCCCGCGTAACTATGATACTTCACACATTATGCAGTGGTATTCCCAGGTTTTTCCAGAGGAAAACTTCCTAGTTGTGCCATATGAGACCTGTGCCATATGAGACAAATGTGTTGCATTCATACATTACATATTTAGGTGTGTATACATAAAACATCTTGTACATGTAAAAAAAAAAAACATGTGAAAGACAAGTCACTATCTCTCGGCCCCGCCTATTTCACAAGATCGTTGGGAGGCGAACATGCCAGTCTAGGCACTTGGAGCAAAGACATCATACAAAGGTGCTGAAACTTTTAAAAATTAGCAGCTGGAGAGCCAGTGTGGCGTAGTGGTGAGAGTGTTGGACTGGGAGTCGGGAGATCCGGGTTCTAGTCCCCGCTCGGCCATGAAACTCAATGGGTGACTTTGGGCCAGTCACTGACTCTCAGCCTAACCTACCTCACAGGGTTGTTGTGAGGATAAAATGGAGAGTACTAGGACCATATAAGCTGCCTTGGGTTCCTTGCAGGAAAAAAGGCGGGGTATAAATATAATAAATAAATAAATAAATCAGCAGTCATCCCCCTATGCCAGCCTCCCTTGCTCACCTCTCCTCCACAATTGATGCCCAACAGTTCCTAGGTGTCACTCAAATCTGAAGGAGCCGGCAAGAAGCAAACCATGCAAACCCAATCATGGCGCCTCAAATATAACAATTCATTTTTAATGATGATTTCCCCCATTTTTTGCTCTTAAGGTGGTATTTTTGTGTATTGTGTGTGTGTGTGGGGGGGTGTTTCTGCACTTAAGATGTCCATTCTATTCACACGCTCAGATTCTATTAAATATGACCAGACACTCCAGAAGACCTGCTATAAATGTTGATGCCTAATTGAGCAGGTTGAGGAAGCTTCAAGCAATTGTTTCACTGACTTCTACATTGCTGATATTCAAAATTATTCTACTTAAAATTAAAGTCACAACACCACAGAGAGCATAAGTACGGTGGGATTAATGACTAGACCAGAGAACTACAAAATATCTTATTGAACCTACTTCTTTTGGTGAATGGGCCAATTTTTGATTCAGCTGCTGCTGTTGCACTCTTTCATTTCTAAGGCAGGCTTTCCCAACCTGGTGTCCTTTGGATTACAACTCCCAGCATTCTTGACATCGCCCATGCTACCTGGGGCTGATGGGAGTTGAAATCCAACACATCTGGAGGGCACCAGGTTGGGGAAGGCTGCTCTAGGATACTGTAGCACAACTGCCTATACCTCATAAGAATTGAGAGCAGAACAAACTATAAATCCAGAAGAAGCCGAATGATATAACTTCTTATATTCACCCTTGCATTTGAAGTGTCCACGGCTTTTAGTTTATTCTTTGATGTTTGGACTTTCTCATTTTTTTTCTTCAGGGATTCAACCACAGAAGCGCAATATATACCACTTTCCCATGAGATGCTAAAAAGCATCTCTGAGTCTCTCCTGTGCCATGTGAGAACTGCTCGCCTGATGTCCTGCTTGTGGGCTTCCCACAGGCATCTGGTTGGCCACTGTGGGAAACAGGATGCTGGACTAGATGGACCTTTGGTCTGATCCAGCAGGCTTCTACATCATATGTTTTAGTCTTGTTAATGCAGGATGCAAGGGAGAGAGAGAAAATCTAAAAGAAGATAAGGTTCCTTTAATAGTTGTGCAGAAGAGGGAATTCTACACCTGCTGAAATTTCCCTCTTCTACAGCTATTAAAGCTGCAGGAGCTCTGTCCCCTTTTGCATGTGGCACACCTTATTGTCAATGTAGTTTTATACTCATATTATTGAGGAATGTAAATGAAAGTTGATTCATACCTCACGTGTTGCGCAGAAATATGGATTCAAGCTGACAACTTTACATGTGGCTTGAGAAATGTATGAGGCTACATTTGGATCTAACAGTGCAATCCTATACATGCCTATGCAGAAATAAATCCCAATAAATTCGGTAGGGCCTACCATCCTAGTGAGTGGGCTTGTGTGACACCATTAAATACATGAGCAGAGCAACCCTATGGCCCCTAGACAGCGTCTAGAGGGCCATAGGATTTTTCGGAGTCCCAGCTGCAAGGTCGGAAAAGTGTTCCGACCTCGGAGCTGGCACGCCATGCTCGGGTCGCCCTCGCAGCTGGGGTGGAAAGAACCGTGCTGGCTGCGTCACTGAAGTCGTAAGAGAGACCTCAGAGAAGGGGTGAAGAGGGTGTTCCAGGGGGCAGGGAGGGGAGGAGACCAGGGTCACCCGGATATGATGTATCCTGGCGGTGTCCCACCCTCCTTCCCTCCCCATCCGAAGTGGCTCAGCCGTCTAGCTGACTTGCAGAGCGGGAGGAGCATGGAGGCAATCTGCCTCTGCGCTTCTCCCACCCTGCACATAGGATGCCCGTGATCCTCTGGGTTCAGAGGCATATGAGCATACACATTGAACTGCACCCTTACACTCTAAAACTCTGTTTGCTCCACGTTATAAAGTCTGAATAGCCTTATCAGTCACATCCAGTCTACACAATATATATTCATTAAATGCAAGATAAACAAGAGCTGGTGTAGCATTGTCGTTAGGAGCCTGAGCTATGATCCAGCAAGTCCTTGGTTCAAACCTACCTCTTGTCAATTAGCTAGATGGCCTCATTAGTCTCCATCTCTTCACCCCCATTTGTGACATGGTGATAATAGTACTGACCTGCCTTACAGGCTTGTTGTAATGATTACTTAGATACTGTTTGTAAAGTGCTTTGATCACTCTAGGTGCTATATCACTTCTACATATTATTAAATGGAGAATTTCTAGTGAAATACATTCTGTCTTGATGTTCTAGATTTTTGAATGTTACTTTATTCAGAACAGGGCCAAAATTCCCCAGTGCATCATCTTGAATTAATCAAATAGATACTGGTCAGCACCCATCTGGATCTTAGCAACAGAGAGTAGAATTTTATTTGGTGAATCACAAAACATCCCATTCCTTTTTAATTAATATTTAAAAGACAAAAATGATAATGCATGTACGTATATGACAAATGTCAAACAGAGAAAAAGAAATATAGAAATACTGTATAGAACAAGAGCCTGTGACGGGTTTGCTCTTTTCACAAGCAACACGATTTCTAACAACTGCAATGGATGAGCCTTTGATTGTGTAGGCAAGCATGTGAACCTTATTAAGCAACTTGGGAGCTTTTAGGCTAGAGGGCACTCCAAGAACCCCAAAGATATCTCTGAATTATCTCATAAGGTACATGGCTGAAAGTTAACCCTGTGCCAGCTTAGTTCCAAATGAATAACAGCTGTCCTTAAATACTAAAACATATCAATCGTAAACTGTATTTACGGAACCATTACGCAAGTAAGACTAACTCCATTACTTTTATAGAACTGGTCTTGTCTCAGGGACTTGCACTTTCCAATATCCAGCAGAAACAAGTCTCGCTGAACCATTTAATTCCACTCCCCTCGTACCCCAGCTATTTCTCGCAGGTTTCCTTGAAATGCCTTGCAATGACTTCCAGGTATCCAAAATGAAGCAGAGTTGTGGTCCAGGCACTTAAGGGTGAATTTCAAATGGCCAAAATAGCAGTGAAGTCGTCCCTTGGATTTCACATCCTGTACCCACAAACCCTGCAGAGGGCAGGAACTGTGTTCTAATTTACTGCAGGGCTGCCCGTCTGTCTGGGCAACCAGTCAAGAAACAGAAATGTCTTAGACAAGTTCTCCAGTCACAATGTGTTGCATCTTCCTGGGATTTTTGCCACCAACAGTTAATCACTTCTGTCCACCCTACTTGCACTCTCACTTCCTTGCACACAGAAAGTCAAGCACCAAAGCTGACAGTCATGCTAATGCAAACTTACATGAAAACACTACATCCAAATCAGAAAAGTAAATCCCTAAGGAAAGAAAGGCTGTCTTGACACCAAGGGTGAGAAGATGTCAGCCTTGCAGGATCTACACTTTTCTTCCTTTTTTTACTAGAACCCCAAGATCTGCCAACTGGAACCAGGAGCAAAAGACAGACACTTTGAATTACGTAAATTAGTCTGAGCCTCTTAATTTCTATGGAGTACCAGAACAGAACACACAGTCCTTCCACAGAAAAATCCACTCTTGGTCCCAGACCTCCCTCCAGCTTTATAATGCGGGGGATGATATCTTGCTATTACCCACTATTAAAACAACTGAGTCAGAAGTACGCATTGATCTATTTCAAATCACCCAGAGATCTACAGATAGATCCCGATCTGCCTTCTGCCTACACACACTTTCACATTTTCACAACTGTAACACTTTTTAAGCAGAAGTTTCAAGAGAAAAAGCAGCAGTAGTATCTATCAACCCATGACTGGGAGAAGACCCACTAATATCCCAATCTTAATACATACTCAGAACTGTGGTCTGTGTATTTCATTGTGATATTTCCAAATAAGCATGGGCAAGATTGCAGTGTACGTTTGACTTGGAGGTGCTACTCAATTCAGTAAGGCTTACACCCAAGTCAGTGTGCACAGGATTGCCGCCTTAGGCAGCAATTCTAACCACATTTCACTGGAAGTCATTGAAACCTAAGCAGTTTGGGCTGCAATCCTATGCACACTTACCTAGGAGTAAGCTCCATTTAATTCAGTGGGACTTTCTTCAGGTTAGACATGCACAGGATTGTGCTGTAAGGCTACAATCTTAAGCATGTGTATTTGAGTGCAAATCCAAGTGTAATGAATTACTTCTAAGCAAAAAAAAAAAAAAAAAAGCCAGCTGCAAAATGTGATTCGTACTAGCCTACTTTACAACCTGATGCTATCATGCAAGCTTACTCAGAAGTAAACCCCACCGAGTTCAACAGGGCTTACTCCCAAATGTGCACAGTATCAGTTTACTCAGGAGCACAGCCCCTCTAAACCCAGTGGGTGATCTGACATCCACAGCACGAGGCTGCAAACCTGCTACACTGAATGCTCCCCCCCCCCGCTTTTCTTTTTCTTTCTTTCTTTCTTTTTGCAAACTCTTGAATCAGTTGCCTCGTGGTTCCAACAGGGGCACGGAAGCTACAGCGCCGCAGCAACTCTCACGCCTATTAAGCCGCCAAACCGGCATTGGGGGCAGTAAGCTAGAAAGACTGCACAACTTCAGGAGTCTCACGCCATTCTGCCGCTCACTTCTACTTTTCTTTTTACACGGAATTTGCTTTAAAGGATTATTTCTCACGCTTTAAAAACGCTGAATTTTTCCAGATGCCTGGAGTGAAACTTGATTCGTTCCCATATCCTATATTACGGCTTCTCAGACAGAATGACGAGCATGTGTCAAAGTGAACGCATCCCCTGCTGCCGAAGCCAACTTCGGATCGGTTTTCTCGCACACAACTCGATCGCACCCATTTGTTAAGTTGCATTTATTTATTTATTTTGCGCGGGGAGGGGGAGATTTTCCCCTCCCCTCCTTCTCCCCCTGTCCAAAAACAAAGGCTGTGGTTTCTCAATTAAATTCATCTTAACACTTTTTCTTTCTTTTTTTTGCTTTTTAAAAAATGCTATACCCTTTTGGAACAAGTAACTCCAGAAGTTAGGAGGGTCGCGTTCTTCAAAATAATCAAATCAAGGACTGTTTATTCGGATCTGTACTCACCCAAGGCTGTTCCTTTCTGTGATACTCTTAAGAAAGGAGATGTGTAACTCTCAATTGAATTTGTTCTTCCCGGTTTCGGAAGATTTTTGTCCACCCAAAACAAAACAAAAACAAATTGCGGAGGGAAGTGGAAATGATTATTATGGGTGGGTGGGAAATTTGCGAAGTGATCCTGAGAGCTGGCTGGGTACAATCCACAGATGTCCTTCAAGGTAGGCGCTTGCTAGCCCGTTCTGCCCTCGAGAGAGAAGACGGCTTGGTCTGGTCTGGTCTGAATAGCATTGCAAGCGTTGTCGGATTGTAAGTGATCGGCAGCGGGAGGGAAACATCCCGGCTTCCTGTTACATCAGTCGGAGACCCCGCCCGTTTCGAGTATTAAATTACTTTCTTTCTCAAATAGCACACACGCGCGCACAGCCCAGGCAAGCCTCGCTCCTTTCCTGTTCCCAGACAAGGTGCAGAGAAGGGGCGAGCGACGCGTTCTCTGCGCCCATGCGTGGCGCTTGCTGGGTCGTCCCCCCCACTTTCATTACCTGATCCCCGCGCCCCCCACTTTCATTACCTGATCTGTAGAAACTTGCGAGCCTGACACGCACAAGGTAGCGTCAGGATCTGAATGAGGGGCAGAACTAAGAGGTGTGTGTGTGTGTGTGTGAGAGAGAGAGCGAGAGAGAGCGCTATATATCTAGATCGATATTTAAAATATGATAGGGTGCTTACAGACGAGGCTATTAACGCACCATCACCCTGCCACATTCCCGGAATTTTAAGGGGGGGGGATGTTTCCACACGCTGTCGTCTTCCGCTCATAACCCTCCTGCATTTTCCCCAGGTCTTCTTTGTTACAGCAGAAAATCTGTTTAAAAAACGGGGTGGGGGGAGATGGATGTGCCACACAGTGCCTTCTGACTGCTAGCACGGGGGCGGGGGGGGGGGATCTGGAAGCACAGGTACAGATTGATAGCACTGGAGGTGCTTCCAGACTTAGGGCTCCTAGTGTTGCAAATCACAAGGCATTGTGCATCTATTTTGTCTTTTCCTCTTTAACAGATCTTTCTTTTCTGGGTAAGGGCGGGGGGGGGGAGATGGAAGAAGTGGCATAGAAACACGGGAGGGAGCCCCTGTCAAATTCCACAAGAGGGGCAGGGTGAATGCACAATAAAAGCCTAGCCTGGACGCCCCCTGGGATTCAATGGCTTGTCCTGAATGAGCCCACAGTCAGGACAAAGTTTGACACCAAGGAAAGCAAAAAGATTGATATTAGCGCCTGCTTTTTGGCTAATGGGGGGCAGGGGGAGGTGCCACAGGAGAGTTAGGCTGAAAAGACAAGGGCTGAAATCCCAAATTTCTCAGCCTAACCATGGAATTTTACAGGGGTTCCAGACAATGTCATTTCCCACTCATAACCCACCCATGTTTTCCAGCCACTTTGACTGTCTTTGTTCTTAGCACAGAAAATCTGTGAAAGAGGAAAAACAAAAAAACAGAATAGCCGCACAACGCTTCCGATTGGCAGCATCAGGAGCCTTCTGTCTGGATGGAAGCACCCCAGGGTTCAAATCCTCATTCAGAGCCAAACTCTAGATGTGGTGCTGTAAGATCCGTGGTTGGACCTCCTATGGGAGGGGGGGTTCCCCAAAGGCAAAGCCAGCCACAAGACCCCGAATCAATGTGGGGCACCCTTCCCGCCACACTGTTTCCCCAATCTCAGTCGTGCCCAAAGTAGCCTTTTGCCCCGTAAGGCTCCATATTGAATATCACCCCAGTTAGGCAAAGGGTGCTATTCACAAATGTAGTAAGTAAATATTAAATAAATATAGCATGCCCTGAAACTCACTGGGTGACCTTGAGGCACTCTCTCTTTCTCAGCCCAGCCTACCTCACAGGTTGTTGTGAAGTTAAAAAGGGATCACGTCTGTCTGCTTGAGCTCCTCAGAGGCCGATGGGATGATTATGCTCATGTGTATTTATTTATTTATTTATTTATTTTATTTATTATATTTATACCCCGCCTTTTTTTCCTGCAAGGAACTCAAGGCGGCTTACATAGTCCTCCTCCTCCTCTCCATTTTATCCTCACAACAACCCTGTGAGGTAGGTTAGGCTGAGAGTCAGTGACTGGTCCAAAGTCACCCAGTGAGTTTCATGGCTGAGCGGGGAATAGAACCCGTCCCGGATCTCCCAAGTCCCAGTCCAACACTCTCACCACTACGCCACACTGGCTCAGTGTATTCTCTCAGATGTTTGTGTGTCAGATGAGTGTGGATAGAATTGCAAACTATGTTTGTCTGGTTTTGGAACAAACTTGCTACTGTTATTTCCATTTTGCAGAGAGTGAATTTAAGTCAAGATGTCTCCGGCACCTTCTTGAGCCTTGAGAAGAGCCTTGGAACCTCTTCTCAATACTCATGGTTCAGACCTGGAACATCTGAACGAAACATGCTTGCCTTTGGGCACACACAGACTTGTCTTTCCCTCCCTGCTGGTGTAACCAGAACTAGCTAGTTTACTGGATATATGGGGTGATTAGCTGGAGCAAAGTTTTCCAAGGCTGTCTTGAAGCCTGGCATCTCCCCCTTTGGAAATTAAGCACTAAAGCAGTGATGGTGAACCTATGGCACGCGTGCCACAGCTGGCATGCAGGGACCTCTCTGTGGGCACTCGAGCCATTGGTCGCCAGATCGCGAAAAGATCGTCCCCTTCTGCATTCAGCATTGGGTTTCCATAGTAACTCCTCTCCACTCATTCCTCGCTGGCCTCCACAGGCAGGCACACTCCAACATCTCCATCCCCCAGAAGCGGACTGCGCAGGCGCCCAGCCCTCCTTCTAACTGAACAGACAGCTCAGAAGCACAGCGCGCGCACGCCCGAATCTTTGCGTGCCTGGTGAAGAGCCATGCCCTGAGACAGAGAGGGGCGCGATTAGCTAGTGCCCCCTCCTCTTTCCTGCCAAATTTAAGGCACTTTGAAATAAATAAGTGGGTTTTGTGTTGCAGTTTGGGCACTCGGGCTCAAAAAGGTTCGCCATCACTGCACTAAAGAATGGAAAGAGAGAGCCGCTTTACTGGATGAGTTGGTAGCACAGGCAAGGCGTGGCCCCTAATGGCAGCCCGAAGATAGAATCTGTGGATTTTCGGGACTTCCTCTTAGCAAGTGGGACAGAGAGGCATGCATCGTTGGCCCACTCAACTCTGGGAGTTACAGGTATAGTGAAAACATCTGTGAGGCAAGTATGGTGGAGCTCCTGAGCACTGGAGCCGCCCCACTTGAGGCGGGGTGAATCTCCCGCCTCAGGTGGTAGAGTGGGAGGGCCGTTGAATTGCGTACCCCCCTCCATCACCACCAGGGGTCCCCTGCTGAGAGTAGCTGGCAGGGCTCCCCGGAGCAGATGCCTGCCCTCTTGTCTCACTCTGAAAACCCTGTTCAATTGAGCCAGAGGGTGGCAGGCCAGCTCTCACATCTAGACGGCACCAGGTTGAGGAAAGCTGATGTATATGGAGCAAATGTACACCTTTGTAAATATGTGAATATGCCTTTGCCTAGTCAGTATATACTATATATTAACTTCTGGTGCTTAAAAGTCTACAACGAGCAAAAGTCCAAAATCAAGTGAGCAAATTGCTCTAGTACCGGGTTGGGGAACATGTGGCCCTCCAGATGTTGCTGGACTGTAGCTCCTATCAGCTTTTGCCAGCATGCATAGCCAACGGTGAAGAATTATGGGAGTTGCAGTCAAGCAGTATCTGGAGGGCCACACGGCTCTCCAACTTTGGGTCCCCAGATGTTGCTGGTCTACAGCTCCCAGCATACCCAGCCAGCATGGCTAATGGCAAGGGATTCTGGGAGCTGTAGTCCAGCAACATCTGGGGACCCAAGGTTGGAGAGTCCTGCTATAAACTGAGCAGCACAGAAAGAAGATCTGACCATTCTGAGATCCACATGTGTCCTTTAGGCTGCAGACCTGTGAACAGTTACAGTAATACCTTGGATTGCAAGTAACTTGGTTTGAGAGCGTTTTGCAAGACAAGCAAATTTTTAAATATTTATTTAATTCTTTTCGACTTGATATACAAGCGACGTCTTGCAATACAAGTACTGTAGTACAGCTTAAATTAAAAATCTCTGTACAAATTTTTTTTGGGGGGATTTCGTTTTGATATAAGAGTGTTTTGGATTACAAGCACGTTTCCGGAACGAATTATGCTCTCAATCCAAGGCATGACTGTACTTGGAAGTAATTCCCACTGATTGAAGTTAGTGGGATTCATTTCCAAGCAAACCCCACTGAGCACTGTGGGATTTTCTCCTAAGGAAACAAGCATAAGCTCAGGCTGCCAGTGCATCAAATGCACATAAGCCCATGGTAGACTTCAGCCTGTCTCATGTAGAAGGGATCTGTGGTGTCAGCAGCGCAGGGAATCCCCATACCATATTGCACTTACTTATTTTTAGCCCACGCTAGAAGCTCCTTGCATGGGAACATCCCATCATGCTTCTTATGTAGCTCTGAAGTTCAAGTGCCAAATGTGCAAAATTCCTCGGCAGACACACCCACCGTGTTTGGGAATGTCAGGGCAACTCAATCCATGCAAATTTGTTGGCAACCTCCAGCTTCCAGCCTCCTACAAATATACACTGCCGTAGGCCTAACCCTCTCCTCTGCACCTCTCCTTTTTTGTTCCTTGTCCTCTAGTAATGGAAGCTGTGCGACAGAGACAATATGGAACTAAGAGGGGCTTGCACTTTGGTTCTTGGGCAAGCTACTTTTCTCTAAGTCTCACCAGTTGGCCTTCTGGGAATGAGGGTTTTGTGACTGGCCATGCCCGCCATGGCAGTCATTTTATGAATGGATAACACTCCCCTATTGGCAGCCATTTTGTGAGAGAGCCCACAACACTCTCAAAATTCTAAAGACGCCCACTGACCCAAAAATGCTGGGGACTCCTGGTACAGCTTATGGCCGTTAAAACTCCCTCTCTGCCAGCAATGGCGCATATTTGACATACATGGCACATCAATGAATTGAAAGGTGTTTTACATGCGATTAGCTCCCTATTAGGTGGTCTTCTTGGTCCTTGACATGTCAGGGAATCGAAGCAGGTATGGAAGTGTGAACTATTCAGCGGGATTTATTCCTCTCTTCGGGTGCAGTGGTCAGTTAGACTAAATGTAGCTTATCTGGCAGGCAGATAGAGGCAAGTGTTGCCATTACACACCAAAACCGCTCATCTCCACTCCAGGCTAGATATTATGAATACAGTCATACCTTGGATTGAGAGCATAATTCGTTCCGGAAACGTGCTTGTAGTCCAAAACACTCTTATATCAAAACGAAATCCCCCCAAAAAAATGTGTACAGAGTTTTTTAATTTAAGCCGTACTACAGTACTTGTATTGCAAGACATCGCTTGTATATCAAGTCAAAAAACAAACAAAAAATATTTAAAAATTTGCTTGTCTTGCAAAATGCTCTCAAAGCAAGTTACTTGCAATCCAAGGTATTACTGTATAAGTATTTACATGTGTATCCCACCTTTCCCTCAAAGGAGCCCAAGGATCCGGGTTCTAGTCCCCGCTCGGCCATGAAACTCACTGGGTGACTTTGGTCCAGTCACTGACTCTCAGCCTAACCTACTTCACAGGGTTGTTGTGAGGATAAAATGGAGAGTACTAGGACCATATACGGTAAGCTGCCTTGGGTTCCTTGCAGGAAAAAAGGTGGGGTATAAATATAATAAATAAATAAATATGTTCCTCCTCCTCCTCCTCCTCCTCCTCCTCCTCCTCCTCCTCTCCATTTTATCCTCACAACAACCCCGTGAGGTAGGTTAGGCTAAGAGACAGTGACTGGCCCTGAAGTCACTCTGTGAGCTTCATGGTCAGGTGGGGACTTGAACCCGGGTCTTCCCAGTCCAACACTCTAACCACTAAACTGCACTGAGCCATGGTTAATAGGGGTAATATGTGGTGAATTTCCAAAAAAAGAATGTTTGGCGGATTTAAGGTTGCTTGGAAACCCTGTTCCCTAAAACTGGTCTTGTGCGTGCTGAATAGTTCTTAGTGGTGAATGAAGGGGGGGGGGAATATCCCACTGTGTACATGTTCAAAAGTGCTGTCTTTAAAATAAAAGAAAAGGAAAAAAGGATATATATTCAAGAACTGAGCCCTGCGCAGACCAAACCTTTTGGTGATGCAATTTAATAAGCAAGTGTTTCTTCTTGCACAGATAACCGGGGTGATTTGTTTTTGGCAAAACGTAGAAGCCAGAAAAATTTACTCTTGGAGTTAGGTTGGAGGGAGGGAGAGCTGGAACCTGGGCATGCCAGTGAGAGGAGGGATCCTGATCCTGTTCTCTTTTATGCATTCTAGCCATTCCCTCTCTCAAGACACCCTTTTCAGGCAATGCTTGACTGACAAGGGCCAGGGCTGAAGCATATGTAGAAGTCCACTTTCGGCAAGCCAGGTGCCAGTCACAACAAGGGGCCATTTTGTTAGGCCCCAGTGGTTACTGGGTATCTGGATTTTTGCAGCTTTAGATATAACAGCAGACTTTAGCTGGAACATCCTTGAATTGCCTGCATCTTTGTATCCTCCCAAAGGGATGTTATACATTCCCGAAATTATCAATTACTTACATTTACAGTTTGGAATGCTGTGGTGTTTTTGCCCTTATTTTCCACACGGGGAAGACTGCATAATAATAAAATCTTGAGCATCAACAGGAACGTTTGAACGTCCACAGGGGTTTTGCCCTATTTCTGCAGCTCTCTCTCTCTCTCTCTCTCTCTCTCTCTCTCTCTATATATATATATATATATATAAAGGCTTGAGTAAGCAGAGTTTTCAGCCCAACCCACCAGGAATAAAGGATCAGAGTGGTTAGGATCAAGGGTTAAACAATCAGCACCACACTCACAGTTCAGAAAAAGAATTAGTATGCTGTGTCATGCTGCCATCTAGTGTTCCAGCACTGTCCATCCACCTGTCTGCACACACCAGCTCTCACCAGCAGTGTGTGACATGCATCTTGGATAATTACGGTAATGCACCCCGTAGTCTCTCTGCAATGCTGGAGGTAGTACAGAAGAAGGACGTTAATGCTGCAATGTATTTTCTGAGAGTGATGGATGGCTGATTGTTAGCACTCTGAACCTCAGAATGTAGGCTTCACGGTGTGCTGATCTGTTGATGGGAATACACTTGATTTAATGGTAGCCGCTTCCCTCCTATATAACCTCTGCTTCTCATCTTATAAATCACCCTGCAGTAACAGCTGAATGTTGAAAGAAGGCAAGGAAATCCTGAGCTCCATTTGTCTGGAGGGCTAGTGGTTCAAGGCAGCGTGGAAGTAAGCCTGACGGTGAGGTTGACGAAGGGGCATAGCCGCACATGCTAACCGACCGTGGGACTGACAATTTAAGCAGAGAAGAAAAAGAAAATGACTGGGTTCAGGCAACACAGCCACACTCAAGGGTTGAGTATGGGTTGAGTGTGGGTTGTTGTTGAACTGTGGGTTATTGTGCTGTCTGAACCCAACTGTGCTAACAAGCCATGGCTTGTTAACCACAAACACCCCATGAAGAGAACCCATGGTTTGTTGTTGGGTTGTGAACTGAGTGAACAAGCTACACTCAGCCCATACTCAACCCTTGAGTGTGGGCTATCGTATTGTCTGAACCCAGTCCATGTCTGACACATAAGGGCGGGTGGGCTTACATGCAAACAGAGCCACAGCATAAGCTTGCGCCCCCTTTTCCCTTAATGTAGTGTCTGCTGCCATGGCAGCAGCACTCTGATAAGCAGTGCAGCGGTCACTCCACCTCTGCATGATGCCTCCGATGCCCTGTATCTCTGGCAGACCGCCTTCCCCTATATATATACTCAGCCAACGTTTAATATGAGGAGGCCTTGCTGGTCATTCCACAACCAACAGAATGTAGCCACATAGTATCTCGAAGGCGGGCCTTCTCGGTGGCAGTGCCCACCCTCTGGAAAACCCTCCCATGTGCAGTTTGAGAAGCCAACATTTTGGTATGTTTCAACAAGTGCCTTTTGAAAATGCATTTGTTCACCCGGGCTTTCCCTGGCTGGTAATTAATTGCAATTAAGCACATACTGCTCCATCTCACTGTTCCTAGTGTTGTTCTGTACTGTGATTGTGATTGGAATTGTTTTTAGTTTTCTATTTTAAGTGCAATTTCTATTGCTACTGCAGTTGAACGGGTTTTAACAGTGTATGTTAAATGTGGTTTTTAATGTTTATATGTGAATCGCATAGGGATTTTTATTATATTAAGCAGTATATCAGTATTACTAATAACTAAATGAATATTGATGTAACATCATTTCTGCGGGCATTGTGTGTGTGGTGGGGGATTGGCTGCTCTCACTGCCCGATGGAGACAGCCACTGCCCACCCCCCCAAATAATGTCCAAGGATATGACACTACTATGTCTCATCTGTAACATTTTAAACTCCCAGGACACTCAGTCAGTGACCTTAAGCTGGCCATTCTTGACCACAGGAATGTCAAAGTCAGATACTAACCTGAAATAGCTGAAGTACAAGTTACCAGAGGATTCAACTCTATTTCCTGTGGCTTGAATAAGGACAAAGGTATTTTGTAAAAAGGTATTTTGCTAATATATATATATATATATATATATATATAATAAATCACACATGTGCTAATTGGCTCACTATGCAATTATACCTGTGTTATCACCCAACGTTTTGTGAATTACAACTGTTAAGGTAATTATCGCTGCCTGTACTTTCTTCATTTCAGCTACCTTTGACAACACAGTCTTTGACTATGCGCCCCCGCCGCCCCCCCACAAACATGTGCATATAGACCAGCCAATTTCAGGTTAACATTTCATGCATCTGATGAAGCACACAGTGTCCATGAAAGCTTCTGCCAGAATAAATTTGGTATTCTTTAAGGTGCCACAGGACTCTTTGTTGTTTTTGCTACATTTCAATGGAGCATCCTTCTAACAGGGAAAGGGCTGCCAGGCCGCTTGTTGGAGTGTTGCTGCCATGGGGGCAAACATGACATTAAATGATTTTATTTTTAAAAGGGGAACAAATCTCTGATGTTGCTGCTTTTGCATGCAAGTTCCCCAGCCCCAACGTTACAATTCACAGTCCCAATAGTGCCCTTTTCTCCCTCTTTTTAGCCCCCAACATTCATAGAATCATAGAATAGTAGAGTTGGAAGGGGCCTATAAGGCCATCGAGTCCAACCCCCCCTGCGCAATGCAGGAATTCAAGTTAAAGCATCCCTGACAGATCGCTGTCCAACTGCACCTTGAATGCCTCCAGTGTGGGAGAGCCCACTGCCTCCCTAGGTAATCGGTCCCATTGTTGTATTGCTCTAACAGTCAGGAATTTTTTTCTGATGTTCAACCAGAATCTGGTTTCCTGTAACTTTTGAGCCCATTATTACATGTCTTGAACTCTGGGATGGTCAAGAAGAAATCCTGGCCCTCCTCTGTGTGACAACTTTTCAAGTACCGTACTTGAAGAGTGCTATCATATCTGCCCTCAGTCTTCTCTTCTGAAGGCTAAACATGCCCAGTTCCTCTCCTCATAGGGCTTTGTTTCCAGTCCCCTGGTCATCTTTGTTGCCCTCCTCCAAACCCTTTCCAGTTTGTCTGCATCCTTCTTAAAGTACGGTGCCCACCCCACCTCACCCTGAATATTACCAAGCAAGTTCTAATTGGAACTTTTGGCTCAGGGCCAAACTACTTGTTACCTTTGCTGCAGAGTTCGAACCCTGTCTTGAGTGCTGGGTTTGTTTGTTTTTAAAAAAATCAAATTGCCATGGCAGGGCTGCTTGATTTACATATGGATATTGCAGTTCTGATCCAGACCACGGGGGGGGGGGTTCCCACATCTGCCATTTGTATTGTATTTGCCATAAACCAGGGCTCTCCAACCTTGGGTCCCCGGATGCTGCTGGCCTACAGCTCCCAGCATACCCAGCCAGCATGGCTAATGGCAAGGGATTCTGGGAGCTGTAGTCCAGCAACATCTGGGGACCCATGGTTGGAGAGCCCTGCCATAAACAGGTCCAAATTTGCATTGCTGCAAACGGATCCATTGAAATGGATGTTTCAGTGCTACAAATGGACAGCGCAGACAGTGGCTGAGTGAGGGATGTCGGAGAAATCTGCAACGGATTCAAATAGGTCTGGATTTCTATGAATCTGACCTGTGGATTCCGCAGCGGACCAGCTTTTTCCAAGTCACGTGGACTTGTGGACCAGTTTTTACTCTTTGGGGAGGATTTGTACAAGTTCACACTTGTGCTACTGTGTATTAGTGCTAATGCACACTTGCAGAAGTGGAACAAATTTCTTGTACATCCTTAAAAAAAAATTCAGATTCCACAAAGCGGACAACGGAACAAAAGACGCCTGACAGTCGGCAAAAACACAGATGGAACTGATTTAACAAAATCCATACATCCCATTCTCGAGTGTGGACTTTATGATCTTATGGGGCGCACGTTTTCATGGTCATGCGTATTACTCCAGTTACTAACGTTGCTCTTCCCTCCCAAAGCCACCATCTTCCATGCTTTGCAACTGCTTCTACATTCCTTCCTGATATGTTAGAACAACATCACAACTGTTTTCCAGCCCTGACCCTGATTTTAAAAAATTATTTTATTTATTTATTATATTTATACCCCGCCTTTTTTCCTGCAAGGAACCAAGGTGGCTTATATAATCCTCCTCCTCTTCTCCATTTTATCCTCACAACAACCCTGTGAGGTAGGTTAGGCTGAGAGTCAGTGACTGGCCCAAAGTCACCCAGTGAGTTTCATGGCCGAGCGGGGACTAGAACCCGGATTTCCCGAGTCCCAGTCCAACACTCTCACCACTATGCCACACTGGCTCTTAAAAAAATACTCTGAGCATGTGCAGTTTTGCATGTTAAACTCACTTAAATCATAGCACCATCATGACCACAGGAATAAAATGGAGTTTGTGTCTGATGCCCTCATTACTTGTCACTCTCTGGGTGTCATTTGGGGGGGGGGCTGAGCTGTGGGCCCATGAACTTTGGCCCCAAAGTCCCACCCTAGCTGCAGCACTGAGTGCAGAATTCCTTTGTTGCAGGGAACTTTCTGATCATGTAATCAGAGTGGCAGACTGGGATCAGGGAGACCTGAGTTCAAGTCCCCGCACAACCATGAAGCTCACTGGGTAATCATGAACTAGTTCACTTTCTCTCAGCCTAGATGACCTCACAGTGTTTTGAGGATAAAAAAAAAAAGTGAGGTGTGTGTGAACCTGAGCTTGGTATGGTGACTTACACTTTACCCCAAAGGAGGACAAAAGAGGATACAGATTTGCATAAAATGCAGATTTAGAAATAATTACTATAATTTAAGGAGAAATAGAATACATCTCACCATAGTGGGGAAAACTGTGACCCAGGTGACCTGTGTGCCTTCTCAGTCTGCTGTTCACATGCTAACTGTTGATGGGTGACTTCAAGGTCCCGTCAAGCTTTCCCTTCCTGTGGTTCTTTATCTTTAAATCAGAGTTGGACTTGATAGCCCTTGAAATAGAGGACTGTCCTTGGTAAAGTAGGACACATGGCCACCCTTCCTGAGCTCCTCAGAGGGAAGGTAGAATAGAAATGTAATAAATAAGTAAATGATAAGCCTGTGTCATTTGCTACTCTGTCATTTTCTGCATTGTCCTCTTCTAGGGCTTCTCTACACGAGGCATTTATTGTGCGCTCATGATTCCTCACTCACAATAGTTTGCAGCAGGTACTTTACACAACATTGTCATTCTCCCAGGGCCTCTCCTGTGCTTTCTGAGCATTTCCGTGGCTTCTTTAAGAATGAAGATAGTGAGCTATTAAAGGACTATCATGCTATAAAACGCTACAAATCGGTCGTGTATTTTTGCAATCCCACTTTACCGCAGCACCACCTTGTGGCTGTGTAATGGAACATATAGAAAAGCAGAGAAAGAAAACCCCCGGGGAGAAACAACAACAACATGTAAAGGAGTCGATAGTAATCCTGCAAAGAATCCAGAAGCAGAAGCCTCAGTAAAGTGGCATGTTAAAACAGGTTCAAAGCCTAATGTAGAGAAGCTCCCAGTCTTGAGAAACACTGTACACTGTGTTAGCATAAAGTATTTTCTGGATAACTGGTAAAATAGAACTTGACAGTAAATGAGTCTCAGAACTATGGGGAATAATTGTGAGATGACACAGCCAAAGAGAAGTTTCATCCCCAATATATATTCATGTTGAAATTATTCCTTACAATAGTCTTTCCTTTCAAATCCCACACTTACTATGAAGTAACCAAGTTTTGCCTGTCAGTGCTCCTTTTATATGTTCGATCTAAAAAGACATCAACATTTAGGGTATCTGACAAGTTTTCATATACGTCAAGCAAAAAAAAAAAAAAAAAGCAGCAGGAGGAAAACTGTTAAGGCTTTACCACAAAAAGAAAAAAAATATCCTAACATTCTTTTTATTAATATTTTACAGCCCACTCTTGAATTGTTCATAGAGAAACAGAGTGTTTCCTTTATCCAACGGCTTTAAAAGGATGTGTCATCGTCATGCATTTCATCAATGCAAACTGGAGGAAGTCAGTTCTAACATTTTTCTTTAAAAAGCTTTTGATATGTACCATATTTTATGGCTGGAGTGCTGCTATTCACCATGCTGAAGAATGTTCTGCTGTTATCATCATCTGGTCGCAGTGAATTGGCTGAAGAGACCGAAGGGAAAGTAACAATAATAAAAGTTATTAAAAGCAAAACAAAACACCAGCGTCTGATAGGCAAAGGAAACAGTGAGTGACATCTAATCAACAGTGGCTCTTTTTCAAGCTATATTATTAAAATGAAATGTGTTATTTTAGGTTCTATATTTGCAGTAATTTAGCTCTACTTTGTATTCTGCATCGTAGTATTACCATTAGGTAGAATGAGGAGGCCACCTCAGGCAACTGATTTGGGGTGTCATAAAAGGGCAGCAAATTGTGAGTTATTTAATTTATTATTATTGTTTTTTTTTACTGGACGGGGAAGGGGAGAGGCAGTTGTGGGGTTTTCTGCCTCAGGTACCAAAATAATTTGACCGTTGGGCCTTGGGTATGAAACATTTTTACTGGAGGGGGTGGGGAGGGTATTTGCTGCTCTGCCTCAGACAGTAAAATATCTTCTTTTTTTCTGTGTCATTCACATCGGTTCCTGAATAAAGATGTAATGACTACCATCTCTCTGCAATGGCCTACACACAGACCATGTGCTCTGGTACAGAAATCCAGGCCACAAAAGGGAAAAGGTACAACTTCATTGTATTGATTGCAGATATGGTACATAGGCCCACAAGGCTGCCCTTCAATGCATTTACCCCTGAGGATCCCATTAAAATACAATGTAGTTGCCCACAGGGCTCCAACCGCAACACAATGATGAGTCATTGCCTCTAATGTTACACCTTCACCAAATGGGGATGGCTGGTCCTCCCATCTTCAGGTGGATGTGAGTCGTGGACTTTTGCCTAGTCAGTCCAGGCTAAGGCTTCAGTGATGGAATAGGCAGATACAACCTGGAGTGAGTTAACCAGGGAGTTCTCCTTTGGAAGCCCAAGGAGCTTGGCTGTGATCCTATACACACTTACCTGGGAGTGAGTGCCACTGAACCCAAAACAGATTGCCTCTGAGTAGACATGCATAGGATTGTACTGTAAATCAACATAACTGGAGCTTATTATGTTAGATAGGTTCTCTCTGCTCACTCACTTCACTTCCTCTTTGCCTACCCCAGCTTTTATACTATTTTCAGCAAAGCTACTCTCTATGCTATCCTGCAATACTGAGATCATCCACATAATGACTGGGTTCAGACAACACAGTAACCCACACTCAAGGGTTGAGTATGGGTTGAGTGTGAGTTGTCATTGAACCGTGGGTTATTGTTGCAATGTGGCTTATCGTGTTGTTGGAACCCAGCTGCACTAACAAGCCATGGCTTGTTAACCATGAAGAGAACCCATGGTTTGTTGTTGGGTTGTGAAGCCTCAGTAAAGTGGCATGTTAAAACAGGTTCAAAGCCTAATGTAGAGAAGCTCCCAGTCTTGAGACACACTGTACACTGTGTTAGCATAAAGTATTTTCTGGATAACTGGTAAAATAGAACTTGACAGTAAATGAGTCTCAGAACTATGGGGAATAATTGTGAGATGACACAGCCAAAGAGAAGTTCACCGTGCTTTGTTATCTCAGCTGGGTCCAGACAATACGATAGCCCACATTTCAACAACAACCCATGGTTCAACAACAACCCACACTCAACCAAGAATCCCTTGTATCAGTTAGCATGTTGTCTGAACCCAGTAATTGAGTGACATCCCAGGGAGACCTTTCTGTTAAGATCTCTCCTCTCTTGGAAATTATTTTCAATAAGCTAATTTAGTCTTTCAGGGGCTCCTTATATAACATTTTCATGTACACAAAAACAAAATATAAACAAATTACACATGGCCAATAATAGCTTGAGACAATGTCCAACTATAGGGGAAACAACGTCTAGCTATCCAGTACTGCTGCTCTGCCTCTACTGGTTCCATTGTGCTTGTGGGACTTGCCACAAATGCAACAGGAAGTAGCACTTCCAGAAGGAACCCCAGAAATTATCAGAAACACTTGTTTCCAGAATGGGACTGGATAGCAGAGCTCCCTTCTGTGACCTTTGCTGATCTGCACCCTTCTAGAAATGAGCGTTTCCAAATAGGAATTGGGATGGAAAACATTTTATTTTTTTTTAAAAAAACTAATAGTATGGTAAAAAGAATAAAAAATCCCCTTTTGAAAAACATGTTAGAGATTTGGAACAGTAATAGACAGATTTTTATACCAGGGATATCCCCGTTAACCCCAGTGGTAGCAATGGAGGACTTTCCAGAAAATGCACAGCATTTGGAAGGTTTATTTAGGGGGGTAAAGGTTATCAAATTAATGGATTGGATGGGAAAAATTGAGTCTAGACAACAAATAATTGAAATGTTTGGGTCAGGTAGAATTTTGTGGTTAAATTTAATGCAATTAGATCAGTGGACTAAGAGATGGAAGAAGAGAAATGAGCATGAGAGGGAACTCACTGGATTTGAAAAGAAGGTGCTGTCTAGAGAATTTATAGGGGGAAATGTTTCTTCCAGAGGGTTAACAAAGGAGATTTATAAAATGTTTCAAAAAATTTAAGAGCAAAAATATAATCTTAAAATGATATGGGAAATGGAATTTGAGGAGGAGATATCGAACGTGGGCTGGAAAAATATTTGGGGCAGACGTATATTAAGAAATATGTCAGTAAGGATAAAATAATTTTTAAAAAAAACTATTTGGAGATGGTATTTGACTCCAGTAAGATTAAATAAAATAGATAGTAATTGTGCCCCATTGTGTTGGAGAGGATGTCAGGAACTTGGTACTTATGCTCATATGTGGTGGAGTTGTAAAAGCGTTTTGGTTTTTTGGAATAAAATTTTTGTAGAAATTTCAGAAATTATTGGCATTAAGTTGGAGGTCTGTCCAAAATTAGCATTGTTATCAATAACGGAGAAACTTCTGTGTTCTCAAGAGATAAAGGAATTAATTGTAAGTTTGTTAACAGCAGGGAGATTATTGATAGCAAGGAAATGGAAAGTTCAACATCAGTATTTAATTATAGAACAGATGGAAAGCTTTTTAATCTCAGCAGGCTGAAAGCAAAAAGTAAGGTAATTACAACCTCCGTTGTGGAACTTCAGTATGCTGATGATAATGTGGTCTCCGCACATTCAGAGGACGATCTCCAAACTATCCTAAATGCTTTTGCACAAGCATACGAAAAACTTGGTCTCTCACTTAACATCAAAAAAACCAAAGTGCTTCATCAGCAAGTGCAAGCCAACCCTTTGGTGATGCCATCTATCCAGCTTGGCGGGACAATACTGGAAAATGTCGATCATTTTCTCTATCTTGGCAGCTATCTCTCTGTTACAGCTAACATCGACAGTGAAATCCAGCATCGTCTGAGCTCCGCAAGTGCCGCATTTCTCGAATGAAACATAGAGTGTTCGAGGATCGGGATATTTGTAAGAAGACCAAAACACTGGTTTATGAAGCCATTGTATTACCAACTTTATTGTATGCCTGCGAAACATGGACTATCTATAAACGTCACTTCCACCTCCTTGAAAGGTTTCATCAACGTTGCCTCCGGAAAATCCTGCAAATTACTTGGGAAGATAGGCGAACAAATGTCAGTGTACTGGAAGAAGCAAAGACTACTAGCATTGAAAAAATGATCCTTCAACGCCAACTTCAGTGGACCGGTCATGTTGTTCGAATGCCTGACTGCCGCCTCCCAAAGCAGTTACTTTACTCCCAACTCAAGGATGGAAAGCGGAATATCGGTGGTCAATATAAGAGGTTTAAAGATGTTCATAAGGCTAATCTAAAAAAATGCAATATAAACATCGAAAACTGGGAAGCTCTGGCCCATGAACGATCTAAATGGAGGTTGGCCTTTCACAAAGGTTCCATGGACTTTGAAGAAGCCCGAGTGCAAGGTGAAAGGGAGAAACGTGCCATCGCTAGAGTCTACACAATCTTCTTTAGAATTTCCTCCTTTTATCCCGGAAGACAATCTTACTCGGTCACGAGTGATCGCCTGATGATGATGGTATAAAGAGGTGTGGGATATTGCTTTAAATGATAAATTAAACATGTAGTATTACATGTAAAAAGGGACAATTAAAGAAAAATAATTTTAAGGATATATGGGGACCATTTTTAGATTATGTTTTAGTAAAGGGAAAAGGGAGTAAGCCATGTCAAGATATGATGTATTTTTGGAATATAGATTAATAATGGATTATGTGGATGGAATTATCTTTTTTTGGCCCGTGGTGACGGGTGTACATATAACTATATCCATAGTTATATGGATTTGTGGGTTTATTTTCTTTTTGTATGTGTGTTCATTTAAAAATAAATAAATAAAATTAAAAAAGAAGAAAAAAAGAAGAAGAAATGAGTTTCCACTAGTTTCCAGTTGCTTTGGGAACCGCTAGCTTCCCATTGTGTTATCGGTAGGTCCAGCTAGTGTGTGGACAATATTGGACAGTGCCCATAGCTTCCCCCACCCCAATCCTGGGGCTCTGTTGTCCTTTTCCTGATAATGGGTGTGCACATAAGGTATCATAAATCCATTTAGATTGCAATCCTAAGCACACCAGGGGAAAAAAAAATCCCACTCAACTCAGGAGAATTCAAATGCACTGATAAATACTGGTGGCATGCCATGCAGAGATGAGCACAATGAAATCTAATCAGATGATGTTGAAATCAAAGAAATATGGTATGAACGAAGCTGGTCAGTGGGAGGCTGATGATGATAACAAAGGGTCCTTTAGGATTATGGCTTTCAACAGATGCAGTTATGGTCCACGTGAGCAACAATCCGCTGCCTTGGAAGCCCAATATTCACATCTCTGTTACTATAAAACAAGTAAACAGTGCACACTGGTGTAGATGACTAAGTGCAACAGCTTAACAGAGTAGCTGCTGTTATCATCATGGGAACCAAGGAAGAGGTCAGGCCTTCACAGAAAGACTGCCAAACTGGTGCGGCAACTGTGGAAAATTAACCTAAGAGATTTCTGTGGGATATTGATCGGAGGTAGTCTGTTGATAAGTTGAGCCAATTCCTATTCAGGACATGGACTGACATTTTCAGATATTCACTTACACTACATATAAATAGGCTACTTTTTTCGATCATCAAAGATAAATGATGTGAGCATGTAAGCAATACAGAGCATCATCTGCTCCTTAGCTGTGGGGTGGGCAACTTGTGGCCCTCCAGATGTTTCAGCCTACAATGCCCATGATCCCTCACTGTTGGTTATGCTGGTGGGAGCTATAAGCCAAAACATCTGGAGAGCCACATGTCACGCACACATGCTGTAGGTCGGGGGTGCAGCACCTCTTTTAACTGAAGGACAGAATTCCATTTCATAGAAGTTCTCGGGGGCCACATTCCAGTGGTAGGTGGGACTGAAGGCAAAAGGGGTGGGGCCAAAATACCAACGTTACCAGCATACTTTAGTTTAAAGCTCTTACTGCCAATAGCTAAGCCTTAGGAGAGGCAGTTCAGAATGGGGAGAAAAAATGGAACAAAAGCCAGGAAACTACCAATGAGAAGTTAGTGGTCAGAGGAAAGGGGAATGGAGTATGACCACCTGGAGAACTGCCTGTTGGGACTCTGGGAGGGCTGGATTTGGGCCCTGGTCCTGATGTTCTGCTCCTTTGCTGTAGGAAATAAGCCCCAACTGTATGTCATAGGAAAATGCATGGATGCCACTAATGTGTGTGTCC
This sequence comes from Shinisaurus crocodilurus, assembly GCA_021292165.1. Taxonomy (NCBI): domain Eukaryota; kingdom Metazoa; phylum Chordata; class Lepidosauria; order Squamata; family Shinisauridae; genus Shinisaurus; species Shinisaurus crocodilurus. The sequence continues at coordinate 138,103,134 of CM037876.1, read as the reverse complement.
CAGGATCAGAACTCAGATCCTACAATACTAGTAGAGGAGACCTTGGACCCTGAGGGTGGTGGTGGTGGGGGAGCCCTCTGCCTCAACCAGCTCTGGAAAGAACCACTGAACCACAGCTGAAGGGCAAGTACTGTCTCCTTCCTGCTCATGTCCTCAGACTCTGATTCCTGCATAGAGGTCGAGAGAGTAGGCAGGTGTCAGGATCTGCTCAGCAATCAGCACCACAGCTCCATCTGGTGGCTGCTTTTCAGACAGCAGCCCGGCCTACTCTGCTGTACTTGCAGGGTTCAGCCCCAGATCTCCAGGTGCTTCCAGGCTTGCTAATGCAGACCAGCTGGGAACTGCAGGAAGCCCTACATGGGGGCTTCCCTCTTCCCTCAAGCCTTTGCCACGCAACACGAGTTATCATGGTGTCTGCAGCCAGTTCCTGACTCTCTGCTACAAACGCTGATCCTTGCCTTGCCCGTGCTTGACCTTTGCCTGCCTCTGACCCAGGCTTCTGCCTCTGGCCCCGCTGTGCCTTGTACATATCTGACCCTCGATTGTTCCTAGACTATGCACCTACTTCTGGCCCTGCCACACCTCATACATATCAGATCCGTGCTTGTTCCTGGACTGTGCTTCTGCCTCTGGTCCTTCTTGTGCCTCCATCTCCCCTGGCCCTGGTGTTCCAGCCAAGGGCCTGTGTCGCTCATGTCCTGAACCTGACAGTAGTTTTTTGAGTACTTACACTGGTGTCCCAAAAGCTGGTCTACACTAATGTCTCAGCATTCATGTGAATAACACGGCCATGACAACAAGTTAAACCATAGCTACCACATGCTCACAAGCACATCCCCATTCCTTCATCTCAGACATAAATCCCATCTCTCATAAGAATGTAAGAAGAGCCATGCATGCAGACCAAAGGTATATGCGGGGGAGGCTGGTGACTCCTATTTTGTTGGGGCACCTTTTTCATTGCAGGTTTTGCAGGCTTTATTTGGAGCTTCATAGGAGCTATCCATGGTGCTGAAGTTCATCCCTCAAACAGGTTCACCACCATGGAGCACCATGGATAGAACTTATGAAACTCCAAATAAAAGCTGCAAAACCTGTAATGGAAAAGGAGCCCCATCAAAATAGGAGTCACCAGCCTCTCCTGGGTATATATGGTCCAGTTTTCTGTTCCCATAATGCCCAACCATGAATTTTGATGTACGTGAGCTTGTTATTTCAAGGCATCTCTCCTCTCCCTGAAGCTTTCATTTGGAGGTCTTCTATCCATCCATTCTACAATCTAGAGCAGGAGCAAGCAATTTACTGTCCCCCTGATATTTTGGAGTACAGCTCTCATAATCCCTCATCATTGGTCATGCCGGAATTAATTCTAAGGAATTAATCATGCTTGTGCTGATGGCAGCTCACAGGATAATAGTTAAAAGTTGGAAACCTGCAGAACTTCTAACACTGGAGTCGTGTTACATGGAGCTGTGGCAAATAGCCATACCATACCAACTGAAATTAGCTGAAGGCAAAGTCAAAATATCTTATATATATATATATATATATATATATATTTCTTCATAGGCCTTCCCAGTCTCAACTCTAGCCCAACCTTCCGCTACCTGGTGCCCTCCAGATGTTCTGGACATAAGCATGGCTAATGGTCAGGAATGCTGGGAATTATAGTCCAAAACATCTGGAGAGCAGCAGGTTAGGGGAAAGCTGCCCAAGACTACCTCAGGGGCATGCAAAAGTAGAAAGGTGTGTTAAGGATAGGTACAGGTTAGGGATAATTGTGGCTATCTGGTCCTCCTGCAGAACCACAAAACTCCCTGGAAATATATAAGTGGTATACACAAGTGTAAGAAAGATAGAAAGCCAGGGAGATGGCTAGTTTCTGCTTCAGAGTACAATGGAGGATTCTATGAATGGACTACATCTTCCTAACTGGAGGTTCACTAAGGACCCGAACCTCTGATGTGGAGAGGGAGGGAGAGAGAGAGAGAGAAGGGGGAAGACAACCTATGTGCTTTGGAATCCATGACTTAATGTTTCCATGACTAGCACCAAAATACACATGCATAAGCTCCTAGAGGATTCCCTCCTCTTTCCAAAGAACATCATAAATCGGTATGAAAAAGACAATATCAAGACACCTTTTTAAGTTGGAAAGGTTCTTACCGACCTTACTGGGGCATCTGTACCAGTGCCCCGATGTTAAATGTTATGTGAAATTTCCAAGCTTAGAATAAAAACAACAGCATGTAACAGCTTCAAAGCATAAAACACCATACAAGGATTTCAGTCCTTGCTCGTGCTTTCAGAATGATTATGTAAGCAAGCATTTAATGCTTTAATTTAGAGGTGCTGAGTGTAAACACAACTGAATTTGCTGATTTGCAGAAACGTGAACCCTGTCTGTCATTCATAATTCCATAACAGGCTGCTCTTCCATGCAGTAGAGAACTCAAACTACGTAGATCACACCCCATCTAAGCCTTGCCATCCTAAAACAACTCAAGGCCTATCTATGCAGGTATTTGCCTGCAACACGTGGAGGAATTTATCAGGGTTCCTGATCATGGGTAGCTTTGTAAGCATATTCAGCCAAACATGCTTACAAACCCCTGTCCAGGGGAGGCTGGTGTGACTCCTGTTTCAGTGGGGCTCCTTTTCTATTGCAGATTTATTCTGAGCTTTATAGGAGCTCTCCATGGTGCTCCATGGTGGTGAACCTGTTTTGGGGATGGACTTCAGCACCACGGACAGCTCCTATGAAGCTCCAAATAAAACCTGCGAAACCTGCAATGGAAAAGGAGCCCCACCGAAATAGGAATCACCACCCTCCCCTGCCCCCTGTCATATCTCCATGCTAAATGCATGAAGATCTCTAGGACTAGCCAAGCATGTGGGGATGTTGGGGCTGGGACACAGTTGTGTGTGTGAACAGAAGCCCCATCTATCTCCCCTCCCCAGATTAATGCTAAATGTGTTGCATGCATCAGGTTTCAGTAGTGCTGAAATCTATCCACTGGTCAGTTGACTCTAATCTCTTGGCAGCCAACGAATCTCTTGGCAGGTCAATGAATGTTGCCAACACCTGGCCTGGAAAAGTGCTCCTGAACCATTGCAGTGAAAGCTCTAGGATGAGCAAGTCCCTTATGATTTATCAGCATAGTTAGTGTGTGTGCGTGCATGCATACACAAAACACATGCACACACATGAGCATGGGCGGGCTTAAATCTTTCTGTTCTGTCTACCATCTACAAACCAAGCTATCCTCTGCTCCCTACCAGCATTATTGCTCACTGGCATACCCACTTCTTCCCCCATACCTCCTATTTCATATTGGTTAACAGCAGCCTTGTTAGAACAAAGAATAAGCTTTCCAGACTAAAGGTTGATCCACACATTACACATAAATATTAGTTACATGGAGATATAGAGAGATCTAGTGCATGTTGAAACCCTGTCCAAGTGCCTGGAGGCAGTGGGTGGCTGGATGGGAAGGAATATGCTGAAACTGAACCCCAACAAGACCGAGGTACTTCTGATCAGAGACAAGGGAAGGTTAGGGGATGTTGACCTGGTGCTGAATGGGGTACATCTACCCCTGAAGATCCAGGTCCGCAGCTTGGGAGTTATTCTAGATTCCCAGCTGTCCATGGAGGCTCAGGTGTCAGCTGTGAGCCGGGCGGCGCTGTATCAGCTCCATCTGATACGGCAGTTGCGCCCCTACCTTCCTAATCATCTGCTCCCATCAGTAGTTCATGCCTTGGTCTCCTCTCTCCTAGACTACTGTAATGCACTCTACGTGGGGTTACCCTGGAAGACGGTTCGGAGGTTGCAGTTGGTATAGAATGCAGCAGCTCGCCTGGTTAAAGGCTGCCGCCGGCGTGATCACATCACTCCAGTGCTCAAAGAGTTGCACTGGCTACCAGTTGTTTGCCGAGCCGAATTCAAGGTGTTGGCATTGACTTTTAAAACCCTGTATGGCTCCGGTCCAGTTTATCTCAAGGAGCGCCTCCAGCAACATCAAGTAGGCCGCTCAACAAGATCTGCCACGGACGGCCTTCTCCCTGTCCCATCAGCCAGAGAAACCAGGCTGGTGGGGACTAGGAGGAGGACCTTTTCTGTGGCAGCCCCCTATTTATGGAACTCTCTCCCCAGTGACCTCCACCATGCCCTTTCCTTGATTAGCTTCCGCTTTAAAAACGTGGCTTTTCAGGTGGGAATATGGGGTGAGTTAGGATTTTTAAGGTGTGTACTGTTTTTAATTGTGTTTTATACTGTATGTGTGTCCCCGTCCCCCCCTTCTTGTATTTCATTGGATTGTGCATCGCTCAGAGTGGCCAGTTGTCTGGCCAGATGGGCGATTCATAAATATAATAAATAAATAAATAAATAAATAAATGTTGAAGAGGTCATGAGATGTTACCACATTTACTTGGGACACATGTCTCTATACATGACTGAAACCTCCTTTTCTGTGTTCAGGGAATAAGCTGCCAGAACACAAATGATTAGCAGGGACATTACTCTGGTGCTATGGAAACCTCTTCTCTCTGGAACCCTGTATACGTTCTGCCAGTGGGCAGACTGCTGTTGGTCCAGTACAGCTGGCCAAGAAACTAGCATGTTTATCAAAATACACAGGACTACAACATGCATAACTTTAGGTGCTTTAGTCTAGGTAGTGGAGTGCCTTTGTAAGGTTATCGGCTGTGACTAGCTGTGCACATCCTGCAAAAGGTATCTGTTCACCGAAAGTCAGCTCATCAACAAGACTTTTACATACAGGTTCCTCTGTTGGTACTTGAGTATTCCCTTTATAAGTCATAGTCCAATCCAAAATAGAATTTGGGGAGTTTAAAATCACCTCCTCAGCTCCACCAACAGACCCTTTATTTTCAAAGAACTGAGTACCTAATCTTCACTTGTTTTTTACGTTTGCCCAAAAGGAGGTTGCCATCAGTGGACACAATTCCCAAGGTCTTATAGTCCTTTCTGTTAAGCACCATATCACTTATTTTGCGTTCCAACTATTTACTCCCAAACAATGGATACAAGCATAAACAGGTCAGATAATTAGTAATTAAGTGCTTGCTCACTAGCCACTGCTTGGCGTTACTCGTCCTCCCCGTGTCTAGGGTGGTTAACTGCCATTTACTCGCATAATTGTAAACACCATTTGTTTTCAAAAAATAGTCCTTGAGGAACATTGTAAGCGATACAGAATGTTCAAGATTGTTCAGGGAACCTTACTAGAGCAACATTTGCTGGCTCAAAATAGTCAAAATAAATAAAAAGAAACAACAAATAGAATACATTACGGAGCTCAAAGTAGCAGCAGCCTTCCCTGTCGCCATCCTGGGTCCCTCCCCACTACTACAAATGCCCTCTTATAAGGTGTTAATTGGAAAGTCACAGAAGAGCTCAGGGCTCTCAATGGCCAACTGATAAATGGTGCAGTATTGTCCTGACTGAATTAGGAAGTAGAGGAGATTTGGCTTAGCCCTTCCAAGAGTCCCAAGGCCCGCATAAAGAGAGCTGGGCCACTCTCTTTCCCATGTCAATAGAGGGTATCGCTGTGGCCTGCAAGTGCGTTCTGTCCTAATGCCAGCTAACATTTCCAGACAAAATGGAGACTTGGAGTGACAAGATGATAGTGGGGGACAAAATGGGAGTGAACTGATGCTCTCTGGTAACAGGCTGATTCAAGGTATGCCTACCCTTCACACTTTAAATTGAATGCACTGGATCTCCACTATCAGCAGTAACTGGAAGCTGAATTGTGAGATGAGTGCATGCTAATGCAGTCAGAGGACCACTTGAGCATGTGGCCAAACCTTGCATGGATCCACTCAATCGACATGGTCACATTCCAGTTTAGACATGTAAATTGGATTGGCCTTTTAAACCATTTTATTTCACCGCGAATTCTGTCAGATCTCCTCCCTACAACACCTCCCCACCCCCAGATGAGTACATACTGGCTTATGCAAAAGCATCCACTTCTGAATTTCATCTTAATTCTTCTAGCATTCACATCTGATCAGGTTTAAGGCAAAGCGCTCATGCGATGTACCAACAGCTGCAGTATAGCCAGGCACTTTGAGCCTTGTGTGAGAAGGGGAGTGGATGAGAAGGGATAGCAGGATTTGATATTTCATCTGAAATCTGAATCCAGAGACCAGCTGAAGTGCACTGAACACTAGCTTAACCTACACACTAGGAATTCCTGGCTAATCAAGAAACTGAATTGGACCTCCTCCCAGTGTTTCCGCCAGTATAATGTGAATTTCTTGCATTGTTGTAGCTCTTGTGATCACATAAATGACAAGCTGCTATAACGAGGTGTGTTTCAAGCACTTGCCCCTGTAATTAAAAAGAGTTCTTGAGCTCAAAGGCTTACCGTAAGTTGGTTTTTCAGTTGGATTGGATAATAATCACATTGCTGTTATTTTTCTTTTGCTGAAAAGATGCTTCAAACTAGTGCTGGGCCAAACCTTTCGATGGCCCTTTCCCCAACCATTGGAGGGGAGCTGGGGGCAAACTGAAAATGCCACAGACAGGGAGCAGGGGATGGGAGAATAATAGAATCATAATATCATAGAATTGGAATGGGTCATTGAGGCCATCCAGTCCAACCTCCTGCTCAGTGCAGGAATCCAGTTTAAAGCAACCCTGACAGATGGCTGTCCAGTCATTGCTTGAATACCTCCAGAGACGGAGAACCCACCACCTCTCTAGGCAGTTGGTTCTACTGTCTGACTGCTCTGATGGTTAGGAAGTTTTCCCTGATATTCAACTGAAATCTGCCTTCCTGTAAGCCTGTTATTTTGTGTCCTACAGTCTTGGATGATAGAGAACAGGTTGCGGCCTTCTTCTGTGTGACAACCCTTTAGGTCAGTGTTCTCCAACCTTGGGTCCCCAGACGTAACATCTGGGGACCCAAGGTTGGAGAACACTGCTTTAGGTACTTGAGAAGTGCTATCATATGCCCCCTCAGTCTCCTCTTCTCAAGGCTAAACATACCCAGTTCCTTCAATCTTTCCTCATAGGACTTAGTTTTTAGTCCCCTGATCATCTTTGTTGCCCTTTTCTGAACTCGTTCTAATGTGTCTGAAGCCTTAAAGTGTGCCATGCAGAACTGGACACAGTATGTGAGGTGAGTTCTGACCAGAACATCAATGAACATTTGGTGGTGGTGGTGGGTTTCCCGGGTGGGGTGGTGTTTTGTGATTACCTTTTTAATTGTACAGTGCGTCTGAGGGCTCCGTTTTGTTTTAACAACTTTTTAAAAACCTCCTGCCCACTCGCAGCTGTGTGAGGGGCTCCGAAGTGGGCAGCACTTCCTCGAAGACCCTTGGGGCTTTGAAACGTCATGTGGGTTTGAGATGCTGCTGGACTGGGAGCCTGTGAAGAGAGCCTCGCACCAAAGTTTAAAGAGCAGTACAGAACCCTTGGACACCTAGTACAGTTAACAAGGTAAGCGCACCCCCTATACCCTCCTATGGCAATTTCTGTCTTTCTCTAGAAGATAACCATAATAAAGATATTTTACTAAAATCCTGTTCCATCTTCGTTATTCCTCCCATACTAACACAATCTCTATGCTGTGTTTCAAGATTACAGTCTTCCCAAGGCAGCTTAAAATCTAAAACACCCAGTTCTCTATCAATATAACAAGTTCATGCAAACATTATTTGTAAACAAATTTAAGAATAAAACAGTTTTTAAAAACCCAGCATATATAATAAAAGCCAAAGAAAACAACTAAGTTTTTTAAAACTCTGTTGTTGTTGCTTTAAAAAAAGATGTAACCAGCTGTATATCTGTTGGGAGGGAATTCCATAGGGCAGGGGCTACCATGGAAAAGGCCCTATCTTTAGTGCCTATCAATTTTGTAGTTCGTAATGGTGGGCCAGTGAGAAGGGCCAGTGAAGATGATCTAAATACACAAAACTTACTCTAGATCTCCTTTGTCTCCAAGTGAAACTATGCATCAGGCATTGCTATTCTCTTATCTTATTTTCTGTCATTATTATCAGAATATGTTGAAGAAGAATGCTCCTTTTAGGCAAGATATTCAACTTGATAGCTGTAATTCTTCCATACCAAGACCACTTTAAATTAGACTATTTATCCAATTCCATCTCTTAATGGGGTTGTTAAGCCTCTTAATATTATCTGATTATAATTTTCATTATTCTATTCTATTATCATTCAAGAAATCCCTGTAATAAACTACTAAAGAGTTCCTTGCTCTAATTCATTTTTGTTTCATGGTCTCTAATGACTTGTTCTTGTTCTTTCTCATCTCCCACTTTTATCTGGTTCTCACTTTCTTGTGCCATTCCCCTATAATTTTCTTGATTGGATCTTATTATGACTAACTACTGCTTGTGTCTCAGTCCCTCTAGGTTCCCCCCACCCTTATCTTTAAACTTCTTCTGCAGTTCTTCTATTATATATTTCAAAAATCTACTTCCTTCTTCCAACATATAGATTACACATTAATAATGGTTAATAAATGGAAACCTCCACTGATACCTGATCTGGTATCTTCTCAGCTGTTCAGTTATTTCTTTAAATTCTTCCCTTTTGGTCAAAATTCTTGATTTGGTATCTGAAAAAGCTTGATTTTTATGGTCTTTAATTCTAGGTCTTTCTCTGAATGGCCCCATAATAAACTGCTTGGTTTTAAAAATTTGTGCACTTGACCATTGTGTCTCTAGGTCAATTATTTTTCCTTGGTGTATAAGAGTTTATCATGTACTGTATACCACATCTAATGAAATCACTTCTTTCCCTTCTCACATCATTTGCGAGGGTAAAGGGGGAAATGAAGAGACGAGACAACAGTTATGGTATAAAATCAGGGCCACATTTATTGAATCGAAGGTCTGCGAAGGGAGAAGTGCGGGATTAACTAAGGCCGGCCCGAAGGCCAGTGGAGCATGCCTGGGCGAAAGCATCCCGAACTCGAGGGCGGCGCGGTGACTCGCCACCCTTGAATTCTGCACTCGGGGTGCTGGGGGATCTACCCAGGATCACCGTCCCCTGGCGCCGCGGGACAACCGAGGAGGGCGAGATGGGTAGACCCCAAAGGCGACCCTACCTCTCACAAATTGAGCCACAAGGCATCTACATTTGTGAGGCTCGGGTTCTCGCCAATCACCTTAAAAGGTGCCATGGGATGCACACCGTAACCCTAACCCACTGCCTATTCACCGCACTTACCGCCACAGAGAGAGACAAGCCTCAGCTGCTGCTGCCCCGACGGCAGGGGCACTAATCTGTTGGCTCTCCCTCCGGAATTAAAACTTAAAACGGGAATCTAGTGCAAAGGAAGAAAAGAAAAGCAAGCCTCCCCAGACCACCAAACAGTCTGACGTTCGCCAAGAGCAGGAAGGGATCCAAGAAGCAGACGCAGTAGAGCTGAAGACACAGGTAGGAGATCTGTGGCTTCTAAATGTCCGACCGCAGCTGCAAAAAAGGAGGCGTGGGGTGGGGTCTCCTGTGCCTAAATACTGCCTCAGGGCCCCACCCCTTATGCCTCACCCCATCAGGCAAACAATTTGCCCGTGCCCTGATTGGAGGTGAAATCACCTCGTTCTAGCCCTCGCTCTCCCCTCCCCCCCCTCGCAAAATCCTCCCCCCCCCACAGGAACGTGGGGTGCAAAGGGAAATCCGCAAAAAACCTAAATAACACAGTAGTTATCTCAAGTGACTCAAATTCTGGAATTTCTTTTAAAATTATATTATTCTTTTACAACTCTATGACATCTCTAAGGTATTATCCAACTCTATCATCTCTAAGGTACCCTCTGTTGCTTGATTCAATTTTTGTTTCATTTCAGCCGATTCATTTTTCAGTCTAAAAAAAAATCCCTTCTCATTCTTTGCCATAAGTTTCTGTTCAACTTCTAACGTTTGTTTTCTCTGTTTGTTCTGTAATTTCATTCATTATCTATCATTTTCTGTACCTCTTCCCACATTTTTCAATTCACTCATACTTCTCAATATGAATTTCTTCTGAAACTCATATTTTAAAATGTCTCTCATTCCTTCAGTTGTATAACCTCTAGCTTCTGGGTGTTCTTCTGCTTGTTTTTTTGTTTGTTTTGTTATCCTTGTATTTTACTTTTCTGTTCCTCTTCCCTGCCAAAAAAGAGCCCCTTTCCCTCTCTTTCCTGCCCCAAAAAAGAGCCTTAATGAGAAAGAAAACCAGCCAAACAATATTCTCAGTGCAACCCCATGGTCCCTGGGACAGCATCCCAGGCACCGTAGGATATAGCAGATCTCCCCCTCTGAGGCTGGAGAGATCGTTCCAGCATTGGAGGAAATGCAACCACCAGATTCCCTCTTCGTGTCCCTGCAAAAGCATCCACATTGCTCACCTCTCAAATGTCCGAACTTCAATGTCGGGAGAGGTGAAAAGAGAGTGGATTGGAGCATGGACAGTTCAGGGGAGGCCTTGGATCAGCAGGATCCAAAGCCCTCCCAGTAATCAATAACACCCCCATTATATGGCAGGGGCGGGCGAATTACACCAGTCCCGAGACTGGCATAAATAGTTTCTTTCCCCTTGCTTGCAATGAGAGAAAAATGGTATAAAAGAAGGGGGGGGGGAAACCTGATAAAAAGGAGATCACCGCTCATCCCACACTTCCACCCTGCTGGCAGGAGCCTGGCAGGGCATTGGATCCATCAGGTGCTCCAACCTGGGAGCATTCTGACTCTTCAGCTGGGATTGCCTTGCTCATTAATAAATTCAGTTACATCATCAGCTGTCCTCTTCTAGCTCAGTTTAAGGCATCCAGGGGACACTGGATTACTGCTGTGGTAATGGAAGGACCAGATTACAAGAAGGCCTGTCACTCAGGACCCTGGACAAATCACTGTAGCAGGAATTAACTGGAACTCACTCCAGACATGCAGTTTTCCTTCTGAAGCCTTCTGAAGCCTGGCCGGTCTGGGCCTGCTGTTGGCCACCCGAGGAGCTACCTGCCTCTTGAAGGGTCATTGCCCAGTTCTGCCGCTGCTGGCTCCTACGGCCTGGGGACTGAATCAGAAGAGTTCCTTCTGAGTCTGAAGAGTCTGGTAAAGTCATGTCCTCTGGCCTGGAAGGTCCAGGAGTTGCAGATGGTGGGCTACTGGATGAAGCCCATTCCCCCTCTGAGTCTTCCTCTGAGCCACGTGGCTTATTTCATTTAATGGTTTTCTTAATCATCAGATAATTAATCATTTCATCCCTTGATGCAGAACTGAAAAATTTTACATTTCCTTGCTACTCTCTGATAAGGTTCCACAGATTACTAATAAAGTGGCTAAATTTTGTGCATATGCTATAACTTGCTGCATCTTGTTAGCCTCTGACTGATATAATTTTGATGTAAAATTATGAACCCTATACACTTCAGATGTATGTTGGTGTACAGTAGTTATGTTTGTAGCATGGATTGTTTTTCTGTTATAATGTTTTTTTGCTGGTTCTGGTCAATGACCGTAATAAACATTCATTCATTCATTCATGGCTTATTTCATTTAATGGTTTTCTTAACCATCAGATAATTTATCATTTCATCCCTTGAAATAAAAACTAACACCAGTCATTAATTTAACATGAATGAGTCTGGACAATACTTCAGTCCCTTCCAATTAGTCCTTTACTTACGGTACTCAAAAAAATCTTCATTCTTCACTGTAACTTGTGAAAAAAAAAACAATAAAGTCTTCAGTAAAGTTATAATTCATTAGCTTCAATCTTTACAGTCTTCCTTATGAGTCAATTGTTTATCATCTCTTCAAATCTGCCGCTCAAAATAAATCATTTGCTCAAATCTTTTACAAAATCTTCTTTCTTCACTATTCTTAAATTAATTCATTGAAATGCCCAAAGTCATTGCTAGAGGAATAGTTCATTAATACCTCTTTATTTAGAATCTTAGCTTAGAATCTTTTTTTTAATAAATCAGTTAATTATCATTCCATTAAATATAACCAGACAATAAATTTAACACCTGAAACATACACATGCATTTAGGGATGCACATTGAATTCGCCTGAAGCCCAAGCCCAAATTGGGGTCCTTTGGACTGTTTCTGGTGCTTCCTAAGGTGAAGTGGCTTTCCTTAGAAGTGAACAGAACTGAAGCTGGACCATGCTTGAGGCTTCGTTTGCAATTCAGCTTTGGAAAGGCAGACAGCGTGTCTCCAAAAATAGCATCTTTTGATTCCATTTCTCAAAATGCTGATGGGGGAGGGGGAGGAAGGGAGGCAGTGGGGTTGACTGACTGACAGGTGCACCTTCTAATCATAGGGCAATTTTTCCCAGGGGCTCTCCAATGGGACCATGAGATGGCCACTGTTCCAAAACTATTAAATTTCACTATGAAAAAAGCCTTAAACTGGTTTTCAATCACTTTAACACCGTAGCCCCTTCACCTATCCTTTGGAAACTTTGTAGGTTTCTTGCCTGGAGATACCACTATGATGTCTGCCATTTTTATACAAATTGCCCAAAAAACCATGGGATAAGGAAGGGGAAGCACATCACCACACCACCCCCAAATTTGAGGACTCCCACATAAACCACTGCACCTATCATTCTGAAACTTTGCAGATTACTTACGTAGGACCTTCTCTATAATCTGCCTGTCATTTTCAGAAGAATATGTATTAGTTGTGTGAGGGACTGGAAAGTGGAAACAGATCAAATGAGCATGCATCCGCCTTGATGAGCACACATGTCCACCAGAGGGCAGTCTCACTCTAGCAAATTAACACACCAGAAAGTCCTACATAATGTAAGGATGTAGCTCACTTTTAGAATGAACCAACAGAACCCATCTTGGCTAGAAAACAGTAAGCTGAATGTGTTCACTCCCTGCCTCTGTAAGGCAGGAAAACATAGACAGATGGAACTGCTCAGCAGCTCTGTCATGTACTGTATGCAAGGTTAGGTCTAGTATTTGCATGATGTGCAAATGTCTCAAAGGAAAAGGAGGGGGTAAAATTAAGCAAGGTACAGTATGTATGTCTCATACAGTGACTGGGTTCAGACAACATGCTAACCCACACTCAAGGGTTGAGTATGGGTTGAGTGTGGGTTGTCATTGAACCATGGGTTGTTGTTGAAACATGGGTTATTGTGCTGTCTGAACCCAGCAGAGATAACTAACCATGGTGAACAACCCACAGTTCACAGCCCAACAAGAAACCATAGCTTCTCTTCATGGGTTGTTCGTGTTTAACAAGCCATGGTTTGTTAGTGCAGCTGGGTTCAGACAACACAATAACCCATGTTTCAACAATAACCCATGGTTCAACAACAGCCCACACTCAACCCATACTCAACCCTTGAGTTTTGGTTAGCGTGCTGTCTGAACCCAGTCATAGAGTGATACATTTCTAGAACATGGCCAATGACTTTGAATGCTCCAGTTGTTCTAAATAGATTTTCTTAACATGAGTAGTTAAGACCGCCATCCTCACCAAGCACCTTCTTTTGATGTGCAAATGCTTGCAGGAGGAAGAGCCATCTAGGTCTTTGAAATGAGATATGACCCTCAGGCCATAAGTGGTTCTCAACCGCTGCTTTAGGAGCACCCAAGATGCCTACAAAATAACAGCCGATTGATCAAGAAAGGCAGGAGACACAGGGAGAGTCCAGCTCTGTAACAGTAGCTAGAGCAACTAATCCCCCATCTTCCTCCCAGCTAGAAAACTTCACCTTGCACACCTTAAGTGCTTGACAAGATTTTGGAGAATCTCACGGGATTGGAGAGCTATCAAAAAGCGAGGGAGGAGTGAAAACCCAGCTAAATAGCTGTAGACCAGTGATGGCGAACCTTTTTGAGCCCGAGTGCCCAAACTGCAACACAAAACCAACTTATTTATTTCAAAGTGCCAACACTGCAATTAAACCTGAATTCCGAGGTTTTAGTTTTAGAAAAACAACTCATACAGTTGTCCGAACTAATTAACATCTTTTGTCTTAAAAGAAAAACACAATAACAGAGCTTTCAATGATACAGTTTTTTGTTGAAAAAAAATCAACTCAAAAAATTATTATAGTACTACATTGTACACATAGCTTGAAGGGAATTTATACAAACTTTTAAAATAATTAGGCACATGTATTTTTTGATAAGGGATTCTCAACTTGTAATATGATTACCGGTATATGCCAGACTGAAATTGGGTCATTCCATGTAAAATCAACCAAAAAAATTTGAAAAATTTACCTCACCATCTGCGATTTTTTAAAAAACTGGCATACTGGTAGACCAGCATGAGAAATGAACATACACCAAATTATAGGTCATTGTACCTCATGGTGCAAAAGTACAGTGTGCTCAAAAAATGCCCAAAACACGATTTTTCAGCATTTGTGACTACACAAAAAGTATCATAACTTCCTTCAGAATTGGCCTAGAAAGTAAATCATGGTGTCATATGAAAGCTCTCGAACTACCCTTTTATTTGATATGAACACGAAGCATGCATGTGAAATAAAATATTCAAGGACATAGTTTCTTCAATTTGACCTTGAATTCCAAAAAAACCAAATGTTTTTTTTTTGCTGATTTTTTTCCTCAGATAACCCATGTTTACCTTGAGTATATGTACCGATTTCCAGAATGGGGTTCTGAACAGTTCAGAAGATGTGAATGTTCTTATACATGTACAGTACCTCCCTACAATAACTTCACCCCCTTATACACACTTAAAACAGATTTTTTTGGAGGGAAATTAAACTTAAGCCCGCCCTCTCCCTTCCGGAGCTTCCGGGGCCTTCAGGTTGAAACCAAACCAGGCATGGGTAGGCCTCAAACCTTCACAGAGATTTATCTCTTTGGATGTCTACATTAAATCAAGCTTTATTCACAGATTCTGATAAGAAAGAAAAAGGCAGGCCTGAAGCCATGACAAGTGCCGACCCCACTTCTGTTGCAATGCGTTCATGACTTTTCATGAACACCATTCCTGCACACCATTTCTACAGGTAGCATAACTAAGATCTATTATTTCCCTGATGGTGCAGCATCACAGTATAAAAACGGTAAAAACTTCAACAACTTAAGTAAGCATAAGTCAGATTTCGGTATCGATGCAGAATGGCACTTCTTTGCCACATCGCATGGAAAAGGGCCTTGTGATGGTTTGGGTGGCACTGTGAAAAAGTCAGCTGCTCGAGCAAGTTTGCAGCATCCGTATGAAAAACAAATTATGACCCCTCATCAACTCTTTGATTGGGCAAAGGAGGACATCACACAGGTTGCATTTCAATGCACCACAAGTAAAGATTATGAACGGGAAGAAAAGCTTCTGAAATGTCGCTTTGAGAATTCAAGACGATTCCTGGGACACAGAAAATTCACGCTGTAATTCCATTAACAAAACACACTGTTGCTACTAAAAGATATTAATTTCAGTGCGAATCCAGAAAAGAGACAGTAGTGACTATTAAAGAAGGAGAACTGGAATTGCAAGAAATTCGAGGATTTGTTGGTGGTTAGGTTGTGTTTTACAAACAGATGATCAGAGAGCAGAAGTGTTAGTGAGCTTTCTTTATCCAGCTGGACCAGCAAAATCATTTATGTATCCAGATAAGATGTCCTATGGATACCATCTTCAGATGTTTTGACAAAACAAAGTTGATCCTTGTTGCCCAACAGGGCACTTCTATACAC
Organism: Shinisaurus crocodilurus; assembly: GCA_021292165.1. Taxonomy (NCBI): domain Eukaryota; kingdom Metazoa; phylum Chordata; class Lepidosauria; order Squamata; family Shinisauridae; genus Shinisaurus; species Shinisaurus crocodilurus. The sequence goes on along the minus strand of CM037876.1, from coordinate 138,087,445 downwards.
TAACAGACAAAGAGTGTCAAGCAGCAACTTCAAGACTAGAAACTACTGTTATGAAAAGCTCCTTAATTTAGGACTTGTTAACAAAATGTTAGCAAGTAATATTTGAACTGCATAAAAACTGATCAGCATATATAAAAGTAAAATGGAAAATCTCATCTATGCACAATAATGGTTTTTCAAGCCCACATCTAAGTACCGTAAATCAAAATAACTATGTTAGTAAGAGTCCCATTTTGAAATCAAGTACATGTTTCCAGGGATGTTAAACGTTATTTAAAACAAAAGGAGTTTTTTTGTCATTATTCAAGGTCAAACTTCTGTATATTTATTTGAAAAAAATAAAATGAACATGTTTTCCCCAAGCATACTGGTGAGTACCTTTTTTAAAGTACATATTTTAAACCTCATTCTTCTGAAAACAATAGGCCCTGCAACTTATTTTTTAATAAGCAGGACAAGTTCACCAAATCTTAAGCAATTTGCTTTCAGTTGGAAATATTCTTTGATTGATTTCATACCAGAATGACCACCCAGAGGAAGTATCATTATTCTACACAAAATGTCAGAAGTATGCTATTGTGAAGAATACCTAATTTAGAACTGCACAATTATGACAGGGTAGCTTGTACTTGAGCACAATGTTTTATTCAAAACCTAAGTGATAATGCATATTTTCTTAAGATACGTACAGTGAGATAGCAATTCATATGAACTATGACACATACACACAGAGCGCCCCAAAAGATGTAACTCGTTTTCTCTTAAGAACCCCATTTTGAAAATTGGTACATGTATTAAGCACTGTCAGATGAAATACTAAAACAAAAATCATGGAGAAAAAAAAATAGTTTTTGCAGAATTCAAGGTCACATTTTACTATTTGACCTTGAATATATATTTATTCCAAAAAACCACTTATGTTACATATCAAAGAGCATTTCAAAGGCTTTTCATCAACACCATGATTAACCTTCTAGGTTCTGTAGAACTGGAATTACTGTAATTTTAATGATGTCCGACACACAAAAATTAACATTTTTCTTCCTATTTTTGATTGCCATATCTCCAAAAGTTTTTGTCCTAGAAGTCTAATTTTTGGAGCAGCTTATTTTCTCAGCAGACCCAACAAGTTCACCAAGTTTTTTCAAAATCAGTGACGGTCAGGTAAATTCATTGGTTGATTTTACATGGAATGACCCAATTGTATGGGGCAAGCTTTACCCCGGGACCTTTCCCTGCTTCTACAGGTGTCGGATTAGTAAAAGTAAAAGTCAACCTGTACTAGGATGAGCAAGATAAACAAGAAAACTAAACGTGCTTAACACATTTTAAACACTTTATGTCTTGGACTGCAAACACTGCATTAGGTAAAAGTTTGCATTGGGCATGCTTTTGCATAATTAATGTGATTTTTGCTATTGCATGCATGCTGAGAATTTGTCAAACCTTGGCTCATACTCCGTTAGTTTGAGAGCAACACATGCAGCACTCAGGTCAACTGTTAGGGCTTTACATCCAAGCCATGCTCTGTGCATCATTCTTCAAAATCTTTTAAATGTGATAACAATGTAGAAAAGAATTCTGCAGTTAAGGTTTATTATGGATATTTTAGTTAGGAAGAATATTTTGTGGGTAGAAATAGAAACGCAGGAAATAGAAATGGGGATGGAAAAAATTTTATTTTCAAAAAAAAGTATTACTAGTGTAAAAAGAATAGAAAATCCCTTCCTGAAAAATATGGTAGGGATTTGGAATATGGTAGGGATTTTGGAACAGACAGATCTTTATACCAGGGATATCACCGTTAACTCCAGTTGTAGCAATGGAGGACTTTCCAGTAAATGCACAGCATTGGGAGGCAATATTTAGGGAAAATAAGGTTATCAAATTAATGGATTGGATGGGAAAAATTGAGACTAGACAACAAATATTGGAAATGATTGGGCCAGATAGAATTTCGTGGTTAAATTTAATGCAATTAGATCAGTGGACTAAGAAATGGAAAAAGAAAAACGAGTATGAGAGGGAGTTTACTGGATTTGAAAAGAAAGTGTTGTCTAGAGAACTTATAGAAGGGAATGTTTCTTCTAGAGGGTTAACTAAGGAGATATATAAAATGATGCAGAGGATTGAAGCGAAAAAAGACAACCTTAAGATGATGTGGGAAATGGAGTTTGAGGAGGAGATATCAAATGCGGGGTGGAGAAATATTTGGGGCAGACGTATATTAAGAAATATGTCGGTAAGGATAAAAGAGAATTTTTTAAAAACTGTTTGGAGATGGTATTTGACTCCAGTAAGATTAAATAAAATAGATAGTAATTGTGCTCCATTGTGTTGGAGAGGATGTCAGGAACTTGGTACTTATGCTCATATGTGGTGGAGCTGTAAAAGTGTATTGGATTTTTGGAATAAAATTTTTGGAGAAATTTCACTAATTATTGGCATTAATGTGGAGGTCTGTCCAAAATTAGCATTGTTATCAATAACGGAGAAACTTTTGTGCTCACAAGAGAAAAAGGAACTAATTGTAAGTTTATTAGCGGCAGGGAGATTATTGATTGCAAGGAATTGGAAAGTTCAACATCAGTATTTAATAATAGACTGGTATAAAGAGGTTTGGGATATTGCTTTAAATGATAAACTAACATGTAGTATTAAATGTAAAAGGGGACAATTAAAGAAAAATAATTTTAAGGAAATATGGGGGTCATGTTTAGATTATGTTTTAGTAAAGGGGAAAGGGAGTAAGCCATGTCATGATATGATGTATTTTTGGAATATAGATTAATAATGGATTATGTGGATAGAATTGGTTTTGGCCCCGGGATGACGGGTGCACTTGTAGTGTATGATTTGTAGGTTTATGGTTTTTTTTTGTGTATGTGTGTTCTTTAAAAATAAATAAAAATTATTATAAAAAAAAGAAAGAAAAAAAAAAGAAAAGAATTCTGTAACAGGAATTCTAGAATAAAATCATTCTGTTCCACACTGTGAGAAAGAACAAAATCATTAGTGTTTTGCAGAAGGGGACAGTCTTTTCGCGATCTGGTGACCAATGGCTCGAGTGCCCACAGAGAGGTCCCTGGTGCCAGCTGTGGCACCCGTGCCATAGGTTCGCCATCACTGCTGTAGACTGATCAGCAGTAGATGAAGGAACTGAACATCATAGTCTCCGCTACTGCTGATAAACTTTATATTACATTCTCTTGAAAACTGTAATAGCTATTGCAAAAATTCTTGTTCCTCTACCTATTGGGTCTAATTAATGCAATAATTACACTAAAATCTGAGAGTTGGGTGAAATCCCCATTAAGTTAAAGCTTAAATCTTTGACTGTATGACAACAAATGTACACTCAGTAGTGTTGATGATAGCACAAACAATTTGACATTGACAAGGTGGTTAATACCATACCTATAGTTAGCTGTATGGATTGAGGGATGAAAGAATCTGTCAATTTTGGTTTCACTCAGTTTCTCATTTTTCCCATTTAAATTTGATTCATCCCGAACTTTGAAAATTTCTCCAGTCTTAAGTTTGGCCCATCCCAAATGTTGAGATTTTTTAAAAAAAATCTGCATGAAAATTCATAAGTACTTTTGTGCACGTCTCCTAACATATGCATTTTTGTAAGCATTTTGTCTAATATACACATTTGTCGCAAACAATTTTCCTAATATAATGCCTTTTTGAATGTTATTTTCCCCAATATATGATTTTTTGTTTGTTTTTTACTGATAGCAAAATTTGGAGAAGTATGAATTTTGAAGGATAAATGAGTTCTGGTTCTTAAACTGGTTCAAAAGTAATATTTGTTTTGACCCTTAGACTCTTGGACTTGCATGTTTTCCTAGAAATAATTTATGGATAATAAACACAATTAAGCAGATCTCCTGTTAACTTTACAGGCTCTTACTTCCTGTCTATACCGGGGTCCGTAGAGGCGAGGTTTTTCAGATGCTGAGAAGGAAGGACTCAGTCATTTTGCACTCAACACAGTCGCTTTATAAAAAGATGCTCATAGACTATACTTTAAACATTTATTAACTGATTGAGCAGTGTAAAAAGGACAATTTGCCATGGGAGGAGAAAACAGCAGAAGAACTGAAAGTTATGCTGATCTCCCAGGCGGCAATAGAAGGAGCTGCACCCTCTAGCCCTAGTGTAGCAGGACCCCAAACAAAAGAATGGGAGCTCCGTGAACAGGAACTATGGCTAGTGACATAGCAGAAGGAAGAAGAGACCAGGACCAGGTTAGAGTGGGAATGGCTCCGACTGCAACAGGAGCAACTTAAAGCCCAGCAGGAGCAACTTAAGGCCCAGGAAGAGCAACGCAGACATGAGGAAAAGCTGCACCAGAAGAAAACCTAGAGACAGGGGGAGAAGAGATAGTAGACATCTTAGACCACTGGTTAAAAAAGTGCAATCCAGACCAGCTAAGATGGTCAGAACAACTCAACCTTGAGGACAAGAAGAGAATACTGTCAGTGGTAACAGAATTTTCTGATGTCTTTCAGAACAGACCAGGGAAAACAGATTTAGCTGTACACAGCATTGATACAAGAGACAATCACCCCATAAGGTCACTCCCTTATCGGGTAAATAGAAAGGTGCTGGGAGACATACGCAGGGAGGTAGAAGAGATGTTAAGGTTAAGAGTAATCAGACCCCCTTTGAGCCCCTGGTCTGCCCCACTGGTCCTGGTAAAAAAATCAGATAACACCATCAGGTTCTGCATTGATTTCAGAAAATTAAACTCGATAACCAAGCCCGATGCATATCCCATGCCACGAACTAATACCCTTTTAGATCAGTTGAGAGCTGCTAAAATCATTTCCACTCTTGATTTGTGCAAGGGGTTTTGGCAGATGAGCTGAGCCTAGATAAAGCTGCCAAACCCAAAACAGCGTTTGTCACACCTGATGGGTTATTCGAATGTGAGTTTCAGTTCACCCAACAGAAGTTAAGTATTATTTCTCCTGTTCAAGGTCACATGGTTATAACCTTCCAATCCTGGGAGGGCTTTATTTGTGTGAGGTGTGGTCAGCTAGAGCCAGAGAGAGACTGACTGCAGAAGAGAGAGGTAGACTGAAGTTAAGTTAGAGAACCTTGTGTTATTTGTCTGTTTAATTTTATCATACTTGCTTTTGAATTATAACTGCTCTATTGTGTAAATACCCTAATGTAATAAGTAAACTGTTGTTGTTTAACCCATGTTGTTGGAGTGACTTATTCACCACGCCTGAAGCCTATTCCCATGCTACTGGAAACAGGCAAAGGATTTGATCTCCTGGAACGGGAGAAGCTTTGAGAAGAGGCAGAGATCTTCCAAAGGCAGGTCAAGGGGTCCCTGCAGTAGCGGAACCTTGACACCCCTCAATGAGTGTCAGCTGTGTGGGGCACACTTCAGCTGTGCAAATGTAGCCATGGTTTGAACAGGGAGTGCTAAAAGAGGTGGGCATGCATTTTTCCAGCTGAGAAATTGTGAAATTCACACATACACCCATGAATCTTTGTAAATCGCCCAGAGAGCCTTTGGCTATTGGGCGGTGTAGAAATGTAATGAATGAATTAATCAATGAATGTATTTCAGCTCAGCCCTACATGAATTACGCTGCAGATATCAACTTGAGAATTCACTGCAGAGTGCAAACTGCAAAGTTAAATGAAAGGAAAAACTGGAATACATTCTGCAAGGCTGGTGTGGGTGTAAAGAATGGATTAAATTTTGTCTGCCACGGATATTATTGGCATTCCTATTCCAACCACTGTAAATTGCTAACACATCTTGAGACTTGATACCTGATAGTGCATAAAGAAATGCATCACGTAGTCATAAATCTTTTCGGCAATACTGCCCTCTGGTCGCCAGGGAAACAGCACAAATTCAATGCCAAGAAGCGGCACTAGTATGAGGCTGGCTCTCGCAGCCTTCATGTAGATGGTGGATGATTCCCCCTGGTGGGTGACTTTTAGCTGGGTTATGACAACTCACATGATGTTCAACAAGAAAAAGAGATTCACCTATAAGGAAAGGAAATTTCCTGGCAAGCTAATTTTTGTAAATATATATTACAAAATTTACATCTAAGGTAATTTTGTAATACAAACACTAAGGCAAACCTGCAGGCACATACCTAGGGCAGCCCGGTGTCTTCCTTTCTACCAGACTACCTGCTATTTTAAGGGCTGCCCAGGAAAGCACCAGCAGTTGGATCCTCATCGGTTAATATCACAGTGTGAGCATCCTGAGTTTCTGATGGAACTTTGAGAGAATTGTACACTTTTCCTTTGAATCTGTACTAATACTGTAAACATCACTTCTTAATTTTTTTAAAACTAAAAAGCCCCAAATGATTTAGCTCTAAAGCCCTTGACAATTTTCCTTTTCTTTCTCATTTCCAGCTCTGTTATATCCTTTTTTAGGTGGGATTACTAGAACTCTACAGTAATACCTTGGATTGCCAGTAACTTGGTTTGAGAGCGCTTTGCAAGAGAAGCAAATTTTTTAATTTTTATTTATTTTCTTTGGACTTGATATACAAGCGACGTCTTGCAATACAAGTACTGTAGTACAGCTTAAATTAAAAATCTCTGTACAGATTTTTTTTGGGGGGGATTTTGTTTTGATATAAGAGTGTTTTGGATTACAAGCACGTTTCCGGAACAAATCCAAGGCATGACTGTATACAGTATTCTCAATAGTGGCTGCAATATACTTTTAGGGCGCAATCCTATGGCGATGGCCATAAGCCCCTGAACTCGGAGGCTTGCAGTCATCCAATGCAGAGGAGAAGGAGTAGTGGAGGTGATCTCTGCCTCCCTGTCCTCCCACCCTGCATTTTCTGCTAGATGGGCTTTTTTCACCTGTTTAGCTGGAGCGTCTCGAAGGGGGAGGGAAGGAGGCTGGAGAGGCAACAGGATAGCTTGCATCCTGGCCTCTCCAGTTTCCTCACCTCCTCGTCCCCTCCTCCCTCTCCGAGGTTGCTTTCCCGACTTTGAAGAGCAGCTGGCACGGTTCTTTCCATGACGGCTGTGAGGGGGCGGGGGCGCCCCCCCGGAACTCCAATTCCCAGCTCTGAGGTTGGAGCGCAATCTCTGACCCTGTATGTGGGAATCTGAAATATCCTATGCCGGCTGGGGGATACTGGAAGTTGTAGGACTCTTTTCTGTCTAAACATGCATAGGATTGCACCCTTATGTTTTAACTGAAATGTTCACAATGTATATTTCTATGCTTTGTATGTGTTATTGTTTCTTGTTGTGTAAGTCACACTGGGCACAAATTGCTGTGGAAAAGCAGGATACAAATTTAATAAATGATAATTCCTTAGTGATCTTATTTTCCTAGTTGCCTTTTCAGGAAAAGTAATGAAAAAATTATATGCTATAATAAAATTACAAATTATGTTACGATGTGTGCCATTTTATTTTCAATCTCTTTCCTCATAAATTCAGTCAGTAGCTAGGACCCCATCTCAACCACCCCATGCAAGTGTGGAAACAGCTTTCGTGTCAACACAAATTGTGATATTTTATTCTGCCCCCTCTATTTTGTTTCTTTGTGTGTGTGGGGGGGGGGTTGGAGGAAAGGGCTGCAAGGAGGAGGAGCTGAACATCCCCACCCCCATGGCCAAATGCAATGCCATGTGCAGAGCTTTGAATCTCAGCCACCACTGAGTTTGACTTTTTCACTGCAACAACACTGATGTGATGCATGTATCAGTATCCAAATGTCCTACAACAAACTTCCAAATTCAAATGTAGTTGAATTTTCACATTCATGTTTGTGATGTGGTGAGTTCTGGGTTCTAATGCACACACAGTGGAATACTAGATTGTTCACAAATACATGGAAAAATCAGGATCATCTTAAAAAATGCATACCAATAGAGCAGTGCAAATAGGTCCATGGATGATATATAATAGATGAGTTGTTGAGCTGATCCAGCAGCTGCAGGAAAAGAAATTAGAGTTAGAGAAGAAGAACTATTTCTTGTCTCTCTCCTAATAACTCCTTTAAAGAAATGATTGTAAAGGTAGCAGGGGGGATTATTATTATCATCATCATCATCATCATCAAATTTCTTAGTTGCTGTTCTCTTAAAAAAGACCCAAGGTGACCTACATCAAAATTATTAAAACATACTGAATATAAAATAGCCCAAAACAATTTCCATTAAATTACCAAACCAATAAAACAACTCAAACATCAATACAGAATAAAAAGCTCATCATATGCCACCCTGAGTGCCATTTTTGGTAGAAAGGCAGGGTATAAGTCAAATAAATAAATAAATTCTGTTGAATGCCTGGGAGTAGAGGAAAGTCTTGACCTGGTGTCGAAAAGATGATAGTGTTGGCATCAGGTGGGCCTCACTGGGGAGAGCATTCCATAGTCAGGGGTCCTCACTGAGTGTTCCACAATTGGGGGGCCACTTTGTTGCAGTCTTGCAAATCTCTCTTGGAGGATGGAATGAAAGCTGATGGAATGAAAGATGCCTGACAATCCTGAAACACACGTGGAATGGATTAAACAAAATACGTGCATCCCACTGTCAAGTATTGCAGTCCTGAGTCATAAAAGGCTTCCTAGGTCAAAACCAGCACCTTGAATTGGACTTGAAAATGTACAGGCAGCTAGTGCAAATGGGCCAGAATCGGTGTTATATTCTGAATGGTCTGAACACTCTTCAAAGGCAGCCAGACATAGAGTACATCGTAGTAATCTAACCTTATTACCTTTTACTTTTGGCTTGTCATTGAAATAGAAGCTCCTTGCTACAGCATGTATGCAGGCAGGAATCAATGGGAATCCTGTGAACAGGAAATTATGTATTTCTTATTAAGAATCCTAAACAGCAAAATGGAGTTTTATTCATTCAGCCCAAAGAACCTAAATTTATATCAGGAACAAAAACAAATCCTTGTGAGGGTGCTATGCTTTAAACTAGATTAATGTGAATGTCCTAAATTTTGATTAAAAACAGACAGACTTGATATTCCAAGTTGTACAACATACATCCTCATGAACAGTATAAGGGTTCAGAGGAGGGCAACAAGGATGATAAAGGGACTGGAAACAAGGCCCTATGAGGAGAGACTGAAAGAACTGGGCATGTTTAGCCTTCAGAAGAGGAGACTGAGGGGAGATATGATCGCACTCTTCCAGTACTTGAAGGGATGTCACACAGAGGAGGGCCAGGATCTCTTCTCGATCATCCCAGTTTGCAGGACATGGAATAATGGGCTCAAGTTACAGGAACCTAGATTCCACCTAAACATCAGGAAAAAATTCCTGACTGTCAGAGCAATAAGACAATGGAATCAACTACCTAGGGAGGTGGTGGGCTCTCCCAATCTGGAGGCATTCAAGGCACAGCTGGACAGCCATCTGTCAGGGATGCTTTGACTTGGATTCCTGCATTGAGCAGGGGGTTGGACTCGATGGCCTTGTAGGCCCCTTCCAACTCTACTTTTCTATGATTCTATGTTTCTCTGCCTCTAACCCAAGGCGTCAGAGAAGTATAATGCCAGTGGGCACAACAGGACACAGAGTTTGGTCCCAACCAAGTACTTACAGAGCAATCGTATGGCCCCTAGACAGTGTCTAGAGGGCCATAGGGTCATTCGGAGGCCCAGCTCTGCGTCCAGGAAACATCTCCGACCTCGAAGGTGTGACTCTGTGCATAGAATGCCCTGCCCACCCCCTTACGGCCAGCACAGAAAGAACTGCACAGGCTGTTTCTCCGAGGTCATAAGAGCGACCTCAGAGATGGGGTTTAGGGGGTGTTCCAGGGGGGCAGGGAGGGGAGGAGACAGGTGCTGTTAAGATACAACATATCCTGGCGGTGCTGCAGCCTCCTTCCCTCCCCCTCCGATGCCCTGCAGTTAGATGGCCAAAATCTGCAAACTGCTTTGCAGAGCGGGAGGAACATGGAGACAACCTTTGCCTCCATGCTCCTCCCACCCTGCATGGGATGCCCGTAATCCTCCAAGTTTGGAAAGTTATGGGCAGCCTCACTAGATTAGTGTACTGAACCTGAGACCAAGGAGCCCAGTGGTACATGTGCAGCATGCATATTTGCAGGAAGCAGATACATTCATACAGAGCACCCCATTTTAAAAAAACCCACCTGTTGTTTTAATTTTAATAAGGATTCAATGCAGTTCATTAATTTTTCTACAATTGGGAGGAAGAGGAGAAAGAGAAAAATAGCATACAGAAGGTAATACCACATTAACTGCTGTTTCTTTCCAAATTCATTTACCACAATGAGAGTGTGCAGGTAAATGCCTTCACAGAGCATCCAGAAGTAATTGCAAGCCATTAAATAAAAGTGGAAGAACTGGGCCACTTTGCATCCAACCTAACGGGAGTTGGGAGAAAGAACATAGGCTTTATATACATAATTCAGATCTATGTAATGCATATATGTACATCACATATGGGCCATTCACAGACTGCAAGCCACACGTGGCCTGCAGCCTCCCACCCTAGCTGATTCACCTCCCGCCTCAGCTACCAAGCTGATTAGCACTGAGAACAGCTGAGGAGAGCACTGATCTGTGCGCTTCTCAGCTGTTTCCAACACTAGTCAGCTAGACAGGAGAGACAACCTTTGCAATCCCATCACATGACTCCCCCCCCCTGCTCTGTGTCTGTGTGTAGTTATGCGTGCCTTTGTGCATGTTTTTAATAGCACAATGGATTCAAATGAATTTGGATTTCTATGAATCCGAGTTTTTAATGTCTTATTTCACCTTCAGCATTTATTGAGTCTTAATGTCTTGCCAGCTAAGCAATGGAAGGCCGAGGGGGCACCATGACTGGGCTGTGCTTAGGGCATCAGCTGGCCTTAATCCGGCCCGGATCGGCATGCATGTCTTCGTGCAGAGTTTGCCTTCTGTGAAATACATTTCTACTGATGCTGAAAGTTTAGTGTGATGGGGCTCAGACCCCCACCCCTTGTCTTGTACTCATTCTTTGGCACAGGTTACTCCTTCATTGTGACTAGCCACGCCTCCCACAGCAGCTGTTTTGTGGGGGCGCTCAGGACAGTTTCTCAGATTGCCGAACATGGCTACAGGCCCCCAAAGGTTGCCTGTCCCTGCATCCAAGCAACGCCTCAGCATTAGTCGCTGTACTGTGGAAGCAACTGAGCTTCAGGGAGGCAAAAATCAGACAGACAAGGTGCTGGAGTTCCCATACAGCCTACACAATTTTTTTTAGAATTTCCTATTTTATAATTTTATTTTTGTAATTTTATCCTGGAAGACAATCTTAGTCACAAGTGATCGCCTACTACTACTACTACAGTTAAACGAGGCCTACAAGGCCACGCAGCAGTCTTTAGCACCAGGGTGAGAGTGCTGGAGGTATTCGAGGTATTTACGGTGAGCTCTCCATCTCGCCCATCGTGGTCAAGGTTCAGTACCACTGGCAGTGTCTAGCAACCACTGTCTTTCACTTACAGACACATGATTTCCCTGACGATTAGCCATTTTAGAATTAGCAGAGTGCTGGAAGGTTGGGCAGATAGTCTTACTTCCTTGTATTAACAAGCGCCATCAGTTACAACTACAGTCCTAAGGCCCATTCTGCCAATCCTGGCTCTATCACAGAAATTGAAACTGTTGTATCTCATGTTATTATCAAATGTGTGCTGAGGAATAATCAGGACAGCATGAACGTAACGTAAGAGCTTGTATGAACAAGTTCTAGTATCATCACACATCATTTCACTGATGATACATTTCTTATTTAGAGTGCAATCCTATACATATCTACTCAGAAGTAACCTCCACAGAGTTCAATGGGACTTACTCTTAGGTAACTGGATTACAGCCTGTTTCTATCCCTGGAATGTTGCTTCTTATGAAGCAGTAAAACAACCAAAGATTTTGTCCACTTACTGGATTAGCTGCAACCAGCTGTTGGTTGTTGGCAACTCCCGTCAGACAAATAAGTGCAACGATGGAGTTGCAAACAAAAGAAAAAAAGAGCTGTTTGTGCAAAGTGATCCTCTGGGATCCTGAAAGTAAACACACAATAGAAAATTAATGTGGGTGGTCAAGAGATTTCCTGCTGATTTCTTGCCTTTGCACAAGTAGCACAAAATAATGACTTGATAGCAAAAATAATCTTTTGGGGGGGACGGGACTGAAGTTTAGTCTTTCTGTTGTTGTTTTACAAAAGTACATCTATAGAAGACAAGTAGCTGGAAGCAAGCCAGGAAAGTGAAGAAAGATGGGATAATAAGGTCTCTGAACTCCTCCTGCAAGCAATGCAGTATAATTCCCAGCTTAGTTCAAAAATGCATCTGGCTGAGGAAGGTCCCTGAGAAATGGTCCATGCGGCTGTCGGCCATCTGGCAGGTGAGCTACCACATGCTGGAGGGGCAGGTGGAGATCAACGAATATCCCAGGATACAGGAATGGAGACAGCATCTTACCTCAAGGGGGGCAACCAAAAACCACAAAACTATAGGTCTCCCAGGAGCTAACTGTTGAACAGGCTCCATGATGAGACTCCTTAGTACACGACCACATAGAACTGTCCTGCCTCTTTCTTTTTGACAGGGGGGCTGCATAATCATTTGATAAAGGTATCAGTAGTGACCCCAGCATGGACATGCACGCACCCCCAGTACCAAATTGCTTCATATACTGGTCTGTTGCCTTCTCCCAGTACCAATATGGTCCAAGTGCTGCAAAATAAGAATTAACTAGCAAGCTCATACATGCCAAGCTTCCTTGAAGAGCCAGTGTGGCGTAGTGGTGAGAATGTTGGACTGGGACTCAGGAGATCCAGGTTCTAGTCCCCACTCGGCCATGAAACTCACTGGGTGACTTTGGGCCAGTCACTGACTCTCAGCCTAACCTACCTCACAGGGTTGTTGTGAGGATAAAATAGAGAGGAGGAGGAGGATTATGTAAGCCACCTTGGGCTCCTTGCAGGAAAAAAGGCGGGGTATAAATATAATAAATAAATAAATATGCTCCATTTCATGCTCTCTGCCCAAAAATGATTAAAATGCCAATTCCCGTGTTTGCAACTGGTCAATGGGGCTGGGGAAACGGAGAGGTGATCTCAGGCCAGTTGTAGAGGACATCTGTTAACTCCATCTGTATCCAAGCATCCCTACTGCAGTCACAGCAGGTGGAGAAAAACTTCACCCAATTATAACAGTTCGTAGTGAGGATATTCCTGATCCTTTAGAGAAAGGAGAGCAGCTAACGTTCATATTCAGTCATAACTAAAAAAAGGCTAGGCCCTCTGGAGTAGCCAGATGAGTCTTCAGTAGCCCTATCAGCCCCCCAGCTACTCTCTCTACATATTAACTTGTTATATTCAACATTTATTGACTGACAACCAGCACCCAACATTTCTGGATACCAATGGAGTTAACAGATGTTCTCGAGAACTAGCCTGAAATGGCCTCTTCATTTTCCCTGTTCCATCTACAAGCAGTAAACATGGGAGTGGGCATTTTAGAGAAGAAGATCATGACATGGAGATAGAGAGACTGGGGTGACATGTGGCAAAGAGGTCCTCCCAGAGGCCTCCGCTGCCATTTTTATGTACCTGTTTGGACCATTAGGTCTTTTGGCGCCTCCACTGAAGGAAGCTAGGTGGATAGCTACAAGAGAGAGGGGCTTCTCAGTTGTGGCACTCTTCTTACGGAATGCCCTCTCCAAAGAGGTTCATCTAATGCCTATGTTGTTATCTTTTTGGTACCAGGCAAAGACTTCTCTTTTCTCCCACACATTTTAGAGCCCTAGTTCTAGATTCTTTATGTTTGTTTTATCTATTCCTCTGCTGTTTGTATTGTATTGTATTCTTTTAAACATTTGTACTGTGCTCTATCTTTCTAATTATTTGTATAGTACTCTAGTCTTTTCACTGTTCATAATCCACCGAGGGAATGTTGGTTAATGGGCAGATTGAAAGTATAATGATAAATGGATATTCTTCAGAATGCCCAAGGGAATGATGCCATGAGACCATATAGTGTCATTCCCAGTCAGCATTCCACTGATTACCACTACCAGAATTCCACCTGCTGGGGACAATGCTGCAAGATCAAGTAGTGCCATTCCCAAGGGGATTCTGAGGACTGCTGCCACCACTATGGCAAAACTGGGAGCTAGGGCTAAAAGTGAGGGGGAATGGCCAAAAACATAAACCCTCCTCTTTTGCCACCAGTTCTTTCAAAAACTGGGCTTGAAAGTTCTCAAAGAAGAAATAGTTGTAGCTTCATCTATATTGCCTCTGAGAATCACTGTATTCCTATTTAAAATATAGCAATCATTTCAAAATGTGCATGTATATGCATCAATCAGCCTATGCACCTTTTATGCAAATCTGTATCCTCTTTTTGTGATACATTCCATCTCTTTAGGCAATGCATAAGTGGCAAACCTACTGTGGCATAAGAGAGAAAAGTTGTTGCTGCCATTCCAGTTTGGTGAACCCAGAAGGGCAATATGTTGTCCCACTCAAGCTGTTCACACTGGCACCACCACGTACACACTGGCAACCTAACTTGACTTTATTATGACTGGATTAGGCTTACCGCATGGCCCTCTGTTTCCGACTGTTTCTTTGGCATGACCTGGTGTGTTTAGAGTCCTTTTACTGGCATGTCACAGAATTCCTGTACCAGATCCTGCCCAGATTCGCAACATCCAGTGGCTCAGCCTTGCCAAGGATATGCACAACCCAGCTGCTGACAACTTCCTACTCTCTAAGTCCTGGGCTGCTCCTCATGTGGGTCTAGGGCAAAGTGCCCCATCGTTCAAGCTGACAGTATAGACCTAATGCTTGGGATAGAGGAAGCAGGACATGGTACAGCAGCTTGCAGCTTTAGCAATGCAGCCTCATGCAGCAATATTATTCTGTCTGACAACAACCAACGTAGTAATTCAGTAATAATATATTAGTGAATGCAAAAGTAATGGAAAGTGAAAGATCTGTGATTTACAAATTAAGCTGCTCATGTGTGAACTGAAAAGCCTCATGTCACAATGTGTATTACTATTAAACTTAAATGCATCAAGGAAACTTTTAAATGACAGCCATAGTTGTTTCTGTGAACATCATCTAGGGATGTATGAGAAAATTGTTTCAGTTCATTTTTCATCAGGATTTACCCAGTTTGCACCTTCCAGACCAAACATGGAATCTGTTGTGCAAGTCTGTACATTTCCCCCCTTTGGTATGAACACTTCCTTCAAAATACGTTAGCCAGGAGAAATGTCTACAATGGCTTCTAAGAACTGTTTAACTGTATTCCTGGAAGGGGTCAGAAGGCAATGTAGCTCAACAACACCCCTGATTGAAGGATATTATATGTTTTCTGGTTTTGTAATAGCAAGAAGGCCTTGTTCATATATTACAGAGAAGTAGACAAAGCAGAGGCCAGAATGACTCATGACTGCCTGAGCACTTTTTTCTTTCACAGCCTTGTCAGTTCTTTCCACAGCTTCGGCCACCTTGAAGGTCTAGATACACAGCCATCTTAAGCTAGTGGGGAAGATGAAGTGAGCACAAATTACATTTTTTGGTTTGGCACCTGCTCTTTTGTATGCTACAAATTAGCCCCACCCCCTTAAAAAACTGGCAAAAGGGCTGTGAGGTGAGGGCCAACTTTTTGACGCAGCTTTAGTGCAAACACATGCTTATTTGCTTGTTTATGTATATAATTTTAAGAAATGATATCCCACCCTATAAGTATAGTTTTCAAGGTGGCTAACAAACCATAAAAACAATTGTTGAGATAGTAACTTACCACCATCTGGAAAATCTCTCAAATATATAGAGAGAGCCAAAGGACTCTATATCAAGAAATGAATATTCAAAGTCACTATATCAAGAAATGAATATTCATAGTGGCTTCACCAGGTCTCTCCACTACTTCAAAACTGTCAGAGGATTTCTGGGAAATAGTTTTGCTCCACTGACTTCTATGACATACTGTCAAAAACCTGAACATCATATTCTCTTAGTGTGAACATAATGCCCGATCCATCCTTGCTGTACCTCAGTTCTTCACTTAGGATAAGAGATGATGCAAATTATTTAAATTACATATCGAGGTTGCAACCACTGTATCCAAATTAAAATTATACTTACTTAAAGAAGAAAAATATGCCAAGAGAAATCAAAAGAGACATAATTGAAAGGCTATGGCCAACGATAGTGAGATAATACAAATTCATAGCAACCTGCAATAAAATACAGAAATAAACATGAAACCCCAAATACAGCAAATTGAGTACAGTGCAGGTCCCATCCCATATATTTCATGCAAAATATGACTTGCCAAAATAATACATTTGCAATAATTCAGCTCATGACTATAAGAGTTTACCAAGACTTAGGGTCAAATAATAAGTTCAATTGGATCCAATAGCACTTGAGTATCTCTCTCCATAAAGTAGTACATGGAACCATATTTAGCATTTTTCTGTTTCATATTTAGCTGAAACACTTTGCTTATCGCAGAATAGCCTCTTCAAGACAACAGGACCAAATGGAATACAAGAATCTTAAGAGCCCATTTAAAAGCGGGCAAAGGGGGTGAATAAATTTCCCGGGGGAAGGGAGCGCATGAATGTTTGGTTTCCATGAAGCCAGTGGACAGAATGACCCATTGATCTTTGTCATTTCTAGCACTAGGCCACTTACCCCTGGAGATCACATGATATAATGGTGTAACAAAAGTGGGGAATTATTCTACCCCACCAGCTTCATGAAACCGGCATGCAAAAAGACCCATGCTCCTTCTTCCATCTTTGCTGCAGGGCTGCTTGGCCCAGTGGCTGACAACTTGGGAAGCAGCAGTCTCATGGGAGTGGCATTAACAGCCTCCTGTGCCTTCCTCCTCCTCCATGGAGAAGACTGGCATAAGGACCAAGAGGATATATTAGGGTCGGAGGAGTACTTTCCTAGACTTCCTCTCTTTCCCCCTCTGATCCCTTAGTGTGTGAGTGTATACTACTGTCAAGGTTCCGCTACTGCAGGGACCCCTTAACCTTCCTTTGGGAGATCTATGCCTCTCCTCAAAGCCCCTCCCGTTCCAGGAGATCAAGTCCTTTTACAGCTTCTAATAGCATGGGTGTAGGCTGTAGACGTGGTGAATAAGTCACTCCAAACTCCAGGGTAAACAACAGCACTTTACTTATAATATTAGGGTTTTTACTTAATAGAGTGGTTATAATCCAAAAGCAAGTATGATAAAATAAAACAAACAAACAAACAAACAATTCAATATTCTCTAGTTAACTTCAGACTACCTATATCTGCTATGCAGCCAGTTTCTCTTTCTCTTTCTCTCCTTCTGTCTGCTGTTTCTGTGCTTCTGCTTCTAGCTCTCTCCCAGCACACACACACACTGCCTGCTAGCTGACCACACCCCACATATATAGTCTTCCCAGGAATGGAAGGTTATAACCATGTGACCTTGAATAGAAGATCTAATTCTTAACTTCTATTGGGTAACTTAAAACTCTCAAACTCCCCCTCCCATCCAAGTGTTTGAGCCTTCAGGCTTCAACAAACTGAAGCCTGTGTAGGCCTCAACAAACCCAATCCTGTGTAGGCCTCAATCCCTCACAACTACACAGCTGCATGGATGATTCCAGCAATAAGTACAGAAATGTATACAGTGACAGGAGTGGACATTTCAGTTTGGGTTTTTTAAAATAAGAATTTAACAAAAAAACAAAGTTCTTCATATTCAGAAGAGAAAGAATTTGAGATTTTAAAAATCTGAATGCAGGACAAAGCAAAACTGACAGATTTGCCCATCCCTAGTTAAATATGAAATACATTTTAAAAGTCACTGCAACTTACACAAATTCAATGACAAGGAAAATAAAGGCTGCATATCAGAGGGTTCATGTTGCAAAAATCTATGTCAGTTATGTATCTTTTCAAATGACTTCTTTTTCTGATAACATTCATTTTTCAATCTACCTGCAGTCTAGACTCTACTCCTGTATTGCAGAGTGTGTAGTTTGTCCATGCTCTGTTACTGTCAGGGTGTACAAACCAGTGTCCATTTTCTTCACAGATCCTAGAAACATGTGCTGATTGAGAAAAAAAAATGGAGGGGGGGGGGGAGAAACAGAACACACACCAGTCAATACTCTGTTTCATAATATTTAACAAATCAGCTAAGGCAGTGTTCTCCAACCTTGGGTCTCCAGATGTTTTTGGCCTGCAACTCCCAGCATGCTGGGAGTTGTAGGCCAAAAACATCTGGGGACCCAAGGTTGGAGAACGCTGAGCTAAGGGGAAAAGCTGATATAGTAATATCAAGGAGAGTTCTTACATTGAAAGAGTGAAACGTGTATTAAAATGCTGGATTAAAATGCAACTTGTTAAATAAAATAAAAGATCCCTGTCCCAGTATAGATTTCATAGCAAAAATTTTTTTTGCAATAAGTGTGGAGTTAAAGTATAAGGTTCAACCTACAGCGTATTGGCCTTCTGGACAGGCAGTGACCTGAGATGGGTGTGTGAGGACTGAGCTTCAAATGACACTGCCAAATAAGTCTGCCTTGCATAACATGCCCACCTCCAACAGTTCCAACAAACTTCAAGAGGATTAGAACTAATTGCTTGCTTATCCTAACTGGTGTCTTATCTCTGACTTAATTAAGATTTGCAAGGGATTAGCAGGTCAAAGCTATAGAGAGAAAGCTACTAAAGATTCAAGCACACAGTATAGTTCTAGACGACACAGTCAGTGTATGACCCACCAAACTGAACACAGCCCATCAGCCAAGCATGGTAGCCAGCCAGGAGTCTGATTAGTCTTCAGATTTTGCTACTTGCCTGGGACTACCCAAACTGGAGATTGTCAAGAACTTGATAGCCACAAATAAATACATGGCTAATGGGGCTGCACTGAGCTGTATAGGAGCTATCCATGGTGCTGAACTCCACCCCCAAAATAAGTTCACCACCATGGACAGCTCCTATAAAGCTCAGAATAAAAATTGCAATGGATAAGGTGCCTCACTGCCATCAGAGTCACCAGTCTCCCCTGTGCATTTGGCTTGATGAGTCATAACTGTTACTCAGGTCCCTTTTGAGTTCAGGTGCTGGGGACAGGGGATTTATAAGGAGGTCACGGAATGGAATGGGAGTGAAACTTTGGTTCACAAGCAGCCCTGTCTTTCCTTGAGGGCAGAACATTTTGCTGCCTGGGGTCTGAGTTGCAGGCAACCATGCTGACAAAGCAGTGGTCAAGCCGTGAAACAATGGACCAGTATGAGGAAAAAAAATATGTTTGTTACTCCCTGCAGCTAGCAACTCCATGAGTCCAGAGTTTTCTCATGTATCCTGATAAGGCCAAGGGTAACATCAGCTGCCTAAAACAGTAAGAAATAGTCGCTGCATGTTTCTGCCCCCCAACGTATCGTTCACCAATCCAGAACCAAATTTTCCAGTTGGCAACTAGGGAAAAGGGACCTGAGTAACAATAACTTTGCTAGGGTGGCCATGTGTCCTACTTTAGAGTCCCCTGTTTAAAGGCATTCTCTATTTGAATGGCTATTCAGTCCAAGTCCAGTTTAAAGGTAACAATAAGAAAGGTCATCAACAGTTAGCACCTGAACAGCAAATTGAGCAGACATGCAGGTAGGGATGGGCGACTCGCCCAGCACTTGACTTGTGGCGCGCGAGCCAAGCCATCCCACCACGTGAGCTGAATACGAGCACCAGCTGAGGCACTTTCTGGACTTCCAGGTCCCCGGCTCTACACTGGGACTCGGGAGATCCGGGTTCTAGTCCCCACTTGGCCATGAAACTCATTGGGTGACTTTGGGCCAGTCACTGACTCTCAGTCTCAGCCTAACCTACCCCACAGGGTTGTTGTGAGAATAAAATGGAGAGGAGGAGGAGGATTATGTAAGCCGCCTTGGGTTCCTTTCAGGAAAAAAGGCGGGGTATAAATATAATAAAAAATAAAAAAATAAAATAAATTACGGCCAAATTTGCGCAAATTTAGCTGTAATTTATGCAAATTTGGCCGTTTTCTAAGTAAACAATGTAGTGCCAGAACCTGGAAGTCGCTTTCCCCAGCTTGGCTCGCAAGAATGCAAGTTGAGCTGGGGAAAAGGTAGGGCGAGCGGAACTCGGGGGGTCCAGCCCGGTGAGTTCGCTGGACTTCCACTGCCCAATCGAGCTCCGCGCACATCCCTACAGTGACATAGGTCACCTGGTTGCAGCTATTTCTCATCATGGCTGTTGAATTGATAATATATATATATATATTTCAGCTTTAAATCACTACAATCCATGAGCAATTAAGTCAGACTGACTATCATGCTTATAGCTAACTACTTGTCATCTCCTATTTAGGCAGTAGGTTATTATTATTTTTTTAAAGAAAGATAACCAAAGAGAATTATCACTATGCAACACAAATTCTCACACCCCAAGTGCCTCCTTCACACCATTGTGATGCCTGAAATATCTCTTTCATATCTCCTCCAACAGTTAAATGCACAAGCTCAGGGCTGGTGTCAAGGGAAGGCATGGTTGGGCACCTATCGAGGGTCCACACTCCAGCATGGGCTCACTGGCAACAGCCCCCTGGAGTTGTTCTTCCTATTCACCATTCACCTGCCTCCCGATATGGCCAAGACAATGGTGGTGGTGGTGGTGAGGAGCAGTAGGTGCTAAGTCTGCCAGTCAAGCAAGCAAGTGGCAGTAGTGATGAGAAAGAGGGTGAGGAGCAAGGGCAGCTGGTGACAATGGTAGTGAGAAGGTAGACTCGCTGAGGGAGCCGGGGCCCCATGGAGGGTGTCTTGCCCAAGGGCCCCCCAACCTGGAGCCAGCACTGCAGAAGTTTTCTCTATCCAGGAGAAATGCAAATTTAAGGTATTATCATGATGTGGATGAACATGAAACTTTTATATACTTCAGCTTCTGCTTCTGGTCACATTGGTGTAATAACACAACCAAAGTCAGTCAATGTCTGGTCATAACTATTTGGAGTGTTTTTTAGAATCCCAGGAAAACACCATTACTAATTACTCTTTCTCATAATTCCCATGCAGACAGTTCATGTTGCCCATAAATACATAATTTTTAAAAAAATAATTACCTGAAGGATCAAAGTCCTGAAAGTAATCAGGACAGTTCTGCACTGCTGTTTTTCCTGCATCAAGATCATCCCAGCACAACCAACCATCCCATGATCTGTTGCAGTGAGGACCTACAAAAGTTAAGATAACATCACATTCAGTCCCAATTTACAATGAAGTTGCTATTTTGCTATATCATTTGGCCCCATCAGTTTTGGTCTTCAAAAGGGCTTTGATGATATATCTATTTTGAATGGCTTTGAATTGAGATTATCTTATTTTTTACGTTGCTGACTTATTGGCTTTTAGATTGCAATTGTGCTGACTTCAACTATGCGTAAATGTTTTACTACCCCCAGCCATTTTCAGGAATTCAGCTTCTCCTGTCCTCCATGCAAGTTAATGGAGAAATAGGCTCCATTGACTTGTATGATGGGGTGTTCCCCTTCTCTTCTCTCTGAGGGCCAAACCATGTTATTCTAATTGTGAAGTGTGTAGTTGAGCCTGATAGTTTTATTTAGTATAAATGCTGATCCCAACATGCTCCAGAAGGGGAGGCTTAAACCTCCCCCCCCATTTCCCCCCAAATTCCACTCCCCAGAGGTGGGTGAGGGTCAAAAAATGAAAAATAATTTATTCAGATTGAGACTTTTTAATTCCCCCTACAGGGGAAAAAACAGGGATGATAGAATTTGTCCCCTTCTGTTAATTTGGTTCACACTGGACCTGCATTTCATTTCAGTTAAGCTAGGATAATTTCTCAAATTAATCCTGGAATTGGAGCATACATGGTTTGCTGCAGCTTTTGGTTCCTTCTATTCATTTGCTGTCTTCGTGTTTTATTTATTACTACTGCCGGATTGCTTTATGAAGTTTGGATTGTTGCCATTGTTTTATTTGTAAGCAGTTTTGGACAATAGTATGGAAACATGAAGTACAGATATTTCAAATTAAATAAATAAATAAATCCAGTAACTTGAATTGGGCCTGGAATTGGCAGCTAGTGCAAGCACACCATGAGTGTTCTGCTCTTTTCTGCCCACATGTATCTGCAAGTGGGTTGCTTGCTGCATTCTGCACTCACTGAATTTTTAAAAACTGTTTCAAGGGGTCTTTAATATGCATGCTATTAGAGTGGTCTCAACATGAGGCCACTTTTGTATGAATGATCGTTGCATGATTTCCTCGGGGTTGCCTTTGCTTGTGTGAACAAAGCCATTATTAAAAAAAATATATTGTTTGTAACATAAAATAAAACTTTTTTCTCTTTTTTTACCTTCATTCTTAGGTAAAGCAGCTTGCACAATTTTCTGGTAACATGCAAACTGCGCTTTTATGATTTTATTCATAGTGATGCCTAGTAAATTGAGATCTTCTGCCACTAGATAGTCTTCTCCGGTCACATTGCCCATCATGTTCCCATCATCCATTATAAAGTTCTATTTGGTCAAATCCCAAAGCCTCTCTTCTGGAATTGGTTGGACACAAACCTGAAGGGAAAAGGAGGCATAGTGCAAATTGCCATAGTTGTTGTTGGAGCTACAATGTTCAGTTGATTCATCAGTTAATGTAAACACTTTCAAGCAATTTAAAAAAATCATGCATCCCAATTAATTGGGCATTAGATTTTTAAAAAGGAATTTACTACTTTAGTACAACTATTTGCAAAATCAGATGACAGGAACCCACTTGTAAGAAGGAACTCCCATCTTCTCTTGCACAGGAACAATGGCTCTTCAAAGATAATTGCTGCTGCAACAAATGCATATGCTTTTGGTATTCAGAATTAATTTCACATTTATATGCAGATTTATGCTGCAATTCCAACTTTAACTACAGAATAAGTCCTATTGGAACTCACCGGCACTTACTTTTGAACAAAGATGCTTAGGATTGTATTACAGGCAGTCCCCAGGTTACGAACGTCCTGACTTATGGACAACTCATACTTAAGAACAGACCGACCTAAATTGATTAGGACAAAGCAGAGTTTCCTCCTTAAGCGCAGCCCGACAAGACCGAGGTACTTCTAGTGGGGGACAAGGGGAGGTTAGGGGATGTTGACCTGGTGCTGAATGGGTACATCTCCCCCTGAAGGACCAGGTCCGCAGCTTGGGGGTCATTCTAGACTCCCAGCTGTCCATGGAGGCTCAGGTGGCAGCTGTGAGCCGGGCGGCGCTGTATCAACTCCATCTGATACAGCAGCTGCGCCCCTACCTTCCTAATCACCTGCTCCCATCAGTGGTTCATGCCTTGGTCTCCTCTCGCCTAGACTACTGTAATGCGCTCTATGTGGGGTTACCCTTGAAGACAGTTCGGAAGCTACAGCTGGTACAGAACACGGCGGCTCGCCTAGTTAAAGGCAGCCGCCGGCGGGATCACATCACGCCAGTGATGAAGGATTTGCACTGGCTACCAGTTGCTTGCCAAGCCGAATTCAAGGTGTTGGTTTTGACCTTTAAAACCCTATACGGCACCGGTCCAGTCTATCTCAAGGAGCATCTCCAGCAACACCAAGTAGGCCGCTCAACAAGATCTGCCACGGATGGCCTTCTCCTTGTCCCTTCAGCCAGAGCAGCTAGACTGGTGGGGACGAGGAAGAAGGCCTTTTCTGTGGGGGCCCCCATACTGTGGAACTCTCTCCCGAGTGACCTCTGCCATGCCCCCTCTCTGCTGAGCTTCCGTCGCTCATTAAAAACCTGATTGTTCAGACGGGAATATGGGGTGGGTTAAGATTTTAAAATTTTTATATTGTTTTAAATATATTTTATTGTTTTTATTCTATGTACATCGCCAAGGGTGGCCGGTTGCCGGCCAGATGGGCGATAAATAAATATAAATAATAATAATAATAATAATAATAATAATAATAATAACTGGTGGTTTCACCACGTGAGTTGCTAAACTCTTGTCTCTTAAGGCTATTAAAAGGAATGGAATGTCCACACAAGGTTTAAACTAAAGACATTTATCAGTTCTTACTTACAGATCACTCACATATATGCAGGATGCATATAGACAGATTAGTTTCATTATAGAAGATCTCTGGCTCCAAGCCAGCTCTGATTTGCATCCTCCATGTTGGGAAAAGGGGAGAGCAGAGAAAGACCTAACTTCCACAAAGAAGCAGGAAGTAGATAGAGAGCAGCAGAGCTCTGTCCAGAGAGGCCTAAAGTAGGGAGGAGAGATTACAAGGGACATACACTCTGGGATTCTTTAGTTAACCCATTCTTCCCTACCCCAATCATTGGTTACATCACTTTGTTGATTTTAAGCAGGCAATATTACAATTTCCAACAAAATCTGAGTTAAATACAATGGTCCGTACTTATGAATGCACGCACTATACTTTGCAACACTTTGAAAACATTGCGCGGCTTCTGTTCCGACTTATATACACATTCGACTTAAAGATGGATCTCATTCGTAACCTGGGGACTGTCTGTACTAAGTAATTGTGTAATCCTACACCTAGGAACATAGGAAGCTGCCTTATACTGAGTCAGACCATTGGTCTGTCTAGGCCAGTACTGTCAACACTGATTGGCAGAGGCTCTCCAGGCAGGAATTTTTCCAGCCCTAGCTGGAGATGCCGGGGATTGAACCTGGGACCTTCTGCATGCAAAGCAGGGGCTCTACCGCTGTGCTATGGTTTGTTTACTTAAACAAGTCTCACTGCTTTCAACAGAGTGTACTCCTGGGTAACTCTGGATAGCATTGCAACCTAAAGCTCCTACAATTAATTAAGTGTAAGAACTCAGTTAACCTTACTTTTGAGTTAACATCAATACAACTGTGCTGTAAGAGCAATTCTTTCAATCTGTGAGAGAATGAATGATTTCCCCTGCTTTATGAATTTCTAACAGTATCATTTTGTAGCTTGGAAAGTGTTTCATTTGATTGATGTACATTCTAACAGTATCATTTTGTAGCTTGGAAAGTGTTTCATTTGATTGATGTACATAAAAAAATATGACTTTCACCAAGATGGGATTAATTATTTGGTCTAATTACACACAATTCTGCCATGTAATTTGGCATCATGTATTTCAGGTCAGTAGTTCGAATAAGAAAAAAACAACATATGATGACTTAACAAAGAGAAACTATAACTATAGTTTCTCACATGGAGAAACTATAACTGGAGAGCCAGTGTGGTGTAGTGGTTAGAGTGTTGGACTGGGACTTGGGAGATCCAGGTTCTAGTCTCCACTCGGCCATGAAGCTTACTGGGTGACTTTGGGCAAGTCACTGACTCTTAGCCTAAACCTACCTCACAGGGTTGTTGTGAGGATAAAATGGAGGATGATGATTATGTAAGCCGCCTTGGGTTCCTCGCAGGAAAAAAGATGGTATATAACTATAATAAATAACTAACTAAACTGCAGGAAGCCGAGGAGGCTACAGGCTGCTGGAGGGGTGATTATGCAATAAAAGGCAGGAAAATCACAGAATCTTCTCAGTCATCTCATAAGTAAGGAAAGGACCCTGAATCTCATGTATGAGAATTTCTCTGAATTTTTCTTCTCCTTTTTTTTAAAATGTAAGCTGCCTTGGGTTCCTTGCAGGAAAAAAGGTGGGGGTATAAATATAATAAATAAATAAATTTCTTTTGGAAAGCAATTTTCTCTGTATCAAATTGAATGAGAATGGTAAAAAAAAAAAAGTGGGAGAATTTTTTGACACAGCACTAAATGTAACTAATACATCTATCTAAATAACTTTTACAGAAGGAGGCAAGGGAAGAACTCACTAGGAGGAAGCCTGGAGGAACAGGGAGGGAGAAATACAGAATAATTTGCCACAGTGAGGATAGAATTCAGCCATTGCCAAAGTATGGAGAAAAGAATAGAATCAGGTTGTGTGAAAGAATCTTCCACTCAGTGGACAGCATGGATAAAAAAAAGATGAAATGTAGCGGCCGCAGTGTCAATTTCACCTCTAACGTGGAGGAAGGTCTTTCTACTGTCTTCAGATGTGGAAGGAAAGCTGGCTGTAGCCTTTGTGCAAAATTCTCCAGTTTTCACAAGATGTGACACATCTAACCCTCTCTCTCTCTCTCTCTGCTTCTGCATAAAAGGGGCTTTTTTTTCATCCAGCCACCAATAACCCCCACTCCTAATTAAAATTAAATCAGATAGAATCAGACATAAGGAGGATTTTGAATACTTGTTTGCAGCCGCCGCTGCCTGAAATTACAATATCCACCTCAGAAATCGAAACTGGTGGACTGTCGCACCACGAGTACTTTTGAAACCCGCTTTCATTCCAAAAGGGCTTTTTATGCAACGTGGCTTTAAGGGCTACTGTTCAAGAAAAGTCTAAAACCTCATGTGGGTAACATAACCAATTCCATGGTAATTTGAATCATAAAACCCCCCAGACACCTATGTTCTTTGGAGGGTTATAATGCTCTGCCAAAGAGCATAAATGGAGATGAGTCATTTTTGGTTTAGTATAATAGCTAAATCAGGGTTAAATGATTTAAACCAATACTTACATGACTACATAAAGTTGAAAGACATTTTTAGTTATTAACAGTTTATTCGTTTTCTTTTCATTTTCCAATGCAATATGAACAGTAAACCCATCCCCTGGCCCTGTCCTGCCTCCATTCCCCTCAACTTTAGGTTTCCGCTCCCTTCTTCATATCATATTGTATTTGAAGAATAAAGGCTTCATGTCTATAAATGAAATAATTAAGCCAAAATCAGGTCAAGTGACAGAACTTTTAAACTCAAAAGTGGGAGCTCTGGGGGTGGATTGAAAGTGTCATGAAACCAACCCTAGTTTCCCCCTTTCACCATCGCACTACCTCCTTCATTGTACGGGCAGGAGTGATCACACTTCCAAAAGTCCCAGCTGCTGATGGGCACCTTCTTTTTAAACCACAGGCTGCAGTATGGTAGTGGGGGAGGCCCTGTGGCTTATGCTGGCTCAGCTTGTCTGAGCGTGGAAAGCTAAGCAGGGTCAAGCCTGGTTATTACTTGGATGGGAGACCCCTCCTCTAGTTTCCTGCATTGAGCAGGGGGTTGGACTCGATAGCCTTGTAGGCTCCTTCCAACTCTATGATCTATGAAATCTATTACCCCCACAATGGTTTGGCTTCATGACAGCACCTATGACAGAGGAGCTCCAGATGTGCTGGCATGTATTATAGATTTGCCATTAACCCACACCTTGAGCATAGGCTAGGACAGGGGTGCACAACCAGTGGTCCATGGTTCACATGTGACCCCATGGGTTTTTTTAAGCCCCCCCATGACCTCCCATTACTGTTGAATCTACTGCTGCCGCCAAATTTATAAATGGACAGCGTCATACACTGAAGATGTATGACATGGACAGCGTCATACACTGAAGATAAATATTTATACTGTCTCAAAGGATGGGTTAACACAGGCTTTTCTAGTCACATTTAAATTAATGTTTACCTTACCCTGAGCCACTAGGACTGCTGATCCCCTCCAAGAATGCTGAGCATAGCTGTTTCCACTTCCAGGAGGACACTGTTATTGGTCTAGGCTAATACTGGAAAGGCCTGTCCACAGAAAGTAAATGCTTGCAAGTAAATGCTTTTCTCTGTCGTTCTTTCTTTCTTCCTTCCTTCCTTTCTTGTAGACTGGCTGGGTTCCCTCCAAGTTAATTCAAACAAAATTAGGCTTTAGTGCTAGGCACTGTGCCAAGTGAAAGTGCCATGAGTCGCTTCTTGCCCCAGAAGCAGCCAGGAAAACAACGGAGTTGTAACGAAGACTCTATCACCAGGACTAAAGAAAATATGGGCTAGCTCACAGTTCCTCAAAAATGCAACAAAACACAGAAGATAACTTCCTTTTCTTGAAAGCCTTTGGATCCTTTTAATCTAAAACAGGGCTGCAGAACACCCTTCCGCCCAAAGGACAAATTCCCTTTTGGAGAAGCTCTCAAGACCTGCATTCCAGTGGGGGGTGGGGCTGAAGGCAATAGGGGCAAGCCCAAAAAATAAATAAATAAAACAGCATCTTTTAGCTTAAGGCTCTTACTGCCAATAACTAAGCCTTTGGAGAGGCATTTCAACATTTTAGAATGGGAAAAACAATTCAGAAAGCCAGGAAAGCACCAAATGATTGGTGGTCAAGGGAAAGGCAGCAGCGCCAGGGGCAAGCGCAAGGCCTTTTGGGGAAACTCTGTGGTTTTGCACTCCTGATCTAAAGCCTTGGATTCCTCAGAGCAGACAGCAATGGCCTCAGATGCTGAGAGGGGGAGAAAAGGTTTCCACCAGGATGGGAGCTTCAGGGCTGCAGCCACGCTTGCATGTTGATGCTTCATCCACCAGGGAGACGGCATAGGCCTCACCTCAGCCCATCTGGCTTGATCTCTTCCCCTCTCACTGCCCCCCTCCCCTGCACCATGCTCCTGATACAGGGCCCTTTTATCTCTCCTGCACATAGCAATGGGTGGCTGCCTCCCTCCTGGTCCTTGCTGGCAGTGTGGCTATTCATTATGAGCTCAGCTATAGCAGCTGCCTGAGATGCTGGTTTCTGTTGACTGGGGTCAGCTGTCAAACCAAGGAGTGTCTCAGAGTCACCTTCCCTAATAGGCAAGGTAAGCTGAAGGGGCTCTGCTAGCGGGGGATAGAGGCCTTGTGACCCCTCACCACTACAGACGCTCTAGGACCCGGTCTCAGAGGGCCTGTCCTCGAGTTCTGGAGGCCAGAGACTCTTCTAGGAGACACTCTGGCAGCTGCTGTCCTAGAGTTCTATGACCCTCTGAGTGCTGCTCTCAGAGCAGCAGAGAAACAGCAGTCTTAGTGGAGATTCTTCTCCCAACACCCAGAGATCCTTAGATCTCAGTGGGGAGGTTCAAACTTCCCCATCCCTGAACACTGAGATGTGTGTGTGTGTGTGTGTGTGTGTTGCATACATTTGTCATGTGTATATGACGCCCAGCCTCCTAAAACTATCCATTTCTGCTCCTGCCGACCAACTAGCCTCAGCACACCACCTGCTCTTAAAAACAATCCTGTGTGATTTCAATGGGTGTCATGCCAGCAGTACTTCCATAATCAAGATAATCATGAGGGAAACCAAGAGGAGAGCTACTCAGATTCAAATTAATTGAGAGAGGAAAATTAAGGTGGCATTAAGGAAAGCCGGTGTGGTGTAGTGGTCAGGGTGTTGGGCTGGGATTTGGAAAATCTGAATTCTAGTCCCCACTTGGCCATGAAGCTCACTGGGTGATTTTGGGCCAGTCACTGACTCTCAGCCTAGCCTGTTGTGAGGATAAAATGGAGAAGACCATGTAAGCCACCCTGAGTTGCTTGCAAGAGTAAAAAGGTGGGATATAAATGTAGTAGTTGTAGTAGTAGTAGTAGTAGTAGTAATACAGGCCTGTGGCTTACGCTGGCTCAGCTTGTCTGAGTATGGAAAGCTAAGCAGGGTCAAACCTGGTTATTACTTGGATGGAAGACCCCTCTTCTAGTTTCCTGCATTGAGCAGGGGGTTGGACTTGATAGCCTTGTAGGCGCCTTCCAACTCTATTATCTATGAAATCTAATCCAATCCAATATTCTTTATTACAGTCATAGAGCAGCACAAAATAAAGCATTATTTGCATACAAGAAACCCACCGGGTAAATAGTATGCGAAGTACAATAATACAAATAAATGTTTGTACTACTACTACGACGACTAGTGGTGGTGGTGATGATGATGATGATGATGATGATGATGATGATGATTAATGGAATAGGATTATGTCCTTGATATATTGCCGAGCACGATTCAGAAAATTGCCATTGATAACTAACAACTGTGGGAAATTGAAATGGACTTGATTTGTTGAGATTGTGACACCAGCCCAAATACTGGGCTCTTGAAACTTCAGTAGGCACATAGATCCCAAGTAGATAGGTACAGTCATATCTAAGTTTATTGTTTAATAAAAAGTTAGAAAAGGCAACCAGTAGAGTTCAAAAGTTTGTCTTTTTAATTGACATCAGGAGCGGGCAGAGTTGTCATGTTGGACATTATTTGTTTTAGTTTTAAGGGATGGGGTGAGAGGGGAATGGCTGAAGAGGGAAGGGTGTGATTATAAGAGAAAGGAGAGGTTGCCAAAGGGAGCTCACCAACGCTCTGTAGCCCAAAATCCCATAGAAACCTAGAGCTGGCCCTGTGGCAAATCATATTTTTTTAGTCTCTTCAAGGTGGGAACCTATATGGAACTAGATCCTGGAAAAGCTCTCACATGTGAATTAGAGTTGGATGGAATTGGTTTAGAGTTCCAGAACCAATACAAGTTCAGCAAGCCACAAAATATAACAAATTCCCCAATATGTGTGATCCACGGAGCTCCATGAGGAACACACAACTGTTGGAATGGGCCTATTAACCACAAAATATCTCTTCAAATTGGAATATGTCTGCAGTCCTAAAGCCACTTCTCTAGTAAGTCCCATATGATGGGCCTTCTACCGCTCACTGTGTTAGGGTGGGTTATTTGTAGCTGCAGATTAGCTTTTTGATCAAGACAGACAAGTCAGAAGGAATACCGAGGATACATAAATTCAGGATCACAGCCTCACCTTTTGCAATCCTAACAACATTTATAGAGAAATAAGTTCCCCTGACTTCTATGCAACTAACTAAGATAGGATAGGACCGCAATATTAGTTTAACAGTAAAAAGTTCCATTCATAATGTCTACAAAATGTACAAGGGGAGGAAGAGAAAAAACAAAAACAACAGTATGAAACCTGTTGCAAATAATGTGTAAGCAAACTGTTCAATAAGGGCTAGTAATACAAATGAGAGTCAATGCTTCAAAATGGGGGAAAAAATCAGATGATTTTTATATTCCTTCAATGACAATTTCATGATTGATCTCCTTCACTGGTCGTTTCTTTCTTTTCCGACGAATTTTCATTATGCCTTTTTGTCCTTGCTTTTGAATGAAACCTGGAGGGAACAAGAAAGAGATACAATGTACTCCATCATGTACCATATTCTTCCCTGTTTCCCCTGCCTCCATTTCCCTCAACTTCTTCTGTTGCCTCTCTTCTATCTAATTCTAGATCGTAAGCCCCTTGGAGCAGGAACCTGTCCTATCATTCTTTGTACACCATTTTCATGGATGGTGCTATATAGATTAACAAAAAATAAGCTAATAAATAGATGCTGCTGTGTATATATACTGGTGTATATACTAAGGCTGCAGACAGACAATTGTTGTTGTTAATTGAAAATTAGATGATGATCATATAACACTGATCATGCCCAGATCATGGGAAGTAATACTCGCACTCTATTCTGCATTAGTCAGGCTGCATTTGGAATGCTGTGCCCAATTCTGGGTGCCCCATTCTAAGAAGGACATTCACATTGACAAGTTGGAGCACTTCCAGAGAAGAGCAACCCGGATGGTGCGGGGGTCTGGAAACCAAGTTCTATGAGAACAGTTGAAAGAGCTGGGTATGTTTAGCCTGGAGAAGAGAAGCTTAAGCAAGAGACATGATAGCAGTGTTCAAATATCTGAAAGATGGAGCAGACTTGTTCTCTGTTGCTCAATGCTGATCTGCCTCAGATGACTCCCATGTCAGAGACACCAATGTGATTTATATAGCACTGAACATGCAAGCAGATTATAATCCATCCAAACTGTGAGTTTGCAGATAATTGTGGACCAGACTAATGGCTAGTTTGCCAGAGCCAAAATTCCTCAAGGGCCTGGGTGGAGCTCTGTGTTCTTCCTAACTCTACTTTGCTTAAGGCTACATTGGGTACCACCAAAGTGCAGTGCCAAAGTGAGCACTTTGGTGGTGCTTAAGGTCAATAACAGGCCTAAATTTGCTTGATGTGTGCATCAGGTAGTAACTCCCCCCCCCCCCGCTGAATAGAAAATATTTACCCTTGTGGCTCAGTCTGTACCTTTCTTACACATCCGGAAGCATGCCTTTCTAGTGGTGAAGTTATTTTCGTTCCCACCACATCCAGTGTAGGTGAACGGACGACACTTTCTGGTGGTGTAATTGTAGAAGTATCTTTTCTCATTGGCTCTGCAAAGACCTCTGTCCATATGCATAACACAGATGGAAGGCAGCAGGGATGACTCTAGACATATTAAGAAAATATCGTTAGAAGCAACTCAGTCCTTAATGCCGCTGTTGTAGGTTTGTCCTGCTACAAACATGCATTTCTCCAGATGTTGCAATGCAGTTCTCAGCTGTTAAAATGCATCAAAATATGCATTTAAATATGTATTTTCAGAGAACTATACACACATTTAAATCAGTATTTTAAGAAGATTTTTTTTAAAAAAGGTGGTCACAGATTACTGTAGAAATGAATTTATATTTAAAAACATGCAAATGTAACACAGAGCAGAAATAGACAGATTTGCCCATCCCCAATATGGCTCACATTCACAAGATGGTCAAAAGGTGAATTACTAATTAATATATGGCTATGAATAAAAAATTTAAAATAAAACATAGTTGTATCCAACTATATTGTTCTGTGAACAGAAACAGTTCCATCAGCAGAACCAGAAGGAGGGGCATTCTTCTCCCTCCTACAGCCCTCTGTATGCCCTCAAAATCTCCTGGGAAACCCTCTTGAGCAGATTTGCAGGGGTGTAGCAGAGAGTCTTGGCATGTAGGGATAGGTGCACCTGTGATTTTATGGTTTTAACTGTTGTAAACTGCCCAGGGAGCTTCGGCTATTGGGCGGTATAAAAATGTATTAATTAATTAATTAAATAAATAAATAAATAAATAAGCTTGCCTAAATTCTTTGAAAATCACTCCAAAGCTCATTTTGGCCACCTTCCACTTTCATTTTCAACCTGTTTTTCTGCTTGTTTGAATGGGAAAGGTGCCAATTTCTGTGCATATTTTTTGAAAGCGCAGTTTCCCCCCCATTGACTAAAGTGTAGAATTGTGTGTTGTTGTTTTTAGTGTATATTTCAAAGTGCACATTTTTTAAAGTACACATCTTTCGAACACGAACATAAATCCGAGAATTTGCAAACATTTCTCGAGAAAAAGTGTTCCTGCTTATGTTGGTCTTTGGTATTGTGAATGGAACATGTTGTTTGCATGATTGGCAAATAGAAAGGAAATTCTTGTACATCCCTACGTCACACTACTGGACTTCCGCTCGTGCGACGTTGGAACACGGATATACATAAGGGGAAAAATAAGAATCGTACAATAAATCATGCAAAAGAATTGAACTAAGATGACAGGGGCAGCTAATAAATATATCACACTGAATTGGGTTAAAAAAAATTAAATTCAGCATTCGAGTTCCAATCATCATGGTTATATATCTCTTGTTCCAGCATGGTATAAAAGGACTCCAAACTTAACAAGCTTAGCAATAATGCTAAACTTAACCATTATATAATGTACAACCCAGGGCCAGCCCAAGACATTTTGCTATCTTAGGCAGAACAGCAAATGGCACCCCACCAAAGTTAAGGGATATGGTACTTCTGAACATACACAGAGTTGCCTGCTTCTACTCCCCTTAGGGCCACATATATAGCCCCACCCAAACCCAAACAACTCAGGTGGGACCAGAGATAAATATTTGCCCCAAGCTACAGTATGTCCTATGCTTTGTCACACTTCTTTTGCTGCATTTACCCATGAGGAATAATTTTGAATGCAGCTTGATCCTAGCCATGTTGCTTACCCAAAAATAAGCCACTGATTTCCATGATACTTGCTCTCTAGTAAATGTGTATTGGAATGTACACTCCAGCTGTGTCACAAGCACAAAGCAAGAACAAATACATTATGTGAATAGGTAAACCCACTCACAAGATAATTAGGGAATGTATGGACCAGATGACAAATCCATGAAAAGCAGGTTGCTCTGGTTCACAAAGCAAGCCAAACCAGGGATGGGCAACTTGTAGATCTCCAGATGTTTTGGCCTGCAACTCCCATCATGCCTCACCATTGGCTATGCTGGCTAGGGCTGATGGGAGCTGTAGGCTGAAATATATGGAGGGCCAGAAGTTGCCCACCCCTGCTCTAGATACCTTGAATCCATGGTAGTCAATTCCATTTTCACCAACCCTCATGCTCTATTCCCCCCCACCTTTTCTTTGAATTCAGAGTTTACTTTATTTTATTTATTTATTATATTTATACCCCACCTTTTTTCCTGCAAGGAACCCAAGGCGGCTTACATAGTCCTCCTCCTCTCCATTTTATCCTCACAACAACCTTGTGAGGTAGGTTAGGCTGAGAGTCAGTGACTGGCCCAAAGTCACCCAGTGAGTTTCATGGCCGAGCGGGGACTAGTTCTGAACTATTTGTATATCTGTTATCAGGAAGCATCTGAATCACAGCAGGCTGCAGTAACTTTGGGATAAAGGCCAACTGGTAAATTAGGACTGAAAACTTGGCCTTCCAGATCTTGTTGGACTGCAAATAGCCAACAGATGTGGTTCCAGAGCACATAATGCAGGCCACATGCTAAGCAGGGATGAGCCGGGTCAGTGGTTAGATGGGTGACTGCCCACATCTCTTCTCCTGCATTGAGCAGGGGTAGGGGTGCATCCAAGGCCGGGTCGCACCTCCAAGCCAATTTTCCGGGGTGGGCGGCGACCCGACGCGATTTTCTGAGCGGTGCTATGCGCCGCTCGATCGGCTTCTCCTGCCCCGTTTGTCGCTTCCAAGACCGGAAATGATGCGACGGGACCCTGCGTAGGCGCAGAACGCACCACAGGGGTCCAGCGTGCCTGCGCAGGGTTCCGTCACGTTATTTCCGGTCCCGGAAGTGACGGGACGGAACAGGCTGCGCGGGCGGCTCGCCGCGGAGGGAACAAGCCGCCCCGAAGTAAAGGTAAGGCCTCGCACGGGCATGAGCGGGCCCATTTCGGCCTCATTTTGCCCGCGCGAGGCTCAATGATACAAGCCTAGCGTAGAACACCTCTGGGAATGATGCTACATTATGACATTGTAGTGCTGGTTGTTGTTGGAGAGAAAAGATGGTTGCCTCATTTTGCCACAATGAATTCTGCAAAGAAATTCTGTTTTATTAATCTGTGCAAGCTGCTCTGGGAGCCTCTTTTGGCTGAAGAGCGGGGGTGGGATACTATAAATAAATAATGTGCGTGTGTGCATCTTTAGTTCTACCCCAGGAATGTACCTGAGTGCAGCCAAGTTGTAGTTTGAAGCAGCACAAGGCTTTGTTTTGTTTTTAAATAGAGATAAAGACAGACGTTTGGTCACCTTGCATTTAAAGGTAAGATGAAAATTTCTTAACATTTATTTTCATTCCACCTCCATCTCCCTAAAAGTAGCAGAAAAATTGTGGGCTGAATCCGTTGCCCAGGATTACTGTCTACAGATAGATCTGTATTGAAATCATTGGGAGCTAAGACACTTCCAGTAGACTGTAGCACTGTAATTACTTTACCTATTGTCATTAATCCTGCATTCTGGGTTTTTTTCTTACCCCTAGTTCACATTTTATTGTGTAATTTACACATAAGTACAGTAATACCTTGGATTGAGAGCATAATTTGTTCCGGAAACGTGCTTGTAATCCAAAACACCCTTATATCAAAGCGAGTCTCTGGTGGGCATGAGCGGGGCCGATTTCGGCCCACTACGCCCGCTTGAGGCAACCGGTTACATCCCTACGACTTGTCTTGCAAGACCTTGCTTGTTTATCAAGTCAAATTTTAAATTTTTTTTTTTGCTTGTCTTGCAAAACGCTCTCAGACCAAGTTACTTGCAATCCAAGGTATTACTGTAGCCCTACAAGCCAGTGCTTCTAGGACATTGTGAAAGGCAGGATAGTAAAACATATCACCAAATGTCAACCACCTGCCTTTTACAGTTTTCTTTCTATAAACCAAACATGCCTGGGGAACAAAATTCCCCAGAAATCTCAAGAATACACTTTATAGGATATTTTGTACCCCAAACAACTGAAACAATTATGGGGGAACAAAAGAAGGCCATCCACAGGTCACCTTAGTCTCTTTTGATAGCCAAGAACATTAGCAAACACCTGCATCAAACAAAAAAAGAAATCAATTGAGTGAAAGCTTTGTTATGCTTATTCAAAGTTTATAGGCCTCAGGCCTTTTTTAGGCTTTTGTAATGCTAACTGACTAGCACCAGGTCAGGCTTTTATTTATCTATATTTATTTAATATATTTATTTACCGCCCATCAGCCAAAAGGCTCCCTGGGCGGTTTACAATAAAACAGGATAAAAACAACCTTAAAACCAAAAACATCATTAAAATAGAAATATAAATACAGTATAATACAATAAAAGAAAGCAGCCAGATTGCCTGGATTTACATTGCTGCAGGATAGATTAAGTCTTTAGTTATGTTAAGTAGCTGAAACCTGAAATCCATTCTTATTCTGATCCTAACAGCCTGGGGGAAACATTCAGTCAAACAAAAGCCTTTCATATGCACAATTTGCCTTGCCTGAGGCACTTTTTTAGGCAGGTCTGGCTGGACCCCAAATGGAAGGAACACTAGGTTTCATACAAAGTCAGGTTGAGGGTTAAAACTGCTACCACCACTTTTATAATGATAATGATTAGAAGTATGCTCTCTCCTGTACTTTACAAGTTTATCCGTTTGTGTGTGATAATTCTGGGTCACAATGTGCCAATTTCTCCTACGAATTAAATCTATCAATATTTTTTCATTTCAACCATCTGCCAACATTTTTTCCCACCCATTCCCTTGGAGTTTGTATAGTATTAGAGCCTTTCTAGGGCATTTAACATTAACTAGTAATTTCATAACCTTTTTAATCTCAAGACCCATTGGAACTTCATTCAAATTATATCTGGTTATTTTATACATGATTATCTCAATGCAATTGATTTGCCCACACCGTAAAGGGATTGATTGCTGTATAGAAGCAAAAAAGTACAGACCAAAAGATCAATCTTCTAACATGTAGGTTGGCTCTAGAAGTTTCTGTGTGCAGGTAAGGCATTCAGATGAAGATATATGCGTGCATCTGACTAGTGCAATGTGGTTGCCAGACTTTTACAATTCCATTTTCATCCCATCTCTTCCTTACTGTGGGTATGGATGAGCATTCACATGGGTATGGATAAGCGATCACAGTTATCGAGTTTTCCCACATGGGATACTAGTTGTGCACACGTGTTGCATGTGACTCTCTTTTGATTGGGTGTTTTAAAATCAGGATTAGGATACATGTCTATCACAAGGGGGGGGAAATAACACTGAAGCATCAAAACATACATGTGCAAAATCTCTGTACATGTGCAAACACCAAAGCTAGAAATTAGGTCCTTTAGAAAAAAGGAAAAAAGAAAAGAAAGTATTGATTTGTCATAATGCTGCTCAAATATTTTCAACACAGAATTCTTATTCCATATTTATTTATTTATAACATTGATATACCACCCATCAACTTGCTTGGATTTGTTATTTACAACAAGAACATACATGTACTGTTTCCCCCCATTATTGGGTTTGTATCATTATGGTATGAGCAATTTCTAGATTTTGTGATGAACACAGCCATGATGCAGAAAATCATATAACACTTTCCAATCATATGCATACCCAAACCTTATTAAGGAAATCTTGTTGGACTGCTCCCACACACATTCCATGTTTTCTAGCCAGTATGCACAATCCACAGACTATCTGCCAGTCCCCAGAAGCACAAGTGAGTGCAAGTGCAGATTGCCAGCAGAAAAACGTGGTGAAAGTGATCAGTCTTTTTCCAGCTGTTGCTTTCTCCCTCCCATACAACTGTGGATCACAAAAATGACACACCTCAATCTCCAATATAGTGAAGAAGACCCGTGGAGAAATATTTGCAGCACATCCTTAAATTACAACTTTCAGATTAGAAATTAGTATTATTAAAGATCTAACATGAAAAGAAATTTAGTTCAGTACTTACTTAATTCCTATTAAAATGTGTATGTACATTAATTTCATTAATGTAAGGGCAGCAGGGGCCCATCAGTATCATCAAATCATCAAGGCAGAAGATAATGGCCTAGTTCACACTTAATGTTAAGACGTGGTATGGTTTGATGAAATCTAGCTTGTTGTTGTGTCTGAACCCATCCCCCACAAACAAACCATGGCTTGTTAACCAGCTACAAACCAAAAAATAGAACCCGTAGTTTGTTGTTGGCTTACAAACTCTGGCTTGTTTAAGCCGTCACACGTCATGATGTCTGAAGCCAGAACCATGGCTTATCCCTGGCTTGTTTGCACTGCTGCCACCCCTACACACTGGTGCCCAGCAAGAGCAGCCTGAAAATGAAACTGCCCTGATGGCTGGCAAAATGGGCCAGAGAGAAACAAACAAAATCAGAAAAACAAGTCATGGTTTGTTCGCTTGTCTGCAAGAAAATTCATGGCTAAACAACAAACCATAGTTAATGTAAACCATGGCCTAGCATTACGTGTGAACGCAACCAATAAGATACAAGGTTGACAAATTCAGAGGCAATAATCCATCCACAAATAGTGTATGAGTTGGCCTACAGTGTGCAAGCTTTGCACTGCACATCAGAATTGTGAGGTCCAGTGCTTTTTTTCTGGAGAAAAGGGTACCGGAACTCTTGGATTACATTTCCTCGGGAGTAGATGGCGATTAAATTGTAATGCAATTAATAGAAGAAAAGGTGCTGGAACTCAGTGTTCCGGTGAGTTCCACCAGAAAAAAAGCCCTGGTGAGGTCACATGGGAGAAGCTGGGAAGAACCATAGCTGAGTGGTAGAGCAGTCTAGGCAGAGGTTTCCAGGTTCGGTTTCTGGCATTTCTGCTATCAGTTAGCAGGGGTGTGGATGTCCTCTGCTGTTGCCAGTCAGAAGAGTAAATAATACAGTGGCCTAGATGGAACAATGGACCTATGGCTTGCCTCAGTGTAAGGCAGCGTCATATGGCATGGCTCCTTCCCATCCCAGCATTGCTTCTTTCAGAAACTGGGGTAATGTGGATGTCAGACAGGAGCTGCATTAATGGCCTCTTTCCATGTGATCTCATACTTCACTAGACTAACAGGGAAGGATATGTGCAGCAGTGGCTCCCACCGCATGGAGGAAAGTCTGAAGGGGCCCTAAGTAGTCAGTGCCAAACTGCTTTGTTGCAGGGAAACTTTCTCATGGCCAACTCAAGTCATTCTCTCTACTAGACTCCTGTTATTGCCCTCTTTTAGACTGGATGTTGTGTGAGGGTACATTCTTTGCAGGATGATAAGCACAAAGCAGAATTCAACAGTAACGATAACGAACCTAAGAATGATGGGAAAGAACTGGGAGATGACACAGCCAAAGAAAAGGTTCATCCTGTCTAGGTATTCAGGATGAATATATTTTAATTGTTTATCTTATTTTATTTATATCCTACTTTTTCAGCCAAGAGATTAAAGAAAACATTCCAGAATTGCGGGAGCATTCAGTTTCCTCTGTTCACTCGCATCTTTCTTCCCCTTTACATCACCAATATGCATGTGTACATTGATAAAAGACACTAATGCCACTGCCTCCCCACTTTCACAGTCCCACCTTCTGTACTTTGCGGGGGGGGGGTTGGGTTATTGTGGGCATCTTTGCCCCTCTTTTCATCTTCCCTCCCCCACCTCTGCAAATGTGCTGAAAAAGTTCTATCTGGAACTTTCAGCACAGCCCAAAAAATCACTCCCCAAAACTAATCTTGATGTGATTATATACTGTATATGGTTGCATCAAAAAAAATATGGCTGCAGTTTTACTGATGTGCACATGTGCTCCTGCACATTGGTAAGACACCACACAAAAGACTCTTGATACAACTGTAAATACAATCACATCAAGATTGGTTGTTTTTTTTTTGTATGTTTGATCAAAGCATACCACATACATATTGGTGATGCAGAGCAGGGGTGGGCAGAATTCAGGTTTGTCAGATCTACTTTTTTATTTGCAATTATAACAACAACAAACAAACAAAAAGGCGGGCAACAACAAACAATAACACCAACAAAACAAACATAACAAAAAGCATATCCATTCACAATAACTATTCACAAAAGCATTGTTGGATCTACTTTGTTTTTTACTAGAACCCCAAGATCCGTCAACTAGAGCCAGTGCAAAAGACATACACTTAGCATTAAAGAACAGGATGCCTCTGAGCACATTCTGAGGCTAGGAATTTGTTTTCAGTACCGGAACTGAACTGAGCTTACAGTCTTTTCATGCATAACTCCATTCTTGGTTACTGATGCATTCTTCATTTCACCAGCTCAATTTGAGGTGAAGGAAAAACATTTTATTGTTGCTATTGATAAAAAAATTGGGAGTCAGAATCCTTGTTGATCTACTGCATGTCACCCAGAGACTGCCCACCCATGATATAGAGGGGAGAGAAATATGAAAGAATTGAAAGCTTGAGCAAACTGCTGCATGCACAAAACTTGCAGAATGCATTGATTCCACTTCAGAAATAAGACAGGGTAAATTGAAACGCCATGGCGAAATTCAGAGGAGAAGAATTTCAGAAGTGTCCCTAATTCTTACTTTACAATACGCTTTGAATACATACCTTGCTTAGCAACTGGAGTGCTATTGTTCATTACGCTAAGGATGCTGTCATCCTCTTTTCGCACTGAATTGGATGAAGAGATTGAATGGAAAGAAACAATAATAAAAGAGATTTTTACACAGTGTAAAAACAGTAATCAACATATAATTAATATAATAGTAGTACATTATTTGAAACCTTCTTCTTACTATATTGTTTAAACACAAGATGTTATTTTAGGTTCATTTACATTTCAATTACATTTTACAAAAGCAATTGTTTATTCCCACCTTACATTCAGCAATATACTGCATTGTTACCAGATTGTTCACACATTTACTTCAGTAAGGATTTTATGACTAGTCTTTCTCTTTGCTTTTCTCCCAGACTAAGAAGACACATAGCAGCTACCAGATATGCATGCAAAAACCTCAAACTAAAGGTGGGTTGATGGTCACGACTCCAGATTTAAGGTAGGAGGTTTTTCGTGGAGGTTGATGGATGTTGTATTCTTATCAACTAAGATTGAAAGAACCACAACCATGTTCAGGAGAGGTCTATTGGAAGAAAACTATGAAACATCCTCGTGACTAATTATTCAAGGAATGTTTTTCTGAAGAAGTATGTGAAACAAGTGTGTAACTGGTACTCTTGTCATAGCATTTTACATTCCTTGGTGCAGATATATTTGTTATATGCTGTTTAAGCTTTCTAGCATCTTGTAATTTTTTGTGTATTTCTAGGGATGGGCAAATTGCTCAAGGGGGGTGGAAGCAGGGTGAACTCGCCCCGCTCACCCCCCCCAAAACTTACCTTTCCCCGGCTCAGCGCAACTCCCCGGAGAGGAGCTGGGGAAAGGTACTTCTGGGTCCCCGGCACTTCTTGTCCGGGTCCCCAGCGCTGCATTTTTTCCATAAAATCCAAGGTAAACTACCTTAAAACGGCCACAAATCACCTATTGGCAGCCGTTTTAAGGTAGTTTACCTTGGTTTTAATGGAAAAAACGCAGCGCCGGGGACCCGGACAAGAAGTGCTGGGGACCCGGAAGTACCTTTCCTCAGCTCCTCTCACGGGGACTTGTGCCGAGCCGGGGAAAGGTAAGTCCGTGGAGCTCGAGGGGCGAGTTCGCCCCGCTTCTACCGCCCATTGAGTTCCGCGCACATCCCTAGCGCAGATACATTTGTTACATGCTGTTTAAGCTTTCTAGGATTTTGTAATTCTTTGTGTATTTACACATGACGTCATATCCTGTTTAGTTATTGCCATTTCTCTGAACTGTTTCATATCTTGTTTATTCTATTTTTGTACAGGCAGTTAAGAACATCCGACTTACAGACAACCCATACTTAAGAATGGACTTCTGGGTTCCCCGGCGCTATGTCATTTACGTAGAGTACATAGCGCAGTATACTACACAATTTGCGTAATTTACGCAATTTGCGTAAATGCCGATTTTAACGTACAGAACGCTATACTGTTCTGACTTACATACAAATTCAACTTAAAGACATTCTTAAGAATGGAACTCGTTTGTAACCTGGGGACTGCCCGTATTTTGTATTCACACATCTTAATCTTTGTAATTTTCCATTACATTTACTACATATTTTCATTCCTGCATTTATTTCTATATAGCCTACATAGTCCAGGTTCCTGTGCTTTGTGCATTTATCTGTATTTAGTGTTTTCCATTCTACACATGTTAATACTATTGAAGTAACTCTCCAATGTTTATCAAAAACCTTGGGGTATTCAGAGATATTGTAACCTTATTTTAAAAAAACCAATCTTGGGAGTGTGGTATGATGGCAACTTGTGTAGGCATTCAATTATTTGCCATCAATAAATATGAATTACAAGCCACCTGGGTACAGGAAAGGAATAACATGGTATTGACTCAATCACTTCTGCAGTGGTGTGAAGAATGTCAACCAACCATATTTTATAAGGTAATTACTTCAGGGGTACTTAATATGATAGGTCACATCCATGCTCAATCAGTGCCAGTTTCTCTGGTGACCGCTCCCATATTTTCATATGTTCCAGTACCCATAATTGTGTCTCAAAGGATCTGGTCTCCACATAGTGTTACTAAATGGATATGACCTACTGGAGAGCTCCCTGGACTCCAGGCGGTGTCAACAGTGGGGTAAAACTGAATGGTATTATAAAGCAAAACATGTACTTAAGCATCCATGTGCATTTGGAGAAAGCATGCAAACAGGTGTATTAGATTTAGCATATCAAGAATCAGAGATAGTCATGTATGATGCCCAAGGCTGTATATGTGTTACCCATTTTATGGAATGACGGAACAAAGAGTAACCCTCCTTTACGAAAATGTAGATACAGTGCTTTTGCAGTTACTGTTAATGATACTGTGTATGATTAACAGTATCCCCCTGGTCAAACAAGTGCTGAAAACCTTGACATTTCCCCTATATAGACTTGGACCCAAATGGGGCACAGTTTATGAAGAATTGGACCAATTGCAGCCTGCAATTGGAACTTATGGTACAGCCTTAATGAAAGAAAGGCAGGCTTCAGTTGCCATTGCACATCACAAAGGCCATTTATTGAAACTGGCAGCAGAGAGACAGAGCGAACTGCAGGTCGACAATGGTATGATCTTTTTGCCAGACTGTCTTCTACAGGTGATGCAGTACTGCATGTACTTCTTCACCCCACTGTAATTCTCCTTGCATTAATCCTTCTTGTTTTTATTTTTATAGATAGCAGTGTGCTGTTATACCAAACACTTTGTGGCTAAGCTGATGAATTTGGAGGAACGACTTACAGCCAAAGAAGAAATGATGCTTCTTACCCATATATCCCCCAGCTATGCTCATGTTCCTTATGATGATGTTATAACTTATGTTTAAAGTGTGATATCCAGATACGAATAGGCATGCTAGATGCTAAGAGGGAGTGTATTAAGATACGGAATATGCCTGCTGAAATATTTTTTACTCAGATAAACATGTAACCATGATCATAGACTCCTTTTGTTCTGCTATTTACTTCTTTTATTTTGCATATGACTTTTCTACAGACTACACAAATAGGTTGTGTGTGTGTGTGTGTGTGTGTATTTTCTTTGCAGAAGGCTGAAACTGGGAGGTTAGGAACCTT
This sequence comes from Shinisaurus crocodilurus, assembly GCA_021292165.1. Lineage (NCBI taxonomy): Eukaryota > Metazoa > Chordata > Lepidosauria > Squamata > Shinisauridae > Shinisaurus > Shinisaurus crocodilurus. The sequence continues at coordinate 138,043,676 of CM037876.1, read as the reverse complement.
GTGTGACCTAAGAAGCAAGATGAAGGAACAGAAGAAGAATGGAAGTGGGCAACTAAGAAGTTGCTAACCACAAACTGTCAACAGGAAAAGGGGTTACTAACTTACTAGGTCCATTTAAGAGGGCCCTTCAGGACATTTAAGACTCAAAATATTGTTTATTCCACATATCTCTATGTAATCACCCAACCCAGATGGCATGGAGAAAAGAGGTAGCTCACATATGTGTCCCTAAAGATAGTACCCCAGCTATAGGGAGGAACTAACAGTTGGGGCTGGCGTGCGTGTGTACACCTATTCTCACGCCTAGGGTGGTTGTGAGTGATAAGGTTGTGGAAATATAACAAGTCAACAACTTGTTATATAATGGGCAGCACAATCCTATGGCTGCCAGACAGTCATAGGATTTTGTGGAGACCCAGCTATGAGGTTGGAAAATGGCTCTGACCTCATAGCTAAGTCTCCATGCTAGGAGCACCCTCCCTCACGTCACAGCCAGCGTGGAAAGAACCACGCTGGCTGCGTCTCCAAGGTTGCAAGAGCAACCTCAAAATGGGGTTTAGGGGATGTACCAGGGGGTGGGGGAGGGGAGGAAACCACCAACACTTGAGGTATCCCGGTGCCGCCTCAGCCTCCTCCTCTCTCTCGCTCTGAAGTGCCTCAGCTAGACAGCCAAAATCGGCTGTCTAGCTGAGCTGCAGGATGGGAGGAGCACCGAGGTAATCTTCACTGCCATGCTCCTTCCATGCTCCATAGGATGCCCATAATCCTCCAAGTTTGGAGGGCTATGGGCATTTCAATTGGATTGTGCCCTAAAGGATATAAAAATTGTGTGAGCTGATCCATTTGTTGGAATCCGAACAATCCGGCAGTAAGAAGACTCAGAGGTAGTGTGTGAACCTACCCAGGTTCCTGCCTTGCCAATTGGTTCACCTGGCCAGTGAATCTTATATGCTTGGTAAGCATGATTGAACTGGTAGGCAACCCCTTACTTGGAATGTGAATTGGCACAATCCCTCCTGTGAACTCCTATGAATTGGAACTCCAGGGAGACTTTTAGATAAGAAGAATTTTGGAAGTATTCCTAATTCTTACTTAACAATACATTTGTTAATACATACCTGGGTTAGCAACTGGAGTGCTATTGTTCGTTATGCTAAAGAGCATGCTGTCATCATCTGTTTGCAATGAATTGGCTAAAGGGACTGAATGGAAAGAAACAACAATAAAAGAGGTTTTAAAAACTGTGTAGTAGGAAGATAAAACAGTGATGGACATGTATTTAATATAATAATGGTACCCTCTTCTTACTATATTATTTAAACATAAGATGTTATTTTGGGTTCATTTGCATTTCAGTTGCATTTAACAAAAAGCAATAGTGTAGTCCCACCTTACATTCAGCAATATACTACTTTGCTACCACATTGTTCGCCCAGCTCCTTGTAGTCTTCCACTTTGCTTTTCTCCCAGACTAAGGAAAACCATAGTAGGTACAGCATAAGCAGACAAAACCTTAAGACTAAAGGTGGGAGCAGGTCATGATGTCAGATTAAAGATGGGGGGGGGTGCTTGTTTGAATTTCAGGGAGCAGGGTTGCAGCCTAGCTTTCTCCCTGACATGCTGGCTTTTCCATGTGGTTGGAATTCTATAAATTGGAGAAACATTCAACTGTGTAACCCCCCTCACTTGGAATGTGAAGTGGAACAGTCCCTCCTATGAGTTATAGGAACTGTCCAATCTTCTAGCAAGAAAGAGACAATCAGACCTACATCGCCATTTCAAATGGATCTTGAACTTTTCTGCAACCATCACTGAATGATATACCAGGGTGGGGGACCTTTGACCCTCAAGGTGTTGCTGGACTCCACATCCCATCAGCCCCAGTCAGCATAGCCAATAGTCAGGGATGATGGTAGTTGTAGTCCAGAAACATCTGGAAGGTCACAGGTTTCCCATCCCTGCCTTATACCATTGGCTTCACAAGATACAAGACATGTAGTAGCAGAAGACAAGGCCACTTACAGCCAAGAGATACAAGACTTGTAGTAGCAGAAGACAAGGTCACTTACAGCCAAGAGATACAAGACTTGTAGTAGCAGAAGGCAAGACCACTTACAGCTACCCTGGCAGGTATCCTGGCATTCTTTCAATGAGAGGAAGTTGTTTTGGTTTCCTAGGCAACCACCATAGAAGAATTGTTCACACATCTGGGACTCTTTGTTGTAGAAATACCTGGGAATCAATCCTCTGCAGATTCCAGGTTCACTTTCCAGGAGGCAGTAAGAAGGCTTTTCTGAGAATGAGGATCGATTCAGGAAGAAAAAATTATGTTCAGTTTTCCACTATTACCATTATTGATATTTATCCCTTGCCTGATGAAATCACCTTATTTAGCAAAAGTGGGCCTGATTTAATTAAAGTTATGCACTTCTCAGTCTCATTGATTTCAATGGGACAGATTTCAGCAATTGTTTAATGCTCCCATTTTACTATGGAAGATTTCCATATAGCTAGAATACATGACATAATTTGAATGCAGATGATTAATCATCAATGGCCCTTGATAAACCCTGTGCTTAGCTTTGCAAATGGAGTGTGTGGGTGGGTCAGGCTCCTGGAAGGCTCTAATCTATGACTAGCAGACTGCACTTGCTTTGGCGTGGCACAGGGTGGTGCAGGCCTGCTTTAGAGGTTTTGTTCAGATACCTCAGGGATGGGGACTCGGACTCGGGGACTCGACTCGTGAGTCGGACTGAGTCCCCCCTCTGATTTGACTCGGACTCAAGTCCCAATATTTTTAATGGGACTCGAGACTCGACTCGGGACTCGAGACCAAGGACTCTTCAACATCCCTGGGCTGTGCCAGAAGGAGTGGAGAGGAGTGCGATCGCCGGCGAAGAGTGAGGGTGAAATTGTGATGAGACCTCACCATTCCAGAATGGGGGGGCAAACATTTAGAAAAAATCATGTTCCTCAAATGCAACATGGATAAGTTTTAGGAAGTACAGCAAGTTTATTTTTTTAAATCACTTTCCTAAAATGCAACCTTTCAGACATTTTGGGTTTGGCTGCCTCTGCCTGCCTGTTTGGGGTTCCCTGCCTCCTCTAACTGTCTGGTCTCTTCTTAACCAGTTCCACAGTTTGAATTATCCAAGACAAAGACCTCTGCCTGCCTGCTTTGAGGTTCCCTGCCTCCTCTGCCTGTCTGGTTATTTTGGGTTTGTCTGCCTGGTCTGTTCTTGCCAAAATCAGTTGCAGAGTTTTGAAATAAAAAGGCACACTTGTGCCTAGAATTTATTTAAGCCACACATCTGAAGTAGCCTTATTTTGTTGGGGGAAAACCCCATTGATTTTAATAGGGACTCGTGGAGTCAGCTTTGGGAGTGACTCGGGACTCGGGAGTCACCATTTTGGACCAAGGAATCAGACTCGGACTTGAGACTCGGGTCCAAGGACTCGTGACTCGACTCGTGACTCGAGACCAAGGACTCTTCAACATCCCTGAGATACCTTTAGCCACACTTATGCAATTGCCCACAATTGATAGTAAAACTTTGATCTGGCCATAACATTTAATATTTAATTTCACAGCCCATGTGGTTCTATTTTTTTTTATTTATTTATTTGTATACAAAGGCAAGTAAGTAAAAATATAAAATATGTTGTGCCTCTTATTCCAATTTTCAAAGTACTCATTGGCTGGGTTCCCACAACATGCTAAGTCACAGTGGCTACACTAATCCCTAGAGCAGGGCTCTCCAGCCTTGGGTCCCCAGATGTTGCTGGCCTACAGCTCCCAGCATACCCAGCAAGCATGGCTAATGGCAAGGGATTCTGGGAGCTGTTGTCCAGCAACATCTGGGGACCCAAGGTTGGAGAGCACTGCCCTAGAACAAGCCATGACTTGGAAGGGTGGCTTCAAAGCCATGGCCAAGAAACACTGACTGTGTTCTCAGACTAACATGACAATGGCCAGGTTCAGACAACATGACAAGCCACTCTGAAACAAACATGGCTTATAAGCCACCGTGGCTTAGCATGTTGTGCAAACCCAGTCAGTGTTTCTTAGCCATGGCTTCGAAAACACCCTTCCAAGCCATGGCGTGTTCTACGGTTTACTGTAGCCACTGTGGCTTAGCATGTTGTGCAAACCCAGCCATTGACTGGGTTCACACAACATGACAAGCCATTGTGGCTTATAAGCCAAGATTGTTTCAGAGCAGCTTGTCATGTTGTCTGAACCTGGCCAGAGTGCAGGGCCGGCGCTACCGCTAGGCAAACTAGGCGGTTGCCTAGGGCGCGCGGCTGAATAGGGCGCGGAAACGCTGCACTCCTCTTCGCTGCCACTGCGCCGCCCCCGCCAGGCCTCCGCCTCCGCTGCGCCGCCCCCGCCAAGCCTCCGCCTCCCCACCCTCCCGCCCGCCCGCCGCTGCGCCTCCCCCCCCACCCGCCCGCTCGCTCGCCGCTGCGCCTCCCCCCGCCCTCCCGCTCGCTGTCGCTGCGCCTCCCACCACCATCGCCACCCCCCCAACTCCCCCGTCACCTACCTTCTCCGCGTCGCGTCGCTTCCGGAGCCCCGCCCGTGTTGTTTTGGCGGGAGGAACCAGGGCAACAGGGTTTAAACAGCCCTGTTGCCATGGTTTCCCCGGCAAAAAACAGCGCGGGGGTCCCTTCGCGTCGCGTCACTTCAGGAGGAGGAGGCAGCAGCAGCAGCAGCAGCCAGGGCGGGGGGGAAGGTAGGTTGGTGGTGGCGGCGCAGGTTTTTTTTTTTTGCTGCTTTGGAGAGGGGGGGGGCGCTAAATATTATTTCGCCTGGTGCGCCAAACTGCCCTGCACCGGTCCTGCCAGAGTGGCTTGTGTGTGGTTCAAAAACGGTGCTGCTGGGTTTAGACAACACGACGAGCCACTCACCATGGCTTATTGTGTTGTGTAAACTCAGGCATTGCGTTGTATTCCCACTGACATGAATAGAATGGTCAATTTTATCCTACCACAATTTTTCTGACTCTCAAAATGGTTTCATCCAGTGTGAAAAGAACTGAAATCGCTCAAAATATACCAGCCAAATGCTTCAAGAATCATGGTCAAGATGTCCTCATCATGTTATCTAGCTAATTCTGCGATACAACCATCAAGCTTCTTATTCGACAGTCTGTGGGTGCCATAACTCAGCAGTGCTGGCTCCAGGTTTTTGAGGGCCTATAGGCAAGACACACTCAATGGGGCCCCTCCTTCTCATTGCCATTGTCACCACCAGCTGCTATTGCTCATCATCCTCTTTCTCATCACTGCTTGCTTGATAGGTAGGGAGCGAAGGAACAAGCAGGCAGTGGCATCTACTGCTCCTCCTTTTCACCACCACCATTGTCTGGGTGAGAGCAAGAGAAAGATGAACAAGCAGGTTGCAATGGTGAAGAGGAGGAGCAACTCCAAGTTTGTTTGTTTTTGTCAGTGGGCCCCTGCTCGGGTGTGGGCTCTTGGCAGGTGCCCAACTATGCCTACCCTTGATGCCAACCCTGCAACTCAGAGCCCAAACCCCTCAAAGGTAGCACTGAGTTGAAATCCCCACCTCCCATTTCACCCTGATGGGAGTGGGCTGTGAAGCTGGACAGAATTTTTGGGAACATGGGGGACACAAATATGGGGGAAGTAAGCATGTGATGAACTCACTACTGGTGGCAATCACATTCCCAGCTGCTGCTGGATTCCCCCCATCCCTGCCTTTAAACCCACAACATCCAGAGAAAGAGCAGGAAACATCAGATTTGGCTGCAGAAGACATGAGAACTGAGATCAAATCAGACTTGAGTGCAATGCTTCCTTTTCTCACTACAGAGTCTTACAGGTAAAAAGAAGAAGGAAAAAAAGCATCAAACAGCAACTGGAAATATGGTTACCTTTGCCAACAAGACCATGAAACAGGTGGCAGTAACAAAAAAGGTGTTTCATGAAGCCTTTCACCTTCCCACCCCTCGAGTCCCACAAGTTAGAATATGAACTTTCTTTCCGCTCTAGAAGAGGCAGAACCATCAGGCCCAGAGTTCTTAAAACCTCTTGAATCCACCAGAACTAGAATGTGAGTGGAACCTTGTAGACCTCTTTGAGGAGGCTGCCTTGCCAGGCTCTGAATCCATCATCAGTCTGCCTGGGAATATAGAATCTCAGTAGAGTGCTGGAATTATCGGACTAGCTTCTGCTCTTCCTGGGGGATGTCCCACATGCTGTCTCTATCAGAAAGCTGCTCTCCCTTTTGATAGCCCCCTGCTCCAGGCTAACTGCCCTCAGGCACTGTCTATCCCTAATTTATTTCAATCAGGTTCATCCCAGTAGTACTTTCATGATCAAGATAATCATGAGAGAAGCCAAGAGGAGAGCTACTCCTATTCAAATTCATTGAGAGAAAAATTAAGGTGGCATTAAGGAAAGCCAGTATGGTGTAGTGGTTAGAGCAGGGCTCTCCAACCTTGGGTCCCCAGATGTTGCTAGCCTACAGCTCCCAGCTTACCCAGACAGCATGGCTAATGGCAAGGGATTCTGGGAGCTGTAGTCCAGCAACATCTGGGGACCCAAGGTTGGAGAGACCTGGGTTAGAGTGTTGGATTGGGACTCAGCTCAGGAGACTCAGGTTCTCTTGTCCCCACTGGGCTATGAAGCTCACTGGGTGACTTTGGGCCAGTCACGGACTCTCAGCCTAACCTACATTACAGGGTTGTTGTGAGGATAAAATGGAGAGGAGGATGATTATAGAAGTGGCAAAAGATGTCTGAAGTAAGTTTGCAAGCAAGACCATAATTAAAGCATGGCAAGAAAACTGATTACAATCTTAGCTTAGGCCTTTTCTGTACAATGAGCCCAGACACAAATTTTGAACAAAGAAAGATACACATATTTGGTGCCACAGACCATGTGGATTTTTTATTTTTTTTTACTATTGCAAAATGGTAACAAAATACCATATTCTAAATATATGTATATATTCTCAACTAAAAAAATTCAACTTATGAGAGTCTGAAAATACAGAATCTTCCTGGTTCCAGGCCTTTTTTTTTTTAAGTCCACATAGATTCATAGATTATAGAGTTGGAAGGAGCCTACAAGTCCAACCCCCTGCTCAATGCAGGAAACTAGAGGAGGGGTCTCCCATCCAAGTAACAACCAGGCTTGACCCTGCTTAGCTTTCCACGCTCAGACAAGCTGAGCCAGCATAAGCCACAGGCCTGTACATTTTGTTCACTGCATAATTTCCATCTCTTATTTCATTTTAGATTATTTCCTGAAAAATAAATTTAAATATTTTTCCTTTCTACTAAAAAGAAATGAAATGAAAAATATCATGCCTGTTACAGTCTGTTACAATTACTGCAATTGTCCTGGAAACATTTGGGTGAGCTCTTTACAATACGTTAGCTCAGCCAGACTCCTCTTGGGAAATTATCTTATAACCCACTGGTGACAAAATGGTATGAAACAGAACAGTAGGTAAATTACCTTCCTTAAATTTTGTTCTCTTTATCTTCTCAGGCACATCTGAAATGGAAACCAAATATTTTTTAGAGAAGATCTGGAAATGTGAAAGTAAGAGTCATAAAGGAATGACTACGTTTAGTTTCAAACCTGCACTATATATATAGCCTTCAGAAGAGGAGACTGAGGGGAGATATGATCGCACTCTTCTAGTACTTGAAGGGTTGTCACACAAGGGGAGGGCCAGGATCTCTTCTCGAGCATCCCAGTTTGCAGGACACGGAATAATGGGCTCAAGTTACAGGAACCCAGATTCCACCTAAACATCAGGAAAAATTTCCTGACCGTTAGAGCAATAAGACAATGGAACCAACTACCTAGGGAGGTGGTGGGCTCTCCCACTAGTCTGGAGGCATTCAAGGTGCAGCTGGACAACCACCTGTCAGGGATGCTTTGACTCGGATTCCTGCATTGAGCAGGGGATTGGACTCGATGGCCTTGTAGGCCCCTTCCAAATCTACTATTCTATGATTCTATGATATGGATGCCATGTTGGGCCAAGAACATGCAGAAAGGCTCTTACCAAACACACAGATGTTCTCGTCTTCTCAGCTTTTTGTTTTGTTTTGTTTTACCTTGCTTCACAAAATCCAAACTCATTTGAATCTGTTGAGGATTTATCTGACTGACATCCCTGACTTTCGGGCCAGGCAAGGGGCAGTGGGTGGCTCCACCTTTGACAGGACAGGCCTGCCCAGCCTCTCCCTCCTTCCCCTATGCTTGCTTCTTTCACAGCTGAAGAAGACACTTGCACTGTCTCGAAGCGCCTTTGGCCTGGGATTGTGTGGATTGAACTACAACTCCCATCAAGCTCAACAGAAAATGCCCATGGCCAGTGTTGATGGGAATTGTAGTTCGACCCCCCATGAGCACTGGCAGTAGGAGATGCTGAAAGTGCCTCCTTTGGTTTTGAAATGAGCAAGTGCTGGGGAACGAGGGAGCGTCCAAGCACGCCTCATGCACCAAAGGAGCTACTATGGCGGGTGCGGATGCGTGAGCAGGATCGGGGTGGGCAGTCCACTTGAGGTAGGCAGTAGTTCTCACGCCGATTTTCCTTGCAGAAATTGAGGAGGGACATTTGACTTTTTGAGTGTCCTTACTCGATTTCTCCCAACACTCCTAAATATTCTCCTTTTTTTAAAGAGAAACATCTTAAACCTGTACTAAGATCAGATCAAAGCACCATTAATGCTGAAAAGGCTCTCACTGACTTTAGTGAGCCATTTGCATCGGGCCTTCAATCATTACATTTAATGCAGAATTTTCAGTCCTGGAATAAAACAATGCTATGCAACAGCCTAACATACAAAACAACATAGAAGGAGAAACTAAGCAAAATAAATGAATACATTTGCCCATGTAATTACATGCAGCTAAGCAAAATACATGCATACAGACATACATTATTTATGTAAATAAATACATACATACATAACATGTCTTGTGGCAGTGAATATAACCTTTTCTCATGCTTTCAGAATATTTATTTAAGCAAGAATTGCATATTTTAATTTATAGGTACTGAACATGATCACAACTGAATGTCTCAAGGTTGCTAATTTACAGAAAATCCAACCCTGTCATTCATATTTGCACTGGTCTTCAAGTTATTCTTGCAACAAGTTATCTTTGCAACAAGCTTTCTTTGCAATAGAAAACTCAGGCTAGGGGCCAGAGCAGACATCACTTTAAACTCTAGAGTAGGCACAGGGCCCCTGATCTGGATCTGAACCCTATCATGGGGGGTATGGGGCCTTTAAACCTTCCCTCTCCTGTTATGGGCCCAATCTGGATCGAGGCCCTGAGCCTGCCATTTGCTTTATGGATCACTATTCTGCAGGTGTGGGACCCTGATCTGGATTGAGCCCATAGTAGTGGAGGGAAGGGTTAAAGCCCCTACCCCCATGCTAGGGCCCCAATCCAGATTGGGCCAAATGTGCCTACTCTAGAGTAAAAAATTAAAGTGATATCTTTAAAGTAATGTCTCCTTTGGCCCTAGATTACAGCCAAATATAGTGCAAACTATATTAAATGTGATTGTATTTTACATATCTTTCTTTTCCTTTTTTTAAAAAAAAAAGTAGCTACAGAGGCAGCGGAACAGAATTGAGACCATGGGACCCAGGGAGGGGGCATTAACCCCTTGCAGCACTGTCCCAACAAAAATCCCTCCCACCAAGCTGTTATATCTCAGGGAGGGAAGTTACCATTTCAGTAGTGCTGAAATCTTGTTGACTCCAATCTCTCAGCACTGCAGCCATATATGACCAGGACTGGCTGCCCATAGACTGGTTAATGAGGGTAGAGGCAGTGCTCAGGATGGGGTGGCAGGCGGAAAGGGGTCTGACTCCTTAACAATTCTAGTGAAAGCTCTAAGAACAGCTGGGCCCTTACCATTTATCAGCATATTTGATGATTCATGTGTGTGTACATACACACACACCAACTTTCCTGTTTAGTCAATGGATCACTTTCAGTTTTTATTCTGAGACACGTCAGAAAACTCTGCTGCAATATCTTTGTCAGTTGCAAGGCTTAAACCACATTCACAGTGGCTCTACACTTTATGTGGCGACTGTACTTGACGTGGGCATAATAGAAGTTTTTCTTCTCATGCTAATTGCTGCACTTTTGTGGAGATTAAGGCTGGGGGGGAGGGGCTTAAACACCCCCCCCCCCTGCACTGCAATAATTATCACTACATCCCGACCCCTGCCTGGCATCTAATATGTAAATCACACAACGCGATTCCTCATGTTGTTAAGGTCATGTGCGGCGAGACCCTTAGAGTGTGGATCACAAACACATATCCTTGAACACCCATGTGCATATGGCTGGGAACCCTGACTTGGTTTAGCTTTAGTTCCTCACCACCTGTACATGAAGGCACATCTTTCATTCACACTTTATCGGCAGCAACACAGCCGCCCTTTAAAGTGCGGAGCAGCTCTCGTTAGCCCTGCTTGAGCAAGTGAGTTTGGTGTTTTTTTTTAATGGCAGAAAGATTTATTGCAACATACACCTCTGGGCTTTCTCAATCAGGAGCCAATTTGATAGTGCTTTTCTCTGCTGGAAACTCTGGAATAACACAATCCCCGCAGAGTTAATTTCTGCTTTGTAAGTAAATTGTACATTTCCCATTTGCTCCTCCCTCCTGGCTTGGTTTTACGATCACCAACCATGTGATAAGAACTGGGTTTTTTTACTTGCACTATGACTCCTCTTGTTTAGACAGTGAGGAGGCAAATATAAAGTTAAAGTACTTTGTAAGCAAAGCAAAGAGTCCTGAAATAGCTCATTGTGCAAACTGCCAAATCAGTATTTGTACACAATGTGGTGCATCACATTTCTGACAGCCCTTTTTTATGCACTCTTGACCGCCTTTATGCCTATGACATCCAGGAACACATACACATCACTCAATGGATGGGAAAACAGATATTCCCACTCATGGGAAAACAGATTTGGCCCTGGGCTCACAAGCTTACAAATGCTTTCCCAAAGTTTTATATTAATTGTTGCCTATTATTATTATTATTATTATTATTATTATTATTATTATTATTATTATTATTATTATTCTGCCCAAAGCTCTCTGAATACCATCCCTAACTGGATATGCCCTCCCTAACTGGATATGCCCTCCCTAACACTATCATAGATGAGTGTTGCGCCCAGATTGCCTGAATCTACAGCCACTGAAAAAATGGGGGGAGGGGAGAAAAAAATGCTGTAGGGAAAGGCTCTATTGGTGGTCATGTTATGGTGATCATGTTATGGTGGTTGGAGCAAGTACTTTGATGTTGCTGCTGCAAGGCCAAGATGTGTTGCTGCTGGAGTATGTGTGAGAATGGTGTGTGTGAGTATGGGAAGGGTGTGTGTGTTCTACGTATGTGCGTGCATGTGTGTGCATGCACACACATGTGCAGCCCCCCCCCCCGCCACCCCAGCAGACACCTGATGTGGCCTTCGGGCCTGAAAAGGTTGTGCACCCCAGCTCTAGCGATTTACTTTCAGTTATGACAGAGATGGTCTTTAGCTCAAAAATTACTGGAGATAAACAAAATTATACATAGGAAAGATTTTCTGATATGAAATTCCTTCAGACTTGGTAATTTTGTTTTGAACTTTATTGATGGGTCAGTAGATTAAGAACAAAAACAAACTGATGTCCTATATGTTTGCTGCAGCTAGGATATTGTATGCAAAGAACTAGAGATCTCAGAAACTTCCTTCTGTGAAACATTTGTATGGTAAAATGTGGGACCTAGCAGTAATGGCTAAATTAACTCATTATATTCGAACAAAAGATGGGATGTCTTTAAAAAAAAGTGGAAACCTTTTATTGATGATTGTAATAGTGAACTACTATTTTATTTTATTTTTTTACATTCCTGTTGAAAGTTTTACTTTAACAATATGGTATATAGTATTTTTTAAAAAATCTTCTATTCCATTAAAGTCTATTCCTAAGTGGAGGATTATTGGAAGAAGTGTTTTGTCTGCATATTGTATAATATAATGAATTGCCATTATATTGTTATAATTAACAGCAGTTAAAAAGTAGAAAAAATGTTTGTACCTGAAGAAAAAAGTCAAAATGACACAACCCTGATCTGATCTGGAGCTCTAGTCTTTTTAATCATGGTTATCTCAGAGATGGAGACTAGAGACAGTAAAATGATGCCCCCTCTGGAAGCTGCTCTTTGAAGAAACTACTTCATACTGTCTCATATCATATCACCCCATAAACATGAATAACTTTCAAGACTTGGGTTAAATTGATTCACATATGAATGTTGGCCAAACAGATTTTTATTGAATTTCTAGTGCATTTTTAAGAGGTCATTTGACTGAATCAGCATATGTGCAGCTAGGGATGGAGGAGAAATTCATTCAGTTCAAATTTTCACGTGAACTTACCTAACTTCACACTTTCAAACCACTATGCAAACTGAAACTCACTTATCATTCAAAATGCACAGCTCTCTGAATTTTGCAATGGAGTTCTCCAATTAAAAAAAAATGCATACAAAAAAATGTATACAAAAATGCAGACAAAAAAGAGATCTTTGGCTATTGGGCAGTATAGAAAATGAAATAAATAAATAAATAAATAATGCATATATTGGGGGGGAATTCAAAAAGCATTATATTAGGAAAATTCCCTACAAAAATATATCGCTTACGCAAAAATTCATACAAGAATGCATGTATTAGGAGAAATCAGTGTGATGTGATGTTATTGGGGGTAAATTAAAGTGTATATATGGTAAGTATATGTGTTCTTGTACTGAGTCTATGGTTATAAGTATGTATTCCTGTTGCATCTATGTGTTTTATGTTAGGTAAGTCTAGGGTGAGTGAAAAATGATGGGCAGGAAGAATGGTATATTTGCATATGTGAGATGATTGGCTGAGAGAGTGGGGGGGGGTAAAGCTTGTATTATATAAGCTGTGGGTGGTGCTGTTTGTGGAGAGTTCTGAGGAGTGCTAGAGGGCTGTATGAAGAGTCTGTAGAGTTGACTGGAGTGAGAGTGGAGAGATAGTTTAGAGATTGGATTAGGCTTGTTAGGAGATTAGCTAGTGAGTGCATGGATTAATATTTTGGGAACAGTTGGTGAGGGCGGATTGGAAATAGAATAGGATAGTAAATTAATTAATATTGACTGAAACTTACATACATACATATGAAACTTACTTCAAGAAACTGTTGTATTTTAAAATAAACTTTATTTTTGTTTATTGAAGCAACCTGTGTGGGAAGCTGTGCTTTATATTTCATCAAAGAAGTATAAAGTACAGATAATAGAACCGTTCGTCTCGCACAGGCGTAACGGGCCGAAATCAGCCCCGCTCATGCCCATGCGAGGCTCGCGCGGGCCTACCTCCATCCAAAAGCAGCTCGCCTCTCCACGGCGAGCCGCCTGCGCCGCCCGCGCCGCCCCCATCGCGTCACTTCCCCGCCTCATTCTTCTGAGCGCTGGTCCTGTCGCATCACTTCTGGCGCAGCGGAAATGACGCAATGGGACCCTGCTCCGGCGCGCTGGACCCCCATGCTATGTTTTTGGCGGGGGGAACCAGGGCAACAGAGCTTAGTTTCCCCCACCAAAAACATAGCGCGGGAGTCCAGCGCGCCGGAGCAGGGTCCCATCGCGTCATTTCCGCTGCGCCAGAAGTGATGCGACAGGACCAGCGCGCCTCTTGGCAGCAGCTCGAGCGGCATGGAGGACGCTCCGCACCGCTCAGACGAATGAGGCGGGGGGGCTGCTGCCACGGAGAATCGCAGCGGCAGAGAGGCGAGCCCCCCCACAGGTACATGATAATAACCTGGAGGCATTCAAGGTGCAGCTGGACAGACATCTGTCAGGGATGCTTTGACCTGGATTCCTGCATTGAGCAGAGGGTTGGACTCGATGGCCTTGTAGGCCCCTTCCAACTCTACTTTTCTATGATTCTATGATGATTCTAACCCAAGATCAGTGTGAGAGGTATAAGGGTTAGGGAGCGAAACCCCTAACCGTACGTAAGCGCACCCATAATTCCAAAAAGGAGGGCAAGCTTGAGGGCCCTATGAGGAGAGGGGTGTGACAATCAGCACTAAAATGCTTATGAATTTTCATACAAACTTAAAAAAAAATCTCAAAGTTTGGGATGAACTGAATTTATGACTAGAGAAATTCTCACAGTTTGAGATGAACCAAATTTGAGACTGGGAAAATGAAAAACTGAGAGAAACTGACAGTTTCATCCATGCCTACTCACACCTCAAACATCTATGCACTGGACAGAGATGTGAGAGGAGTACATACTCACAAAACCACACAACTATTTCATCATGTGGCCAAACCTTGCATGGATCCCCTCCATTTTCAGTAGGGATAGATGGATCTGTCAATTGCATTCTCACCAAAATTGTCAGATGTTTTAGGTCAAGTTTGTTCCGTCCCATTCCCATATAAGTTTGTGCTTAAAAAAAAAAAAAACAAGTTCAGAGATGTGTATTTTTATGTGTGCATTTTCCCCAATGGACACCTTAATGTATGCATTTTGTGTGCATTTTTAAACGTACATTTTCCCAAGTACTTTATATTGCTGATGTGCTATTTTAGCACACTGTTCTCAAATATGCATTTTCTACACACTTTTCCATATTGTGTACATTTTCTATGCACATTTTCCACAAGATGAGCTGTATCAGAAAGCTTACAAAAATGCAGATTACGGAACGCAATGCTGTCTCAGCTCGCTGAAAGACTTGGGAAGTGTGAATTGTGTAAATTCATTAAAACACACACACACACACACACACACACCTTGTCGGAGTGAATTTCTCATCCATTCTAATTTGCACATTCCTAGTTAGAGATCTGAATCAGCTTTTAACAGTGCAATCCTATCCATGTCCCCTCAGATGTAAGTTTCATGATGTTCAATGGAACTTACCCCCAGGTAAGTGCATGTAGGATTGCAGCCTCAATCAGCTGATTTCACACTAGGTTCGGTCAAATTTCTCCCAAGCCTGAGTATTTCTATTCATTTAATTATGTTATCATCGTTCTTCCAGAGTTCATATCTGATCAGGTTTGAGGCTTTAAGTGCTCATAGGAAATACCAACAACTGCAGTGTAAGTTGTCACACTGAGTCCAGTGCAAGAAGAGGAGTGAATGCGAGGGGACAACAGAATTTGGTATGTCAGCTGAAACCTGATTCCAGCTGGAGTGGTCCAAAACACTAGCCTGACCTACATTCAGTAATACCTTGGACTGCAAGTAACTTGGTCTGAGAGCGTTTTGCAAGACAAGCAAATTTTTAAAATAAATTTTGACTTGATAAACAAGTGACGTCTTGCAATACAAGGTAGGGATGTAAGCGTAGCGGGCCGAAATCAGCCCCGCTCACGCCCGCCAGAGACTTGCTTTGATATAAGTGTTTTGGATTACAAGCATGGTTCCGGAACAAATTATGCTTGCAATCCAAGGTTTGTACTATGAATTCCTGACCAATTGTCAAAAGTTTATCTAGAACATGAATTTGTCCTCCTACCAGGGTTTCCACTATAATATGATTTTAAAAAATTGTTGCAACTCTCATTTTCACAGTAATAATCACGGTTATTTTATTTTATTTATTTATTAATTATATTTATACCCCACCTTTTTTCCTGCAAGGAACCCAAGGTGGCTTACATAATAATCCTCCTCCTCTCTATTTTATCCTCACAACAACCCTGTGAGGTAGGTTAGGCTGAGAGTCAGTGACTGGCCCAAAGTCACCCAGTGTGAGTTTCATGGCCGAGCAGGGACTAGAACCCGGATCTCCAAAGTCCCAGTCCAACACTCTCACGAGGCGAGCGGTTACATCCCTACTTGTATTGCAAGACGTCACTTGTTTATCAAGTCAAAATTTATAAAAACAATTTGCTTGTCTTGCAAAACGCTCTCAGACCAAGTTACTTACAATCCAAGGTATTACTGTATATATACACACACATATACACTGGAGACCACAGCTCTCCGAATCCAAGCTCATCCTGAAGTACTTTTCTGTATTCATATACTTCAACACCAAATAGGAACAAAGGTGTATTTCTCAATACAGTCATGCCTTGGATTGAGAGCATAATTCGTTCCGGAAATGTGCTTGTAATCCAAAACACTCTTATATCAAAACAAAATCCGCCCAAAAAAATTTGTACAGAGATTTTTAATTTAAGCCGTACTACAGTACTTGTATTGCAAGACGTCGCTTGTATATCAAGTAAAAAAAAATTAAATAAATATTTTAAAATTTGCTTGTCGTGCAAAATGCTCTCAAACCAAGTTACTTGCAATCCAAGGTATTACTGTACTAAATATGAGCATATTTAAATCCAGAACAGGGCATCTCATACAGTTTTTCTCAATGTCTGGATATCCTCTAAGTGACCCACCTTATTAGGAGATGACATCACACCATTCTGCTCTAGCAGCAATTAGTAAGCTGGACTAATAAAACTGCATGCCATCAGTTGATGGCAGTGGGCTTTACTCTTCAAAGATGAGCTGGAAATTGTAGCTGGTTCAGAATGCTGCCGCCAGACTGATATAATGGGGTGGCTATTCGGAGCATTTCATTCCAACACTATTTTAATCTTCAGTGACTCTCAAGTTTGTTTCAAGGCCCAATATAAAATGCTGGTGATGACATTCAAAGCCCTAAATGGTTAGGGTACTTAAAAGACATTCTGCCCCCCTATGATTCTGTATACTCCATTAAAGACTTTGTGGAGGGCTTCTACTGGACCATGTCTCATATCAATTTGGCATTAAGCTGATGGATCAATAGGGCCTTTTCTATGGTGGCACCAAGGCTCCTGAATTCCTTTCCCCCTTAGGCCCATTTGTTCCCCCCCTCTCCTAGCCTTTTGGAGAACTGTGAAGACAGTTCTTTCTCACTGAGCTTTTAATTATTCCTTATTTGATTTTTATATTCCAGTTGCTGTTTTGTTATTAATGTTTATGTAATTTTATATAACATGCTTTACTGACCAGTGACCACTGCAAAGCAGAAAATCAGCATATAAATGCCATGATTGATAAAATGAATGGCTATTCCACCCACCCTTTTAAGTTAAGGCACATACATTTTTGAAACACATACCTACATTACACACACACACACACACGCACGTCTAGCTTACCAAATGAGAAATGTGGGGACGCCTTACCACATGGTGAAGATTCCAGTCTTTACCACAAACAAAGATGTCTATCCGGGGGGGGGGGGGGGGAGACACACATGCAATTTACACATTTGTAGTTACTTATGCATCAAGCAGCCACATGGAAGACAACCCTGCCATTTCATAAGCTGTCATCTGTATTGGCTCTAATGCTAGACATAGAACGATGTACTGGCTTTAACCTTGAGTGCTGTTTTTCTTGGAAGAAAAGTGAGATACAAATCAAATCACTGAATGAATAAATGAACTTTTTAAAAGGAAGAAATGGTGAAAAGAACACACTGACCTGGTACTATACATTTCTCCTGGCATTCTTCTAGAGTTTCAAAGTTGTTTTCATTGCCTAAACATCCACCATAGTTAAACGTTTCACACTGGCGAGTAAGAATGTTGAAGTGATATCGAGTGTTTATTGCTTTGCATGGGCCAGCATCACCTTTGAAGGCACAGAATGGTAGACCAAGTTTCAGTGGGGGCAAAGCAGGACCTGGAAGATGGTAAATGAAAGCACGGCATGTCATTATCCTTGCAAGGAATCCTAAAAGTATCTTGCTTGCAAGCTTTTTTTTTTTTTTTTTAGCAAATGTGATGAGCAACAAAACTGATTTTGCTCTCAGTTAGTAGAACTGGAAAAATCTGTAAACTATCCATACATGACTTAAGGCTGTGTTTAATTTGACAAAAACTCCGATTCCACTCATATTCGGCACCACTATACCTGTTCTATAAGCAACTGATTAGCATACTCAGTTGTTGGAGGTGCACTGGCTCAGCTTGTCTGAGTGCGGAAAGCTAAGCAGGGTCAAGCCTGGTTATTACTTGGATGGGAGACCCCTCCTCTAGTTTCCTGCACTGAGCAGGGGGTTGGACTCGATGGCCTTGTAGGCCCCTTCCCACTCTATGATCTATGAAATCTATGAAACTCTCTCTTTGGGTTCACTTGCTCCTTTTGAACATCAGAATCAGTTCAGTTCCAGAAACTGCACCATGGGAGTTCATGCCCAGTTAGAGGAAAAGAATACTACTCTATATCACTCACCAAGCAAATCATTCAGCACCACTAGAAAGATCAAGATACCTCATCAATCCATCAGTGGACTGAGGAAATTCTCCACTTGTCTACATGTGCTGGCAATATGCTGTAGGCAGCAGAAAATGGTTGCTTATCACAACATATGAAAAGACTATACCACCTACACCTGGCTAGCAGACCAGCTACTCTACCCTGCTCGCCCAGCTACTCTACCCTGCTCGCCACAGTTACTCCTAGAGAACACTGAAATCCATTACTTATAGCCTTAGGACAGTATCCCATACTGTGGGTCTGCTTATGCTACTGACATATCACTAGTGTAAGCGACCTCTAGTAGTACACCAATAGCGTAGTCTGGTGTGACATGTTTTCCAGGCAAAACTTCTTTCCAGGATATGCCTGCAGTTTCATTCTTCAGTTAAAACTAAAAGTGCATCCATCAGTGAGAAATTGGCTTGAAATAGGAACAATTCAGCACTCCTATCTTTCTGTTGACTATATTCCTACTTCTACAGATACTGTACTGCCACAGAAATGTGGCGCTTTTCAAATATTTTTTGTTGATGAAGATTATCAAGGCAAAACAGCTTGTCATATTGAGAGAAAATGGGTTTCTTCTTTGTCTCCCCTCCCCACAATCAGCTTGCTTTGACAACCTGCCACCCACCCACCCAGTCACCCATCCACTGCTAAAAGCTTTTCCTGTTAGACAAGCTGAATCTTCAGACTGTGATGCCAATACTTCATTTACAGGAAAGTGGCATTTCAACTGCTTTGACTCATTCCCTTTGGGAAATATGGCTAGGAAGCTAAAGGTTGCATGGATATACCTAGTATGCATCAGGATTCTCTTTGCAATGAATAAAATAATCAGATTCATAGGATTTTTTTAAATTCCAGGTATAACACTTGGCATATGTCTTTATCCTCAGCACAGTTCAATAGTAATTCTCTGTCTTTTTGCCATATTTTGTTTGCATCAAGCACTATTCAGACTATTACTGGACACCTGAGAGAGAGGCAGAACTGAATGCTACAACACTGTCGCCCTATTTGGGCATGAGAGCTTAAAGTGGGTACTGGGACAGGGCTATACATGCTGGCTCCATCCTCTACATGTCTGGGAATACTGGTCTTACCCCACTGAACGCAAACCTTACTGTGTTGAACTGGTAAAGTTTGAAAGGGAGATTCACTCGTGTAGCAAAATCCATTTACAAATTTGTATTTTAGGATAACATACATAGAAATGCGTACTTTGAGATAAAATGTGTTAAGAAATGCATATTTTGTGAGAGAATACATTCAAAAATACACATTTAAATACATATTTAAATATGAATTTTTGTGCGGATAAAAAATGCAAAAACAAGACTGAATGGACTTATTAATGAAAGCATTTGCAAAATTGTCATGGACCAGAAACAAACTGATCCATCCCTAAAAAACAGAAAAATATGAAAAAGTAATTTGTGAATTGGCCCAAAGTGGTGTTCTCTTTGGCACAGGCAAAGTCTGCTAGACAGGGACATTTTATTTCAATGTAGATTATGATAATGAAGAAGTCAAATCTCTTACCTACAATATCTGCATTTTCTTCCTCATCCTCTGAAGCTGCAGTAACTTGACATGTCACAAAGCTGAACAGAACACAAAAGATGGCAGCTAGGAACACATCCATTCTCATTCTGGTCTTCTTTCCTGAGTGATCAGAAGAAAATACAATGCATATGCGTAAGATGCATTTAAAAACTCAAATTTGGTTTGAAATACCCAATTTCATTTTTGTGGCTCAGTTTTAATGGCCTTGGGGAAATCATAGACTCTCAGTTCAGCCTAATTATCATACAGGACTGCGATGAAGATAAATAAAGTCACAAAGGCATTCATGCTCTGAAATGTGCTATATAGTAACTTGATCAATAATATTTCTGTTCTAGCAGGATCTTCTTTCTCCTTGGATCATTCTAGCAACAATAACATTACAGAAGCATTATCCTCAGAATGTTTGTACAAAATGTTAACATAAACAATCTAGGTACGTTAATGACCCTAGAAACAGTAACACATATTCAGATTTGGCAAGAGAAACCACTGTCACCTTGGAAGCCGAGGGGAGAAATAAAAGGAGTGGGTTTTTGTAGCTCGCTCCCTAGTCCCTACCACCATGGGAGAGAGGGGTCCCCAATCCTGAGAAAGTAAGCAGCAGGTCGACATGCTGAGCTTCATTTTGGTTTTCCCCTTTCCTTTCCTTTCCTTTCCGTTTTTGTCTTATCTGATTGATGAGTGTAGAAATATTTTTTCTTCTTCTCATTATAAATGCCCTAATGCATTGTGGCCAGCTCATGAATTATTTACCTTAAGAATTTATAAATATGTTCTTCATTACTTAATGAATGAGTTTAGTCAATATTTTATGTTGAACAAATTGTATATTTAGGGCGCAATCCTATGCAAGCTTAGACAGAAAAAAGGCCTATAACTCCAAGCATGCCACAGCCAGCATAGCTTGCATAGGATTGTGCCTTTAAGGAACTATGTGAGAATACGAAGTCTAAGCATGTGCAACTGGAGCAACTTCAATAGGGATGGGCTGGAACTGCTGACCCAGTCAAATTTCTCCTCATTTGGCTGGGGTGTCTGAAACCCTTCCAAATTTTGGGAGTGGGGAGCAAAGTCCAGGTGGGGCTAGCTAACATTCAGGTATGTGGGGGAAATTTAGCCCTTGAAAATCTGTTCCAAAGGGCTGAGGGACCCTCTGGAACAGCATAGGAAATGGTATGAGGACAGTAGGAGAAATCAGTGAAAATTGCTTCTCCTCCTTCCATCAGTGGTAACCTCCATTGGATCAAAAGCCCTTCGGTGAACAGAAGGGCAACTCTTGATCCAAGCCAATGACTGTTGAGAGTTGCTTCAGACAGGACTGAAGAAGCCCAAGTTTGAAGTCATATCAGCAGACAGCAGAACCGGTGCAAGGCAGTTTGGTGCCCTAGGCAAGATCAGATATTTAGCGGCCCCCCTTTCCACTTGAGAGCGCTGTATTCTTTTTTCAAGGCGTTTCTGGCGCCCCCTTTAGCCCTGCTCCCTAGGCAGCTGCCTAGTTGGCCTAATGGTAGCACCGGCCCTGGCAGACAAAACTTCCTGTAAGGTACAAAGGGCAATACTTGCATATCTCCCTCCAGTGTCAAACATGCAAGTCGTCCCCACATCAGGAGTAGGGTTGGATGAGAAATTAATTTGGTTTGCATTTTTATTCAAGGTCACTCAATTCTCACCTCCGGTTACTGAACACGGACCCAAATGCAATTTGTAGTCCAAAATCTATACATTTCCGAGCTTGTGTGATGCCAGCCACACACAAAAAAAGTGTTTCATAACCTGTGTTTGATGAATTGCTTAGATATGTGTTTGTGCTGTCTGTTTATGTTTGTATGTAAATGATTTTCATAGTATGTATAATTAAGGTTTTTGGTCTTCGTAAACCGCCCAGAGATCTTCAGCTATTGAGCAATATAGAAATGTACCGTAATATATGAAATGGAAAAACCCGTGCACATTTGGAAAATGCACAAAGAAAAATGCACACGTTTCTTAAAATGTGCACAAACTCATTTTAGTCAATGGGTGCATGTGTACAAAACACATATTTGTTTTGTACATTTGAAAAATGCACACAAAAACACATACAGGTTTCTGTGTGGAAAAAGGAACACTTGCTCGCTCAGAACTGGGATGGAATGAGCTTGGCACTGGAAAAACTAGAACTCCGACAAGATCAAGCTTGACAGAATCATCCCTCCCAAATCAGGAGCTTGTGCATCGGATTGTAAGTGGGAATGTATACAAGTCTCTCTTTGTTACAAAAAGTGCTGTCAACGGGAGCAGCACTCATTCAGATGTTATCATTTCTTCAGAAATGTATTAAAGCCACTCGAGTTTATTTACAGAAAAGCAAAGTATATATAAATGCAGGCCTCTGCTGCTCTCCCCTTCAAGAGAGAATGAAGACATACGGCAATAAAGTGACTAAGGCCACAATCCTATGGACTGCATCCTCATTGCTCAGAAGCCACCGGGACCTGGAGGTTTCTGAGATTCCTATGCCCTGCCCGGCTGAAGCCGGCAGGGCAGGAGCAGCGATGGAGGTGATCTTTGTCTCCCCCATCCTCTGATAGCAGGGCTTTCCAACCTTGGGTCCCCAGATGTTGCTGGACTACAGCTCCCAGAATCCCTTGCCATTAGCCATGCTGGCTGGGTATGCTGGGAGCTGTAGGCCAGCAGCATCTGGGGGACCCAAGGTTGGAGAGCTCTGTCCTATAGGGTGCTTTGGAGGGGGAGGAAAGGAGGCTGGAGCAGGCTCGGGATATCTTGTATCTTGCCTCTCTGGTCTCATCCCCTGGAATGCCCCCTTTTCCCTCTCTCCAAGGTCAATTTTCTAACCTAGGTGGATCTCCAACTCCTCCCTGAGGTTGGAGACTCAGAACTCTGCCTCTGACCTCGAAAGGGGTTTTCTGAGCCATCCTATGGTCTCTGGGATGCTCACCCAGGGACCATAGGATTGCTCTCTATGTATCCTTAAGTCACACTGAGACTATGTAACTCTCTCATCAATTGGGCTTAAATGAAAGCAGCGACAAACTCTTTAACTTAAAAGAAATATAGTAAGATAATTAATGTGCAGTCTATCAGTTACTGAAGGTTCAGGTAAAACAGTCTTCCAAGGTTGTTTAATATTTTATGCACCTGGCAATGCTGAAGTGTTTTGCTGTTACATGTTTCTACCAAAAATGAGATCAGGGATTTGAAAGAACTGTTGGTTTAACAGCAGAGCAACAGCACTGTCGACATCCATTTGTTGATTTTGCCAAAGTAAATGAAAGAACACATTTACTTTTCACTGGTTTTATATGTGTATCGCATCAGGTAACAACACAGCTTAGTCATCAAAGGTATTTCTTCTGCTGAGGAAATTTCAGTGTGAGCTTAGGCTACATTTTCTGATAAAGGCCAGCTAAAGCATAACCTGGCTGTTAATCTTTTGGTTAACCATATCATTCCATCTAATTCCAATGTACAGGTCCTGAGGGCCTTTGCTTTGGCAGCCATAATGGTTATGTATAAGAAGGAGGCATCAGCAGGCTTGGAGGAAGCCCAGGTTTTGCAGAAGAACAACAACAAAAAATATTTAGGAAAACCCCTAAGTGGGGGGAACTCACCAAAATAGGACTGTGTGTGCTCAGTGGCCTGCTTAGTGACTGTTGGGGGGAAATGGAAAGCAGGGGGAGGAGAATGGAATAGCTGGAATCCTGAACAGACGCATCCCACACTGCACCATTTTGTTGCAGGTTCCACTTGTTTAATGAAAGAGACATGACAGCTTTCTACATATCAACAAATGATCACACATATTCTGCCTCAACATTGACAGCTGATTCAGATTCACACAGCCCTTTTGGCAGGATTGCTTTCAAACAAAGGCTGGCTTGTTTGTGTGCCAATCCAGTTTGATCCAGATGTCCGGTTCGCACATCACAGTAATTCACACTGAAAATAAACCATGGTGGGTTGGTTGTTTGATCACTAACCCACGTTACTCCCGACAGACTACCAGGCGCTCTGCAGATTGCTGTGGCTTGTTGTTTCCCCCTTGAGCCTCCTGCCTGATCCCAGCACGTATCCCATGGGCCTTTGGGGCACAACCTCAGCTGCCTATTCTGCTAATGAGCGCAAATGCACTTGTTAGCAGAGAAGAGGGTTTTTGTAGATTTTTTTTCACCTTTGAGGGGATTTGTGCATATTTAGCATTATCCCCCACACACACACACACACCTTCAAGGAGACTTGCACAAATGTAACATTATTTTTTTCACCTTCTGGGAGATTTGCTAAAGTGTAGCAGTTACTGTGAATTTGCGTAGTAGTTAATGCAAATTTGCGCAAATCTCCATGAAGGTGGGGGAAAAGGTGTCACTATCAAGGGGGGCAATGAAGTGGAGGAGGAAATTGACAAATGTCATTTCAAGATGTAATAGGGCAGATGGAGGCAGGAGGCAGCACTAGAAAGATCGTGAGGAGTGACTGGGTTTTTCGTCACTCTTGCCAGGTGGCTCTGTAGCCTTTTCTGACTAGCCATGCATAAAGCCACTCTGCTGGGTTCGCACATCATGACAAGCCACTCTGCAAACAAGCCACTCTGAACAATCCAACAACAAGCCATTGGTTCTCAGGGTGCCTTGCATGTGGTTAACAAACCACACTGGGCTTAGATGTCACAACAAGCCACCCTGAAACAAAGGATGACAATCCATTGTGGGTTGTCATGTCATGCGAACCAGGTCAGAGAGTGTCGTTAGGGATGGGTGGATCTGTCAGTTTTGCTTTCTCCTAAAATACATTTTCTTTCACTTTCACAAATAATCCCGCATCTTCCCTGTTCTAAAAAAAACAAAACCACTCGACGAAAGTGCTCTTTAGACACAGAAGCAAAATTGGAGGGTTACAATGTCATCTAAAGAACCTGTAAACAACCGTGAGAAGAGAATGATGAGCATACAATAAATGCCTATTACAGAAAAGCTTCCAGAGCTTTTTGTCCTACATGACAGCCAAAAATGAAGACATTTTTGCTCAGTATATTTTACTTGGAAGAACAAGAATGGTTTGAGATGACATGTGGTTTGGCACAAAAAAGCTTAAAATATCACAAGGATGTAAACTCTTTGCAAAGTGAGTAAAGTATCATAAGAATGGAGACAGCACTGTGGGAATATTCAACTCATTTTTTTCTGTGCGTAAGTCAGATTCACAAGTGAATTGAGCATGTTGGATTTCTGGAATCGCTACCAGGATTGTTAAATGACCCGCCACCACACAAATACCTTGGAATCACTCCCTAAATAGATCCGTTTAATTGAATTAGTGGAAGACATGCAATGATCACACCTAGGTATGATGCAGCAATTTCCAGCATTGTCCTGCATCCACTTATTCCCACAAAGTTGATTGCCCCAGCCCATTGTCTTGTTTCTAAAATTACTTTGAGAAAGACATCAAGGCTGTTTCTTGTATCCGCCTGCACCATTTCCAGCACAATCCTTGAAACCTATAAATACTGTAGCAAGCCCTGAACAGGAGTGATGCCAAAGTAAAGCCATTGGGATGGCAGTTCCCCTTCATCATCATTATGTTATTTTTAATATATATATATATATTTAGAGGAAGGGGAAAAAACATTACAAACTTTATTTCTTTCCCTCCTTTCCAGGTATTGTTGTCAAGTACACAGCTTCTCCAGATGCACAGTGAGTGTTCCTATCAGCAAGCACAACTGGCCTATAGAAGTCACTGGCCAATGTCATTTCTGTGTCACAGCTGCTGTCTGTCATAGATGAAGAACTGAAACTAAAATTAGATGCATGTTCCAAGCATTGCCTGGAAACTGCCCTCTCATTCAACGCAAAGACTGGCTCGTCACTGAAAGTTGCAGAGAAAATACCTATCTACCACCATGATTAGTGAAAACATACTGTCTAGAATGTGTTCAAGTTGCTCGGGGCACTCATGTCTTTAGAAGGCATTCAGAGTTATTTAGTAAAGGGTTCAGATTATCTTCAGCAGAGGAGGGCAACCCACCATAGGCCTACTGTGGACTGCTGAGGTCGTCCGTCTGGTCCATGTGGCCCACAGAGGCTGTGCTCCTCCATGGACTCCACCCTTTTCTCCATGGACTCCACCCTCTTCTCCATGGACTCCACCCTCTTCTCCATGGACTCCACCCTCTTCTCCATGGACTCCACCCTCTTCTCCCCTCAAGCCCTCTCAAAGCTCCACATCCTGGCCTGGAGGCTACCATGGTCATAGATAGCACTTGGCAAGGGGGTTGCAGGGGAGAGGAATCCCCTTGTTAACTCCAGTCTGTAATCGGGGACAACGGGGGGATTGGGAGGGTGATGTCTTGTCCTGATCTGCATCCTCTCCATAATGGGAGAAGATGTGGGGGATGCAAAGCTGGTTCCCAGGGGCCACACTGGGAGGATAATCCTCCTGATGCAGCTACCAAAACCCAGCGGCTTTTCCTGCCCCACATCCTCTCCCTAGAGAGAGAAGGCATGGGGCAGGGAAAACCAGTTTCTGGTGGCCTCCTCCCAACACGGCCACCAGGAATCAAATGAAATATAGGTGTGACCCTTCCCCTTTGACACCAGGGGGTATGGCCCTACCCCTGATATTATATGGTGCGTGTGGAGGGCTCGTTGGGGGCAAATCTGCCCCCCCCACCAGATTATGGTTGCCCACCCATGATGTTTAGACTTTAAATCAGACAAGACTTTAAATCAGTTTCACTCTTTGAATGAAATCCAATGCATGAAAAATCTCAGACTGCAAGTCCATTCACTTCAACATTGGCCCTGTTCTTGACACTCAAGAGAAGGGCTATGAATTTGACCAAGCTCCTTTGAAGATGGCTGATGCAAATTGGTAAAATGACTCAATGAAGCAGTTCTATCGCATACAATTGAAGCTAAAACCCCTCCACAAAAAACAGGGATGGGTGAGATTTTTGCTTCCATTCATTTCTGGTAAGAATTTTTCAAAATTTGCAAATTTCTTCATATTTGGGACAGAAGAAATAACTTGAGATTTTTTTAAAAGAAAAAATTGGATGTGTGAGGAACTAAAACTGACGGATTTGTCTATCCAAGCCCAGGACTTTGAGTGCTATGCACACAAATGACAGATATATTTGTGTATTAAAGAGTTATCTTTCAGTACTTTCAGTGTCTCCCAAAAAAAAACTATACTGAAGTACTGGAAAATTTTTAGTTTTTATAATAGCTTGGTATACACTGAATTACCTGGACAATGTTTGAAAGAGACTTATATACCATGTGGGTGCACTTTACAATGGCATTTGACCCCCATCTAAAGATGTAAAGGCCTGGGAAAAGACCTGGGGGAAAAACCTGAAGGAAAATTGGAGTCTTTTCCCAAGGATTTTTATTTTTTCAATGGAAAAGCTGGATATTTGGGGGAACACTGGAAGGAAAAAACTCCTATGAAATATTTACTCTTTTAGAATGGATGAAGTGCCTTTTTAAGACAAGGTTTTACTCACTCAAAATATGTAGTATGAAGCTTTTTCTGTAAGACAATCTATAGCATTAAAGAATGAGAATTCCATAGAGGTCGGTGTTTTTAATGTTTGTTACAGTAAAACTTAACTTAATATTGTGACTGTATGAGACTGCTTCTGTCTAAATAATACACTTTCATTTTCATTTGTTTACTACCAAATGTGTGGTTTCTGTTTTCGACCCCTCCGTCCACCTACTTCACAGATAGCAAAAACTAGGATACATACACTTGGGTAGCACAGGGTGTGGCAATCTGCAGCTCGCTTGCTCCCCCCACTTCTCGTACTGGGTATATTCACAATTTTGCTTGTACATATTTTAACTTTGCTAAAGCTTCAATCCTAAACACACTTACCTGGGAGTAAGTCCCATTCAACTCAATGAAGCTTATAAGTTAACATGTATAGGATGGCATTGTAGTAAGGCATTTTATACCTTCGAGCTGCAATCCTATGCTTGCTTGCTTTGGAGTAAGCTCCATTAGACAGGGTGGGTCATACTTCTGAGTAAACATGCATAGGATTCTTTTATGTAAGCCACCCTGGGAGGGTTTTTTTTTCTAACCTTAAAAAGTGGCCTTAATTATTTAAATAATGAAAACCCAAAATAGCTCTATAATGGGCAGAACCTAACAGGGTGCTTACACCTCTGCTGATTCTCTCGTGCCACGCTGCTTCTGTTGCACAAGCAGTGGGACCCACCGATTCCATTGCACAAGCAGGACCCACCACCGCTTGCACAAAAGAAATTTAGCACTTCCTGGAGGAAACTTGATAGGGGCAGCTCAGTGGAGCTCCATTATGTGAGCTCCACCGACCTGCCCTGTAAAGTTATGCAAATTGCACAGAGAAATGTAATTTCCGCAAATTTCCTTAAGTTTTGTTTTTGCTTTTTTTAAAGCACAAACGGCCTGCTTCTGATCATCAGATCCACAGCAGGCAGGGAGTCCATTGTGCTCGAACAAGCCGGACTTCCCAGCATCAGCACATCCCTATCTGGGAACAAATATTCTTAAGGAGCAGAATTAGCTTAAACCAGCCACTACTGTAAGCTTTTATTGTTAATGACTGTTTAATATTAGATCATATATTAAACATTTTGGACTAAATCCAATGTTACACAAGTGGACTTCCGCTAGTGCAATTGGAGTTTCCCTTCCTTCCCTCCTGTCAGATCTGGACTACTTGGCTCTTCAAGCGATTCAACATGAGTCTTTGTGCATTCAGGTTTTTATTTCTATAGATCACCTCACACAGGTATGTGTCCCAAAGGCTTGTGGAACAGCTGGCAGCACTTAAACCCTTCACTATGAACAGTTGGCTTCTTCACAGCAAGGACCCCTCAATTTGACCCTCGAAAGACAATCTTAAGCTAAAATCCTTTTAGCATTGTAGTTTAGGGCAAAAGTTTGACATATATGACGTGATACTAAATTATCATAAACAATAGTTCATAGAGTGACTAAGAATTCAGACCTGGTAGATATCTAATACAAGGAGAATCACGGTAATTATTACTATATCCACAAAGTGCCAATGCCGCCGTGATTAAACTTACTTTTATCCATTTAATTTAAAATTTTACAAAAATTTTTATATATTTTAAAGAAATTTTTAAATACATATTAACATTTTGAGTATAAAACCTTAATGTTTTATACTCAAAATGTTTTATACTCAAAAAAAACAGGGGAAGGCCTATGCCACTTTAAAAAGAAAAAGAAAAAACAAGAGAAAGGCTTCTACTAACTCTGTTAAAAAGACAACAAAGTTAGGACTTGGTATGCTAAAGCACATATGAGTAGATATATAAATTGTGTTACTTGTAATTGTAATATTTATTATTAAGTCCTCAAACTTGCATGTAAATTTATATGGTGTAACTTGAAATTCTAGCATTATCATTGTTAAGTCCTCAAATTTGAATGTGAAAACATTAAGGTTTTATACTCAAAATGTTAGTATGTATTTAAAAATTTCTAAAAAATATATATAAATTTTTTGTAAAAGGTTTAATTAAATGGATAAAAGTTTAATAACGGCGGCGTTGGCACTTTGTGGATCTGGTAGATATCTAAGCATAAAAGACATTGATCTCTACGAGGTCTCCTCAGCTAGGTCTTACTTTAAGTACCAGGGTAGGCCTAGTTAACACCCCTCTTCTGACCACCATTTTCTACCTGAACATTCAGCCCGTAAACACAGAGAACGCCAGAGGAGGCAGTGCTGCTCATCCCCTTTAAGTTGATGTCTAAGTGACATACCACCTGATCTCCTCTTCTTGTTCTCCAGTTCTTACTATCTTGGGCCCTAAATCATGGGTGTGTCGTAAGGCCTTATCTGGCAGCTGGGCCGAATCTGAAGTCACACTCCCCCTTGTCATGTAATCAGTTGCAGAGTCGGGCTGCGCTGGGTTCTTAGGCCTTGCAATTTCTACTACAATACCGGAGTCTAAATCATTCCTCTCTGTTTTGGAATCAGGCCCAGACTCCTCAGTGTTAAGGCTCACTGCGATGCTTGGGCCAGTCTCTACACCTCCCCTTCTTTGAAGCAGATCTGGAGGTGCATGTGGGGGGTGGGGGCTTCAGGGGGAGAGGAAATTGACTCTAACAGAGGTATCCAAAGGACCCCAGTGAAAACAACACATAATACAAAGTTCTCCCTGGGAGATTTTGGATGGTACACAGTGGAAAGATTGCAAAGGTCATTCTTAGTCCAGCAGCTTAAAAAAAACAGTAGCACATAATGAACAACAACAGTAGAACATAATGAAAGGGCATTTGCAAGCTAGGAAGAACAGGATACATTTGCATAACATGGAAGAGATCCAATGGCAATTACAAATAGCTGGATTCCATGAAGGAATTGCCTCATTCATTCCTGTGAAAGTTGCACAATATTTTAGTTCCTTTAAAATGCATTATGTTGTTTGGAGAGAAGGCTGGGGTGGGGATGGGGGAGAGAAGAAAATCCTGGAAATTAGTACCGATAATTACATGTTTGCCACACAAACACTGCACAAATTGATACCAAAACTTTATGTATCTTTCTTACTCACTTTCCCCATCTCAGATTCCTGAACTATTGCACCCCTTGGAAGAAAGAAGGTCAGCGAGGTGAGGAATCCAGAGATTAATCACCCTGGGCTTTCTTCTAGTCTTATGTATGACACTGTTGAAACTAAAACCTGCGTTCACATAATTGCACAAAGTGTGTGCCTAGAAATAATGTACTTCAGCCAGCGCTGGATTAAGGCCAGCTGATGCCCCTAAGCACAGCCCAATAATGGTGCCACCTCGGCCCTTCCATTACTTAGCTGGCAAGACATTAAGACTCAGTAAGTGCTGAAGGTGAAATAAGACATTAAAAACTCAGTTTTCTTCAAGGCCATCCCCCACACCAGAACATACAACTATATTAAATATTAACTGTTTTTTATTATATTTATTTAATACTAAATAGCAGCAAGCAATATAAGCCAATTACTTACTTATAACTAGGGCAGCAGAAAGAAATACAAATTTTCATCACTGTTTTATGCATTTTTAAAAATAAAACTGTTATAAGGGGGAAAATGCAAATGAAGGCAAATTCAGGAATTTGTGAACGTTTCCAGAGAAAAGGCACTCACATTTGCATTCATATTCAGGATTGCAAACAGGGCATTTTTGAGTAATTTGCGAACTGAAACAAAATACTCATATATCGCTAGGTGGGACAGCATGAGCATGAGTCTTGCTCACATAATGCCAAGCCATATTATTTATTTATTTATTTATTTAATTATATTATATTTATACCCCGCCTTTTTTTCCTTCAAGGAACCCAAGGCGGCTTACATAATCCTCCTCCTCCTCCTCTCCATTTTATCCTCACAACAACCCTGTGAGGTAGGTTGGGCTGAGAGTCAAGTGACTGGCCCAAAGTCACCCAGTGAGTTTCATGGCCGAGCGGGGAATAGAACCCTGGATCTCCCGTGTGCCAGTCCAACACTCAGGCCATAGTTTGGGGTTACATCCAAACAGGTTCATCGTGTTGTCTTTTCTCTTGTTGGACCAACACAAAATTCTAGACTGCCTAACATTGTTTGGGAGGGGCTGTAGCTCAGTGGCAGAGCACCTGTTTTGCATGCAGAAGGTCCCAGGTTCAATCCCCGGCATCTCCAGGTACAGCTAGGAAAGAATCCTGCCTGGAGACCTGCTGCCAGTCATTGTTGACAATACTACACTAGATGGCCAAATGGTCTCACACAACTTATGGCAGCTTCCTATGAACATCATCAAATGTTGGAATACGAATGATAAGCCAAATAAGACATTTCCCTGGAATTTTTTTGCAATTTCCCAAACTTGCATTCATGTTTGAAAGTGCACACTTGTGCAAGTGTAAAAATGTGCACTTGTGCACAGGGGCAAATGCACATTATGTCCCAAACCTGCATTTTCATATTTTAGCCTATGGGGGAAGATGTACATTTTTTATTGGGAAAAAGGTGATATTTTTTTTTAAAAAAAATGTGTATTTTTTTTCAATTCTGAAAAACACACTTTTTTTTTTAAAGTGCATTTTTCCTATCAAAAATGCACATTTTTCCCAATTGGGGAAAAACAAACAAACAAACAAAAAACACTCTTGTTTGGGAACATGAACAAGGTGAACTGAAGTTCAAGGAAGAATTTGGAGAACCAAATGAGCTCAAATAGCGCATGTTCACCCATCCCTACGGCTGGCAGATGTCAGTGGCCCAAGGCAGACATCCAGTCTGCTCACATGAGGGCTAAAGGTGTGTGGATGGGTTACACACACCCTGGCTCCAAGCGCACATGGCTCTTCATTAGACCATCATGCTTTTAGCGCTAAAGTCTGAAGGGGGATGTATGTATGAGAAATTTGTTTAAGTTCATTTTCAATCAGGATTTACCCACTTCACACCTTATGGACCGAAACAGGACTTGGACGCAATCGGCGGTTGAAGTCCGTACATCTCCAAGTTCACAATCTGATTTGCAGACAAAAAAAATGTGTTTGATACTAGCATGCGTACATTTGAAAAATGTGCACAAGTGCACTTTAACCAATGGGAGAAGAATGCATATATTTCAAAGATGTGCACATTTGATACATAGATTTAGAAAAATATATGCAAAAATACACACAGATTTTCATGCAAAAAGAAAAGAAAACAAAGTTCACAATCTGATATGGACTTGAGTTGGAACAAGCTTAACTTTGGTGAGCTCAGGTTTTGCTGATTCACACATCCCTACGACGCACTCAGCTGAACATGCTTATGCACACACCCTTCAGACCTTAGCATTAAACATGCTAAGGCAGTGTTGTCCCTGGCTGGGGCATGCTGGGAGTTGTAGGCCAAAAACAGCTGGGGACCCAAGGTTGGACAACACTGTGCTAAGGAATTGGGTGTATGTGTACATTGTTCGTGGAGGCTGCATGCATGCCCCTGCCCCCCTTATCCTTTTCGCCCTTGCGTGAAAACACCTGAACACCTGCACAGGGCTAACGCAGTCCCAACTGTCCATCTCCTTTCAGGTGTGAAACACTGAGGAAATCTATGGCAGGCAAAGAGATTGCCCTTATTGTATGGCTTCTACATCTCCATTTGTAGAAAATGTGTACAAATGTTTTCTAGAGAGAAATGCATGAACATTCTGGCGCATTCCTTAGCAACATGCATTGAGAATGTTCCTTCGGTGTCTTGCGGTGCCAAGCCTTTAGAATTTTCTTCTTTTATGCAACTTTGTTTCCGTCTCATTTCCATAGTAAGTAGACATTAAAAAGCCATTTTTCTTGTGTGTGTGTGTGTGTGTGTGTTTCCTGCTGGATAGAATGGAAAGCAAAAGAAAGGATCCCACACTGATTATGAGCCAACAACAGACAGCCTTAGCAAATGTTACTGGATGATACTGGCTTGTGTTATTCTTTTTCTTTTCCATTTCCTGTACTGTCACTTTGAATGAGTCACTTTTGTGGCCAAGGCCCAGAGAAAAGGATATGGTAAAAGGCGAAACAGAAAAAAGATAAGAGATGGAATTACATGACCAAAGTCTGAAGTCACCATGAAGACAACGTAAATTAAAGATTTTTAAAAGTTCTGTGCAGACCACAATTGTGTCCTCTAAAAAACCCCCAAAACCCTTTATGAGAACTTCATCATTAAGACAACAATGCTACTGTGCTCTTGCCAAAATCCCATGCATTCTAATGAGGCTTGCACAATGGATCATATCCATAATTACAACAACAAGCTATAAGCCCTTCTGGGTATGTTGACTCAGGGTGCTTGCAGATGGAGGGGTCCTAGCACCACCACCAACCAAAAGCCATTATACCGTAGTCCCCTCCCCAACTCAGGTGATGGAATTTGTGCAGTAAGAAAAAAGATGGGGAAAGCAGTGTGAAAACATGGGAGGGTTACAAGTGGAAGACAATGACATCTGGACCCTCCAGAAAATTCTGTGAGTGAGGCAGAATGGCCAAAAAAGGCCTCATCTGGAAGCACCCAGAATGCACATTTGGAATGGGGTTGGGTAGGGATTATGCCTGCTGGACCTGTCTCCCTGTGTGCACATTCATCATACCTTCAGAACAGAGTCGAAATGCATACCACCTATGTCCATAGGTTCTGCTCATGCGCCTGTGGACAGTTTGTACCCATGTAGGCTCTGCTCAAAAGTTACAATGACCATGCACAAGAAGTGGTAGGCCCAGTAGGCACGTGCTCAGTTAACACACTCAATGTTGTATGAACTCTTTTGAAAGCAGTATACAAATCTTAAGTACTGTACTATTATTTGAACAATAAAAGCCACTAATGCAGTAAGTCAGGGGTGGACAAAAGGCGGACCGGGATCTACTGGTAGATCTCTGGATTAGATCAGCAAGGATTTCTGACTCCCAATGGTTTAACAGAAGGGGAAAGAAAATTAGCAAATTTCTTCATGAATGGGACAAAAAGGACCTGAGATTTTAAAACTCCAAATGTGGGAGAAAGCAAAACTGAGAGATTACTCAGACCAGGACCAGGGCTTTGAGTGATTAGCTCTTAAAAGTCTGGGTTTGAATCCCTGTGGGTTCATCCAGGTTGATGATGCATAATGGAGGCTGTCACCATTTTCCCCCCCTGACACGCTCCTCATTTTTAACAGCTACATGGTGCTCTCTCCATGATATACCCGTTGAATTTGGCAGGTGCAGAAAGATGTTTCAGCTAGTTTTTGATAAGAATTTACCAACATTGGCAAATTTCTTCCAATTCAGGACGGAAACTTAAACTTGAGAGTTAAAAAGATTTAATGTGGGGGAAAAGTGAAACTGACAGATTCACCTATCCCTCCCATTTGGTGGACTTTGAGGTTCTAGCGAATAGCAAAGAAGAAGATCCAGCAAGCCTAAAATCTGCCCACCCCTACTAAGTTAATTGAGAGAGAACCTTTCATTGAACCACTTAACAAATTGCACAAACCTTGAAAGTGTTTCTCTGCTTTTAGTTTATGCCCTCTTCTTCATTTGTCCAAGTCATTGGACACTAATTTTAGTTCAGACAGTGGTGTGGGTGTGGGTTTCAGCTATCACTTGCAACAATGTGAATTGTTCTTTCAGCAGGTGTTATTTCTACCAAGACTGATTTGCTAGGAGAGTATCTCTTACAAGAATAGTTTCTGCTTTTTCCCTTGTCATCACCCATTACTCTTATTCTAGTTTTGTAAAGTAAATCAGATCCTGATTCAATAGTTTTTGTGCTTCTTGGAAGTGTTTGTGTTGTTGTGACCCTGATCCATTGTCGTTTTCTTGGTAGTAGGGAGACTAGCCTCCAGCAGTACGGAAGAGAAAGTCCATCACCCCAAAAAAGGGACAAAAGAGGACACAGATTTGCATACATGGGCATTGCATGTGCTAATGTGGTATATATGTGGATGCAAATTTAGAAAAAAACTACAATAATTGTAATTGAAACACAATATATCCTACCATAGTGGGGAAGACTGTGACTGGGCCGGTTGACACAATGCAAGGGTGGTTAATACACCACGGTGGCATGTTAACCATCCTGCA
Organism: Shinisaurus crocodilurus; assembly: GCA_021292165.1. Classification (NCBI taxonomy): domain Eukaryota; kingdom Metazoa; phylum Chordata; class Lepidosauria; order Squamata; family Shinisauridae; genus Shinisaurus; species Shinisaurus crocodilurus. The sequence continues at coordinate 138,008,188 of CM037876.1, read as the reverse complement.
TGTGTTGATTTACACAATTACCCTCACCGGGTGAGGCTTCTCATGCCGTCCAAACTTGGTGAGGGTGGCTTGCTAGGCTGGTTAACAAACCACCCAGAACCCATGGCCTGTTGTAGGGTTGTGGGTGGTTTGTTGACCACCCCAACAAGCCACCCTTGCCAGGTTCAGGCAACATCCAAGCCCCCCCAGGGGGGGGCTTGAATCAGCAAACCAGCACCCATGGGTGTCACAACCCACCTTGGCTTAAATATGCCAGGTCACTCACTACGTGATCAGTGTGCCTACTCAGTCTGCTGTCCAGATGCTTACTGTTGATGGGCAACTTCAAGGCTCCTGTTTGCTGACTTTGCTCTCCCTTCTTATGGGTCTTCATCTCTAAATGAGACTTGAACTTGCAAATAGAGGATGCCTTCAAATAGAGGACTGTCCACTGGCAGCTCTTCAAACAGAGGACTGTCCTCTGTAAAATACAACACGTAACCACCCTAAATATGTGACAAGAAGCATACTGCTGGACCATGAGGTCTATTAAGCCCCCCCACTCCACCTAAAATTCATAAGAACCTAAGATGAGCCATGCTGGATCAGACCAAGGGTCCATGTAGTCCAGCATTCTATTCACACAGTGGCTAAACAGCTCCCCACGGGATCCCACAAGCAGGACATGAGTGCAACAGCACCTTCCCACCCATGTTCCCCAACAACTGGAGTATATAGGCATACTGCCTCTGATACTGGAGGAAGCATATAGCCAATCATAGTTGGCAAAATCAGGATACAGTTCACACACGCATTTACTGTATTTTTCTGTGTATAAGACGACGCACACTTTTCTAACCCCAAATTCAGAAATCAATATTCTTCAACTTCTATTGCATCACTGCATAGGGGGTATGGGGGGGACGGAATTCCCCCAGCAACGAAATGTCCTTCGCGGTCGTGCTGCACAGCATTTTGGGTGGCGTGTTTGTGAACGGGCAATTCAGGCATGTTCGGCTTCCCAGAGGGCTGCTTGGGCTAGCCTGTTGCTCTGGATCCGCATGGCTGCCAGCGCCTGGGCCGCGGCACGTGGCAGGACTGGGCCGGGCGGCGGGCACACCTGAGCTGCTCCCCTCGCAGGCTCCGCTCAGCCTCACTGGCTTCTCCCCGCGCCTGTCCCCTCACAGGGGCATGGCGCTCGCTCCTGCTCACGGCCCTCCGCTCTCTTCGCTGCGGGTTGGCGATGGCGGCACTTCATGGGGCGGCCACCAAGGCCGGCGTCCCACTGCAGATCCCTGATATGCACCGTGAGCTCGCCGAGCTGGTCAAGCGCAAGCAGGAGCTGGCAGTGAGAGGCCGGGTGGGGGCAGGTGGGCGGGAAAGGCCTAGGCTCCCGTGGGTGGCCTGTGCAGCGGCCCTCGATGCCCCGAGCATGCGCGCAGTCTCTGCGGTGGTCCGCACCACAGAGGACTGCCGCCTGCCCTGCAGGGCTCTGGGTGGGCGGCCCGCGCCCTGCCACCAGCTCAGCCGCCCCTCCTCCCCTTCCTCCGCAGGAGACGCTGGCCAACCTGGAGTGGCAGATCTATGCCTTTGAGGGCAGCTACCTGGAGGACACACAGATGTACGGGATGAAAAAAAAAAAAGGACAAGGTACTGGTATGGGCAGTTTCGCAACCGCGCGGTTCTCTCCTCGGCATACCATACTTCCGTGTATAAGACGACCCTCAATTTTTCATCTAATGATTTTAGGAAAAAGTATAATCTTATACACGGAAAAATACGGTATGTCCCTTGATTTCTCTACACTTGAATACTGTGCACCTCAAGAATGGTGTGGATGGATGTGCGTGAAGTGAATCTACTGAAAAAGATTGTGTTTAAAGCGATGTGAAGAAGATATAGGACTTCTTTTTAATGTGTGGTTTATCTGTGAAAGAGTCATAAATGAGAAAAAGAGGCCTTTGTTTCAAAGCAGACGGTGCTTTTGGTTAGTAATTAACCACTGGATAGCTTTGGTTAAATATTAGACTGAACTTAGATTGACTTAAAAAACTGTAGCAGCATCCTTAGGGGGGGGGGTTCCTTTCTACTTGCAACTAATATTTGAATTTTGAAAACAAGTATTTGTGCATGTATTCCTTTTCTCTATAGAGATTTATTTTTAAACAAATAAGGTCAGTGTAAAGAAGTTAGGAAAATTATACACAGATGGTGTAATAATCAGACAACTTTTGACAGCAGGATACCATGGGCCATTACAACAGTAATGCTTTGTTGATTTACACAATTACCCTCACCGGGTGAGGCTTCTCATGCCGTCCAAACTTGGTGAGGGTGGCTTGCTAGGCTGGTTAACAAACCACCCAGAACCCATGGCCTGTTGTAGGGTGCTTTGTTCCCAACCCTAGGATTGGATATTACATTTTTGATATGTTTTAAACGAACTGTAATTGAGTTAATGTTGCATTATAATTATGGCGATTGTATTTGTTTTTTGGGTGAACCATACTGAGCACAGTGTATTGTGGAAAATGCAGCATACAAATAAATTAACTATGACTAGAAAGCACTGGAGCTGGAAGTGGCTTTAGATGTGAATTTATGGTGCTAAAATGCCATAAACTTTCTACAATGCCTAGAACTGCCCATTTTAGGACTATAGGAAGCTGCCTTGCATTGAGTTACTGGTCCATATTGCTCAGAATTGTCCACACTAACTGATAGTGGCTCCTCACAGTTTCAGACAGGAGTCTGTGGCAGTCCTGCCTGGAGATGCCACAGATTGAAACTAGGACCTTTTGCATTCAAAGCATGTGCTCTATCATGGAGCGATGGCCCTTCCATCCAAAGGACTTATTTCTCCTCATTTCTGGTAAAACACTTCAAGGTAATTTGCCACTGAAAAGAAATTGCAGGCTACTTTTTCAAGGCATGCTTACAGAAATGATGCTTTGTACAGGATCACCACACATACCCAAAAAGTCAATGTCCTAAACTGTATTTGTTTAGTTCCAGAGATTTCCTGGATTTGTAGTTCCAGAGATTTTAAACCTTAAGCAGTACAATCCAAACCAGAATGACACAACACCATCCATAATTAGCAATTGCGTTAATGTCCTTTTAAAAGCAAATTGTAAATAGCAGAGGTGTGGAGCAAATCAGGTGTGGAGCTTAGGGGGGCTTTAACCCTTTGCTCTCCACTGTACTCCCAAACAAGATGGAGGCATGCCTGCTATTTGCATTAGAAAAATGCTCCCATTGGAGTAAATGAGAGCTCCCCCACCCCCCAGTAGTAGCTGTGCAACCCTCAGTCTGGTTTAAGCCCTCTAACCCCACACGAGGCCCTTGATCTGGATCAGGGCCCCCATGAGTTCAGTGTACTTTTACCATGCATACAATTGTTAATAGTGTGCATGGGTTCTAGTTTGGCTCTCATATTATAAACTTTTAGATACTTCTGCATCTGCCAATGAACATGCTTAGGATGGAGAAACCTGTAAAATGAGATTTAGGGTAGGGATTCCCTGGGCTGATTTATGTTTCCTTTTCAGTGTGTCTGCTGTTTCCTGTGGCTAGATAGATCCCATTCTGCAGGAATGATATCTAAGATTAATACAGTAATCATGCTGAATAGAGACATTCAACTCCCCACTGAGGCCCGCCTGGTGCCAACTCTGTCATCTTTTTAGCACCAGGTTAAGACTACCCTCTTCTCCCAGGCATTTAATGGCACATAAGGGTATTTAATGGCATGGTGGGGCATTTATGTCAGCTGTTTTTAACAGATCTAGTTTGTACTGAAATTGTTTTAGCTGTCGAATTGTTTTTAAATTTTGTATATTGGGAAAAAATGATGCTGTATTTTATTGTATTTGCGGACTGTGTGTCTGTGAATTGTTGTGACCTGCACAGGGAGGTTCAGCTATTGGGCAGTACAGAAATGAAATCCATCATCATCATCATCATCATCATCATCATCATCATCATCATCATCATCATGCCATTGTTGTACTTCCCTGGAAGACAGGGGTACCGGCTAGTAGGTAATCCTGCATGATTACCTGACTTAAACATTATCTTTCTGCAGTGCAGGACAGAATCATAGAATAGTAGAGTTGAAAGGGGCCTATAAGGCCATCAAGTCCAACCCCCTGCTCAATGCAGGAATCCAAGTTAAAGCATCCCTGACAGATGGCTGTCTGGCTGCACTTTGAATGCCTCCAGTGTTGGAGAGCCTTGAAACTGTGCTTCCTTGACCTTGCTTCTCTTTGGAGTGATCTCTTGTGCTGCTGACCCCTGGATTCCTGATCATAGGATCATAGAATAGTAGAGTTGAAAGGGGCCTATAAGGTCGTCGAGTCCAACCCCCTGCTCAATGTAGGAATCCAAGTTAAAACATCCCTGACAGATGGCTGTCTGTCTGGCTGCTGGACAAGGAATATGTTACAACCACATAATGTATTAATTGGTTCTAAAATGTGACACAATCATCTTGATATAAAGCAGGTGTGGGCAACACACAGTCCCCAAGTCGCACGTGGCCCCCTGGTTGTTTCCAGCCCCCCTCACCTGATGACTTTGTTGCAAGGGTGGCAGCAAATTCAGTGGTGATTTTGCAAGGAAACAAGGAGTGCACTCCCAATGCCTTCTTTGCCAGCACTATCTCGCTCTTGGAAGCTTCCCAGGAGCATGATTCTGCTTGCAAACAAAGTGCATGGAAGCTCGCTCCTTATTTTCTTGCAAAATCACTGTGTTTCTTATTGCCTCTGCTGTTGTGGCAGCAACTGCTGTAACAACTATTTTGGCAGTAGCAGGGGTGGGATGCAGCCCCTGGTGGGTTCCGGGGGGAGGAGATGCAGTTTCCCTGACCCCCAGAACTTGCCTACCACTGATATAAAGATAGAGTACACTAAGGCGTCTCACAGCTGAAGATGGCTTCCTTTGCAGAGCAAGTCTGCAAGCAATACTAATTATTACTAAAAGATATAATCAGGGATGCGTGTATAAGCAAAACTCAAGTTTGTCGAAGTTCTCCTAATGCCACCTCAAAGCTCATTCCATTTTGTGTCTATATCAAATTGCAAGCTCTGTTTTTTTTACTTTTTGCATGAACATTCATGCGTTTTTGTGTGTGTATTTTTCCAAATGCACATATCAATTGTGTGCATCGTGTACACATTCTTTTCCCATTGATTAAAGTGTGTTTGTCCACATTTTTCAAAAGTATGCTGTTGAATGCGTGTGTGTGTGTGTGTGTGTGTGTGTGCGGGTAAATGTGGGTGTGGGTGTGAGTGTCTACAAATCACACGGCAAACTCGTGTGAGTGTCTACAAAATCACACGGAAATGTGCAGACATGGACTGCAGACTGTGTTCAAGTCCATGTTCAGTCTGGGAGGTGCGAACTGGAGAAATCCTGATCAAAAATGAACTGGAATGAATTTCTCATACATCCATACTTAAGGTAAGACAACTGCTAGAAAACTACCGGTAAGCATTCTATCCTGAAGGCATAGAGAGTAATCTTTGAATTCAACTGACTGGATGGCCATATCATCAATTACTAGGTCCAGATATATAACCAGTCACAGTTATGGTACTCTGAGTAGTATTCAACCGTGCGTGCCATTCCACTAGCACAAATGATGTACTTACTAGCAGAAACTAGGTTCCAAACTATGTGAAACAGGACAATTAACTAAAGTTCCTTTTGCAGAGGCATGGTTGTGCGAGTGCTTACACAAACATAACACAGAAGCATAATGAGCAAGAGCTTATGCAACAGAAAGGTTCGCTAGAGTTCCATAAGTGCTATTTGAGTTTGTGGAGTGATACCGTTGGATAATGCCCTCTGAAATTATGTTCTCACCATGGCAGGATTTGGAGGTACCATTGTTACATTCCCTTTTTCCTCTCCTAGTATGCAATATCACCTCTTTCTGTTTGACTAGTGAGTCTCCACTAATTTGTTTCCTTTCTTTCCTTGAGATTTAAGCAAAAATATCTTTCTCTGGATTGCAGTTTGGTTATAATAAAAGAGACAAGCAATTTATAAGGTCCAAGAGCTTCCGCGAACAGTTTATGCACATTAAGATGGATGTCCCTAATACCCAATCTAACACTGTGCCATGACATCATCATTTTCGATATTATTTATTGGTGGTGGCGGCCCAGTTCCTTTCCTTCAATATTTATATTGACTGTCAACTTCCCTCCTTCCACCTCTGTCCATATGGGGAAAGCGTTCATATCTTGACATATCTTCTGGATATGTCATTTGTTCATGACAAATTTCCAGAGAACTGAATCATATCGCTTAACCTCTAGTTTATATCCTATTTCCCTTTCTATCATCTTTGTTCTTCTGTGTCATTTTCATTTACATTGTTAATGTTGTGTACTCCTGTTATGAATTATTTCCGGTACATGCCAAGGCCGATGAATCATTTAGACTTTGATATACTTCCTTGTTAAGGCAGGCCCATCTCCATTGAATTCAATGGGATTTACACCCCAGGTAAAGATTGCAGCCTAAAACCCACTAACCTATCTCCAGCTAAATCAAGCACTTCTCATTTATAAAGTTGCAGTTGTCCATATGTATATGTAATGATTGAGTGCTTTCTCCGTAGAAGTCCAATTCAGCCCTTTCTATTTAGTATTGCTTCAAAATATGCAAGTAGTTGCATGAGTAACTCCATTCTCCCCCAGGAACTAGAAATCTGCCTTTTTGCCACCGCTTACATTTTGCATCCTAAGTTTGTTTGTTTATTTAATCTATTCATTAATTTGTTTTATTTATTACATTTCTACACCACCCATTAGCCAAAGCTCTCCTAACCTTGTAAGCATGCCCCACTGTGTTCAATGGGGCTTACTTCCAGGTAAGTGGGCATAAGATTGCATCCTTTTTTCTTTTTTTAAAATTTTATTTACTTTTCAAAACAAAATATAACAAAATACAAGAATAACACAAAAATATAACATAAACACCATACAATAAATCATAAAGTGCACCCCCCACCCTCCAAGGGACCAATTTATAGTCTTCCATCCCCTTGATCAAATGAATTCCAAATTCAAAAAATATAACATATCCTGACAAGGCATGCTCCCCTTCCCCTTTATTAATACATAATCTAGTAATTGATTCCATATATCCATAAAATTATTATTCTTTAACAGTCCTTTTTTGCATTTGATACTACAAGTTACTTTATCGTTTAGGGCTATATCCCAAACAGAAGATTGCATCCTTATTCATTGCACCTAATACACAGCAAGAAGATTAAAACACCCACACCCAAATATCTGAAATCCTCATGGGGAAAAAAAGAGATGCTTATCCAGCCAAATAAACAATTAAAAATGGATAGAATATCACCAGCTACTCACCAAGCAATTTGCAGTGCCAAAGACTTTCCAAGAGGGACAAGAGAATTCCCAGAGAAGTGTTGTGTTCGCTTCTTCCCCTTTCAGCTCCAGAAAGAAGACCTTGTGGGCAGAGTACTGAGAGAGAGAGGGAGAGGGAGAAGACAATGGGAGAAATGTAATCTGATCTTCCTGCTTCAGCTGTTCGTACAGCTGCAACAGCCAGATGTGGCAGCACAGCTCCGAAGTTGCCCTTTTTTGCTCTGGGGAGGCGTCTTGGGATTCCAAAGGATCAGCTGCAACAAGGAAACATTACAACTTCCTGTTCAGAAAACAGTGACCCAGCCTCTGGGATAAACACCCCCTTCCCCTCCTGCTCTCTCTCTCTCTCTCTAACATGTTTTTCAATGTATGGGAAACAGGATGAACAAAGACCATCTGAGTAAGTTCAGGATGCATTCACAGATACCCCCTCTTTGTTCCCCAAAGAGTTAATGTAAACAGATGTCTACTGCCAGGCTAAACACCACATCTAGAGCATGTTCAGACTTGGGTTACGTGGTTCTGGATTCCATGAATTCCAGCTCTCCCTGCTTATCAGGGAGCAGCCTGTATTTTCTAGTAGCTGTCCATGGCAAAATGCTTTTTGCATAGAAACCAGGGCAACAGGGCTCAAAACAGCCTGTTCTGGCCAGCCAGAAGTGATGTGACGGCCGGAGCCTGCGTGAGCGGCGCGGCTTCCCAAGCGGTGCAGAGAGCAGCCGGAGAGCCCCTCCGCGCCACGGAGGAAACGAGGATTGGGGGGGGGGGGCTCCGCGGCGCAGAGAGCTGAAACGATACACCCTCCCCAAAGATACGAAATCCACCACTAGGTTTAAGTAAGGTTTAAGTAAGGTTAAAAAAATTACAAAAGCCACTAATAAAATATTTTAAAATAATATATAATATATAATATAATAATGTAATAATGATAATGTATAAGATTTTGTGTGTTTCTTCTAACAACTTTTGTATTTACCATGCCCTTTGGTTGCCAGGCCATACTCTTGGCCACAGCCTCACGTTGCCTGGCCACATCCTCTTGATCACACCTTCACGTTGCTTAACCGCACCTCTTACAAATTCACGTGTGTGTCCCTATTTTCATCTGTGAAATGTTGGAGGGTACGCAAAAAATATAGATTATAAAACACTCCAAGAATAAGAGAGAACCATGGAAGCCCCTTGCATGGGGGAAGAAAACTTTTAGTAAACTGGAGGACAGATTTTGGCTCAGCACTAAGTCCACCTCATCCCTGGAGCAGGACACAACACTGCCCCCTCCTTGAATTGTGGTGGATGCAAAATGGGGGCCAGCCTGCCAACACAGTTGATGCTGTCACGGCATAAAAGCCCTTACCAGCAAAAAGAAGAAGAAGCTGTGCTGCAGCAGGCCCTGCCAGTAGTCTTACCTGTGAGAAACTACAGTAATACCTTGGATTGCAAGTAAGTTGGTCTGATAGCGTTTTGCAAGACAAGCAAAAATTTTTAAATTTTTTTGACTTGATAAACGAGCAAGGTCTTGCAAGACAAGTCCGTAGGGATGTAACCACTCGCCTCGAGCGGGCGTAGCGGGCCAAAATCGGCCCCGCTCACGCCCGCCAGAGACTCGCTTTGATATAAGAGTGTTTTGGATTACAAGCATGTTTCCGGAACGAATTATGCTCTCAATCCAAGGTATTACTGTACTGAGAATTTCTCCCCCCCCTGGATAAATTTGGTGAAATTGTCTCCCAATTTTCTCTGCCAACAAATAAGGTGAATTTTGAGAGGCCATTTGCACACAGCTCTAGTATGGATGCATCTTGACACTACCACATGAATGTAGATTCACTTACCCACTATGCCAAACTACACATTATGCATTTAATATCAGTAGTGAATGGTAGTACCTCCTGTCAAAAACTGTTAGCCCCCCCCCTGAATGATTTATGGCCCTTAAGCCCCACCCCCAGTGTAAGGCCCGCCTCAGCCGGAAGTCCCACCTCCGGAAGATCTGGTCAGGTGACCCCTGACGCCCCCCGGAAAGGAGGTGGCATGATCCCAACACCCCCCGGTGTATAATAAATCTTCTTTAAGATATCTGAGTGTTCTGCCATTTCATAGGTTAACACAAGAATGGATACACAAGGTTATAGAAAACGGCTTTTATTGGTACAAAAACAATGGTTATTATTACTTTTCAATGCGCCGGTCTGGCAAGATACACGACATGCATGAAATGTTGACCGCTGGTGAACCTCTGAAGCTCAGGCTCTCAAAATCCTCACACATGTCATAGTCCTATGTGAAAACAAAACAAAAAAGCTTTTAGTAAGCGCTGTGTCACCATCAAACCATCATACAATAATACGCACTAAGAACAAGTTTCAAAATGAAACACTTACTGATGTGTCGCCTTTCGCTGTTGTGTCTTCCGTCTCATTCAGCCCCTCGAGTGACGGTAGGTAAACAGACCAGTCCATGCCATTGTCATCCTGAGCCATTTTCTCAAGGTCAGCTGGGCTGTTTTCGTGAGTGCCCCGCCATCCACGCCGTCGGCAGGCTGCACGGAGGCAGAAAGTTGTGCCATTTTTGCCTTTAGGAACGCAGCTTTTGGATCGCAGCCACAATCGCACTCCATATCAGACCACTGCTCGGTGCAATCCATGCTCCAATCGGCCTGAGATAGAGGTTCAGGGGGTGGGTTCGGTCCAAAGTGAAATATAGCTGAAGCTGAGCTCTTTGTTGCCGCAGAACTCTTTTTTATTAGATTCTCAGGAGCACTCTCCTCCTGTGAAATTTTTGGGTCTGCCCGTTCTCGGCGTTGGTAGCCCAAGGGGTACGGGGGATCCGTAAAACCATAAGGCCCCACATACAGCTCTTCTTTCTTTGCTATGTCGTCTGTGCTGGGGAACTTGTCCGGGCAAGGGAGAAGGCTGCCTCGATCTGACCCTGTTCTGTCCCACCTGGTGGGAAAGGTCGTTTTTCCTACGGGACCCCTGCGTGTGTCAGGCCTCTAAAACCATTTCCTATTGGTCCGCGGAGGTCAGGTGAGTTCGTAGAGGGGTCACATGACCCCGCTGGACCAACCCGGAGAGGGGTCAGTGGTGGCCGGGGCCACCTCCTTTCCGGGGGGCATCAGGGGTCTAAAACTGCTCCCTATTGGTCTGCGGCGGGCAGGTGAGTTCATAGAGGGGTCACATGACCCCGCTGGACCAACCCGGAGAGGGGCTGGAGATGGCAGGCGGCCATCTTTGTTCCTGTGCATGCCAGGGGTCTAAATCTGCTCCCTATTGGTTCGCAGCAGTCAGGTGAGTTCGTAGAGGGGTCACATGACCCCCATCAGGTGACCCCGGTCACCTGACCAGATCTTCCGGAGGTCGGACTTCCGGATGAGGTGGACCTTACACTGGGGGCGGGGCTTAAGGGCCATAAATCATTCAGGGGGCGGGGCTAACAGTTTTTGACAGGAGATACTACCATTCACTACTAATATCTCTCTTTTTTATTGCAACCATTGAAGCGGGGGGCGGGGAGGATCAGAAACACAGTGTGCAGGGGAAAGGATTTAACCATCCTCCCCTTGGGAATCCTGATGAAAATCAGCCCGCCCTGAAACTGCTACTTGTCATGGAGAGGGAAATTGTCCATTTCTTTTGGGAATATGCCACAAGTGAAAGGGTTAACACCCCCTCCCTGTACAAAACAGTCCCAATCCTGCTATGTCGGGGGGGGCTCTCCATTGCTGCTATTTAAAAGGAAAACACATGAAATGTGATCATGCATTTAATGTAACTCTAATTTAATCTTCACCAAAACACAAAATGCCAGGACGCTATCCTTTCCCCCCCACACACACACATATTTATGCAAAGAGTAAATGCTGCTAAATGTGTTTAGCTGCAGCTGTCCCACAAGTCAGATTCATTGCATTGTAAAAGTTTTGAGACTAAACATTCTTAAGTTCAGGAAGAAAAGGGGAAACAGTGATGAGGGCTATGAATGAAAGGACTCGCTTCAGAGGGCAGAACAGGCAGGGCCGGTGCAAGGCAGTTTGGTGCCCTAGGCAAGATCAGATATTTAGCGCCCCCCCTTCCCACTTGAACCCTCCCTCCCTCCAGCCCTATGCCCATTATGAAATACAAGTCAATTGGAAAAACCTAAAAAAATTATTATCATAAAGATATGTGCCTTAGTTTTTGTAAAAGCCTGCATTCTACACTACATCTTTAATTGAACCACCACCACAAACAGAATCCAAGGGCAAAAAAAGAAGCCAAATTAACAAGGTGCCAGCCCCTAGGACAAGAAAAGTCATTGTTTCAGACAACTGTTTACTTACAGTATGGATTTAATCACAACAAAACGTATGTTAGGACAACATCCTGCAAAATTGCAGCATTTTCCTATGCAACAGACCATATATATTATACACACACACACACACACACACACTTTTAAGAAACAACAGAATACCAAAAAAACCCACAACCCAATAACATCGAGCAACAAGGGCTTTGTTTTAAAAACACCCATTTGTTTTAAAAAAACGCCCTCCTCACACGCTTCGCCCCCCCCCCACAAGACCACGAGCTGAAGCCTGATGAGGGGAGGAAGGAGGGGCGCCTTGCCCTCCTTGGAGGATAAGGGATGCCTCGCTTCGTCCCAGGGGCGAGAGGGAGGCACCCCCGTGGCTGTCCCGCAGAGCGACTCCAGCCCGGCAGCCCCCCGCGGCTGCTTGAGTCGTGCTAGAAGCGGCCGCCGAGGAGAAACCACCGCCGCCGATCTCGCCCGCCCGCCCGCCTGGCCTGATAGGATGGACGGAGAGGGCGGGAGGAACTGGAAGACACGGTCGGCACACACAGGGCAGAGGGGCGGAGGGAGGAAGAGCGGCTGGCCCGCAAGAGTGAGTTCAGGGAAGGAGCGGAGCGTTTCTGTGCCCCTTTTAGCCATGCACCTTAGGCAGCCGCCTAGTTCGCCTAGTGGTAGCACCGGCCCTGAGAACAGGCTGTTGCAGGGTCAATAAATACAAGGACGAAGAGCAAAGCTGGTACTAGAAGTCCTTTGCATTATCAATAGATGTTGACAAATACATGTGTGCCCCTATTTTCAATGGTGAAAAGTTGGAAGGTGAGATTCTGGACAATGCTATGGTTTTGTGCAACTCACAGAGGCTTCTTAAAACAGTAAGTATCACCATGCTGGATACAATAATACCTGGATTGCAAGTAACTTGGTCTGAGAGCGTTTTGCAAGAAAAGCAATTTTTTTTAATAAATTCTGACTTGATAAACAAGTGACGTCTTGCAATACAAGTAGTGTAGGGATGTAACCGCTCACCTCGAGCAGGCATAGCAGGCTGAAATCGGCCCCGCTCACGCCCGCCAGAGACTCGCTTTGATATAAGAGTGTTTTGGATTACAAGCACGGTTCTGGAACAAATTATGCTTGCAATCCAAGGTATTACTATAGGAGGAAAAACACCCCACTGACAGCATGACTTGGCATGCTACCGCTCTGGCCTTCACAGGATATACATCAGGATTACAGTGTCAGCACAGCACCACAACCCAGGGAAACCAGGGAGCTGACCAGTTATAGCCCCATGGCAGCAGTGCCACATAAAGGTATTTGTGCCTCATCACCTGGATGAGGGCACGTATAGCATTATTCTGTTTGACCTTTTGTGGACCAGTCAGAACCATTGAAAGCTATGCAAACCTGTGCCAGCCTCAAGGCCACCAGCCCAAGTCATGTTGGTGCCTGATCTCTCAAACTTAACAACAACAACAACAACAACAGCAATAACAACATACCACCCTTTTCATGGAACCCAAGATTTGCTGCTTGAGGCAGCCAACTCCATGTACGTCATGGTAGGATAAGATTTAGCTAACCACAGTAGACTATATGTCAGGAGTTTAGAGGAGAGTTTCCCTAGCAGAGGACATGAATGTCCATTCAGCTATCCTTCTGCCTGGAGATGATGCCACAGCAGCTACAGCTGTGCAATCTACCTCTTGTGGTTCCACAGCTACTGTGGTTTAATAGCACCTGGCTTAAACTTCTCTTTTTTCATGGTATATGAAGAATGGGATGACAAAAAGCATTGTTCTGAAACAAAGAGAAACCCCAACCCGTTGCGCTGTTTCATTTTCTCTTGCTGCACAAGTGCAAGGAGTTATGCACAAGGGAAACTCCCCACCTCCTCCTTGCCTTGGTAGTTCAGTTCTCGTGAATGTTGAGGGGCCCTCAGAAAGGCCCTGAATGTGTGGTGGCTGGTGGGGAGCTGCAATGGGAGTGGAGAATCAGGCAGAAATAGGGCATTATTTCAGGATCTATCCTTACGGCATACTATGTTTTTGCATGTTATATTTATGTGTTCTAGGATTTATAAACCACACCACATCAACAGATTTTGGAGCAGTGTACAACAAGTTAAAACACCAAATCAAAAAATTACAGTTTTTTAAAATTATTTGCATTTTTAACAATAACAATCCCAAAAAACTAACAAATAATTGTAACAATAAGTTAAAGACAGTCACACACACAACATGGTTCATACATCTGTAAATAATACAATTAAAATATTAAATCTATTATTAATTCGTCCGTTTCTATGCCACATTAGAATCTACTACTCCAGAAATCCAGCTGATTACCGGTAATTGGAGAACTTCACCATTTAGTTCTGGGGAAAACATTAGGAATGGGTACCAAGTTGTTACAAAATTATCTTTATTTCTCCTCTAGCCACATGAAAGCAGCTGGTTAGTTTCTCCACCAGTGCAACCAACCATATTTTATCAAGGTATCTCTGAAATGAGAGTCCTTGGTCATTTTTCTAAGTTCTAGTGATCTTGGTTCTTGCAGCCCCTACAAGCGTCACCAACAATTCTTTATAACACAGCCCCTCATTCTCCCCAGCAAACAATGAAAACTGTAATAAAGTTCCTTTATCATGTTACATTATTCAACCAACCTATTACTTTGTGCCAGAATGGTTTAATGTTGAACAGAAGATCCATATGTGTTCAAGTGATCCCCTTAAACAGTAAATTTCTCCAACACATATCTGATAACTCAATATTAGTTTTATGCAATTTTGTGGGGCACAAATGCCATCTACAGACTGTTCTTAATACCATTTCTTTAGACCTGGCCAGTACAGATTTATAGGGCTGCAAAGACCATATTCTTGCCCATGACTCTTCTGATATACTAGGTTTGCTTGCCAAGTCATCTTAGCTCCCATGTTATTACCATATATCTCCTCAGTAATAGTCTTATAGAAGACTGAGACTAATCCTTTTTTTTTTTTTTTAAACTAAGCTCTTCAATACAATAATTTTCAAATCTTGTAAGTGGTCTTATAGAACCTGACGTATTGTACAAGTAAGTTGCAAACTTTTTAATTTGCATTAATTGGAACTAACTGGTTCTTATTTGGGCAGTTTTATCTTTTAATTGTCCTATTGATAATAACAAATAAAAACAAATGAATGTGTTTTTATATAAATGAATGTGTGTCCTGCTATGGCTGGGTCAGGCTCAGCCCTGGGGCCAACTATTGGGCAAACACATTTAGCAAAGTCAGCAGGCAGCCAAAAGGTCAAAGCACAACATTACCAGTCCATCAAAAGGGCAGTCCAAAAGCAGCGTTTTTATCAGGGGTCACAGTGGTCAACAGCACAAGAGATCAGTTCAAGAAGAAGCAAGGTTTCAAAGGACTAGGAGCTGAAATAAGGATGTCGTTCCAGCAGCCAGTAGGTCTCAACTGAAGACCTATATACGATTACATCTATCAACCTACCTACCTAACAAAAATCACCACCTTTCTTGAACATATACATCCAGATATGTTTAAAAGACTGGCAAATTACTGGCTGAACTTTATGGAATTGGCCCCATTACATTACTCACCACCCTCTAGGTCAGTGTTCTGCAACCTTGGGTTCCCAGATGTTTTTGGCCTACAACTCCCAGCATGCCCCAGCCAGCTATGCTGGGAATCCGAGCTGGGAGTTGTAGGCCAAAAACATCTGGGAACCCAAGGTTGCAGAACACTGCTCTAGGTGATGTCACTGCCCCTCCCCCCCATTACCCTGCCGTGAGCCACTACTGGTCGAGACAGATGTCGAGACAGATGTCGCTGAGCTTCATAATTTCTCAGTTTGACATATATACCTCAGCAACATGTAACATGAGAGGAGCATTATTATTTGTGATGTTTTCATCCCACCCTTTTGCCACTCAGCTTGTACACAGTTCTCCCCACCACCACCACCACCCATGATTTTGGAAAGGGAGCACTTTAAGAGTTAAATCTCAATTTGGGGTAGCCATCTTGGTGCTAGTGCACATGCATGCCAGTGGGTGCACTTGTACACTAAGGCATCGTGCACCAAATAAGGCAAGAATATTTTACATGCTGGCTCATTTGGCATTATTGATAGCACATTGGAGGACACTTTTATTCTGTTAAGTAAATCTGTATCTTCAGCCAACAGAACTAACACCCTCTTAAACATTAAGGGTCAACCTATATGTAGCCAGGTCTCCCCTGTTGCTGGGGAACATGGGCAGGATGCTGCTGTTGCACTCCTGTCCTGCTTGTGGGATCCCGTGGGCAGCTGGTTTGCCACTATGTGAACAGATTGCTGGACTAGATGGACCTTGGTCTGATCCAGCATGGCTCTTCTTATGTTCTTAGTCCGTAAGTCGTTAGTCTAAGCTTTAGAGCCTTCCTACTTCTGAGGAGAGCCTTGTCTTGAGTAGACATTTACTCTCAGGGAGCCTGCTTGTTTTCGACCTTAAGGCATGTGCTTTGCCTCCATGTAGTGGCCTGTACCTACTAGGGATATTGGAGAAATCCTCAACAGATTCAAACGAGTTTGAATTTCTAGGAATCCGAGCTGCGGATTCCCCAGCGGGCCAGCTTTTTCTGAGTCATGCAGGTTCCATGGACTTGTGGACCATTTTTTTCACTTGGGGGAAAGGATCTGTGCTAATTCACATTAAGTAATGTGCATTAGCGCAAGTGTGAATTTAGCTAATGCATATTCATGCTAATGTGAATTAGCACAAGTAGAACAAAATTCTGATTTAACAAAATCTGATTCTGTCAATGAATGGACGGCAGAATGAAGGATGCCTGACAATCCACAAAACACAAATGGAATGGATTTAACAAAATCTGTACATTTCTAGTACCTGCATACTCTGGCGCTGACATTCTATCAGGCTGGGTGACTGTTAAGCCTCCTTCTCTGCCTCTGGCACCATGGGTGAGGCACATTCCTCAGGGTCCTTATCCATGGGTTCCTCAGGTTCCACCACCATTGAAGGGCCTAGTGTAGCTTCACTACAGATGCTGGAGGGGCCTGGGGCAGCACTAGCATCAGGGTGTTCCACGTTGTCTTCAGGCTCTGCAAGGGCAGGCTCTTTGCCTGCAGAGTCATCCTAGCCTGTGTCTGGCTCAGGCATGACGATGCCTTTTGTTCTTTAAAACAAAAGAAAAAAAATAAAACTTTATCATTTGAAAAGGTATGCATACTTTTGGATATTGAAACACCCATTCAAACACAAGCTGAGTAATCTGTTTTAATACAGTTATAGAAAAAGGAAAAAAAGGAATATTTATGTATGTATTTACGTGGACATACATGATGCTTTTACATGAATGCACACACGCATATACAGCTCTCTGCCACTGCCCACCCCAGGCAGCTTACCATCTAAAATAGACAATGGGAAGAAATGGGGACCCGGAAAGGACAGGATAGCAAGAACTGCATGTTGAGTAAATACAAATAGTCATTAACCCTGGCTAGCACCATAATGGTCTGAAAGCTGAACAAATATGAGAGGTCAGATTTTTAAATAATAACGCTTCCTTCCTCGTTGCCACTTATCTGAGGTAGTAGGAATGTACAAAATGACAGCATGATTCCACCAGAGTCAACAAGGTTAGTTGTTATTTGTCCACACATGAACATTTTGCCCCACAAATGCCTCATAGACCTCCAAGGGGGGGGGGAAGCGGAATGGATTGTGTATATACAACCCAAGACTGAAACAGAAAAACTAGATGAGGTAGTTAAACGTACAAAACCTGCTTTAAACCTGAATAAGCAGAAACCCTGTGATCTTGAAATATTTTCTGTCTCACATCATTTTACACACACACACATTCACAGGGTCATGGCAGTGAGGGGGATATTTACTTTGACTATATACTGACCTTCAGGGTCCGCAGAAGGGATCATGGGGAACAATAAAAGAAAGGCAGAGGGTAAATTCCATTTTGTGGATATAAAGTGCAGAATGAAGGGCAGAGGCTGGGGCACCATTTCAGATCTCAGCACGAGAGGGCAAGATTCTCGGTATGGTTGAAAGCCTTGCTGTTGGGATACGTCAAGATTAATTTGCAAAACAAGAGCCCACATGTAGTGTTAATAACAGGTAGGTCAAAAAGTCACCCTTCCCTTTTTAACGAAGCAATGCTCACAGGTCCATTTAGTGGGTAGGGATATATGAGAATTTTGTTTCACCCAC
This sequence comes from Shinisaurus crocodilurus, assembly GCA_021292165.1. Taxonomy (NCBI): domain Eukaryota; kingdom Metazoa; phylum Chordata; class Lepidosauria; order Squamata; family Shinisauridae; genus Shinisaurus; species Shinisaurus crocodilurus. Next base: position 137,990,258 of record CM037876.1, on the reverse strand, counting down.
ATATGCCCTGTTCACAATCCCAGATGTGTATGTGAGTGCATTTTTCACATTCACGAATTTGTGATTGCATTTTAAAAATATGAATTTTTGAAAATTGTGCACTTTGAAATGTGCAGTTGTTGTGTGTGGTTTTTTTTTAAAAAAAGCATTTTCCTGCCTCAGTCAACGGAGGGGGGAGTGCACACTTTTGAAAAATATGCACAGAGACTGCCCTTTCACAGTTCCTGTGCCCTCCCTCATTGGCTGCCCCACCAAAGGCAGCATCTGATTGGTTCAGATCACTGCTAGTCAAAATTTAAAGATTTAAAAAAAAGTGTAATTTTTGAAATGGAGTGGCACAGGCCCTGCAGGCTCGCTGCCACTGCACTTTCTTTTGCCAGCGGGGCCAGCTGGGGAAGGAGGAGGAAGAGCCGCCACTGCCAGGTTAAAAAAAAAAAGGAGGGAGGGAGGGAGGGAGGGAGGAAGGAAGGAAGGAAAGCTGACTGGCAGAGGTGGGGGCTTAGGTGTGTTTAAGTGGAGGGCCCATTGGCAGCACTATGCTGAGGGTCCCCTGGAGGCTGGTGTCGGCTGTGTTGGCTTGACTAAGGCCACCTAGTTAGTTCATGGCAGAGTCAAGATTCTGAACAGGGACTTCCTGATTAGCAGTTCAGTCTCTTAAACCCTGTTCAGGTATTCTACATGTATGGAAAGGGGGAAGAGCTTGCTAGCCCCACCCCTCCCTTGCAGTTCTTATCACCCTCCACATGGTGGCTATTGGGTGACTGCAGAGGAGAGCCTCATCTATCTGTGGAAGCTCCCCCTGAGATTTTAGAACACATTTTGTTTCCTCCGTTTCTCATCTTAAGTTTATTCCATCTTATTTCCTCATCAGCTTGTGACTTTCATTTTTTAAAAAGGCAGCATGGAAATTCATATGTCTTTTTCCTAATATAACCATTTTTGTGTGCCTGCCTGCCTAGTATATGTATTTTTTTGCAAGCAGATTCCCTCAGTATGATGCTTATTTCATGAATTTCCCCCCACTAATACATGCATTTTTTTTTGCACATTTCCCTAATATGCTCATTTCTAATGCATTTGGGGGGCTGGGTTTTCTGGACAACAGCACTGCCAAATTCTACAAATACTAAAGGGTAACTTTGTTCCAGTTTATATATTGATTCCGGAAGAACAAACTTGGTAAATTCTGATCAAAATGAAAACTGAACAACATTCTCCCCCAATCCCTGTTGCTATTGGGACTTTGTTACATATCATTGCAGTACAAGGTGCTGCTTCTAAGTTGCTTCTAACTTAGGGTTCTTCCAGACGGAGGGCTCTTGGTGTTATCAATTAGAAGACATGCTGCTGCTATTCCATCTTTTTCTCCTTAATGGATTTTCTACAATAAGAAACAGTAGGAAAACATGGGAGGGTTACAAGCGGAAGAGGATGATGTCTGGACCTCCCATAAAATACCATGATTGAAGCATGGTGATGGTGTGAGAAAAGCCTTGCCTGGAAGTACCTCTTGAGCCAAACGACACATTATGCTAATCATGTAATGTGTAGATGACTTTTTTATTTTTATCTCTAGTATAAGTGTGTGCGACCCCCTGATTTGGATTGGGACCACTGTGCTCCAGGAGGGGAGGGTTAAACCTCCCCCTGCCACTATTTTTTCTTGAACCCCCCCCCAGACATGGGGATTAAAAGAAGAAAAAAGTATCCATTTATGTCAATGGATACTTTTCCTTTTTTTGAACCACCACCCCATGGGGGGATTTTGGGGGAAATGGTGTGTGTGTGGGGGTGGAGGTTTAACCCTCCACTGTGCTCCAGGCAGGGATGGGGACTCGGACTCGAGGACTCGACTCGTGAGTCGGACTGAGTCCCCCCTCTGACTCGACTCGGACTCGAGTCCCAATATTTTTAATGGGACTTGAGACTCGACTCGGGACTCGAGACCAAGGACTCGTCAACATCCCTGGGCTGTTGACAAGTCTTCTGGCTGTGCCAGAAGGAGCGCGATCACCGGTGAAGAGCGCATGGAAGCGAGGCACGCCGCTGCTCAGCCACTATGGACAGCTACCAGGAGTGCAGCCCCAACGATGTGTTGAGATTTATTTTGATTGATGTGTTGTTGTGAGGGGTTTGGGTTAGGGTCAGACATTTTGGGTTTGGCTGCCTCTGCCTGCCTGTCTGGGGTTCCCAGCCTCCTCTGCCTGCCTGGTCTCTTCTTGACCTGTTCAGCAGTTGAATTGTCCAAGACAAAGGCCTCTGCCTGCCTGCTTTGGGGTTCCCTGCCTCCTCTGCCTGCCTGGTTATTTTGGGTTTGTCTGCCTGGTCTGTTCTTGCCAAAATCAGTTGCAGAGTTTTGAAATAAAAAGGCACACTTGTGCCTAGAATTTATTTAAGCCACACATCTGAAGTAGCCTTATTTTGTTGGGGGGAAACCCCATTGATTTTAATAGGGACTCGTGGAGTCAGTTTTGGGAGTGACTCAGGACTCGTGACTCGTGAGTCACCATTTTGGACCAAGGACTTGGACTCGGACTCGGACTCGAGACTCGGGTCCAAAGACTCGTGACTCGACTCGTGACTCGAGACCAAGGACTCTTCAACATCCCTGGCTCCAGGAGGGGCCGGATCCAAATCAGGGTAGTGCTTACACTAGAGTAGAAAAATGATGAGCCTCAGCTACCTGCTATGCAATTAACATAACATGTAGTTGGTCTCTCACTGTATGGTTCTCTGTCTTAACACATTTGTTATCTTTTGTGGCCCTCTGCTGACAGCTTTTAACACCACAGTTCTTTCATTATTTTAAAGATTCAAGATTTCCACCCCTCGCCACTTTCCACACACAGAGAGTTTACATGCAACTAAATCCTAACAATTGTGAGTTACATCAAGATTTAAAACATACACAGTCAATATTCTGAATAATTCCGAGTGCTATTTTTATTTAGTGCCATATATAATGGTGCATACTTTTAAATGATGGCTTTTAAAAGTTATTCATTTCAAGCATCCCCCCCCCCTCTTCATCTCCAGAGTGGCAGGCATGTCAGTCTGTTTTAGCAAATCAACAAAGCGTCTTGGGGCACTTTAAAGACCAATAATGTATTATAGCATAAGCTTTTGTGGAATACAGTCCAGTTCATCCAATGCATGAAGTGTCATCTTATCACTTACAGGTGTTAACACAGGCATCCTTGCATTGGTGAGCTGATTAACACACAGTAGTGCAATAAAAGCGCTTGCCTCAATTCAAGCCACAGGAGATAGAGCTGAACCGCTTGGTGGATTATGTTCTGCTGGTTCACACTGTAATCTGTCACTGAAGTTCCTTTGTTCAATAATGGCCACCTTGAGATCAGTGACAGAGCGTCCTGGGAGGTTGAATTGTCCCCCCACTGGTGTCTGCATATTGGCATTTCTGATGTCAGATTTGTGTCCATTTATTTTTGTGCATAGAGAGGGGTCCGGTTGTCCTATGTAGAATGCAGCCATTTTCTGAAAAAGCCACTGTTAAATAAGGCAATTATCACTGTCTGTACTTCTGCATTTCAATTCCCTCAGTGCAAGCTGTTTACAATCCCCCGCCACCCACCCTTCAACCACACATATATACACCGGTTAATTACAGTATAACACTTCATGCATCTGATTAAGTGGACTGTAGTCCACAAAAGCTTATGCCATAATAAATGTCATAATAAATTGGTTAGTCTTTAAAGTGCCACAAAATTCTTTGTTGTTTTTCAGCTGAAAAGACTCCCAGAGCAGATTACAGAAGATAAGTAATAAACAAATCCTGCCCTTAGGTTTACATTCTAAAAGACAGGACACAAAAGGAAAAAGAATGGAGGAGGGAAGAGGAAAACAGCAAACTCAAGCACCAATTCTTAACATTATGATGTTCTTATACTGACCAGCTTGAATGGAAACAATTTAGGCAGAGAAGGACCCAAAATAAGTTGGTTATTCAAAAGAGCTGCTGGCGTGGCCTTGCTTTCCCATCTCTTCCTCTGCTGCAGCCTGATGGAATGGCTGCTACTCTGACAGTTGAAAAGGAGCCAAAGGCAGCTGGTTTCTCAGGAGACCACACATGAATTTAATTAGTACACTTTCCAAAAATTATAATCAGTCGGATTGGCTGTTAAATCAGAGTAACTGAAGGAAGTAATACTCTATAACATCTGTAACCATGTGGCTCGAACATTTTAACATGGTGTTGCCACAGCAGCTTGGAGACTCCTGTGCAATTAATTGTGAGGCACGAGGGAGAAAGGAAAGAACAGACTTAACTTAGGATACCACAAAACCAGAATAGCAGCCAGGAAAAAGGAAAAAAATAGGTAGAGAATGAATATAGACAGACATTTAATCACAAATGCTTATATTAGGAAAAATGCATTTGAATTTTTACGCCTTGAAATGTGTAAAATGTGACTGCAAATGCCCCAGGGAATACACTCTGTGATTATGTTGCCTCATTCCCAGGGCATCCATTGTGTGTGCGGGGGGGGGGGGGGGAGATGGCTGTGTGGGTGCTTTTAAGGGGTAGGGGAAAAAAGGAAAGAAATAAAGAAGCTCCACAGACCACTTCTTAATGCAGTTCGTAAGGAGTGATTTCCCCTCCCTCCCTGAAAGTCTGGAGAATTTGTCCTTTCCTACTGTAAGAAAGGCCCACCCTCAATCTTCATGGGGAAGAAATGTTTAAGGAAGATGAGGGGGGTATTTTGCCCAGCCCTACCTCGGGGTAACTGAGTCATCAGCATGAGTTCAGAAAGAATAATCTGAGAGATCAAGAACACAGTTACAGCCCACACAGAAATAATTAAAAAGGAGAATGGCATATTTGACCCACTTAGAGGTAAACTACCTGTTAGACTAATGACAGCGCTGAGGGTTAGCATTTGTTTACTCGAGTGCAAGTATGTGTAGCCCTGATTTAGATTGGGACCACTGCACACCAGGAGGGGAGAACTAAATCTTACCTGCCCACACAGTTTTTCTCCCAAAATACCACCACCCTGAAGGAGGTTGAAAAAAAAGAAAAAGGCCGCTTTTTTTCAACCGCCCTGTGGGGGGTGGATGTGGGGGGAAATGTTGGGGGGGAAGGTTTAATCCTCCCCTCTCAGTGCACAGTGGTCCCAATCCAAATCAGGGTCATGCACATTTACACTGGAGTAAATAAACAACTAACCCTCTGCTTCATGCTATGTGATTGGTGTAACGTCATTTGGCTCTTTGACACATGCATTTCTCTGGGTCCCATTCAGTATCTTTCGCTAACAGTGCAGGCTCCAGAACTTAGAGGATGGATCTAAGCAAAGCACCCTTGTTGAGGCTCCTTACCCTAGAAGAGGCAAAGCATGGAATCTGAGAATTCTCTCACTCTGTCCTTGGCTTGGATGGATCTTCTTACATGCTCCCTTTAAAGCCAAAATGATGGCATTTGCGAATTGCTGGGCATTTTCACAAACCTTTTGAGCAGTACAGCAATCCACACCTGGATTCTATAACCATATTAACTGGTAAACTTCGATTTTTCTAGTTATGTGTTGCATGCATTCTTAGGATATTTGTATTTTCAGTGCTTTATCTTTTGTAATGTGCACTGTATATTATCCCTATGTTTTTATTCTAATGATACTGTGATAAATTAATGTGTTTGGGGTTTTTTTTTAGGTATTAATTTTTTAGCATATTTTTCAGGGTAGATTTTTTGTGCCTCCAATTTTGGCCTTGGGGCACCAGCCTGAACTTGTTCCCAATCTTTGGAGCTAGCCATTTTGGTGGGTCTTGTATTTCTATGTAGGAGCTTCATTGCAACATAAAAAATGAGTACAGTGAATACAATTATTTATGTAATTTGGCTCTCCCCAGTGCTTTATCTAAATTGCCTCATTCCATGGAATAGCCTTTTTAAATGACCCATTTTCTTAATGGCTGCTTAAAATCACTCCATTTACTTCCAAGCATGTTCCTAGGGCTGGCACAAAATGGAAGCAATTAAGCAGATGAGTCCCCTTTAAAGGCCAAATATTCATGGCGTTTTACCTTTATGTGAAATGTCTCTGTGTGAGTAAACATAGTAAACATCCTGAGTATGGATTTATTGTATCTGGAAATACATTTGCTGCTATTGCAAATATGCTCCTGAAGATAAGAGAAAAAGCTGTTACATTCCAGTAACATGTACCTCAATCATGACTATGTTAGCTCAATAGTAAGACCTATTGATTCCTGTGGGACTAACTTCTCAGGGACCACAACATCAAGTTTCAGCTTGGATGCATGAATGAGGCATCACAGATCTAAGGCCATAGAAAGAATGAGGCCTTGTGCAGAGGGAATTATTTCGGGGTGGGGGTTTACTTACCCTTCTCCAACCTGGTGCCTGCAGATATATTGGACTACAACTCCCATAATCGCCAGCCAGCAAGTCTCTAAATTAACAGAAGAGGGGTGTGTGTTTTTTTGTGCTACTCTGTTTTGTCAAGTGCTTGGTGTGGGTGTGGGTGTGGGTGGATGCATGTTTCCCTGATTGCTTACATTCAGATTCAGCCATTTACTGCTTGAATTAGTCCTCAGCTGATATTTTTTGCTGCGTTATTATTGGTCATTGATGGAGGGGCAAAAAGAAATCACGCATAGAAATTGGGAAGGGGTAGGAGAATTTGTGGGGAGATGGGAGCATGCCAATGCATACTTTAATAACTGTACAAGGGGGCTGAGGGGCATTCTACCTTTAAACTTAAAAAAAAAACAACCAAAGACCTGCACCATTCTCCAGTGTCTCTCCACTGCTGATGGGAGATCACTGAGCCATATGGCCTAATGCAGTGTTCTCCAACCTTGGGTCCCCAGATGATTTTGGCCTACAACTCCCAGCATGCCCCAGCCAGCATAGCTGGCTGGGGCATGCTGGGAGTTGTAGGCCAAAAACATCTGGGGACCCAAGGTTGGAGAACAGTGGCCTAATGACACATAAAGAGCCTCCTCAGCACACACAGTTAATGTGTGGGGGCAATGAGGAGCGAAAACCAACCATATTATCAAATGGATGCTTAGAGGGCTTGCCTGTTCAAGGTGAGCGGCTGGAAATATGGTTTCCTAGCTCTGGCCGTGGTTGAAAATATGCCCACCCTGAGGCAGATCAGATAAGAAGTTGCCCTTAAACTGCAGATCAGATAAGTAAATAAAGTTGCGTCCCATAGTTGAATCTAATTATTTTGTCTCATGTCATCTTTCTCGGGTGTGTGGGGACAACATTCAATTTGCCTCAGTCTGCCCGAGCAGCACAAGGCTTTTCAATGGAGTCAGTTGTACACAAATTCAGATGCGAGTCATCAACCGATTCAGACAGACCTGACACACTCTGCTGGCAGGAGCCTGTCTTTTGCTTATGGTACTCTGTGAGGTGTCAGTGTAATTCATGGCACCACTATATACATAACAACAATCAATAATAACAACTATATCGTAATCCTGTGTGCAAAAAAACTAGTGCTGTTGTGCCAAAATGTCTTCCACATTTCTGACCACTTTCATCCAGTTTGATGGGAAAGGAAATTGCTTTTGAAAAGGAATTCAAAGGAGGGGGGGGGGAAATCATAACATTCTCATGGGTTGGGTTCATTGGTTCTTGCACTTACTTTACTTGTGAGGTGGCTGAGGAGCGTGCACTAGTTCCTGTCTTTCATTGCACAATCATCCCTCCAGCAGCCTGTAGTGTCCACAGCAGCTTCTGACATTTCAATTAAAGCCCAGAAGACATCATGAGGCGATTCCTCCCATAGGGCTTTTTCAGAGCAGGAAGTGAAGGCAGCCTGCCTGGGAGGTGCACAGCAATGGAGAGGTGTGTCATAGAATGAAAAAAACACAGACAGTACCCTTGGCAACCCCACATTGATTAGGTAGACTCAAAAATGCCACCACCAAAATAAATTCAAAAGAACAAACCACCCTGAGAAGTAGCAGTATTAAGCATCTGCATTAGAGACTCACCGCCCCTCAGAAATTTAATGTTTGGAAGACCCTGAGGTGCTGAACCCTGAAGAATGACAACTAGATCTGAGTCAAAATTTCTCAGAAGACATTTATCTCAAAAAAGTTCTGAAATTGTTCTTTACTTAACCCCCAAGAAATTAAAAAAAACAAACCACTTTGCAGAATTTTCTTCACCATATGTTTGCATGATGGCCACCTTCCCAACCCCACAACAGTTGCAGCTGGCTATGGCAGCACAAACAAACAAATACCCTCAGAGGGAAAGAGACAGCTGTGCTACAACCCCTGCCAAAGGTGAGCCCACCTGTGAGAAACTGTTGGAGAATTTCTTTTCCCCCAGGAGAAATTTGGCGAAAGAGGGTGGAGAATTTCAGGAGGCCATTTGCACACAACTTTAAGAAAAACCAATGTGCATGTGTGAACCAGGTTTAAGACTTATAGACACAAGCGTGAACACACATTGAACCAATAAAAAGTACTTGTTTCTCTGCTGTGGTCTCTTATTTGCTGGGAGCAATGCTACATCATATTGGCTACAAGGATAGAATGGCATGTAGCTTATTTTACACGTAGGCATTTCTTTTTCCAGTCACTGGATGTCACTGTTTATGCACAGCAAATGTGTGTGACTGTTTTAATAAAGAAGAACAATCACATGCATTTTATTATTTAAAATTTCATTATATGAGTTACCCATTTGCACAGCAGTAGGACTGTTAAGCTTCCAAAAAGCAGAAAGGGTGTCACTGGGAAAGGCTGGGGAATTAGGATCCAAGGAGGATCATCTGCTGTATTCTCTTAACTTTTACAATGCATGGTAGTTATGGTTCCCAGTCAATCTACTGAGTGAACTATGTGCATTTCTTAGTGCGCATAGACAGAGCCCCCAAGCATACACCTATATGCACAGAATTATAGGGATGGGGAAAACTTCATTTTTTTTGCATTTGAATGTGAACTTACCTGATTTCATCTCCAAGATTGGCTTCTAACAGGAGGCATCTTGGCTTTCCTGGATTGCACTCTAAGTTGATTATTTCCCAGATTCACAATGGTTTGGGTAGAAAAGGCATCCAGCAGGATATGGTGTGTGACTCTGATCCTTCTGGTTTGGACAGGACAAGGAAGCATGTCTAGGCAAATACTGGTAGTGGGAAATATATTTTTAGGCCTTGGGGAATAAGGAATTATATTGCTGGTTTTCAACTGATAGTCTTCACATGACTGGGGTGGGTGGGATGGAGTCAAGCACAAGGCTGTCCCTTTCCTATGGTGGAAGGAGCAGTGTGGTTGTGGGAAGACACCGTCATTATGGACAGTTTTGGAAGCAGCCCAGAAATAGCTATCTCAGTTGAGCAGTGGTGGTGGCTAGATGCGCTCACAAGGCTGAGTAGCCCAGTCATGGGACTTCTGTCTATTAAGGTGAAGATATGGTAGAACCAATGCAGACTAAGCAGATAAAAATAGGGGAGAAATTCATTCAGTTCTCATTTTAATCAGAACTTAACCTAATTTTGCACTTTTGAACCAATATGTGGACCAAACCTCAGTTATCCTTCAAAATTTGTACCTCTCCCCAGTTTTGCAATGGAGTTTTCCAATCCACAGACGTGCGCAATATACATAGATTAGGGGGAAGTGCACACAAAAAATGTACACATTAGTTAAAAAAAGAATGTTCAAAGTGCATTTTATTCAGTGAATTGCTTGCAAAAACAAAAATCTATTTGGCAAAATTGTGTACAAATATGCACGTACTAGGAAGAATGCACACATTTTAAAACTTAAAGACTTTTAAAATATTCTCAACATTCAGAATGAACTGAACTAAATATCGAAAAATTAGCAAAGCTAAAATTGGAAAAATGATAAACTGACAGAAACCAAAATTCACATTATTTCTCCACCCCTAAAATTTCCAGGTGGTTCCAACAGGCGTAGTGGTGAGAATGTTGGACTGGGACTTGGGAGATCCGGGTTCTAGTCCCCACTTGGCCATGAAACTCACTGGATGACTTTGGGCCAGTCACTGACTCTCAGCCTCACCTATCGCACAGGGTTGTTGTGAGGATAAAATGGAGGAGGAGGAAGAGAAGGCGGCTTATGTAAGCTGCCTTGGGTTCCTTGAAGGAAAAAAGGCGGGGTATAAATATAATAAATAAATAAATATTTTTTTCCTGCAAAGGGAATGGGCAATTCATTGAGTGCAGCTCCTGTGTGAGTTGCATTGTGCTAGGGAGGCATCTTGTCTGGCTCTCCAGGTTATAACCATCCCCTGCACACTCGTCTTAATAGGCAGTGTATGTTCTGCCATGATCCTTTAATAAACTTATAAGCTATTTCATCTCAGCTATCTGTCTGTGTCTCATTTTCTCCTTCTCCCTGCAAATGTTTTATTTCAATTTTTATTATTATATTATATTTATCAATCGCCCATCTAGCCGGTCACATTTCAAATAGTTTAAAAGAGAGTAAGGCAGTTTTTTTAAAAAAGCAATAAGGGTAAGGGGGGGAGAAGTACGTACAACTGGACGTGTGAAGGAAGGATGCCGTAAAAGAGGTGTGTTCAGAAGAAATGGAATAATACATTGAAGATTTAGGGGAATTGATCCCAGAGAAAGTGAGCAAAGTAACGGAGGGTTATTGTGTTTGTTATATATAAAATGTGAGAAGGTTATCAAAGGGTAAAGAAAGGCTGGAGGCCTACCCATATGAAAACGACACAGATAACTGAAATCTTTCTAGAAGATGGCAGCCAATATGAGCTTATTAATATTAAAGGCAATGGGGCCTTGCCCATAAGTTACAAACAGCTCTTTGAAATACAAGGTTATTAAACCTCAAGATAAGGTACTTAGGGGAATGTGTGGAATGGATGTGGCATAGTTATTGACTGATGCTGAAGATATTTTAGGCAGGCAGGCAGGAAATTATATGAACCTAATAGCAACTGCCTAGCAGACTGAAAAAAAACACCTCACCGAGTTGGTTGCAGAGAGCTACGGTGCAGGAAGAATGAAGTGTAAGCATACGTCAGGTAAATTTACAGTATTGGAATGGGTTTATTAATTTCTGTTCTGTTAATTTATGCCACCTTTAATTGTTTGATAATAAATGACTATAAATGGAAATTCATAATGGCTTTATCATTGGGGTCCTTATTTCAGAGCGTATTTCATTGTATTTTTACATGGAGCGACCTGTCTCCTTCAGGCAAGCTCCCTCTGTGCCTTTCAGTCTTTGCCGCAGGCACCGCGCAACAAGCATAGCTGAGGGGCACCTGATGTCCTTCGTCTTTAAGTATTCTCTATATAACTGCAGATGTTTTATCAGAAATTTGATGACTAAATACTAAAAATAAAGAAATAGATGAGTTTATTACAACATTCCATTCTCTACCATCTTCTGTCATCCTCCATAGCAGGGTTGGGTGGATATGTCAAATCTGTTTCTCCAGACTTCCTCTTTTCCCCATCTCCAAGTCCATTCAGTGCCAGTTCTGTGCACACACATATTTTTTTAAACAAGGAAAAAATCTGTACTTTTTAGAGTGCATTTTTTCAAATGGATGTGTTAATGGACACAGGCCCTCATTGACTAAAGCATGTTTGTAAGCATTTGAAAAATGTCCTGTCTTTTTTGCACATATCATATGAGTTGTGAAGAATGTATGCCTATATAATTGCTTTTCCTTTTAAAATGCACATAAGTGACCACCAAGGAAAAGGTCAAAAGCACAGTATTACCAGCCCAGAAAAGGGGCAGTCCAAAAGCAGGGTCTTGTCAAGAGTGCAGGGCTCAGTGGAACAAGGGAACAGCCCAAGAAGGAGCATGGTTTCATGGTACAGCAAACTGAAATAAAGATGTTGTTCCACCAGCAGCCCTCCCTGCCTAGGACTGAGGCTTCTAAGCTAGAGCTTCCAGGGCCCTACCCAGGACTCAGCTGCAGCACATCAAAGGCTTCTGGAAGAATCCTCCTCATGAGGAGAGCCCTACTCACCAGGAGTCTTTTACTCAGAAGGCACTTGCCTTTGCAAATGGGCACTCCTTCTCACAGGGGTTGTTTTGGCCTGCCTCTTGACATGTCTCCACTCTTGGGGGCTAAGTTGTCACTCAGCCTCTTTCTCAGAGGCAGAGCTCCCCTCATTTTGCAGGGATGGACCCACACAGCCATCTCCCCTGAGGGCCAGGTTCCTCCTGCTCTTCTGACATGGGCTGTTCCTCTATGTTGTTTGTCTCTGGGAACTCTAACTCCTCCTCTGAAGCGGAATCCTCCAGTCGGGGCATGGCGATACCTGTGTATCTGCACTCAAGTATAAGATGCAGTTGCAGCATGAGAAGCTGCCTTGAGAGGTAAGAATGCCTGAAGGCTCACTAAACCAGAAGGTTAATTCATTAGGGGGGACTTGTTGCATATCTTTGCAAACCCCGGCTTCTGTGCCTTAGAATTCAGCAATAAGATTTTCTATTGTTTCAGGAATGTATAGACCTTTGCTCAGTGTAAATTCAGAAGTTTCCACCCATGATTAGACCCTGATTATGCAGTTTCTAAATCATGCAGAGAACCTTCATGGGTAAAGGCTTCCCACTGCACAAATTTCCCCTCTAACACATGGAAGGGTGCAGGGACCCCTCCCCTCATAGGGCCCACAAGCTTGCCCTCCTTTTGGAGCTATGGGTGCACTTACATAAGGTTGGGGGTTTCTCTTTCTCTAACCCTTACACCTCTCACACTGACCTTGGGATTTCTGTTATCTCTACCTTATACTTCTTTGGCCAAATATAAAGCACAGCTTCCCACACAGGTTGCTTCAGTAAACAAAGTCAAGTTTATTTTAAAATACAGAAGTATCTTGATATAAGTTTCATACATAAGTTTCAGTCAATAATAATTAATTTACTATCCTATTCTATTTCCAATCCACCCTCACCCACTGTTCCCAAAATATTAATCCCTGCACTCACTAGCTAAGCTCCTAACATTACAATCCTAAACACAATCACAACTCTCTCTCCAGTTAGCTCCACAGACTCCCAAACAGCACTCAAGCACTCCTCAGAACCCAACTTCACTCTCCCTCTTAAACAACACCACGCACAGCTTAAATAACACAGGTTTTACATCACCTTCTCACTCTGGGCTTGTTCGCATGACACGGGAACCACAAGTCCCCCGCGGTTCCCATGTCGTGTGCACGCCGACCGGGGTGACCATGGTCGGTAGAGGGGTCCCCACAGAGACGACAGCCCAGAGCGGCCGGAGTGGCTGGCGCTCCAGCCTGTAGGAGCAAACGGCCCCTCTGGGCATCTCGGGGCCCCACCCCCTACCGCCGGGAGGCCCGCACTGCAGTGCGGGGACTGCGGGGTCTGCCCACACGCGCGGGGTGCCGGTCGTGTGGGGCGCCCCGACGGACCCCACGGATGGCCCCATGGTTCCTCCCCTGCCGGCTGCTTGGGTCGTGTGAAACCGGCCCTCTCTCAGCCAATCATCTCACATATGCAAATACACCATTCTTCCTGCCCATCATTTCTCACTCACCCTAGACTTACCTAACATAAAACACATAGATGCAACAGGAATACGTACTTATAACCATAGACTTAGTACAAGAACACATTATTATACTTACCATATATACATTTTAAATTACCCCCAGTAACATAATATCACAACAGGTGATGAGAGTGATAGGGCAGGGCCTGCTCTCACCCTCATGCCATTCTTACTGCATGCAGGGTGGTGGTGGGGATTTCTGAATAAGACTATAGTCAGGAGTTCATTCAACAGTTTACTAATAATTTAGGCATTGCACTACAATTCAGGATTGTAGCCAAATTTAGCAAGGCCTAATATATAATGAAAACATCAGCTCAGCAGGGGTTAATCAAATGGCTCCGTGAATTTGCTATGGTATCTTATCTTTTTCATTAATTTAAGAAAAGGGACACATGAGGGGGACTTGAAAATACCACTGTAACACAGACACATCAGATGAAAATGGATTTGTGGCCATTTGATTTCATATAAAAATAATCTACCTGCATTTTTCACCGGTGGATAATCGTGGATGGATAATAGTGATACGATTAAGATAAATTTTCAATTTTTGCACACATCAACCTTTTAAAATCCTAAAAAGGGGGCAATTTACAACCCAAATCAATATACCGATGACAACCAGCTCTTTTCTTTATTTTCAGCAAATCCAGGAGCATCAGTTCAGTCCCTAAATGAATGCCTGAACACAGCTGTGATATAGGCTGGATGACAGTCAACAAACTGAAGCTCAAACCGGACAAATAAGTAGTTATGATGGCGGTCCAACCTATGGCTGGAAGGATGACCGTTTTACCTCTCCTGAATGAAGTTACGCTCCCCACCCACCCCACAAAGTCAAGGTTCTAGATGTCTTGATGGATTGCAAGCTGCTTTCCTCATGCCAATGGGGAAATGGAGTGCGGTAGATAAGGAGGAGGGTTGGGGGGGGGGGGTTGTAACAAAGCCAATGTGGAAGGAGAGTAAAAAAGGGGAGAGCCTTATACCGAGTGGTATAGTTGTAAATTTTGAAGAGCAGGCACTGATCATGACACTTCTCCTAGCCACGCCTCCAACTAGAGGCCAGAAAGCTGCCGCTTTTTGCAGTCCGCAAGCTGCAGCTAGTTCAGAATGCAGCAGCAGCTCAGGTGTCCACTGGGACACCCAGCTGTGCTCACAGAACACCTGTGCTAAAAGAACTGCACTGGCTGCCTATTAGCTACTGAGTCACATTCAAGGTTATGGTGTTGTCACACAAAGCCCTAAACAACTTAGGACCAGGATACCTAGCATACCGCCTTCCCTTATATATGCCCAACTGACCATTAAGATCATCAGAGGAGGCCTTGCTGGTCATTCCAAAATTATCGGAATGTCACCATGCAATATCTCAACGGTGGGCCTTCTCAGAAGCAGCACCCCACCCTGTGGGAAAAAACTCCCTCGTGTAGTTTGGGAGGCAGACAATTTGGCATCTTTTAAATGCCTCCTGAAAACGCACCTGTTCGCCCAGGCTCTCCCTGGCCCGTAATTAAATTAACTATGTTGGCCCATTTTTACTGCTCCTGTACTACAGTGCATTATTTATTATTATTATTATTATTATTATTATTATTATTATTGAAATTATATTGTTTTTAAAATTGTATTTTAAATGTGCTTTTAAATGTGATTTCAACTGTGATTTTAATATTTATATGGAAACTGCTTAGAGATTTTTTTAAAAAAATATTGAGAGGTACGTATATAAATAGTACAAATAAATACATAAATATGCCGGCAGCTGTGTTGATCCATATCAACAAACCAACTCTAGCTGTTTTCTTTACTAGGAGCAGGTCTTTCATAAAGCTACTAGGTCTTCCTTGCCCATTCAAGTCCAGGCCACCCTAAAATATGTTGCATTACAGCAGGGATAGCTCACAACTATATATTGTTGTTGAGAAATTTCATCCACACCCACCCCACACCCCAACCCACACCCCACCCCACACACCAGGGCCGGCCCTACCATTAGGCACAGTGAGGCAGTTGCTTCAGGTAGCAGATGCTGAGAGGCAGCAGCAAGGTGTTGGAGGAGAGAGCTATGTGCCTGCCAAGAGGCCTGCCCTGCACCCCTGAAGCTAGGCCCAGTGACCTTCAGGTGCGGGGGAGGATGCTGTACCATTGCCAATCTTGAAGAAAGATTCAACTGCCAGTCCAGTCAGCTGTTGCACACGGAATGGGAGGGGGCTCCATCTTGTTCTTCGCTTCAGGCAGCAAAACATCTGGGGCCGGCCCTGCCACAGACAGACAGAGCCACTGTAAGGATTGCAGCTAAGTCCGAGGAACAGGGACGCCTGAGGGGGGTGGCAGATGACATCAGCATCCCTGCTAATCAAAAAGTGTCAGCACCGCTGCATCCCTGCAAGCCCTGGCTCCACTATACCACTGCATATACCTTTTAAGTCCAGGTTAAGTGTGAGGGAGCAAATCTGTTTGGCATCACTGCTGACTGAAGAGAGAGAGGGAAATCACTGAGGAGCATGGTGGCAACTGTGCTGCTCCAAAGTGATGTGGCTCATGGTGGTGCTGCTGTGCTGTGAGAGAAACGAGAAGGCTACGGGGCTGCAGCAGCAGTGGCTGGTGGCTCCAATGTCAGTGGGGCAGTGTATCCACTCCGAGTTTCAGTCTAAGCTTTAAAGGAGCTATCCATGGTGCTGAAGCTACTTTGGACCTCAGGTTCAGCACCATGGATGGCCCCTTAAAAGCTCAGACTAAAAGTCAATGGTTTTTAACAATCTGAGGGGATGATTCTAAAGGCCAAAGCAGACATTACACGTAATAGGCCTGATCCAGATCGGGACCCTAGCATGGGGGTACGGGGACTTTAATGTATCACTGTTTGGCACTATGAACTGCAAGCTTAGGGGCTGATACAGATTGGGGCTACACTAAGGGGGGGAAGGTGGAAGTCTCCATATCCTTGTGCTAGGGTCCCAATCCAGATCGAGGGGGGGGGCTGTGTTTACACCAGAATAAAAAAGAGTAAAGTACTGTCGGCTTTGGGTCTAAACTGATAGTCTGACAATACTGTGCCATACAGAAGTCACAAGTACAACCTCTCCTCCATACGTAGAGCTAAGCATGGCCTTAGTATGGCCTTCTGACCATGCTAGCCCTGCCATCCACATCCCCATAGTAGGCACACTAGGCACGGATGTCTGCAAAGAGGTGCCTGCTTGCATTCACCTGAATGTGGGTAGATGCGCCACCATGTGATCCCCCCTGGCCAGTACATGGACATTGGGGATGGAACGGCAGCAGTATGAGGTGTGTGGTCCAGGACGTGATGGCCTGCTGCTACCCCTCCTCACACGAGCTCTGTGCATGGAGGGTGATTTCTGAATAGGGCCAGAGACTGAGGCTTCATTGTTAGAGCTCCCCCCAGCCACACACACACACACACACACACACACACACACTACTGTTGCTCAGTGAAAAGAGAGAGAAAATGTGGAGATCGGGCAGCCAACTATGTCTTCTTTTCCACCACCCCATTTACCCGATGCCACCACTTCCTCCCGGCTTAGGGTTTCCAACTTCTGAAATGCAAAAATTTGAGATGGAAAGTCACCTCGACGACAGAGAGTTAGCCACATCCCTTGTCACTGGCCTATGGGGAGGGGGGGCGGGCGGAACATACGGTTGCCATTTCTGCCAACTCTTTCAAGCCATTAAAATAACATATTTCTTGTCAACTTTTACTTTGTTTCATTTTGGTAGACGTGATGTTCTCTTCTGCTGCAGAAAAGTACTCCCAAACGATCTTCTCTTGACTATTACTTATTTCTTATACCTCTGTCAGGTTATCTCTTATTCATCTCCTCTCTGAGCTAAACAGTCACATCTTTTTAATCTCACCTCAGGTGGGAGGATTTTCATGTCTCTAATCATATCAACTGCTCATGTCTATTTTATCTGGACTGTATCCTTCTGCAAAGAGAGGGCACGGAGACAGCAGTCAAGGTGAAAGCATGCCATTGACTTGCAGAATGGCTTTGTCACTCCCATCTTCTCCTCATTGCAGTCAAAACCTTCCTTCTTTTTCAGTGTTCTTTTTAATGAAGACTTTAGCCCTATGCAATCTGTGTATAGCAAACACACAAAGAGAGGAGATGTGCTAGCCATGCTCCCGGCATCATCGCATTCGCTCTACACGTAGAAGGTCACTTTCTGAAGAGGAGGCTGTTGATGCTCTCTGTTATCTTTGGAGGCTCCACACGATTCAGGGCACTGATTTTCCAGCATTCTGAATTGCGCAGAGAGCCTCTATGGATACAAGAGGCTTCCCTATTCAGAAAGTTGCCCTCCATGTGCAGGGGGCAGGCGAATGCAGTGATAGAGGGGTTGTGGCCAGCATGCTCACTCTCCTCTCATGTTCGCTATCTGCAGATCGGGGACACCTGAATAAGGCTTTTGTTAATACATGCATAGGTAACCCCTCCTAAGATTTTCATTCATATGGAATATCCTGGCTTCACAAAATCACCTTCCAAGAGTTATGGGCGATGGAATCAAGTGCTCAACTATTGCTGATAGAACTTTCAACAGCATCATTATTTATTTTATTTATTATATTTATACCCCGCCTTTTTTCCTGCAAGGAACCCAAGGCGGCTTACACAGCCCTCCTCCTCCTCTCCATTTTATCCTCACAACAACTCTGTGAGGTAGGTTAGGCTGAGAGGCAGTGACTGGCCCAAAGTCACCCAGTGAGTTTCATGGCTGAGCGGGGAAAAGAACCCGGATCTCCCGAGTCCCAGTCCAACACTCTCACCACTACGCCACACTGGCTCTCAGTCTGCATGTTGATATGTTTTATAAAATGTGTGCCTGATTTCCCACATGCTTCCAGCAAAGCAACTGAGCAACCACAACAAAAAGCTCTCTCCGTCAAATTCTACAACCCTGATCCTCATTCTCAGGAGCTTGAAAGGGCAGGTAAAATGTTAATCAGAAGTCAATTACGGTCTGACATGATGACTGGAAGTGACCTAGCAGAAATCTGTTTCATTAGCCCCAAATGACATTAGGAGACAGGAATGCTCACAGAATGAGTAAAAATAGATTTCATTTGTAATGCAGGAGGAAACACAGGTTGCAAAACCTGTTATTCAGTGATTGTTAATTAAATGTTGCTGCTGTCATAGTACCTTTGCAAGAGCTGCACCATGATGTGTAAACCCGGGTGGCAGGCTCATTAAAATGGCTGCAGGCACAAATCTTTGTCACATCTGAATGCAAGTGAGAGATGCATGAACTATGCTGAAAGTGTCAGGAGTTTGCTTGACCAAAAACAAAACAACATATTGCATGATGAAGGCAACTATTTTATTGAAGGGTCACATAGAGGAAAGGGTAAAGGTGCAATCCTATGCATGCTGGGAGTTGTAGGACTTTTTCTCTCTCTCAACATGCAAAGGACTGTGCCCTAAAGGACTGCTAGCAAATCCCATTTCCACACATTGCTGCCTCAAGTCCACCTTTCTGCATTGTCAACCTGGAAGGTTAAGTTATTCTGGAGATCTATCTCATCATCTGAGATCCAGCCCACTTTGGGATTCAGTGAATGTCTGCTGTTTACTGTTTTTTGGCTGCAGCATGTCAGTGCTTTTTTTCTGGAGAAAAGGGTACCGGAACTCTTGGATTACATTTCCTCGGGAGTAGATGGCGATTAAATTGTAATGCAATTAATAGAAGAAAAGGTGCTGGAACTCAGTTCCGGTGAGTTCCACCAGAAAAAAAGCCCTGCAGCATGTGCATTTTTACATGTTCTTCATGCATCATTGTCATCTATTGTATTTTTATTTTCCATTTTTGGTTGCACTGATACTTTACAAAGTGTAGAGAGAGAAATAAAGCTTTGCTCCTTTGGTTTTCTTAAATTTATTTTTAAAGTGCGTGTATCTATATCTATATAGAGAGCAGTGTGTGTGTGTGTATGTGTGTGTGCGTATATATATATATATATATAGAGAGAGAGAGAGAGAGAGAGAGAGAGAGAGAGAATGCACGCAAGTAAGATTCCTACTTTTGGAATGTTTGCATTTTTCTTGCAAGCTCCTGAAGAAGGAGTCTCTGCTTTGAAACACATAGAGCTACAGTCAAGATTTCTGTTATCACCCAATGTCAGAATTCTTTCCTTCTTTCTGGTTTGCCTAATTGAGGTGCTGTTCTTTCCTCCACATTTAACAACTGGGAGGGGATAAGATGGTAACCCTGAAAGGACCTGCTCTGGCCCAAGAGCCCAGTCACTCATTCCTAGTCTACAGTTACATTCAGTAGTGTAGTGGAGCCAGGGCTCAGGGGGACACAGTGCCGGCACTTTTTTTATTAGCAGGAGCTCTGATGTCATCTGCCAACCCCTTCAGAATTCCCCTTTCCCTCTGAGTTTAGCTGCAATCCTCAGAGTAGCTGGCAAGGGGAATAATTTTCCCCAGTATATTGTTCCTTGTTGTAATGTGAAATATTTGAGGTCTAGCTTGGACTGGAATGGGCAATGAAGACCCAATAGCTTTACAAAAGACCTGCTCCTGGTGGAGATAGACTGCTAGAATTGGTTTATTGATATGGATCAACACAGCTGCCTGAATTGTTGGTCTCTTTGAGGGCATGGCTATGGAGACTGTCATGCTGAGCACCTGCTCTTCAAAATTTACCACTACACCCCCGGTTACATAACTTCAAGTCACTAAGGATTTGATTGGCACTGCTACTTCCAAAGAACACACCACATACATCTAACCAAAGTCACAGCAGCCTGTGGAAGCTATAAAGTTGGAAACAGCTACCATGAAGGAAGCTTAATTGTCAGTGTGTGAGCTCCCAATTAAAGAACGGGGTTGAGCTCTTCATGAAGTGATGTGGAGCAGACTTCCGGGTGGAGTTTAATGTCGGATTGACGCTCCCTTGAAATCGAGGGGGACTGGTGCGGCGAGAAACCGAGTCAAGAGGTTATCTTGGCTGGTTAATCTCCTCGGAATAAGAGGATGATCTAAGAGTGATTCCCAGCATATCTCTAATTGCTCTCTCTGTGAGTTATTTTGCAGTTGCTTGAGCGGGCTGCAGTTTCTCTCGGGGAGGGGTAGAGAGTGGGAGAATCCATCATCGCTCACCGTCGCGTTTGAGTTCTTTTTTTTTTAAGAACCTGAAGAACGACAACTCAATTTCTTAAAGATTTATTGACAATTAGTAATAAAGAGAAATTTTATCCACAATCAGGATTAAATACCCTCGTCTCTGGAATACTAAAAAGAAAATATGTTTTAAAAACTTCATAATGGCAAGATCAACAAATGTGTTTTGAAACGAGAAAGAAAGAGGTACTGTACTCCTTTTACTTTGAATTCTGGAAAAACTTAAAGCTCGTAAATTTATACTGCGTCACAGACAAGATGGCTACTTATGATTTGTTGCTGGAGTTAGCCGAAGAGCTGATGGAGCTGTTTCAAGTATTCCAAAATAAACTGCTGGGGAGATCGGTGAAATCGGAAGTGCAGAACAGGGAGGATGAGGCGAAGATTGATATACTGGGAAAGATAACAACTGAACCTTTAAAGAGAGACAGCAAAAAAGGGAGGGTTGCCATTGAATTGGACAGTGAAGATGTTTTCGGGAAGCCATTCATGGAGAGCTGGAAAGGTGATTGCTGCTGGGCTATTTGGAGGAAGCCGGCTATGGGGGCTCACAAGGGGGGGGAAAGTCTATCTTGGAATATGAGCCTGAAAAAGATGCATATTGTGAACACTGTGTTTGATCGGGGAAAAGGATTTGCTGATTATTGGATGGGATAAATGGTTTGACCTATGTTAGGATAAAAATGCTTTGCTGATTATTGGATGGAATAAATGGTTTGACTTATATTATGATAATTACTGAATATTGGGGGAAGGGGGAGGTTCTTATGTAAGAAGTAAGAAGGTTCAGCTTCCCAAATGGATTGGTGGGAGGAATCCAAATGGGAGAAATCTAAAGGGATTGCTGACAGTGATCCAAAGAAAATATTTATAGACCTGAACCTAAAGGGGCTGGTGAGAGGAACCCCTTTGAGAGAAAGGAGAACTTCTCCAGTTTGAGGTGGGTTTTTTTTTTTTGTACCTTTCATTAATGTGGTGGCTTTGATCTTGAAATTGAATAGAAATTGATTATTGGTAAAAATGTATTGAGTCTGGTTGAAACATAGCATTGAGAATGACCAATGGAAAGGAACCAACTAAATGTGGAATAAAATTCGAGATGTGAAGTAATGTGGAAATGTAAAACTATTTAAAAATAAAATAAAATAAAAGCTAGGCTGTTTGTTTTTATAAATTGAGGGAAAGAAGATAGAGATTTTTATTAAACATAAATAGAAATATTGAATATTGTTTAACTAGAAGGATTATTGTCTGTGTTTAGGAGTAAAGTGCTGTAAGGTTTCAAGGCTTTATGAATTTGTGAGGTTGATGAATAAGAGAGGGGGGGGCAATTTTTTCTTTTTTTTGTTTAAGGGGAAAAAAGGAAGCAATTTCTTTATAATTATTACTATATAGAATATCTGATGTTACTTATACTTGGTTGTGGAAAAATTGGAAGTACTTTTTAGTTTGATGTTGTTTTGTTTATGTAGTGTATGCTTGTTTGGTTTATGTTTTGTTTTGTTCTTTGTATTTTGTTTTTATGGATTTTAAAATTCAAATTAAAAAAAATTGCAAAAAAAAATATGAAGTGATGTGGAGCAGTTGCTTTTGGCAGCAGATTCCAAGGCAACCCACTCTCCTGCTTTCATATTCACTCTGTGTGATTATAAAATCAGCAGGGGACTGGTGTTTTGGTTGTGGATTCTACGCCCAAGAGACAGAGGCCTGGTAGTAGTGACTGAAGCTTTATTGTGCACATCTCAAGGCCTGCTGAGCTCAGCACAGGCTCCTTCCCTTTTGACCTCTCAACTACTAGAGGTTAGTATCCAGTTCCTTTTCAGTCTATCATAACAACTGGGTGTCATTTTGACTTTGTGCCCCAGGTGTGAAAATGTCCCAGGCTAGTATGCTTATTGAAGCAGCAGGGGACAGCATGTAGGACTTCAGATGCAGCCAAATGTTACAGGGAGCAGAGGAGGTAAATATTCTGCACCAACAAAGAATATTCCCTTATACTGAACACAAAACTTCAAAGTTGTGTGACCATCATTCCAGTTAATGAAATAGACGTGTACAGTATGGGGGTAGGAATAAATCTCAGCTTCTTTTCATTTGCCTTCTCTTTTCCCGAGTCTTTAGCAAACACCACTACTGCAGGTTTTTAAGCTCACCTGTTCACAAGAACAAAGACAAAAGAGCCAAACCACCATTTCTTCTGGGACTGTGAGCTCCAAATGTGAAAAACCTTTAGCAAGCCCCTCAGGGGGAGGGCAAATTCCAAAGTTATGAGTTCTGAAAAAATAATTATGTATAGCTTGCTTTCAAGGTTTCTGATCTGAGCAGGTCACACATGATATGATTGTATCTCCAAGCAGCAGCAGGGTGAGTGTCAGAAACTTACCCATTATGAGATGAAAGGTTACCAGGGGTGTGTTATCATTCACGTGAAGACTACCCTCATTGCCTAATGCACAGTAACTTGTCCAACTCTGCTTGTACCTCTTTTCTGTTATTACCACACACTGATCTATGCCCTGGAATCCATATTTTAGGGCTCAGCTGTAGAAGAAATAGAGTAAGGATCTAGTGCCTCAAGCAAATGTAGAGTGTCTTTCCCTCAACCACAAGAACCTCACATATATGTTCTGCATTTATGTTAGCATTTATGACCTATTTAAAACACTAAGTCTCATAACAAGAATCTGTAGAAGATTCCTTGTAAGTTAGGTCAGCATTATGATTCCTGTCTTGCCAGTGCATGCACACATGACACGTGTGCATGCACACTGAGAGAATGGTGGATTAAGGCCACCTGCTGAGTTCATGGCTTAGGCAAGGCTTGAATAAGGCACTTGTATATCGATCTGGAAGAAAGAGTCAAGACACCATAGCTGGCATTTAAACAGGGCAACATTTTATTGAACTCAACAAGGATCTGCAAAGGGGGTGAATGTGTGGGGTTAGCTAAACCCTGGGCCCCATAGGGAATTAGCTTGCTGACTATTTGGGCAAGCACTAGCCTGCCCTGAGTGCTGTGTGGGCTGAAATTCCCATGCAACCTCCAAGGCCACACCTCTGCAGGTTCTGAGGATGGCCTTTCTGTGTCACTCCATCCTGGTGCCTCATGACTCCAAGTGAATGAGACAGATTGGCCCCAAAGGCCATCCTTACCCTGCCCCCTGGGCTGCACAGCCCTAGAGGTCAAGTCTTGGACATGAGCGGTCACTTTAAAGGTGCCTCAAGATGCTTATCTAATTGTCTTCCTATCCTGACCCCACCCACACATCCCAGCCAAATGTGACCAAATTAACCTACCTAACTGGCAACTGACTAACAATTAAAGGCAGTTAACCTCAACCTAGATTCTGTGTAAAGCAGGCAACCCCCCCCAAAAGCTCAGCCAATCAGCTGATGAGCCAAAAATTCCGGCTTGGCCCCAAGAAAAAGAAACCAGCTAATCTCACACAGAAACTGGGGGGGTGGGGAGTCACCAGAAGGAAAGAGGGTTGGCTTGGGGGTGGGCCAGGCCGCACTGACTCCCTGCATGCCACCACAACATCCTCCAGCATGTTATGTGTGGTGTGTCTCCTCCTCCTCTTGCTAGCCCTGAAACGGTGTCCCTGCCTGTCCAGATCCAAAGAACTGGACTGGGAATGGCCTTCTCTCTGCAGAGCTCACACACATAGCCACAACTACATTACACCAGCATTCATATATGAAATTAGAGGAAATGCTTCTGGATCAGAGAGCATAACTTCATAACAGAACAGAAGCCAAGTACTTCTTAAGCAATGGAGCAAAAAAGAAAAAGCCTGCAGAGCAATGTGGTAGGGAGAAGAATAAAGTATGTTTTCTAAATAATACAGTGGTATAGATGCATATGAAGCATCAATTTTCTAAAGTGAATGAAATCATAGTTCACATTAGCTGCATGTTTGTCACTGATTTAAACTAAAATGCTAAAAGCATAAGTCTCATCGCACTGAATTCATTCTGACTTCTTTCTGACATACAATGTTTAGGATTATGCTACACATGTATTTTTTATTTTCCTTGCAGGTCCTCCAGCAACTGCTGTTGATGGGGGCACAGTGGAGATGAGAGATGCCTATAGCAAATAGATAAATGTGATAGAAAGCTGACCCCTCATTCTCCAGAGGGTCTTTTACATATATAAAAAAGGAAAATAAAGTCATTAATAATCTTTCCCATTCCCTAAAAATTAATTATTGAACTTGTTTTTACCTACTTTAGCTATTTCTGAATATTTTAGCCTTATGCCTGGCAGAGCCAGCAAGCATAGGCTGTCTTGCCAGAGTATAGCAGCTAATATAGGTAAGGTTGATCTACTTTCATTCCCCTGTTCCAAACATTAAAAAAAAAAAAAAAAGAACTCCAAAGCCAGCAAAGGTCAGCATGATTTCATTAAACAGGTGAAGTGAATTGCTCAAGACTAGAGCTATGAAGCCCTGGGGGGAAAAAATCAGAAAAAAATGGGGGGTGGGGAGGGAAATAGATTTTTGTTTTTGTGGAAAATTGGGGGATTCCCCTCTGAATTTTTCCATATTTTCCCCTTAGTTTTTCCCCCAATTGGGGAAGACTTCATACGTATCTCCTCATAACAATGGGACCACCAAATTTGTGGGGCAAGCGGCTGGGGGACTGGGAGGTGGCAACTGTGGCTGCTTGCCATGGTGCACAGCATTTGGGGAGAGTGGGCCTGGGCCTGTTCTAGGGAAGCCAGTCAGAGCACTAGTTGGCTCCCTGGGAGGCAAGGCCTTAGGGCAGACTGGAGAGAGAACCTTCTCTCTCTGGTCCACCACTGGGCTATATGTTCCAGCCCAGGCCTACTGTTCCATTAGTGCCGGAGCTGACTTCTCCATCCACCATTCCCTGAAAGTCTTGCTATAGTCACAGGTTGACAGGGCTGAGGAGAAATTTTACCTGAAGTCGCAATGGGCCAGGTGGTGCAGGGTTTTTGCCTTCCCTTCTTGTCTCCTCAAGTCCATCTCTGCTCTGCTTAGTTCTGATAAGCCTAGCAAATTTATCAAGAGTGTGGAGGAATAACACCCCTAAATTAGGTGAAATTCAGTGGCAAAGTGAAATTCTAGGCATATATGGAGATTCCTCTTCAATCAAAACATTTGATTTCTTGGATGGCAGGGGCTTTGCACTTCCCTAATAACTGCCTTTTACCTCTTCACCAGCACCAAGATAACCCAATCATATTTCAAGTTTCAATCACAAATATTTTGCATGACCTAAAACATTTAACGTATTTGCAAACTACTTTTCCATTGCTCTCACCAAAAAAGCATTTCTATACACTCCCCCAACTTCTATAGAACATGTTCTTTAGGCAGTGAACTCATTATTCACTGCCTCCTCTCTGAGCCACTGATAGCTAGGCATTTTATATTCTGCACTGAAAAAAGAGCAGTAATTGCTTTTGTGGACTCTCAGTACAGATAGAACACTCCGATCTCTTAACATGAAGCATTGAATCAAATTCATACTTGGCATTTGAAGCCATGAATTTCTATAGGGGCTTTTTATAATTTTAATCAGCAACATTAAAAAAAATCCAGCAAAAAAGAAAAGAAAAGAAAGAAAGCATGCCTGTCGAATGATTTCTGTACAACAGTGTTGTTTTACAACCTACCCGTTAAGATTTAGAAGAAATACATTCATTAAGACCTTAAATGCGACTTCCAAGCTGCATATTATTTCAAAGGCTTCTTATTGCAATGCGTCTTTGACGCAGTCCGCTTTATGGCAAGTTTACGAGGGAGATTTGCTTTATGTAGCAAACATCCAATTAGCCAAATTGCTAAACAGGTAAATGAACACCATAACCAGTAGCTCAACATTTTCCAATATAACTCCTCTGTTTTAATCAATTTTATGGTAAATGGATGAATCCTTCTCTCTCAAATTTCCTACAGGGGGAGCTCAAGCATAAGTCTGCAACTAATAGGATCTTTCAATTAAAAACATGTGCACATTGTATCTTCTGATAAGCACTATAACTGAATTCCAAAAACCCATGGAACTAGTTCTGCATATATCCAAGGGGACTTTGAGTTTGTGTTTCTCAAACAGCAGCCCCTTCTCATGACCCATGGCAAATGGCCTTTGAGACTGAGGTTATGTTGAGTGAAAGGGGGTCAGCTGTTCACAGACCAAAGACAAAATTCTCATTGGGCATGCCAAAGTCCTTGGGGTACCCTTAAAATAGTTATCTGGACCCTGACCAATGTTCATTTCATAAGAAACTTCACTGGGGAAAAAAAGA
Source organism: Shinisaurus crocodilurus (assembly GCA_021292165.1). Classification (NCBI taxonomy): domain Eukaryota; kingdom Metazoa; phylum Chordata; class Lepidosauria; order Squamata; family Shinisauridae; genus Shinisaurus; species Shinisaurus crocodilurus. The sequence continues at coordinate 137,963,263 of CM037876.1, read as the reverse complement.
TTAATCAAATCATCAGATTTTAATGTATTTAGAGCAAGACAGGGCAACATGAGGCCTACAGGCTGTAGCCATGCCTACAAAGTCTTTCCCACTTTTCCTCCTATACAGTCTAGCCTCTGCATGAATAGACATTGAAACAGCAGCATGGGATTTGGAACATAGGAAAATATGAAGCTGCCTTATCCTGAGTCAGACCATTGGTCCATCTAACCCAGTATTGTCAACACTGACTGGCAGTGGCTCTGTAGGTTTCAGGCAGGATTCTTTCCTAGCCCTACCTGGAGATGCCGGGAATCAAACCTGGGACCTCCTGCATGCAAAGCAGGTGCTCTGTCACACTGAGCTACAGCCCTGCCCCAAAAGGAGCAAATGAGAAAAATTGTATTACCAGATATGGCCTATTATTTATTTACTTGATTCATACCCTGCCTCTCCACCAAAAATGGTGATTAACAATAACAAAATACAGGTTAAAAACAAAATCTTAATTTAAAATAACATAAAAACAAAATAGTGCAAGAAATAGGCAGCACCCAACCAGTTAAAAACCCCTTCAGCAACAGACCAGCTTACACACCAAAGCGCTGCCTGAATAAAAATGTCTTTGCCTGCCAGAGGAAGTACAACAGAGAGGGAGCCAACCTAGCCTCCCTCAGCAGAGAGTTCCACAGCCTGGGAGCAGCCACCGAGGAGGCCCTCTCTTGTGTTTCACATCAGGGCGTTCTGGTGCCCTGCCTAAATCCAGAAATGTGTGTTTCTGCTTATTTCGGGGCTTCTTATAGGAACCGTTAAATCTTCATTGCACAAGCAGTTCATCCCGCAAGCATAATGGAATTCGTGGGAGGAGCTGCTTGCATAATGGAATTGGTGGGAGGGGTCACTTGCACAACGGCACCATTAGATACGTACTGCCCATAGGTCCACTTTTACTTGGACCAAAGCCCAATTCAGTTCAATGGGACTTGCTCATAAGTACAGGTGCATAGGACTGCTGCCTCCATTACAGAATCATCTCTTTGGCTGTGGGGTTCATGTAGCAGTTGCCTAGCAACCTCATGACTACCCCTTGTCAATATTTTTGCAACACGAGAAAAATGGTGGTCAGCTATGGATTCATGACGGGAACATAAAAAGCACAGAGCCTAACATGCTGCAGCTCACAAAAATTTTCTAACCATAGAACAAATAAACTAAGGATGCTATCTTATGCTAAGTCATTTGACTTGACTTGACTTGCTATCTTGTGCACACTTACTTGTTGGGGTAAGCTCCACTGAATGGATTGAGCCAGGAGGAATTAAAACCACGTATCTCAGCATTCTAAACAGAAATACGGGGTGGTTCTTTTTAGTGGATAATTGTTTTAGCTTTTTTTAAATGATGATATGTTTTAGTTCTGTTGTACATAACCTTGGGTGGGTTTCACCCATTTCTGGTAGCTTGCAAATAATTTGTCAAGGTGTTTTTACAGCACATTGCACCAAAGTGCAATGGGAGACAAGGGGTGCAGGCCGCGGAGGCTGGTGTCTCCAGTGTCAGTGGGGCTGTGTATCCACACCGGATTTCACTCTGAACATTAAAGGAGCTATCCATGGTGCTGAACCACAACCCCCAAAACAGGTTCAGCACCATGGATACCTCCTTAAAAGTTCAGAATAAAATGCGGAGCAGCTACGTGCGGCCCCCCTGACATTGAAGCCACCAGCCTCCACTGGCAGGTGAAGAAATCATTGAGGTCCCACTCAGCTTTATTTATTTTATTTATTATTATATTTGTTAATCGCCCATCTGGCCGGTCACCCCAGTCTGGCCAGTTTATCTTCCTGGAGAGTTTGTTACGATAAGGACAATCATTCTTTCAGTTGGCAACCATGTCCTTAGCTCCCTCTTCATTTAAGTTAGGCTTTTCAAATGCATATAAAATAGGGGTTGTATGAGAATTTTGTTTCAGTTTGTTAAACATCAGAACGTGCCCCATTCCCACCCCTGAATGTGATGTGAATGTGCGAGCCCATTTTGCGGGCAAAGCTCGCATATTCCCGTGCTTGCGATTGTGTTTGCTAGGAAAAAATGTACACTTTAAAAGTGTGCATTTTGAGAGAGAAAAATACACGTTTTCATGCTTCCGCAAATGTAGGAAAAGTACACATTTGGGAGCATGCTTTAAAAAATGTGCACTTTCCCCATTTGAACAACAGCAACAAAAAGCTCTCATTTGGGAACAGGAATGAGGCAGACTGAACTTTGAGGTGGAGCTCAAACCTTGTCTAACATGTCATCCCTAAGTCATGAATTTTCTCAACTGCACGGCAAACATATTTCAAAAGAAAGGGTTGCATCCAATATTGGTCTAAATTTAAGTCCCATTCATTTCAATGAGTCTACTCTAAGTAGGACTAACATTGGATACCACCCAGCAAGTATGAATTTATTCTGGGGAAACTTTCTTTCTCTTCAACTTCAGTAACATTATTACCTTGCTTTTCAGAACTTTTGTAAACAAGGTATGTTTCCAGAGGCTTCGTTCTGATCTCAGAACAGATAAATAAATGTGGCAAGGTCACCACATTAGGTGAAAAACTATCTGAAAGGAAATGAAGTACTGATCATATTCAGTGCCTCCGCATTTTGCACTTTTCAGTCAGCTACCCTGATTTATTTCTACTGGAGAGAGGGAGAGAGAGAACAAGAACGAACCGATTATAAGTCACCTATTTCCTAAGGGGAACGTGAACCAAAAGCACCTTGTTGTGGGGTCTCTTTGCTTGGCACAGAGAGAACATTTTACTTCAGTGGCTTTTTATTACAACTGACTGTCCTGTCGGCTCCCCTTCCTTACTGCTATCATGGGCTGCAGTGCATAAAGATAGAAAGATGAATTGCAGTAATGGAATGACACTGTTTCCTCTGAATATAACCCACAGGTAAAGGATGTCAGGCCAGCTCCCTCATCAACACAGCTTCAGAAGGAAAGATTTGGGCTGTGAGAAAGAAAACAGCCAGGGAGGAAAAGGGAGCCAACTATCCACTAAGTTATAAAGAAAATAGTTAATGTGTGCCATGTGGACATTCCACTGAGGGCCAGTTCAAATATACAAAATCTTGTCTGCAGTTGCCCCACAAGACACATTTCCATGGAGAATGTGATACAGTCACATTCATGGATACAGTCACAGCTTCCCCGCAGTGATTTCAACAGTTGCAGCAGCACATTTTTCAGGTCACTCTCACACACAAATCCTAATTAACATTACATAGGATTGCACATTAGTGGCGCACTAGCAAGTTCTACTGAATAATGTCCTCAGTGTGATCCTTAGTGCTGGACAATTTCTCCCCTTTGACTAGAGATCACCTGCTGTTTCAATTATCTGGTGCAGTCTAAGCTACTGATTCAACTAGGGATTTGTGAGGATGTATAAGTCTTCCTATGAAGATTAGGCAACCTCAGTTTTCACGGGGAGAGATGGTTGTCTGAAGTCATGCAGCCTTCCCCTGTCATGAGAATTGTGGAATTTGTGATGTCAAAGGGAAGATCTGACAATTATCATTTGAGACAAATCCCTTCCTTAAAAATAAGAATTGGCACTGCCCCTGAATGAGATCTGTATCATTTCACAAACACAAATGAATAGGCCCTAAACACTTCCTCAGAGAAGGATACAAAATATTCCAGGTTCTGAACCCAAAGGCAAGTCCAGCTGTATTTCATACTCATTAGAACTGTGCAGGCCTTCAGCCTGTGCATGTGAGGGCTAAATGGGAGGGGTGGGGTGCACACACAAGCTCCGTCCTCAATGTCCCCGCCAACTAATTTCCTGGTCTTCTCATGTGGATGGGGAAGGTCTGAATGGAGGCTCCTATTTGCATTGGCTTGAATGTGAGCAGAAGCATTTGTGTAATTGGGAACTCTGATAAAGCAAGGATTGTGAGGAGAAGCCTCAGTCAGATCTCCTGGCTCACCATGGGGAGGTTGGGGACTGAGAGCTTTTCCACATGGGGCATTTATTGTGCACTCATGATTCCTTACTCATGGTTGTTTACAGGTTCTTTAGATGATCCTCCAGTTTTGCTTCTGCGTTTTCAGAGCCCTTTCCCGGGGTTTTTAGAGCAGGGAAAATGGGGTATTATTTCTGAAAGTGAAAGAAATGGTATTTTCCTACTTGTGTAACTGTGCTATTCCATTACAGCACAGCACCACCTAGAGGTTATGTAGTGAAAAGCAGGAAAGGAAAAGCTCTTTGTGTAGAGCTTGGATCTAAGTTCTCGTAGGGATGGGGCACCGAGCCAAGCACCCGACTCGCAGGATGCTCCGTGAGCACTCCCGCCACGTGAGCCGAGCACCCTGTGAGCACCACCTGAGACACTCGCTGAGGTGCTCGCCAGACTTCTGGGTTCCGGTGCTACATTTTTTTACGTAGAAAATGGTAACTTCTGGGTTCCAGCGCTACGCCATTTATGTAAAGTATAGCATAGTAAACAGTAAAAATGGCCGCAATCTGTGTAAATGCCATTTGTACTGTTTACTACACTATGCTTTACGTAAATAGCATAGCGCTGGAACCCGGAAGTCACCGTTTTCTATGTAAAAAAATGTAGTGCTAGAACCCAGAAGTCACGAGAACATGAGCCAAGCCAGGGAAAGGTAGGCCGCGTGGAGCTGGGGGGGGGTCAAGCCCGGCGAGTTTGCCCCGCTTCCACCCCCCGATTGAGCTCCGCACACATCCCTAGATACAGCCAATTACCAGCTTCATGTAGAAAAGCTCTTAGTGGGTAAGGATGGGGACTGGGATGAAGATTGGGAGCAGGGTTCCATCTGTGCCCTCACCCCCCTGTAGTCCTCATGTGAACAGGCTGAACACCTGCATATAGCTATTATTAGGACATGAAGCAAGGCTCATTTGGGGCAAGTATCCCTCTAAGGTCCCCAGCTGTACTGGGAAAAAGGCTTCTGATCTGAAGGACAAACTAGGCAATGCAAGAGATCCATGACTGGCTCTCCCAATACATTTTCCAAAACTTAAGAGCAGCTGTCAGGCACACAAGCTGGATCAGGGCAGCAGTTCTGGGGGTAGGGTACCACCCCCTTGCTATTCTCTCTCTTTCTCTCTCTCTCTCTGGGCCAGTTTGCACGACCCAGACTGTGGGCGGGAGAGGCACCACGGGGCAATCTGCGGGGTCCAGCGGGGCGCTGCAGACGACCTGTGCCCCGTGCACGTGGGCGGACCCCAGTGGAGCCAGCAGTCCCCGCACCGCAGTGCAGGCCTCCCAGCACTAGGGGGCGGGGCCCGGGATGCCCAGAGGGGCCGTTTGCCCCTACAGGATGGAGTGGCGGCAGCTCCGGCTGCTCTGGGCTGCCGCCTCTGTGCAGCCCCCGTGGGACGGCCACCTGCTGTTCGCACAGCAGGGTGGCCACACGCGGTAGGGGCTTACCCCTCTACCGACCATGGTCACTTTGCAGTCGTCTCGCGGGGGCACCCCCAGTCGGCGTTTGCACGACACGGGAACCGCGGGGGACTTCTGCTCCCCCGCCGTTCCCATGTCGTGCAAACACTCTCTCTTTCTCTCTCTCTCTCTCTCTCTCTCTCTCACACACACACACACACACACACACCAGTCATGGATTCCTGCATCTAGTTTGGCATGAATATGGACCCTTTTCCTTTGATAGGGGAAAGTGGAACATCTACTTCTAGGGATGCACAAATCTGTGAAGCTCAATTTCGCTCAGGTTCTCATTTTTCCACTAAGTACTGTCCTGTTTCTGCATTGGATTGTGTCTGCACAGAAATTCATATGTAAAGCAACACTCAAACCAAGAGTTGACTCCGATAAATGCATACAAATGGCATCATAAAAATGTTTCATTATTTTTCCCATTATAATATTATTGTCAGGAATAAAGAGTAGCTCAACAAACAAAATAAAATGGGGCTTTGTTGAAATTTCAAGATTGCGTCTCATATTAACTTTTCTACTTCAGACAATACTCCAACTACTTGGTGTATCCCTGTGTATAATGGGGAGGATCCTACACTCATATATTGTATTCCCATATCGTGGGTATAGATATTGCACACTCAGATGTAGGGAGATTGTAAGATGAAATATTAAAGGCTCCTAGTTTCACACCATCCATTATCCATTGGTTGCTTCAGCCTATAATATAATTACTTTTCTTCCCATCATAATCTTTTTATAAATGCATCGAACTGGCACTTTTGTCCACACTGTTGTCTATAAATGAAACCAGGTGCAAAACACCACTAGCACTGTCCCTGCAGGCGCATTTCATTAACATCAATGACTTGCCTTCATTCTGCATACTCTATTAGGAGTCATCTGTAATGGACAGGAATCCCATGAGTATTGCCACATGACAAGTTTTCCTCTCTCAAGAGCACAAGAAACACTGAATGTTAATTTCTTAGTTTGTTCATATTGTGTACCTGCAGGGCTGGTGCTACCATTAGGCCAACTAGGCAGCTGCCTAGGGCGCAGGGCTACAGGGGGCGCCAGAAACACCTTGGGGGGGAAATTCAGCGCTCTCAAATGGGAAGGGGGGGCGCTAAATATCTGATCTTGCCTAGGGCACCAAACTGCCTTGCACCGGTCCTGCGTACCTGCCTCCATCCTGATTACCACAGCAAGAGTTGCAGGAACAAGGTCAGTGGATGCAGAGGGATCCCATACACTCGCGAATTGGGAAGGTAAAGAAAGATACAGTAAATTCCAACAAGGCTTTAAAAGCATCCACTGTTCATTTCTGTGGGTAAAGACAATTTTGTCAATGTCAATGAGGTATTTAAAAGATGCTAGGCAGCCATTCTAATTTATTATGATAGACTCCATCAAAACTCTGCTACTTCTGAAAAACAAAACAAAAACCAAAATATTATGGATGACATCCACTGTCTCATAAGTAGACTTCTGCTCATGTGATGGAACTTTCTGCTCCTCCCTCTGCAAGTCCTCACGTGCCCCCAAAAACTGCTCTGGAGGGTATCCAAACCCTCTGGCTCAGATTTTGGAGGGTGCTGGAGCTGCAGCAGGGAGGGGAAATCCCTTCCACTGGCAGATGTTGTTCCGCTGCTGGTGTGTGAACAACATTTCACCCTATGAAATGGAACCTTTACCTCTCTCCCCCTCCCTGCCACCGGTGGCATTCGTAATACAAGCAGGCAGGTAGTGTGAAAGAGTCTCTATAAAATTTAATAGTTTATGAGGGTGCTAAAGAATGATTCAGCCAGTGTGACTGTTGTTAGTCATGTTCATACTAGGGAGGGAGGAATAACTATATGTGATTTCCCAATATAATTTTAAAGCTAATTCGGCTCATTAAAACAGCTCTAGGAAAGTCGAGGTTATGTGTAGAACTAGTTGCCAGAGCAAGGATAGATAAAAGGCACAAAAGAGGGAAAGAAAAAGGAAGACGCAGAAAGAAAGAGATGGCAAGGAGGTAGTTAGAAAGTGAACAAGGCACAGTGAGCATAAGGATATTCCTGAAGGTGGCTTTGGGTATCCAGGGGAGTTGGGAGCGGGCACAAGAAGCATAAGTAGCTCATGCTTCCTGTTTGCATCAATTCCTGTACACCTTAAACACAACTTCTCTCATCATATTTACATGCAAATCTGTTTGAAAATCTTTTAATATACACATGATTTGTTATTATTTTTGAAGCAGGAGAAATATGTTTTATGTTTTCAGGAAAATACCGCTTAGTTACAGCCAATATCTCCTACAGCAAGAAGCTTGCACAGTTCTAATAATTCTATAGTAGTGTTCATGCCGAGTGAAACACAGAAAGGAGCACTGTGACCTTTACTGTCTGTTATCATTACCACTACATGAAATGGGATACAAGTTTCTGTACCAATCAGATAAAAGCAGTTTAGGATGTGGAACTAATTTTCTTTTTGTTTTATGAATGGAAATGTTCCATATATAGAGGGGGGGAGGGTATTTTTCGCTCTAGAAAAAGAGAGAATGAAAAGCATGTTCTGCAGTTGTAACAGATTCACAGGTCTGGAAACAGAGTTGCTCTTTGACTTGCAGCTTGAAGCAGAGCCATACAGAACTATGGCTGTATCTAAATCACCCAGCTAACTCTTGGTGCTTCCAAACATGGGTGATTTAGATGCAGTCATAGAGCTGTTCTTTCCAAATCTCATGAACTGCAACCCTCTACATTACAACCCTGCTTAAATTTCAGACATAGGTAGGGGGCAATCATGATTGGAACAGCAGAGGGAGGAGGAGGGCATATTTGACCTCCCCCCCCCCGCACCATGGTCTCAATGAAAATCCCTCCCTCCCAACGTCCAGGGCTGAGGAAAGGAAGACTGCTCAACGGGCTACAGGATATTATTTGGATTCCAGAGGTCTGGAAACAGAGCTGTTCTTTGAAATGAAAGAAGAGCTCGACCCCCCTGAGCTCCACACGACTTACCTTTCCCCGGCTTGGCACAAGCCTCGTGAGAAGAGCCGGGGAAAGGTACTTCCAGGTCCCCAGCGCTGCGTCTTTTATGTAAATACCATGGAAAACCACCTTAAAACGGCCCCGAATAGCAAACCGCGTAATCGTAATCATAATGGGATCGAGATAGATACAGATCGGACAGAATTGTAATCGGGCCCAGTCCCTATTACACAGATCGTAATCAGTATCAGATCAGAGGGGCCGTGCACAGCCCTATTAAAAAGTCTGACTTCCTGAGCTCTGGGTGGGGGGAATGAAAGCTGAAGGAGAAAACATGAGAATTATTATTATTATTATTATTATTATTATTATTATTATTAACATTTATTTATCGCCCATCTGGCCAGCAACCGGCCACCCTGGGCGATGTACATAAGATAAAAACAGGATAAAATACATTTAAAACAGTATAAAATTTTAAAATCTTAGCCCACCCCATATTCCCACCTGAACAGCCAAGTTTTTAGTGAGCGGCAGAAGCTCAGCAGAGAGGGGGCATGGCGGAGGTTACTTGGGAGAGAGTTCCACAGTACGGGGGCCGCCACAGAAAAGGCCCTCTTCCTAGTCCCCACCAGTCTAGCTGCTCTGGCTGAAGGGACAAGGAGAAGGCCGTCTGTAGCAGATCTTGTTGAGCGGGCTACTTGGTGTTGCTGGAGACGCTTCTTGAGATAGACTGGACCGGAGCCGTATAGGGTTTTAAAGGTCAACCAACACCTTGAATTCGGCTCGGCAAGCAACTGGTACCCAGTGCAGCTCCTTGAGCACTGGCGTGATGTGATCCTGCCAGCGGCTGCCTTTAACCAGGCGAGCCGCCGCGTTCTGTACCAGCTGTAGCTTCCGAACCGTCTTCAAGGGTAACCCCACGTAGAACGCATTACAGTAGTCTAGGTGAGAGGAGACCAAGGCATGAACCACTGATGGGAGCAGGTGATTAGGAAGGTAGGGGCGCAGCTGCCGTATCAAATGGAGTTGATACAGCGCCGCCCGGCTCACAGCTGCCACCTGAGCCTCCATATACAGCCGGGAGTCTAGAATGACCCCCAAGCTGCGGACTTGGTCCTTCAGGGGTAGATGTACCCCATTCAGCACCAGGTCAACATCCCCTAACCTCCCCTTGTCCCCCAAGAAGCAGATGTCTTGCTCCTGATGTCTTGCATATGCCTCATTAAAAGTGAGTGAACAAAGTGAAGCTATTCCACAGTAAACATCTAGGGGCAATCTACACCTGAGGGTTATTCCAGTACTGGATTGCCTCTGTGACTGCTGAGGCACATGACGCTCTCGCTTTTCCGTTCCGGTTGTGTTTCTCTTGCGTTCTCGTTCTTCTTTTCTGAAGTGCAAAATTGGACAAGTTCGCATTAAAATGCGAACGAATGAATTTCTCCCCTGTCCCTAGTTAGAACTGTCAGTGCTGATCTTCCTTCTGGTGATGCCTGCTTAGAGCCCCTTCATTCTGTGTACATTGTTACGGAGCAGGATTGCCCCTGCCTGTGAGCTAACATCTCTATGCTTGGGAAAGTATATCTGTATATGCTGGATTGTGGTAGATGCCTTAAAAAGAATTGCACTCAGGGCCAGACCATTTTAAAATTCAGGAGAAGGCTTTATGGTGAAAAGCTGTGTTTGTCAGCTTTGGGGTTTTTACAGGATGTTACCAAATGGGGATTATTAGAATCATAAAAATGCCTCCCATTCCGAATGATTTATCTTAGGGGTTTGAAAGGTATTTTTGATTGGCCTGCCATTCTTCAAATTATTCACATAAACCACTACCTCCATTGCAAGCCATATACTTCTTTTTTACTGTGTGTGGAGAAAATATTTGGGCCATTGACGGGCATGATAAATGATCTATATCATCTCCTCCAGCAAATCTCACATAGTAACAGAGCTAGCATTAAGTAATTATTTGTAGAACATAAAAGAGCAGGACAAACAACACTAACTTTTCATTGTGATGCTTAAGGGAAGATTATGTTTCATTTGCAAGTTTCGGAAAGTGATGTCATGGGCTCAGCAGAGCATGTGCACCCATTTTAGTACCCCCCCCCCCGGCCTTTCTGTTTCATTGCTTATCATTCTCAGGAAAGATGAAATGGTCAAGAGCCACTGATTATTATTATTATTTTTCGTGTTCATGTACTATATTTATTTATTTATTTTTAATAAATTTTATTTCGTTATTATAAACTACATACAAAACTGTAAAACAAAAACATACAACTAGAATAAATAATAAGTCCCACCCGCCTAGAGACCCACTAATTTATTTAGTGGTTATTATTACCATCCAAGTAATAACCAGGCCTGACCCTTCTTAGCTTTCCACACTCAGACAACTTTCTGTGTTCTGGATGGGGTAGGGAAATGCACAATGTTATGATGCCATGGCATGGGATAAATGATCCTACAGTTGACAGGGGAAAGTGGGAGAGCTCAATGTGGGGGTGCTGTTTTCAGAAGCACCCCATGTTGTGCATAAAATGTACTTCCACCCTTACCAGCACAAAAGTACATCTGTGTCTCTAAACACTAACCTGAGAAGTGGCCTAGCTTCAAACCTCTACAAAACAGTTAATTGCATATTCATAATTTCTACAGCACTTTGCAAAGCTACTTGTACATCTTAATAATGCTAAGATGCTACTTGCATACCTTCATGCATCATCTCTCCAAAGGAAAACTCTCCCAAACGTCTCAGATGTTCAGCCTGTTAACCTTTTCAGAATCAACAGATGTGCCAAATTAACCCATGCAAAGTATCCCAAGCGTCCCATGGCAACAGATGATATTTTTTTTGTGTGTTAGGCTATCTTCAGCATAATGAAAACCTCTGGAACAGATGTTAAGCTAACTGGCCTGTAATTTCCTGGAACCCGCCTGGATCCCTTTTAAAAAATTGGTGCTACATTGGCCAATCAGCAGTCCTCTGGTTCAGAGACTGATCTTAGGGAGATGTTACATATGTGCAGTGCTTCTTATGTGCAATACTTCTTGCACTTTCACAGGGAGCCATAGAAAATTACAGAAAATAGGGTTGACGAGAGTTAATTTTATTTTGCTATCACTATTATGCTTTATGCTGCAAACTGCTTTGCAAATGATCATTTAAAAAGCATTATGCAAATGCTTTAAATCGGGAATGGGGAACTTGTGACTTCTCAGACATTGCTGTACTCTAGTTCCCATTATCCCTGACCATGGGCCATATTGGCTAGGACTGATGGGAGTTGGTGTCCAACATCATCTGGATGGTCAGGTTCTCCACTCCTGCAAACAAAGGCACTGCTCACAAATGTCATCCCCCTTTGAGCCAAAATGGGGATATCCATTTTATAGTGTTCCACCTCAAGCAAGAGTTAGATGAAAATAGTGTCCTGCTCCTTACAAAACAAATGAGATGCAACTGCATAACATAAATTATGGAAGCCAATGCACACACAAAAAGCAAACAGCAGCAATTAAAAACATTATGGGAATAATTAAAGAGAACTTAGGTTGACAGTAACAAAGTACAGCTAAAACAGTTACACAAAACGCATTGTTGAGCTCTTTGTTAAGGCCTGTCCGTTTGTCAATGAGATACACCAGAGCTTTGGCCTTTATCAGACAACACAGTAATTCAACAACTCCTCAGTCCACAACACTTGCAAACAAGTTCCAGAAAGCTTCCTTTTTTTGTTTTTACAGAACATGAATGCTGATATTCTTAAGTTATAGTTCAAACAGGCACGATGAAAATTAAAGTTCTCTCTTACATTCCTGACAAACCAATATAGTTGGAAAGCAGGCAGTTATTTCTGTTCCAAATGTATTAATTTTGCAAGCATTCTTCCGTTTCTATAATTCATCTGCTGCTGTAGCACATTTGCTCTGAACCTCATCCTATGAGAGCTTCTCCAGCAGAAAGTGCAAAGATACTTTCCTTACTTTTCTTAGAACATGATCACTTGAATAAGTACTATGGCAACTGGAAAGACTTTCATCTTATCTCTCTTTTTTGGTGCCAGTATGTGGCTGCTATCTAAAAACTTTTTCAGGTTTTGTCTGCTGCTGCTCTCTTAGTTGAACATCAGGTCTGGGGGCGAAGTCTGGCCATCCTGGCTCAGTGGCTCTGTCCTAGCAAGGGTGCAGAACCTCTTTCAGCCCGAGGGCCAAATTCCATTTCAGAGAAGCTATCAGGACTGCATCCTAGTGGTGGACAGGGCCACAGGAAAAGACAGTGGGGCCAAAGGCAAAATGGGTGGAGCCAAAATACCAAAAATACCAGAATATTTTAGCTTAAAGCTTTTACTGCCAGCAACTAAGCCTTAGGAGAGGCACTTCATCCTTTTAGAATGGGGGGAAATGTGCAAAAACTGGGAAACCACCAAATGATGGGCCATCAGGGGAAAGAGGGCCAGGCTGGGGAAAGAGGCTATGGCCGCAGAAGGCTGGATTGGGACCCAGGATTTGGGCCAGATTTGGCTCGTGAGCCTGAGGTTCAACCCCCGGGTATATACTGAATATGCTTATCTTAGACCAGGGCTGGACAACTTGTGGCCCTCCTGATGTTCTGGCCTACAACTCCCATCATGCCTCATCATTGGATATGCTGGCTAAGGCTGTTTGAAGAATGGTGATTATTATGGAAAACTTCAGTTTTTGGCTTAGATTCAGAAGCATACACCCATATTTTAGGTGCTTGTAGCCATCACACAGGAAGATCAATGCACAGGTATTCTTGAGGTGATATGTGTTGTTTCAGTCAGTTTTGGGAACCCTGCTAAAACAGAACAGACATATTTTCTAGGACATTTCTATCAGCCCTTTCCTAGTCAAAAACAAAGTGCTCAAGAACCAAGAACTTTAAAAACAATTAATTAATTTAATTAATTTATTATATTTATACCCCACCTTTTTTCCTGCAAGGAACCCAAGGCGGCTTCCATAATCCTCCTCCTCTCCAGTTTATCCTCACAACAACCCTGTGAGGTAGGTTAGGCTGAGAGTCAGTGACTGGCCCAAAGTCACCCAGTGAGTTTCATGGCTGAACGGGGACTAGAACCCGGATCTTCCGAGTCCCAGTCCAACACTCTCACCACTACGCCACACTGGCTACAATTAAAAAGAAAAGAAAGCAGGAACCTCCTGCCCTCCCCCAAATCCCCTGAAATCAGGATAAAGGTCTACCCAATCAAAAAAGTTTTCAACAAGTGACTGATTTAATGAATGAATGAATGAATGAATGAATAAATAAATAAATGGGGCCTAGATAGATCTCCCAGAGTAGGGAGCTCCACAGCCTGGGCATGGCAACAGGGAAGAACTTTCCCCATATTCCACCAACCTCAGATGGTGTGGTGGGACACACAGAAATGCCTCTTCTCAACCTCAGTTGACAAGAATGCTCTTAATAGATATGATCCTGTTAATAGATTTGATCATAATATAATGTAGGAGTGTGCATCTAGTCAATGTTACTGTTCGCTAAAGTAATCTTCTAGGGCCTGGTTCTGGCTGCCCCCGCCTTCAGAGGCTACATGAGTAGTGACGGAGGGTGGCACCCTGTTTTCAGTGATGGTACCCCATCACTTTAGAGCCCCCATCCCAAAGATGCCCATCCCAAGGAGCCAGTGTGGCGTAGTGGTGAGAGTGTTGGACTGGGACTCGGGAGACCCGGGTTATAGTCCCCGCTCGGCCATGAAACTCACTGGGTGACTTTGGGCCAGTCACTGACTCTCAGCCTCACCTACCTCACAGGGTTGTTGTGAGGATAAAATGGAGAGGAGGAGGATTATGTAAGTTGCCTTGGGTCCCTTTCAGGAAAAGAGGCGGGGTATAAATATAATAATAAATAAATAAATAAATTAGGCATCCCTGCTAATTATTTCCCTGAGATTTGCTTAAAATTCACACCATTCTACCGATGTGGACTATGATGTTGTTTTCAATTCTGTTTCTATTGGCTTCAATTTTATGGTTGTTTTATAATTTTTCATGTTTATACAGTAATGCCTTGGATTGCAAGAAACTTGGTCTGAGAGCGTTTTGCAAGACAAGCAAATTTTTAAAATAAATTTTGACTTGATAAACAAGCGACATCTTGCAATACTACTGTAGGGATGTAACCGCTCGCCTCGAGCGGGCGTAGCTGGCCGAAATCAGCCCCGCTCACGCCCGCCAGCCTTTGATATAAGAGTGTTTTGGATTACAAGCACGGTTCCGGAACGAATTATCCAAGCAATCCAAGGTATTACTGTATTGTGAGATGCCCTCAAGCACCTATGGTGGAAAGACAGGGTCAAAATATTTTAATCAAGTAAGTGTAAGGTATGGAGTATCTTATGCAGCTAACATTGGAAGTGGCCTTTTGCCCACTGCTATTCTACATGGACATCCCTTTTGTTTCCAAGTAGTCTCCACAAACCATTTAGGATGGAGTGCTTGATGTTAAGGGAGTTTTATCCTGGGGTGGGGGTCATAGTGGTGGTGGAATTAATGGGACTAAAACCCAACACTTCAGTTTCATGCATTTGTAGGTCACCACCACCACCAGTGACTTCTAGCCCATTATTTTGGACTTAGTGTCCTGTGCAATTCATAGTTTGGTTATAATGATTGAGAAAGAATGCAGCCCTGCCTCTGTATTCCACACCCATGACAGGTACAGAAAATGTAAGGTCCTTAGGAAGCTACTTACTTTATACTGAGTCAGACTTTGGTCCATCTAGCCCAGTATTGTCGAGACTGACTGGCAGTGGCTCTCCAGGGTTTCAGACAGGATTCATTCCTAGCCCTGGAGATTCTGGGGATTGAACCTGGGACCTTCTGCATGCAAAGCAGGTGCTCTACCAGTGAGCCCTCCCCTTCCTGGACCTGATCCTAGTAGAAGTACTGCTAACAATGCCTGTAGTATCCACAAGGCCTGTGAAGGTTCTTCTGTGGCAGTAAGGTAAGGATAAAGAAGGTATGATTAAAAAGAATGAATGTGGGAGAAACTGAGATTGACAAATTCATCCATCCAGGCTCAGGGCTTTGAGAGCTCTTATCTGAGAGAGCGCCTTCTCCCTCTCCAACCTGCCCGGTCACCGAGGTCATTGGAGGGCATGCTCCTGGTGGTTCCACATGGATCTATGGCCTGACTAGATTCCACCAGGAGAAGAGCCTTCAGTGTGGCGGCTCCATTTCTCTGGAACTCCCTGCCCCTGGAGCTCAGGCAGGCACCAACATTGTATTGTTTTCGGTGCCTGCTGAAAACATCTTTATTTCAGGAAGCCTTTCTTGTTTGACCAGCCACGGTTTTACTGATATACTGTTTTTAATACATTGTTTTATTCTTATCTCTGTTTTATCTTTTTATTGTGCACTGCTCCAGAATCTGTTTAGATGTGGAGCAGTATATAAATGTTGTAAAAATAAATAAATAAATAAATAAATAAATAAATAAATGTCTGGGTTTGAATCCTGTGTATTCAACCATGTTAGTGCTAAATTAGGGTTGCCACTGGTCTTTTTTTCTGACAGGTTCCTAATCTTTAACAGCTACATGGTAGTCAACTATATGGTACAGGTAGGAGAATGTCAGGAATCAATACAAAAGTGTTGAGCCCGGTGAAATCCATAGCTTAGAACAGCCTTTCCCAACCTTCCACTGTCCAGAAGTGTTGGATTGCAATGCCCATCATTCCTAGCCACCATTCCTAGTCTAAGGCTGGCCTAGAAACCTACAGAAATTTGTAGGAAGAAAAGCAGTGAAAGATGAACCATTAAGTAATTCATGCTCTTTCTTTCCCTCTCCTAAGTTATAATGTATTTAGAAGGGAAATCACACATCATGGAGAGATGGATGAGTTTTCCCCTCCACACATTACAGCCCACGGAAGATGCAGTAACACTCCTGCTTCTTGTAATCCACACAACAGCCCTGAGCTGCCAGGGGCATAAAACAATCAACTTTTGACAGCAGTGGCTCTAGCATTTATGGAAAGTAAGTTCAATCAGACTTCGGGTGCTGTAATTCATGAAGGTAATGCGCTCCCCACTTATCTTTCCCCATTTTTCCACACACCTCAAACCTTCCACTTTTGGCAGAAACTGAGCTTTCATCAGCACCACCCTCTGCACTGGAAGCAATAACATTTCCTGACAAGAATAAAGCACATATATAACTAGAATTTGTTTACACATATTCCAGAGTCATGAGTAAAATATATTATCCCTGCTTCTTATAAGACAGCAATCCCCATTGAGCTACAAATGCATTTTTCAGCCATATTACCTCCATCATTCAGAAGGCCTCAGCAGCAAATTTGTCACCTCTTGCCAGCAACCTCCATCTCAAATATTACACCACTAAATAGACAGAGAGGGGTTACACTTGTCCGGTCGGAGAGCACAGTGTAGCTTCGAGAGCTTTTGCAATTTATTTATTTATATTTCAGCTCTTGTTATTCCGTGCATGCTCTCTGCCTTTACTCCCACTGGCAACATCATAAGGACCTTGAAGCTTCAGTGACTTTGCCTGGGAGAGAAATATAAAGGGCGGCCAGAGCAGTAGCTCAATTAGCTAGTGGCAAAAATTTAGGATTTTTCGCTTGGACCAACTGCTTACGGAAAGTGATGCTTCCAACGTGCTTTCCCCCAGACAGCAGCAAAGCTGTGTAGACCATATGAGTGGAATTACCAGATGGCTTATGAGAAAGATGATGAGTATATTTTCCACATTGATTTTTTTTACAGCAGCAAAGGAAGGTGTGCCAACAGATGGTGACAGAATGTTCCAGGTACTGACACTTCCTTCTCCAGTTGTCTTCTCAACTTGATCAGCCGAGGCAGTTTCCTAGACAGAATGCTGGATGATCCGTTCTTCTCTCCTGCAGAAAGGATTGCACAGCTGTTTATAAATTCTTGACACAGAAATAAATTGCAAGGGTTGATCCATGAAAGCATGAGGACCACATATGGGGATAATCAACATGGGGGAATGGGAGAGCGGGATTGTGCCTGCTGGCCCTTCCTCCTTCTCCATATTGTAGCTCTTCTACATAGCAGTATTAGCGGTATGCACAATCTGCACCTGCAGATCGTGAGGACAGCCACAGGCACGCAGTGTGAATGCTCATGGGTTCTGTGCAGAAGAGCCAATAAATACGTAGAGGTTGTGGGGTGAAGCCAGCATAGCATACACAATCTCTTATGTGTGCCATTCATGTGTTGATTAGCCCTGTATTTGATCATGTGTACATGGCTCACACAAGGGGTGTTCATACGGACATCTCTTACATTTTGATGGGGCTTGGGTAGAGTGAGGTTGTACCAGCAGGGATGCTGAAGAGTCCTTGGCCTCGAGTCACGAGTCGAGTCACGAGTCTTTGGACCCGAGTCTCGAGTCGAGTCTTGAGTCCAAGGTCCAAAATGGTGACTCGAGTCTCGAGTCTCGAGTCCCGAGTCACTCCCAAAGCGGCGGCCCATGGAGGGAGCGGGAGGGTCTCCGCGAGAGGAAGAAGAGCTGCCCTTCCTCCCGCGGAGACCCTCCCGCTCCCTCCATGGGCCGCCGCCGCCCCCACTTACCATGGGCGGGTCCTTCCCTCGTCCCTGCTCCTGCTGCCGCCGCTGCCGCACCAGGGATGCATTACGAGCCCTCCTTGGGTTTGTAGTTCTCCGCGGCGGCGCGGCCCGATCTCGCTCTTCTGAGCGGCGCAGAGAGTGTTCTCCATGCTGCTCGAGTTGCCGCCACCGCCTGCCGCCGCCTCGCCGTCTCGCCGCCACCTGCTCGCTGCCGCTGCTCACGTCACCACCATCGCCATCTCCCTCGCCGCCACCCGCTTGCAGCCGCCGCCATCGTATGCCACGCCGCCGCCATCGCATGCCACACCGCCGCCATCGCACGCTGCTGCCCGCGCCGGTCCCATCATCACTTCCGGCATGGCGGAAGTGACGCGCCGGGACCCTGCTCCGGCGCACTTGGCCGCCGCCGCTCTGTGTAGAAGAGCTACAATATGGAGAAGGAAGTGATGACGGGACCGGCGCGGGCACTGGCGTGCGATGGCGGCGGCGGCGTGATGGCGGTGTGATGGCGGCGTGGCGTGCGATGGCGGCAGCGGTGGCTGCGAGCAGGTGGCGGCGAGGGAGACAGCGACAGCGGTGACATGAGCGGCGGCGGTGGCGGCGGTGGCGGAGTCCTTGGGCTCGAGTCCCGAGTCGAGTCTCGAGTCCCATTGAAAAAATTGGGACTCGAGTGGGACTCGAGTCAGAGGGGGGACTCAGTCGGACTCGCGAGTCGAGTCGTCGAGTCCGAGTCCCCATCCCTGTACCAGTCATGCATTCAGCCACCATGTGAAGTGGCTCTATGTGTACAGAGTGCCTCCATGTCAGGGGAGAGGATGCCTGACCAGTCAGGATCCCCCTTCATACAAAAGGCATGGGGCACCCATAGGGATGCTTCACACACTGGCTGAATGTGTGGTAGGCAAAGGGGCATGGCAGGCACACACAGTGGCGGAGGGAAAGGCATCGCCATCAAGTACAACTCTGTTCCCCCTATCAACACATGAGGTGTGATCATATGAACACTCTGTTATGCCAATTAAAAGCAGGCCTCAAACACTCTGCTACATATTCTCCCTTGGGAGAAGGTAGGGGAAACGGGATCTGTTTTGCCTAAATATAGGTCTCACTTTGTTAATCCCTATAGTTGGGTGGACAGATGTAAGGCCAGGGAAAGACCCCAGCTGCTGCTGAAATGAAAAGGTTAACAAGCCAGTTCTAAAACAATAGTAATTGGAACTAAATGAGAATGAAAATGAACCACAGTGCTTTAGATTTTCCAAATAATTATGTTTGTTAGTTAGCACTATCTATTTTAAAGTCTGGTTTCAACAATGAAATTCCAGCTGTCAGTGTCTCTAAAGCAGGGCTTTCCAGCCTTGGTTCCACAGATGTTGCTGGACTACAGCTCCCAGAATCCCTTGCCATTAGCCATGCTGGCTGGGTATGCTGGGAGCTGTAGGCCAGCAACATCTGGGGACCCAAGGTTGGAGAGTCCTGCTCTAAAGGCTGCAGTGCTTTAAGAAGGCCTATACACATAAGCTGCCATTTTGCACATGATTAGACTACTTAAGCCTCAGTAGTGAGATGCTTCCAATGTGCATCCTACTGTTTTTTCGAAGACAGCAGTTCATTGTTTTATTGAAGTTAGGTATGTGCAATAATTCAGTTGAGTTCCTTTTTCGTTTATAAACAATTTACCAAAATTTGCATATTTTTTTCCTATTCGGGATGAAAAGAACTTGAGATTTAAATTTTGAATGCAGGAGAAAGCAGAAGTGATAGATTTGTCTACCCCTAAATTAAAATCAATGGGAGTTGTGCACATAAGTCAAGTGAGCACAGTATTTCCAACCTAGCTATAGCCTATCATTCTAGTCCAGAGTCCCACAAGACCAGTAGAAACTAACTGGAAAAGTTAGTCACCACTAACGTAGGTCACCGTCACATTGCCATGAATTAGATTTAAGACATGACTAACATTAGCTGAAGTAGAGGTCCTTGGTCCAACAAGGTATCAATGGATTTGGGTGTAGAAGCTTTACAAGATCTCAAATACACAAGCTATTAGGGTAAAAATAAAATAAAATAGAGAACTAAATGTGTGGCAGTTGAAATAGGTTTCTACATCTTTAAGAAGGCTTAATTTAAGAGTCATTTTATGACCACCCACAGATTATGAGGAAATGAGGTTTTGTGGAAAATTCTTCCCCTCAAGATTAATATCTCAAGATATTAATAGAAGGTAAAAGTTTGATATACCTAAGGGACAAATATAATATGTTACAGACTGTTTTAAAACCAAATTGCCTAAATCATTTAACATTGACACTTCATTGTAGTCACAGCTGCCTACACTGTATCTGGTGACTTCTGTTAGTTATGAAAATCTGAAGAATGAGTGAAAAATAATACCAACAAAGCTGCTTGTCAGTAGTGGTAGGAGCTATAATTGAGCCAAAAGATTTTTAGAGATTATATTAAAACCCTTACATTGAATTGCCAATTTTTGTTTGAATTTTCAAGTGTCATATACCAAAGCTACCGTGCTACCTAAATAGCCTAATTACTGTTCTATAATGAACATAAACCATCTATAAAAGTGAAATTACTGTGCATTTTACTTCACTGATAGGAGAAAAAAATACTCCAGGGAATGCTAATGAAAGCAATTATTGGTAGCTAGGAATCAGATTTACAAAGCTAAAGTATTCAGCAAGTCTTTTATCTGATACTATCAGAGCCCTGGCAAATCTGTCCTGGGTAAAGAAATTCAGCACTATACAGTATATATACCAGGAATTCCATACTTTGGACTTCTATTAACTTCACAACACATCTTAAAATTTCTACAAAGCTTAGGCCCAAGACAAATAATTAGTGTTACAAGTGTAGAAAAAGGCACTGTTGACCTTTTTTTATTGTAGTGGTCATATGCATACCAAAGGAACAATGCCTTTATCATAACAATTCCAACTCTCTGGAAAAATAACTGCCCAGCTTTAACTTGCTATGCAGAAATCAAACATATCACCAAAACATTCCAGTATTTTAACAACTTGGTATTATTCACTTAATCCATTGGTTGACTGAAAGCTCCATATATATATATATATATATATATATATATGAAAGATAGGCTAACAACAGAGTAATTTCAAAATACGGTATACAAATACTGTAAATAATAATAATAATAATAATAATAATAATAATATACCAAGAGTGGCAGTTTGGAATAATAATAACAATAAATGGATACCAAGAGTGGCAGCTGGGAGATGAATTCCTAAGGAGGAAAAAACAGACTGGTATAAAGCTTATGAATTGTTCTCCAGATTAAAGCCATATTTATTTATTTATTTATTTCATTTTTATACCGCCCAATAGCCGAAGCTCTCTGGGCGGTTTACAACAATTAACAAGACAGTCCCTGCCCGCAGGCTTACAATCTAAAAGACACGGCACACAAGGAAAAAGGAATGGAGAGGGACTAAGAGTTCTGAGTCTGTAGATCCAGAAGTTTTCCTTTCTGTCAAGCATGTCAGTGTCCTTTCTTTGTTCAACTGGAAGCAATTGTAAATATGAGAGGTGAGTTAAAATGCCTTGCAACACGTTGCCTGAATTTTTTTTGTAAGAATCGCAGATTTGTGGTTACAGAATCTTGTTCTTAGGTCCGTTGTAGTTTTCCCTACATACAACATCCAATTTTTTTACATTCAGTTAAATAAATCACTGCAGGAAAAGGTTTGAGAGAAAGACTGATTTAATATTTTTCATCTCCCAGTTTCTCATTTCAAACTGCCTCTCTTGGTATCCATTTAATATCACACAGCTACTGATGAGGGCAGAAGCCAAAACGTTAAGCTATAAATATGTTTTGAAATTACTCTGTTGTTAATCTATCTATCTATCTATCTATCTATCTATCTATCTTCCTTATATATTTTAATTTAAGACCGACTGCATCCATAGTGGATCCAGAGCCTCCTTGCTGCTTTGCTGTTGTGCTGCTTTACACCCCCACCTCTCTCTCTATATATAAACTCCCAACAATAATGATGACACTTCATAAATTGGCAAGGCCCAAATCCTGGACCAAATTGGCAGTGGAGTCTGGTGACTTCTATTTTGCTGGGGCTCCTAATCCATTGCAGCTTTTATTTGGAGCTTTATAGGAGCAATCCATGGTGCTCCATGGTGGTGAACCTATTTTGGGGGGTGGAGTTCAGCACCATGGACAGCACCTATAAAGCTCCAAATGAAATCTGCAATGAATTAGGAGCCCCACCAAAACAGACCCTGCACGCATCTTTGTGTGTGATTCAGGCTTCAGAAATGCAGACAAAATAGCGTCTGCCAAAATAGCATCAAAACTGATCTCATTTCTCTCTAAACGCTGAGTGGGGGGGGGGCAAAGGAGTGTGATTGAGAGACTCACAGGTCCACCTTCTAATCATAGGACAGGTTTTACCAGGGGCTTTCCAATCAATGTGCTTTGGGGGAGTGACTGTAAGTAAACCTTTCTTCCAGTTTCTTTTCCTCAGTTGCTGTGTTGTTCTTTAGCAAGCAAGCAGCAACACAGTCTGTGGTTCTTTGCTGGGCTGTGGGATGGCTTGTACATGATTTCAAAACCCTTTCCTTTCTCCTTATCAAATATCACATCAATCCTTCTCGCAAACTTTTTTCCTGCCGTGAAATATTTCTTTGATACCCTGTGTTTGCTGTTGTTTTACTTTCTTAGTCAGTGTTTTTGTTTGTGTGTCTTTGTGTAGAATTTAGGCAGTGGATTCATCCTCCCTTCCTCTAGTTAAGAAAAAGAATGACATTATTTATTGAATTCAGTTCCTGTTGTCTTCATCTCTCTCTCTCTCTCTCTCTCTCTCTCTCTCATTAATTCTCATCATATTTTCATTTTCCTATTTGTCAGTCTATGTCTTGCTTTGATTTCTCTTGTGAAGAACTTAATGTGAGGCAGGCAAGTTTAATACAACATGCCTTTTTGCCACTCATGAATTTGGAAAAAGATGATGATGAAGAAGATGATTCCCAATCCATTTTGGTTCCATTCTCCTTGTGTTCCTTATTTCATTCTGTATATGTAGCTTCCCCCCCCCCCCAACCGGTTTTCGGTTTTCAAGCATCATAACTTCTTAGCACCTTCTGAAACTTTGCCTGCTTCCTGCCTAGTGACACCTCTATGATATGTTCATATAAATTCCCCTCCACAAAAACACTGGCGGGAGAGAGAAGGGGAAGCAAATCACTCCCCCTAAAATTTGAGAACTGCTGTACCTATCCCTGTGAAACACTGCAGTTTTAAAAAATTTTTTAGGGCTACTCCTATATTTTCTCTCATTTTCAGAACAATGATCCACAAGGAACTCAGGGGAATATGCATTTTTTTTCGTTTTGTATACCCTCAAAATATAAAGGCTGCTCTTGCACAAACTCCCCTGAGCCTACTTACTCAAAACCTGGCAGAAGGGTCTCTACAAATTTCGTCCAATTCTGCAAAGAAATAAAAAGGTTACCAGCTGTTCCTTTAAAAAAATAATAAAATCAAAATATAAAGGTGCATAGCATAAAATGCCCTGCATCTATTTGCCTCAAATTTTATGGGTATCATTCCCTAAGGGGTCACTATGACAGCAGATTTCATACAATTCTAATAAAGAGAAAAGAGTATAGCCATCGTTTGTTTTCCCATGATAGTCAAAAGGGAGCATGAAGCTTCAGATTTCTGAATCTCACTTTGGAGTTTGGTACCTGAGTTGAATTGGATGGCCTCCGAATTGGTCTGAGCTGAATTGGTCCATTTTCTGAAGTGCTAAGTTGGAATCTGAGCTGAATCTTGTGGTTGGTGCACACCCCTAGCAGAGCTTTGCTTGCTATTGCCCATTTGTTTCATTGACCTACTGGTAAAAAATGGATTAATGACAATAGGGATGCTCACCCATCAGAGGATTGTTGTTCTATGGGTGTAGAGAGCCAGAGCAAGCAATCTGTTCCCTACCAGACAATGTGTGAGTTAGGAACACCACGTATACGTTCAGCTGTGCATACACTTGATTCACACAATCTTTCATTTAATGACACATAATGATTGTGTGAATTGGATCTCCATGCATATGTCAACCTGTGGAGCACCAGGTTCATACAATCCCTTAGATGTGTAGTTTGAACATGAGCTCATATGCACATCTTCTTCTACCACATATTGAAAATCCTCCACCAGGCAAATATGAACAGGTCCCTAGTATAGTGATTTCTTACACTTCTGCAGTATATGTTGCATTCAGCTGATTGAGATGGTTATAGGAGTAAAAATTGGCATGACCTTTCAAATATACTTTCAGGCTAAGAAAAAAATAATCCATCATGCAGAAGAAACAAGAATAACTACATTTTACTTCCTTTCATATTATTAAATTTGATTCTTAATTAATGGGATTGTTTCCACCTTGCTTTTCCCTTTGTCTTTTTATGAAAGCTATAACTTTACTATCATCACTAAGCCTGTTTAATTAGCAATAACTCTGCATCAAAGTGCCTTCAGCCTGTATCAAAGGGATATGCTTTATAACATCAGGGGGTTGGATACCAAGCAAATTCACTTTAGTTTGTGCTGTTGATTTCCAGAGATCCAGATGCTGCAAAAACATTGCGGGTAACAAAAATTGTTATGATGTCCCACATGTGGCACAAAGAGCAAACTTTCTGAATATTGCACAAATCCATCTTGGGAAACAATTCTGTTTCCCTGCCTGCTCTACTATTCCATGTGCTATTTTTCTTTTCTTTGAGCTTCCCTTTCATCTTATCATGATGAAAGTGGAAGTTTTCTACTAGAAGAAGTGTATAATTATTTTAACAGCATAGTAATTACCGATATAAATTATACTACTGTTGACAGTTTATTGGAACAAATTTAACCTGTTGACTTTAAAATTGATTGCAACAGCATATATATTTTTGTCCCAGCAAGTTCTTTTATAACTTTTGTTTAGCACAGGTACAATTTAAGATCACTCCCAGTATGACCACAACACAAATAAGTGTACATTCTAGGATTTAAATCAATGTGTGCAAAAACAGCTTTTAGGTGTTGAACCTCCTTTAGACTGAGGGCCAAATACCATTTCAGAGAAGGTCTTAGAGGCCACCTTGCAGTGGTGGATGTGGCCAAAGGCAAAAGGGGCGGGGTCAAAAATACCAGTATATTTTATATTAAAGCTCTTCCTGCCAGTAACTAAGCCTTAGGAGAAGCATTTCAAACTTTTAGAATGGGGGGGGGGGAACTGCACGAAAGCTAGGAAACCACAAAACTATTGGTGGTCAAGGGAAAGGGGTGTGACCATCTGGGGAACCTCAGAGGGCTAGATTAGGACCCCAGGAGGGCCAGGTTTGGCCCACAGGCCTGAGGTTCTGCACCCCTGGTCTAAATACTTCAGCTTACCCAGATTATGAAATGTGTTTCTCACCATTATATTGGTTGCAATGGGTTTCGGCTTCAGAGTTGCATATGACAGCTGACTGAGATTCACAGAGTCATTTGTTCACATATAAAACACCTCATCGTGTAGGGATGGGCAACCTGCAGCCCCAGTGCTGCACGTGACCAGCCCTCAACATAATTTCACAGGGCCCAAAGCCTAATTTCAAAAGCCCTCTGCATGTGTCCAGTTCAGATCTATGGCAAGAGCGATCTGTCCCTTTCCTGGCCACCTGCTGGGTGGGAAGGAAGGAGAAGAGAGATACTAAAGTAGGTGGCAGAAAGAGAGGGGGGGGAAAGGTCACCCACCAACTTCAACCAATCAATCAATTAATTTTCTTGATCCAGTCAACAGACCTCACAATAAGACTTTTACAACAGTTGGCATACAAAATAAAATACAAGGCCATCACTAACATAAGTAAAGTCCTAAAACAGTCTTAAAAGATCAAATAACTCCCCTCTTCCCTGCTAAGACTGGAAGTTGGAATGATGTCTATTAAAGCAAGAACAGACAAAGCTCTCATCCTTTATGAAAAAAACTACTGAGCTGCTATGATGGAAGTTTGGCAAAACAAAGCTTTCTTGGGCATATTGATAAGGGTGGTTGGGCTCAGCATTGGCTAATGTTCTCTCAGGCCTATTTTGCGGACATCCGCAATTCCCTAACTAACTTGGATAAGCAGAACGTTAGAGACAAATTTTTTGAAGCAGATTGCCATGAAACTATTCTTGCTAGCCAACATGAGGCCTTTTCACCACGGTTCAGTTTTTTCAAGAGAGGACACAATATTTACAACAGTATTTGCAGGATTTAACTTTTGTTGCGCTCAGGAAGGCTTTCACAGCCCTCCATTTCCAGACTATGCTGACAGCTTATTTGGATGGGAAGTACAATAGGATCTCTTTGGCTCAGCACTGTAGGGATGTGTGAGGATTTCATTTGGGGGCGTGGAAGTCTGGCGAACTCGCCGGGCTCGACCCCCTGAACTCCGTCCCATCACCTACCTGCTTCCCCAGCTCGACTCGTGTTCTCCCGAGCTGCCCCGAGGAAGTGACTTCCAGGTTCCCGGTGGAGCACTTTTTACATAGAAAATGGCATAAGATACATTAAAAACAGCCGCAATTTGCGGAAGTTACGCAAATTGCGACCGTGTCGTAAATCCGTCCAGTTTCAAGATAAGCCGTAGTTGTTATCACAGTCCGAGGGTCAAAGCCAAAATATATCATTCCGAAATACAGCAAACATAAACCAGTTCGGGATCAGGCAAAGTCGTGGTCAAGGTCGTTCCAATGTTCCAAGGTACAAGTCTGAGGTTGGGAATGTCAGGAGCGTCTGGCTGTAGCTGTCTTAACAAACAATTGCTTCCAGCATCTGAGTGTGTTTGGGACCTGCCTTTTGAGCAGGCACTGATTGGTAAGGCTGCCCAGCTGGGTCAGGCTGCACTTAGCCTGGCCCCACCCCAAACACACTTTGGCACGGCTGGTCTCTGTCTGACCTACTGGAGGCACAACAGACCGCTTTTAATGTATCTTACGCCATTTTCTATGTAAAAAGCGCTCCGCCGGGAACCCAGAAGTCCGCCGAGCGGCTTGGCTGGTGTTCACTTTTGGCCCATCTCGGCGGGCACAGCAGCAGCGCTTGCCGAGTGTCCAGCAAGTCGGGTTGTCGGCGGATTGCCCACCACTACAGCAGACCTGAATTTGTGGCTCTGGGGAAGTTGAGGACATGGTACATTGTCTTCTTCATTGCCCCTTGTATGAGGAACCTAGGACTTGCTTTTTGGGGGACCTCCTGGAAACTACTGCTGGCAGGCCTCCTGTGGAAATTATTTGTGATTTACTTGCAGACTATAGCAAATCTATTACGAGGGTCACATCTTTTGCAGTAGCGGCTCAAAAAAACCCGCCAAAACTTTTTAATGACAACTGCTGTGAATTGCCTAGTAGATCATTTACTATAACATAAAGTAGCACGAGGTTGTCCAGCTCGCTTGTTTTGGTATATTTTTGTTATATGACACTGCTTTTATTCCTAGTGCCAGTCTTTAATTAATTCACTTGTTTTAACGTCCATATGGCTACTCTGTTCTATTGATGCCTGGCCTTTGCATTCTTCTTGTATAGCCACCTGGATTCTGTTTTCAGGTATTCATTATTTGATGTTTTCTCTTTGATTTTATGTTATATACTTGCATTTGTAGTGGCCTTTGTGCTACAGACAAATAATAATACACAAACAAACAAACATCAAATAACTGTTAAAACAATAAACAAATAAATAAAACAAAACACAGGATTAATTAGATACTATTTCAGCCCGTTTTCTCATTGCTCTCAGCAGATATTTAGCTACAATTTCTGTAACAGACTCTTTCATGTCAGAAAGAAGAAGAAAGTCATAATATTCAGATGATCTTCCTGGATAAAGAGAAATTAATGGATTAATTAACTCATTATGATGTCAGTAAAAGTTACAGAAAAGAAAGACATGACTTACTGTTTCAGTTTATTCTGAACCACAAGGACATAATCCGTTGGAATAAGGACATAATGTATTGGAATTTGATTCCCTCTGAATCGCCCCTCCAGGAGAGCTGAAGGTGACACATTAAAACATGCAAGAGTGAATGCCCTTCTATATTTTGAAATATTTAATGTTTTCAAGTATTTAACATGAGACTTTACAGAAACTTGATTGATGTTGAATGACAGTGGCGAACAGATCTTATTTGCTGCTGCAAATGAATCTTGAAAATCCATATCTTCAATGAGCTGAATAGTACAAGATCTAGCCTTATCAGGGCCATACAAGAAAAGCAACACTGGGAAAAACCCTAAAGTATGTACTGTATACGTAATTTAGCATCTTCATCCATAAACTCTCATGCTGATCTAAATGAACTAATGATAAGTAACTGGAAGAGAGAGCAGGAAAAGATTAAATGAAGCCAAAATTTCAGAACTAGAGACCAAGCTCTGGTTTCTACAGATTCCAAGCCTACCTCCAGCTGCAAAACTGCAGCTGCCACACATTTGGGTTCCCCCAAGATTGTCCCTAAGAAAGCCAATTAAACATTGTCAACATTTGGATTGTAACTTGTAACCCAAATTTGAGCACCATAAAGAAGCTGAGCAATGGATTTAGCAATGAAGACTTGCAATACAGAGGGAATATGACAACCCGCTTTAGAATAGAAAAAATGCTGAATAGCTGCCATACTATATTATGTGCATTATTAATAGCATAACTCCTACGGAATGTCCAAGACAGTGAAGAATGGGAAAAAAATCCTGAATACTTAAGAGACTTGTTCAAGTGGATGTCCATCTGAAGACCAATTAGTTTTTTAATTACTTTTTGAGAATACTAAAACCTTGGTCTTATCATAGTTGATTGAAAGAGCTGCTTTTTTTTCTTTCAATAATTGGAAAATTCCTTTTAGTAAATATTTTAAACCTACTCGAGTTTGAGAAAGAAGAGCTGCACTATCGTAGAAGAGGCACCTTGGTTTCTGCAAGTTTCGGTGTAAGGAAATTTGGGGGAGTCAAAACAGGGAGCAATATTGTTAATAAAACAAAAGAGGAATTAGAATACACCCCTGTTTAACTCCTCTAGATGACATAACAGGATTTAAAAGATGGCCTCCAACTCTGCATCAAATTTGCATAGAAGTTTCCAAACACAATTCCTTTGTAAGATAAAGCAACCTTTTATCAATTGATGTATTCTTTAACATGGCCCACAGTCGCTCTTGAGGAATCAGATCGAAGACCAATTTAAGATCTCTGCAAAGGCTACAAATAGTTTCTTACTGCCAGAGACAAGATATTTCCCTACCAGATGTGATAGAATAAAACAATGATCTATGGTAGAACAGCCATTTCTAAATCCTGCCTGCTCCTGACCCACCCACTTTTGATTCTGGCCCTGCTGGCTTTGTTTCCGCCCATCACTAGCGCTGTCTAACAGATTATCCATGAGGGAATGTGGACCTCAACAGAAAAAAAAGCAGGGTTGCCACTTTCTGGAAAGTCAGGGAAATTGGGCAAAAGTCAGGGAAAGTCAGGTAAATTGTGATTAAGATATACGGTACTCGTGCAATGTTTTGAGATCCTGCTGCAAGAGGACAGTCTGCACTTGAAGCAGTTGGAGTAGAGAAGCAGCAGAATACAAGTGTAATGTAATGATGCGCACATATCCCATAATATGCTTATATGATTTTGAAAATGTTTATTGGCGGATGGTTGTGTTAACAGTAAAACAGAATAAAATAAACCTGAATGTGATAGCATTGTTTTATTATGTAGAAACTGACTGGCTTCTTGCAACTGGGTAATTTATGCATTCAAACCAACTGGAATCAGTTTCAGTTGATTTGAAGATGTAAATATTTTCACAAGGGTCAGCAGATGGTAGCTGGCTGGACTTAGTAGCTAGCCATTATTTCTTCTAGCCACCTAGAAGTCCAGTCTTGCCACAGTTTGTCTCCCAGCAAGTGTAGCTGCCAAAAAATAAACATTATAGTGCTTTCCAATGTTGGGACATGTAACAACACAACAGCTGTGGCACAAGTGTTTTCATTTGGAAAGGTACAGGATGGCTAGAAAAACAATCTTGTTTAGTCTGACACTACTATTCTATTCTCATGGGAAAAGTAGGTGGGAAAGAAATATGAGCTGATCACATGGTTTGTACTTTCTGATGACGTAGTATGATTGTTAAGTTTCGTTTCCTGTAACTTTCGTGGTAGAGAGAAGGATTGCTTTCTGTGTGCTTCTTCTTGTCTCTTCTCTCTGACTTGTTGCAATCATGTAATGAAGTGTGCTAGACTGGACTGGCTATGCACTGGCTATGCATTATAATCTGCAATATAGACTGTAACTTAGGAGATTGTATTTACTCTGATATAGAATAAACAGGTAGTAAAAACCCTGTGGTGGATTCTATGGAAATTCCTAATTACAGTTGAGCTGACAGGACGAGCAAGCTGAAGTTGGCTGAAATCCGAGACGCTTAGACAAGCTGCGTGTGGAGGAGACAAAGGCTGAATCTCTGTGTGAACTACATGGGCCGGTTACACACATGAGACAGAGGCTAAATCTTCCAACTCACGCTCTGCTGTATCCACGTAGGCAGACGGGCCTACAGGGTGGATTATAAGCCATCAGGGCTGGAGCAATTTTAGCACTTTCATCCAAAACCCACTTTGCAAGCACTGGGAAAAAAGTGGGTAGGGTGTAGCAAGGACTCTTAGCAGCAGAATCTTGGGGGTTTGGGGGTGCTCATATCCCCATGGGCTCCCCTCACTTTTCCAAGTGTGGATAACCCAGGGTCACAGTATAGCCCTCCAAAAACCCCAAGGATCATGTGGAAAAGGGTGTTTTGGGGGACATCCCTCAATTGCCCCCCTATCCAGCAGGATCCCAGGAGGCTTTGGGGGTGATCACAAGTCCCA
Organism: Shinisaurus crocodilurus; assembly: GCA_021292165.1. Taxonomy (NCBI): domain Eukaryota; kingdom Metazoa; phylum Chordata; class Lepidosauria; order Squamata; family Shinisauridae; genus Shinisaurus; species Shinisaurus crocodilurus. The sequence goes on along the minus strand of CM037876.1, from coordinate 137,932,301 downwards.
AGTGTAACCCCAGTTTTGCCATTGACCACAAATTGCTAGCACCTCAGGAAGTAAGACTTGGGGGGATTCCCAGTGCTGGAGGTGCACAAGTTTTACATTATTTTGACACATGTCAAACCAAGCCCTCCCCCCTGTCAGTGGGAATCCCTTCCAGTTTTGAAGGTTCCCCCAATGTTAGCAATAGGGGGGGGACACTTGAAAAGCTGTGAGGCCACTAGGGACACCTGATCTCCCCCAAAGAAACTAGGGGACCACTCTGTGAAAAGAAAAAAGGATTAGGAGGTGCGGATGAAATGGGGGGACAACAATAGGATTATGCCCAAATCTTGCGCATTTTGAATGCGCAAGTAATGGGCGTCAAACGAGACAGGGGCTCGCGATAGGATTACGCCCACATCTTGCGCATTTTGAATGCGCAAGTAATGGGCGTCGAGCGAGACAGGGGCTCATGAACAAATTCTTGGTCCAGAATTACAATTCCAACGAGATGAGGGACAGCTCGATGTGCCTCCGGCAAGTGAGGAAACGAGCTATTCGGCACAACTCAACACAACTGGCTGCAATTTTGGATTCTCCTTGGAGGCATGGCTATGGGGACTGTCATAATGAGTGCCTGCACATCAAAATTTACTACTACACCATGGCAGGAAATACATGTAATGGCAGCATCTCTAACTTCAACACTTCGTCCAATTAATCTAGAGATTAGCTAGGGAAACTTTCTATACGATGCAATGAGGGTGTTTTATCACATCGTATATCAGTTCCATCCTTTTTGGATTCTTCTAAATGTAAGCTAATTCTTCCAAATGAATTATTTGGGTGGGTAGGTAGGGGATATTATCTTCTAAGCTGTGGCCACCACTCTACTCTATATGAATTTCATGTTTTTTAAATAACGAATCCTTATTCTAATTAGCTCACTAGGTCTCTTTGTGACAGTAAGTCTGTCAGACTGTAACATTCAGAGTTCAGGAAGACACTCTGAGGGCCGATTCAGTTCTATGGATTATAAAATGTCAGGCCCAGAATTCCCGTGAGCAAGAGAAATGAAAATAATTTGCATGAGCAGTTACATTATTTTCATGGGCTCTGTCACAATTTATATTTTCAAGAATTACTACTTCTTTTTTAAAGCAAGAAGATTGATATACCCAGTTATACATACTATTTCTAGCTGCATTGTTAACTGTTTCCTGGGCATCTCCTCCTATTCCAATGTTTTGTTTTACTTTTGTTCTTCCTATCCTATGTAATACTCCAGTTTCCCTGGTCTTTGCCTTCCTCACAGTATTCCATTTTGTATAGGTTCCTCTCTGATAGGCGCTGAGATGGTTATATATTTTTTATTTTCATGCCAGTGTTCTTTCCATCTTTAGCAATGGCTGTTCATAACCACACAGGAACAGAATGCTTGCAAATCAGTCAATATTTAAGTGTGCACAATTATAAAGGCTATAGTTATATAAATCTGATATATTCACTTGTATAAACCTGTACCTAAGGCATGGGCACCTCTGGTTCAAGCATCATAGGCAGGCAGCAATAAGTGGGCACGTGCTTTTTCTCTCCATCATGCACGTAATAATGCACTGCATGAGATGAGTGCTCCATGCAGAGGCCCATATGTGCAATGGTATGTGAAAAATATTCCCCCTTTTTTTGACAGGGAAGAATTGCATGAATTCAATTGCATTGCACATATATTGAACTGAACATCCCACCTTACATGTTGCACACAGGTGGCAAGGGAAAAAAAGATTCATAATGGCATTTATTTTTGGGAGTAATGACTATATTCAGTGGGATCCTTTACTGGATCCTTCTTCAGCTCAGACTATACAATGGTATTCTGTTCCTGCATTGCCAGGGTTCAGCAAACCAGGTGTCTAAATCCAGCTGTTTTGTAGGCACAAACATTCTTTAATATGAAAGAAAGACTTACTCTCGCTGAAACTCTTGTTGACTCCTATAATCTATGTGACCAGACCAGCCAGCCAGCCTTCTGCTTGGTGAACAAGTTCTCTACTTGGGTTAATTCACTTGACAGTTTTTGGCAAATATTTTTAGGTGAAAGAGCCTTCTCTGTGGTGGCCCCCATCTGTGAAATACCCTTCCCAGAAAGAGCCACCTGTATACATCCTCATTGTATACATCTAGATGTCAGTCTAAGTCTAAGTCCTTCCTGTTCTGGCAGGCATTTCATCTTTAGTCTGTTGCTCTGATTTTTATTTTTTATTTTTGCTGGCTCTTTAATATTCTTAATGTTTTCCCTGTATTATTGTATTGGCTGCTAATTTATTGTTGTTTTGAGCTTTTATTATTGTAAACCACCCCGAGGGTATTTGTCAGTTGGCCATTCATCAATTTAATAAATAAATAGCAATAAATAAAATGATAATTGATCCGCTATCCAGATCTAAAAGCTACTCTTGTTTCACAGTGTGTTAGCTTTGGGAGGTGTGGCATTTCCAAGACTGGTACAGTGCCAAACATTTCTGCCATTTTTAATTTTATTTTTTACTATTCTCATTCAATTTGTTAGAAAAGAAATCGTTTTTGAAAAAATGTTCAAAGGAGAAGAAAGTTTTGGGCAAATTCTCATGCGTGGGGCTTGGGGTTCTTGCGCTTACCTTTTTTATGAGGTGGTTGAGGAATGCGTGTGAATGTTCTGTTTTTCATTGTACATCATCTCCCTGACAGCTTCCTGCCCTTCAGTTAAAGCCGACATCATGAGGTAACTCCTCTCCCATGGGACTTCTTTAGATCAGGAAATGCAGGCAGCCAGGGAGGCTGCAGAGCAATGCAGAGATGTGTAATAGAAAGAAAAATGCACACACAGCACCCTCAGCCACCTCACAGTGATAAGGTAAACTCAAAATACCACCCAAAGAAATTCTAAAGTGCCTGGAGAATGAGGCAGAAAAATGGAGGGAAGAAAATCTTTAGGAATTTGGAGGGCAGATTTTGGCAGTGCACTATCTCCACCTCTTCCCCACAGCTGTATGTAATACTGCCTGCCCACCCCCCTCACGCCAGCTACAGAACTTGCAAGGAAGCAGCAGGATTATAAGCATCTAGAGACAAGAATGTACCCACAATCACCTTCAGAAATGTTATGTTTCAGAGGCCCTGGGGAATGTTTCAGAGACCCTGAAGTGTGACAACTAGAGCCAAGTCAAAATGTCTCAGAATACATTTTTTCCTGAGAAAAAAATTGAAATGTTTTTTTTTCTTGTTCACCCCACTTCAGAAATAGGAGGTCAATTTGCAGAATTTTCTACAAATTTTCTTTGTATTGGCATCTTTTATCCCTGTTCCCATACTGCCCTGGAATGATGCTAGGTACAGAGCTTTGTGGCAAAATTAGGGTTAAGCTGAGCTGACAACACAGTTGCTGCACAAAAAAACCCTTATGTATAAAAAAGAAGAAGTTGTGCTACAGCCACTGCTAATGGTGAGCCCCATCTCCAACAAACTGTTGGGAGAATTTGTCCTCCCGCTAGAGAAATGTAGTGAAATGGTCCTACCAATGTCTTTACCCACCAATAGGGTGGAGAATTTTGAAAGGCCGTTCGTTGCACATCCAAGAATCTCCGTGCCGTTGCTGTTGCTAGGAAGTAGTACAGTGATTTGCAGGGGGTAATACGACAAGGCAGACGGCAGAATCAGTATGCGTGTGCCAGCTTTAAGATCTGGCAGATGAGCCCTCAAACGTTCGTAAAAAAAAAAAGGCTCATAATTACTAAACTGATTCTGATTCGTGCCGAGGGGAATATGCCCACCACTAATAAATGCACATGGCTTGAGTGGGGAATACATGCAGTTGGTGGCTTTCAACTTTATGGATACAGTAATACCTTGGATTGCAAGTAACTTGGTTTGAGAGTGTTTTGCAAGACAAGCAAATTTTTAAATATTTATTTAATTTTTTCTGACTTGATATACAAGCGACGTCTTGCAATATAAGTACTGTAGTATGGCTTAAATTAAAAATCTCTGTACACATTTTTTTGGGGGGATTTCGTTTTGATATAAGAGTGTTTTGGATTACAAGCACGTTTCCGGAACGAATTATGCTCTCAATCCAAGGCATGACTGTACATCTAAATGAGGTGCATTCTCTAGGGGAGTACAGGTGTGGAAGAGTCTTCTGACTAGAACAGGGGTTCATGTCAGCCATTTTGGAGAAACCCTTGGGGACCACATTCGACTGGTGGGTGGGGCCAGAGGCAAAAGAGCCAGGGCCCAAAATACCCCAAATACCAGAATATTTTAGCTTACAGTTCTGACAGCCCGTAACTAAGCCTCAGGTGAGGCATTTCAACCTTTTAGGGCACAATCCTATGCAAGTTTATTCAGAAAAACGGCCTACAACTCCCAGCATGCCTCAGTCAGCTTAGCTGGCTTGGGCATGCTGGGAGTTGTAGGTCTTTTTTTCTGTCTAAACTTGCATAGGATTGTGCCCTTAGAATGGGAAAAGAACTTCACAAAAGCTAGGAAACCACATGGAAAGAGGCATGGTTTTCTGGTGAACCCCAGAGGGCCAGATTAGGATTCTAGGCAGGCTGCATTTGGCCCCTGGGTCTGAGGTTCTGCACCACTGGACTAGAAGGATAATTTAGCACAGCTTCATGTGCCCTTACCTGAATATTCAGCTGTGGTGGGATCCACAAGCTGAATTTAATTTTTTTACTTCAGTTGGCAAGGAATCAGAAGTTCAAGGGATAAGCCAGCTCTTACATAAAGCCGAGATCAAAAGTCAGTTGTTTTAGTAATTAGATTGCTTTTATTACAGGCCAGAATTAAATAGTCTAGCTAGCATTCCCAAGAGACAGTGGAGTTTTTATTGAAGGAAGCCACTTATTAAAGAGTTTGGCTTGGCTTTCAAGTAGGCAATGGGGCCTAATATTTTGGCACGTAAGAGCATATTGGGGGGACAATGTGCGAAGGCAAAATCATTACTTCATGGAACATTAGGATGGGAAAGGAATGGTGGATGGCTTTTTAAAGGTTCAGCGGAAGTGTAATGTAGTGTACCTACCTTTGATATGTATTGACAGAAGCATTGTGTGAACCCAGCAGAGGGACCAGGAGTTGCTCAGAGACATCCAGAGGGGATATTACCAGAAGCAACAGCATGAAAGGGAACAAAAGAAACATTTGAGCTAAATATCAGGAATTTTGAAATCTGCTAAACTGTGAACAATCCCCCTCCCCACCGCCTCCAGGGAAAGGGTGACAGCTTTGTTTAAAATAGATTACACTGGACTGCTTGAGGATATATTGCAGCAAGAGAGCCACGGTTGCATTGGATAACCTCGGAGTATTTTTTTGGGGGGGGTATTTCTTATTCAGACAGAATTAGGCAGATGTGGAACAGTAGCTGAGGATTTTAAACATGCTAGAATAGGTGCAGTTATACAAGCAGCCCTGCTGATCACTAGTGAGTGATCACATTTGGGAATACAAAAGAAGGATTTTGCTACCTTGCAGATTCAGCTGTGTAGTATGCTTACAAAAAAAAAAAAAAAAAGGCACACACAAGGCATGGCACTAAATTTCATAGTCCCTCCACCACCAGGACCACTGGTTGGAGGAGAGAACTATGGGAAGTTCAAGTTGATATCCTCCTAGTCCTGGGAATCAGGTCATCCTGCAGATCCAACACACACACACAGTCTACTGCAGTTCCTCATTTATTATTGAGAAAAGCCAGTAAACGAGTGCATCTGAGAAGAACAAGGAGGGACAAGGTGAATGCTGCTGAGTAGGGATGTGTCTCATCAACTCTCCTATCTGGTCCATAAATAATTTGGGCCATTTGTGTGTTCCAACTGAACACTTGAAAACCATGTGATTCTCTTTTCTTTGAGTAATTAGTTGGAACAAACAAACTGATTTAGCTGATGCTCCCCCTTCCCTGTTATCCCGCTTCCATCCCTGAAGCCAAAACATCTTTTCCTTGTGGAAAGACAAGTGGATAGGAGGCAGTGGAGGGATGCCCTGTACCACCTCTTCAGCTGCACAGAACATCACTTATGATCAAGGAGAAGGCCCAGTGGAGCCTTTCCTGTTGGGATGGGAGCCCTCTCCCCCCCCCCCGCCGGAGTTTTTTATCTTTGGTGAAGGGGGAGGGAGTAACAGGTGGCGGAGAATCTGGTGGAAGTGGGGCGCAAGCTCCTTTCTCAGCCAGGCCAAGCTTTAAGTGGGCTTTACACAGCTTGAATTAGGACCTTATTCAAGAAGGGCATTTCCTTTCCAAGTTCCCCCCTCTCAAATACTCAGCCCATCACTAATAAGTTGTTAATTCAATATTCTACTTTTTGTTATGTGAGGGTCTCGATGGCTTCTTTTCAATAATGCAGATGTAAAACACCAGTATTTTTCATGGCTAACTAGTAATGTCAATTTTGAACAGCTAGAGACATTCTGATTATTAGTTGTTAATAATAATAATAATAATAATAATAATAATAATAATAATAATAGTATTTAGATCAGATACACATCTTCAGTACAATCATTATGATCTAGTCCTTAATGATTCTGAGCCCTTTACAATCTTGTAATGTAGAGAATAATACAGGCCTGTGGCTCACGCTGGCTCAGCTTGTCTGAGCGTGGAAAGCTAAGCAGGGCCAGGCCTGGTTATTACTTGGATGGGAGACCCCTCCTCAGGTTTCCTGCATTGAGCAGGGGGTTGGACTCGATGGCCTTGTAGGCCCCTTCCAACTCTATGATCTATGAATCTATGAATTTGAAATGGGCATCTCCAAATGCTGCATGCAACTCCTACTGGAGAAGACAGGCAAATCCAGTCGAATGCAATCCCAAGCATGTTTACTTAGAAGTAAGTCCCTCTGAGTTCAATGGGACACGCTCTCTAGTAAGTGGGTTTAGTGTTGCAGACTTAACTCCATGGTAATTACTGTGTTAATTATTTATTATTTATACCCTGCCTTTTTGGCCAGAAGGCACCTGCAGTTATTGCTTACAGTATCAAGGCAGCAACTGCAGCGTCTGCAGCTGAAATATTCTAAAGGAATATTTACTTTAAATATTCTAAAGGAATATTTAGAATGTCCTGAAGAGACATTTCAGTTATTGAAGGAGCCGGGGGGGAGGGGGGAGGCAAGTGACAGAAATCATGCTGGATCCCAAAGTTTCCTGTAAGAAAAATACTGATATTAAATTCTTTCCCAGGTAGGATTTCCAAGGTAATTCTAAAAGAGTGGTTTCATAACAAAATTACAGAAGACTGAGTGGCTTTAGAATTGTGAAGGGGCGACAGATTTTCATGCATTGTCATTTCACTGGAGCTATGAGACATGGCGCCCAAAGGGATCATTTCCTCCTAACTGCACCTAATGAGCTGGTTGGGGGGCGGGGAGAAATCACTGTTCCCATTTTCTCTTGTCTCATGCAATAGGAAGCTGGACAAGGAAGAAAAAAGACAAAGACAAAGTATAAGCTGGCTCTTACTGCGTCTCCTCAGAGACCAGAAAATAGCATTCCTATTGAGAGCTTTTTTCTTAGCGATGGTTACACACAGTGGCAACAACGAACAAGCAATTTAAATGAAAGAAGCCATGGGGGATGTATTAAGCTGACCCTGATTGAGAAGCGTATTCTGTTTGGATTACTGGAAGGAAACATGTTAGTTATCTCATCAGGTGTACCCTAACAATATTGATGTGTCTCTCCTCACTCATTAGGTAGATATCTCTTCCTCTGTCCTTATAAGAATCAAATTTTATGCGTGCCATTCATATGGGGACCATGAGACAGGGAGACCATCTATCCCCATAAACCAGGGTGTGTTGTTCCTTTAAAGCAGCCTTCCTCAACCTGGTGCCTTCCAGATATGAACATGTCCTGCTCGCTATCCTGAACATGAACACGAGCAACCGCATCCTTTTCTGGAACATTTCTCAATTTCCCAAATTTGCATTCGTGCTCAAAAAAATGTGCACTTTATTTTTTAAAATGCCCATTTTCTCCCAAATGCCCATTTTCACATATTACTCTATGGGGGGAAAGTGCTCCTTTGGGTGCACTCTTTTTTTAAAATGCACATTTCCCCCATTTGGAATGCTGCACACTTCTCCTGTTCAAATGAAATGACAACAAGAACAATCGAGCTTGGGAAATGAGGCAAGCCGAGCTTCAAGCTGGTGTTCAGAGAATCTCGGTGTTTGTGCGAAAATTGCTTGTTTCTCCATCTCTAGAAGGAATGGCTGTTTGCCTCATTTTTTTAACAAGCTTGATCCACTGACTTAGGGGGCTGTTTCATACATTTTGCAACAGGTAAAACATCCAAACCACAAGTTGTTGTTGATGTAACAGTGCAGGCAGTGGAGGCCGGTGGCTTCGATGTCAGTGGGGCAGTGTGTCCACTCTGGGCTGTAGTCTGAAGGCTTAAGGAGCTGTCCATGGTGCTGGACCTAATTTGGGTTTATGGTTCAGCACCATGGATAGCTCCTTGAAACACCTGTCACTCACAGGCAACCATCTGAAAGGCATCCTGCATGTTACTTGCAGAGGAGTAGCGGCCACCAGTGCCAATTATTCCCTAACTCTGAGGTGAGGCCACTGCTTCCAGAGAGTGGAGAAGTAACACTTGCCAAATGTGCTACTCACCACCAGTCCACAGACTCAACTTGTTCTTCATGTAGCCTTCTTCTTAAAACAGGGGTGTTGTCATAGCGATGTACTAGAATTTGGATTTGTTTCCGTTTGTACTTGAATTTGCCCCATTCGCACCTCTGAACACGAGTGCATTTTCTGGGAAAAGCTTGCATGTTCCCGAACTTACGTTCGGATTCAAAAAATGCACACTAAAAAAAATGTATTTTTAAAAAAGCATATTCATGGTTTAGACTATGGGAGGGGGGAATGTGCAGTTGGGTGCTCACTGTCAAAAATGCATCTGAAAATGCGAACTTTTTCTGTTTGAATGAAAGGAAAAACTGGTTGTAATCGAAAATGGGAGTGAGGTGGACTGAGCTTCGAGGTGGAACTCGTAGAACCTCAACAAGCTTGAGCCTCACTGGTTCTCCCAGCCCTAGTGTTGGACCTCTTTCAGCCCAAGGGTTGAATTCCATTTTGAAGAAGCTCTTGGGGGTGCACTCCATTGGTGGGTGGGGCCAAAGGCAAAAGGGGCGGTGCTAAAAATACCACCAATACCAGCATATTTTAACTTAAAGCTCTTGCTGCCAGTAACTAAGTCTTAGGAGAGGCATTTCAACCTTTTACAATGGGGGGGGGGAACTGCACAAAAGCCAGAAAACCACCAAACCATCAATGGTCAGAGGAATCCCAGCGGCTCAGATTGGAACTTCAGGCAGGCTGGATCTGGGCTCTGGGCCTGATGTTTTGCATGCCTGCCTTAAAAGAATTAGAGTGCAACTGAGTGGCTATGTAAGCAAGTGGGATAGGTCCCGTGTTGCACGTACAAGGCACTTGAGGAGATCCAATTCAAGCGGTCTTATTAAGGACTCAAGGCAAAGAGAGGAAATGTCAAGTTGCATAAAAATGAAATAAAATTAACAGAATGTTCTAAATGAACCTAGACTAGTATAATTTTTAAGCTAGTTTCTACTACTTCTAGCTGGGCACGCTCCCGGAGCAGGACTTGTCTCGGAGTAGGTGAGGTGCCGTCAGGGTACTGAAGATGGAGACAAGGCGTGTTAAAAAAAAAAAAAAGAACTATCTTCTGATGAGCTGTAGGAATGGGGAGGGAAGAGAAGGATCCAATCAGGCAGGATTCTTTCTGTGTCAGATTCTGCACGTGTGCACAAACAGCAATAACTAACACATTGGGCTTCTCTGCGTGAGGCTTTTAACCCGCCCTTTTCCCAAGCCTTCTGCTTCCGGGTTCTTTGCAGGATTAAGATCGGCTCCTTTACACATGGTCCCCCCCCCCCAAGTTTTTCTTTCTCTTCCTTTCTATATGTTCCATTACAAAACCACAAGGTGGGGCTTCGGTATAGCAGAATTGCAAAAAAATACACAAGCTTTTCATAGCGCGTTTTCCAGATAACACTTTCCTTGCTCTAAAAAAAATGCAGCATAAATGGTTGCAAAGCATGGGAGGAGGATGACTTCATGTAAAGCACTCGCTCGCAAGCTACCGTGACTGAGGAATCATGAGCACGCAATGAATGCCTCGTGTAGAGAAGCCCATTGTGGAAGTGGCACTGAAAGGAGTAAACTGGCGATGTGATGTCATTCTTACTTCTCTCCAAGACACTCTGTGTGGAACGATGTAAACCACCGTGCCTACATGAGGGCTTGCACTGAGGATTGTGGATGAGATTATGCCTTTGGGCAGAAATGGGAAATTTATGAGAGAAACAGGGCTTTGAGCCTTGGGTTTGTTACAGTCCAGCTTCCTGGAAACTGGTGGTTTTTCAGCCCAGGAACCACAATCCAATACAGTCATAACCTGCTGGAAGAATGGATTGACCTCTGGACTGGAGCATATCCCAACAGGTTTTATAAGCAGATCAGGATGTAAGAACACATGCTTCTGGAGATACATCATCATGTCGTCCTTTACTCTGGACAGTGTGTGTGTGTGTGTGTGTGTGTCTGTTAATCAGGTAGGATTTGCATCTGAGAATATTATGGGTTTGATTCATAATATTAATGGGTTATTAGTTTGGGCATTGATTTGCAGATGGCTCATTTTAGCTCTTCTTCTAGTGAATAGCACTGCTTAGATCTCCTCTTTAATTTGATACAAAGCATGCTTTAAATTATAGTGTTCACTGGCCTTCGAGAAAAGAATATAACATTGTCTGGGTAAGACAGACAAACAAAGACATGGAATAGCTTAATAGCCGGATTCTACTGTAAAGCAGAAATATCTGTAATTAGCATCCACTTCATTGATTCTACAGGCTCAGTTCCTTCACTGCTGAATTGAACTAAGCAATTATATGAACATCAAACTCACTTAACAAAATCAGTTTCTTTATGAGAAATATTGTATTTATACAAAGTGACTCAATATCACTTTGTATAAATACATTTTCCCCCCATTTTGATTGATTAGGAATGTTAGCACGCAATTATTATTTTAAAAACCTCACTCATTTCAGGGGGGCTCTCCAGCATCATCAGGCCGATGAACGTATCTGAAAAAAAAATGATAAACTCACAAGAGTAAAAACTCTTTTATTCCAATGTATGCCTTTCCTTTGGAGGGCATGCTGCAGACTCAGCTCCAGACCACTGAGGAGATCATTCACATTTCCAAAATGGCACCTGAGAATGCAGTCTGCAGTTGTAAACTCAATACTAACTCAATTGGAATAGATTTAGCTATCACCTGAAGTTACAGAGCTGCTCATGTGATTAAAAGTTATCGGCATTATTGGACTGTTTGCTTTTCCTACAGGGAAAAAAACCACCTAAGCCTGCTAGGTTAAGATAGAGGTTCATTGAAATAATAAGTACCTTGAAGTAATAATGGTCAACTAGGTTTCTTCCAGAATCAGAGAAAGTCCAATTTTGCTTAAGGATCTAGCTGGTAGCACTGTCAAAACATTATCTTTCAAAAAAATGTTAAATTTCTAGCAAATGATTGCAGGGCACATTGGTCCTATAAACTACGAATTCCTATAAGCTGTAAGCCACAGTGAGGCAAAAGGCTACAAATTCTAACAAGCCCTATCGGATTTTGCAACCCTCAGGGCAGGGCAGGGCAGGGCAGGGCAGGATAGAAGCAAAGGTGTATTCATTTCTCTCCATATGTCCCCCCCCCCCCATCACAGTTTGAGTCCTTTTTAATTTGAAAAGGCAGCAGCAATCTCAATTTTCCTCTGCATCACTGGATTGTGGAATTCCTGAATATCCCACATCTTCCCTTTCCCCCTTGATCCCCACTCCACTTTCAAACGAATGCCTGCAAACATGCCACATGATTGCAAAGTGAGCAGCAGTGGACTGAAAAGTGTTCAACCAAGTTGGACAAAATACCAGGCCTCTCTTCCCCCCTTTCAAATTGTTGAAACACTTCAAAGCAGAAGTGTTTTCTGCTAAGGCAAAGCCACCATTGGATACATCCCCATAATGGGTAGTCCCATCTGCAAAGGACTCAAATGAGTTTGAATGTATACTGAATCCAACCTGCAAACCAGCTTTTCTCAAGTTGCATCAATTCTGCAGACTTGCAGACCGTTTTTTTTAAACTTTCCATAATTTTATGCAAATTTAGTTGTAGAAAATATGGTGAAACCCCCCACTGACCAAAAATGCACATTTCCCCCATAGGCTAAAGCATGAAAATACGCATGGGGCAGGATTTGCATAATTTTGGGGTGTGTGTGCGCATTTTCAGGTGTGACTTTGTGCAAATGCATACGAACACATGTGCGCAAAATCTGATTACTTCAATGAGTGGACCACAAAATGAAAGGCACCTGAAAACCTGCAAAATGCAGATGGAGCAGATTTTTTTATGAAGTCTGTACATCCCTAGACCCATCCTTAATGAGGTACTATGTACAAATCAGCTTCTAGCTGCTGTAGTGGCTTCCAGTTCCAAAAGTAGATGCAGATGGTTTCTTTTAAGGGCTGGCTCCAGGCTTGAGCAGGCTCTTGGCAAAGTACCCTCCCTGAGGCCCCTACTACATTGGTGGATCTCTCACGCCACAGAATTACCTGGCAGCAGTTGTGGGCAGCCATTTTAAATTTTCCACAAGGTGCCAGACTACCCAAAGAAGCGTCGCTCTGGGGCATTGTGGGAAATTTAAATAATGGCATGTAGCTGCCCATTGTGGGGTGCCAGGGCAAGCATTGCTGCCAGCGAGACCTACCAGCATGCTCGTGACCCAGCAGCTCCTTGAGGATGCTGACTGGCCACCTAGACTGGGCCTGTTCTTCCAGCACGATCCTTCACACATGCCCTTTGCTGTGGCTTGCTAGAAGGAAACAGCTGGGACAGGAATTTCTTGTTCCATCTGGCAAAAAAAAGAGAGGAAAAAAAGGGGGGAACCCACAATTGGGGGCTGGCAGCACTGTACATCTGGTTTCCAGGGCCCTTTTGCACCCCACGTTCTGTGTGCAGCCCAAGCATTGGATCATGTCCATGCTTATTCTTCATTTCCTCAGACATCTTACCGTATGCTCTTCAGCTATTCAGATAATGTAGCGACATTTACTGGCCTCAACAATTAAAGAGTTAAGAACAGAATTCTCTGTTCAAGGAGGCCAAACCAGCTCTCAGGAGAACTTGGTAATTAGTTTCTAGGACAATTGCATGTTCTTTGATAACTCAATATTCTGTGGGTCAAAATATGAAGTTCAAGGATTTAGTTTCTTCCTACCGCTAAGTGTCACAGAAGCTCATTTCAGGCACATGTCAATAAAAAGAGGCAGGGATTGCCTCTACTTGTCATGTCGCTCAGCTCACTTGCTTTCCACGCCTATCTCATATTCCTTTATGAAGCCGAAAATTAAGCATATACTATACTTTTCATGCTGTAAAACTGAGCGCTTAAATTCCCGATGAAAGGAACTGCCCAAGGATACATCTGTTAGAAGCACCTGAATGCTTTATTGATCCCCGATACCACACAGATACAAAGGAAATGAAAGATGAACTCCTTAGTATCTGAAATCGATTGAGCTGAAACATAATTACACTTTCACATAAACTCAGATAGGGAAGTGGACTACCTCAGTTTTGGAGTTTGCTCTGTAAAACATATAAATCCTATAAATCCAGTGATTTAAGAAGGTAATACACTCATGATCAATTATGTGCCAAATCAGGTGGGACTTTCCAAACAGCTGTAATAATGGGAAGATAAGGTCAGCAGGGCAGGAGATGTTTAGGCCATTGGTTATCCCCTGGGGAAGCTATTGGGTTGGCTGTTTCTTCAGGAGGAAACCCATCACCTCAAAGGAGAGTGGAAAGGCAGATAATAGCACTGTTATTTGGACTGCTGTCAAATATAAGTGCTTCAAGGGTTAATCAACCAACCTTTAATTGACCAAGGGCACAGTCCTGTTGGGATCCCTGTAAGCCCCCCAAACTTGGAGGCAAAATGGGAGGAGTGTGGAAGGAGCAGTAGAGGCGGTCCTTGCCTCCCTGCCTTCCCACCCTGCTTTCCCCCAAGATGGGCTTTTTCGCCCATCTGGCTGGAGCGCCTCAGAGGGGGAGGGAAGGAGGCTGGAGAGGTGTCAGGATACCTCGTATTTTGGCCTCCCCAGTCTCCTCTCTGCTCCCCCCCAAGATGCCCCCTTTGCCCCCTCTCTGAGGTCACTTTCCAAACCTCAGAGAGCAGCTGGTGCAGTTCTTTCTGTGACAGGCTGTGAGGGGGCGAGGGCGGGCGGGTGGAGCTTCTGTATCCCCAGTCCAAGGTCAGAGCGCTGTCTCTGATCTCAGATCTGGGAATCTGAAAAATCCTATGGCCCCTCAGAATCTGTCTAGGAGCCATAGGATCGCTCCCTAAACCAGTCAGCAGATTAAAAAAACAACAATGCAAACTTTTAATGCAAATTCTTACAAAAACTACCGATTACAAGCAGCATCTTAAAAGAGACACCATCCCTTTCCCCCTCACTTATAGGAGGACTGCCTATTCTAAGATGTTACGTGTGGGCTGCAGTAAGATGTGTTCCTGTTCAGTGCCCTCTTCCAGGATTCTCCATTCCATTTCCCATCCCACCTGATTCCTTTTTTCCCCATTTTTCCCCTTCTCAGCAGTCAGTCCTCATTCCATGGCCACACTCTCAGTCTTCATTTTTGTTTTTGGGGGTTTTTTTGGGTTTTTTTTTTGTGGTTCCCCCATTGGGTTCTTTACCCTAAAGATTTTTTGTACTTCTGCAAACTCTAGTTTGCCCTGTGTAACCTGTGACCAAGGAGGTGATGCACTATTATGTTTCTATCAAAGTATTAGATTTGTAGGTAGATCCAAAAGGGAAATAACTCATTTAAAAAACAAGCAAACTGTGCTATAAGTGTCCCCAAATGTTTCGGGTTGGTGGACACATTTGGAATTTTGATAGGTTGTTGTGGGCACTCTCACAAAAAGGCTGCCATGTGGTGGTGGGCGGGTTGCTCATTCATTAAATGGCTGCCATGGTGGGAATGGCCAGTAACAAGACACTCAATTCCCCGAAAGGTAACTGGTGAGACTAAAAGAAAAGTAACTCGCCCAAGGACAAGGCAGAGGTGGGGGCTGAGCTCCTAAACAGAAAGCCACTCTGTTGAACCCCAAGAAAGATGGTGCTGGTGGGCAGCACTTTGCTTTGCAGCATGCCAGACTCCCAGCAAAAAAATAATAATTTAGAGGGGGGAAAAAACACATTACGAAGTAAAATTAAAAACGGGAGGGGTAGGGAACCTGATGAGTGCCAAGAGAGGTGTGCACGGGCACCACACTGGAGACTCCAACCGTACTACATCAACTGCCAACCAATGCAAGCTTTGTCACTCTTTTGACAATCAAATCCATGTCCATCTTATTTTTAATTTCTGCATTTTTATGTTTTCCAGGCTTATGACACTGCCTGATTCCCCCCCCCATTCCCGCCAAAAAAAGCCAGAGTTTGCATTCATTTTTCTTATAGAAGTGCAGTTAAGCAAGCTTACATTCTACTTCTTCTGCTTAATAAAGCTTCCCTGACTCAATCTTCTTCGGCTGTCTTTCTATTCATTTTTCTCAACCTCTTTATTTCAACCTTTGGTTGCAGTTCACCACAGGCCACTTTTTATCCGATACTCCACTACACTTACTGGCATTCTATGGGAGTCAGACTCTTCAGATTCAGATTAGTTTATTTGCATATATTCATCAGTTCATCACAAAGCAAACATTTAACCAAAGATATCAGCACAAAGATAACATATTTACATAAAGTAAACACAGACCCATATAATCTAGAATAAACTTAAACATTCTGGATCTCTAGCTAGAAGGAGTAAAATGAAATGACACAAACCTGTATACAATTATATAAAATCACCCATAAACCCAGATGTTCAGAATCTCCCTGGCAAGCATAGCATTCTCCTTTAAGAATTTTCCCCTAGCACCAACTCGAGCAGAGAGAAAATGTGCAGTCTTTGCAGTTCGATAGCCATCTCGTCCACAAGAGCCAGTGTGGTGTAGTGGTTAGAGTGTTGGACTGGGACTCAGGAGATCCGGGTTCTAGTCCCCGCTCAGCCATGAAACTCACTGGGTGACTTTGGGCCAGTCACTGACTCTCAGCCTAACCTACCTCACGGGGTTGTTGTGAGGATAAAATGGAGAGGAGGAGGAGGATTATGTAAGCCGCCTTGGGTTCCTTGCAGGAAAAAAGGTGGGGTATAAATATAATAAATAAATAAAAATAAAATAAATAAAATGTAAGCCGCCTTGGGTTCCTTGGAGGAAAAAAAGCAGGATAAAAATATAATAAATAAATGAAATACACAAATAAATGCAAAATAGATTACAGTCTCATGGACAGATTTTCCCAAGTATCTCTCAACATGGTAGCCAGTGGTTTGAAGATTTGGGCCTTTAGGCTGCAATCCTCTGAACACTTGATCAGCGGCACACACTCCCTTGATCTCAGTGGTACCCTACTTCCTGTGGGGAAGATTAGCAATATTAGGCTGTGGTCTAGATATTTATTTATTTATTTAAATACTTCTATACTGCTTAATAAATTAAAATCCCTAAGCGGTTCACATTTAAAGTATGTGCATCTAGCCATGCCCTAGTATAGATGATATTACCATCACCACCACCAACAACAATGACAACAAGAACATTTATATTCTGCCTTTTCTCCCCAAGGTGGCATATATGGTTCTTTCCTCCTTTTATCCTCACAACTATCTTGTGAGGTAGGTTAGGCTGAGAGATAGAGAACAGTTCAAGTTTACTTCAGTGAGCTTCATGGCTGAGCGTAAGGATGCTGGAGGCATTCGGTGTTGTGAATTCCAATATGAACTTGACCTGATCCGTACCACTTGGCCTAGTGTGCAGACCAGAACTTAGTTTATCTACTGGCTTTCACACTTCTGGAATGTTCTGACAAAGTGCTTGGCTGAAAAACGTATCAAAATACATTTTTAAAATGTGTATTTTGAGAGAAAGTACGTTAAACATAGTGTTTAAATGTGATTTTTGGTGCCTATTTTTTAAAAACCCACAGATTAATGTGCAAATCGGACAGAACAGACTTACGGGTGAACACATGCAAAACTGGTATGAACCAAGACTGATTCATCCATCTCTAGCTGAGTGGGGATTGGAACCCAGGTCTCTCTAGTCCAGCACTTTAACCACTACACTCCTCTGAAGACCTAGAGCACTCATACTGGTATCTTTAATAGCTGGATACCTAGGAGATTGATGTTAGAATTTTTTACAGTAGTTGATCTGGAAGAACAATCGGTTCCATAGAGGAAACATTAAAAGCCAGATCTGTGCAGACAGAATTTACTCATTATCTGCAGCAGCAAGCAAATGATAAGCAAAACCTATCATTCCGCCCCACTGCACTCATGTGGGGATAATGCAGACACATGGTATCATGGCTACACCATGGGACCAGTCACTACAGTCGAATGGCTTTACATGTGGATGGACCTGCATTCAGGTGAATTATAAATAGCACCTAAGCATTGCAGTGTGGTTAGAATCCACCAACTCTTTGTGTCATAAATTATCTCCAGTTGGGCCGATAGGATGATGTGATGGCTGCATAAGTAAGTATATGAGAAGGGCCCTGCTGGATCAGACCAAAGGTCTATCTACTTCAGTATTCTGTTCCCACAGTGACCAACCAGCCACCTATGGGAAGTCCACATGCAGGATATGAGTGCAAGAGCACCCTCTTGCTCATGTTGCCCAGCAACTGGTATACAGAGGCATACTGCCTCTTAGACTGCAGGTAGCATACTAGTCCATCAGAACTAGTAGCCATTGCTAGCCTTGTCCTCCATGAATTAGTCTAATCCCCTTTTAAAGTTATCCAAAATCACAACATCTTGTGGTAGCGAATTCCATAGTTTAACTGTCCCTACTTCCTTTTGTCTGTCTTAAGGAGCAGACTGAAGTAGTCCAAGGCAGCAAATGGTACACTAAAATAAGCTTCAGATATATTCAAGCTGACTACTTAGAAGAGACTTTTTAAATTTATTTTATCTTTCAGGAAAGGTAAGCACCTGTCATTTCCGTAGCCACTGAGTATACAGAAGGACATCAGGTGTGCTCAAATGTCAATCCAATCCACCATTGTTCTCAGCATAAAGTCACTAGCTGTTTCCTCATATGACACAGTGTATGCAGTATGCTGAAGGATAAAGGAAATCCTTTTCTGCCTCTCTTTAATTCCTGTAAGGACTCCTTCATGTTTCCCCCCTTCCTGCCATCCCTGCTATGAAAGTCAGCTCCCAACTTCATCAGAACAGCTCTGTAGTAGTTCCAGGACTAAGGTCAGACTAGCAGGGGAGCTGTCCAGCAGAGATAACAGTTTGAAAAGTGTTGCTCCAGCAAGGACTAGGCTCAGCCTGCAACTGAGCAGCTTTATAAGGAATGCTGATACCCCACCCCTTCCTGACTTGTCATTAGGGCCCTAATCCGGAGCATTCTTTCTCCTCACAAGTAAGACTCAAGGCTATCTGACATGGTGCCAGATGGGCACTGCATCTCTGGTTCTGGCTTCTGTCCAGACCTGCTGCCATCTTTGCTCCTGGAGTCCCATGAGTGATCTTGGTTGGTGGTCCTAAAGCAGGGGGATGGGACCAGTCCAGGTGCTTAGGTTCTTTTGATGCCACAGCCTCCGTGAGTGGGGCATTGCTCTTGGTGGCGATCTCAGAAGGGCTATCGGCATCCTTCGACTCCCCTGACCCTCAGAACCACTAGGACCAGTGATAGGATCCTCCTTGCCTCCTCAGGTTCCAGAGCTGTCCTGGCAGGAAGGTGGTGAGACATGACAATATTTTCTTTGGTTAACTTTTGAGCTGGACTGAAGATTGCGATTTCCAATTACCAACTTGCCTGTTCTGAATATTAGAAGCAAAAGTGAATGAATGATCACAAAGTCAGTGGGCAAATTCAAGGGGTACCAACCTTCCAATGCTCTTCATTATTATGGTCCTTTGATGGGGCAGCATTTTTTGGCCACAATCCAACTCAAGCATCAGTGCCCTTAAGTCCAGTGATTTCAGCATTTAAGTGTTTGGATGGTTGCTATATTTTGGATTGTTGCTGTATTTTGAAGGCAAAGGCAAAGATGAGTAAAAAAAAAAAAGTATGACAAAACAGGTGTTTGTTTAGTTTCATTTTAACTAATTAAACACAACCGATTAAGAATGGCCAGAAGTGAGGTATTAAAGCAAGGCATACACCTTACAGATAGAAGTTTGGGTTTTTTTGTGATGCATTATACATCAAGTAGAATATTTGTTGGTCTCCAACACCTTCTCCTTCTAATACATTCACACTTGCAGCTATATCAAAAAGCCAAAGCAGCTACAAAACCAGGCTGCAGGCCCAAGGCACTTGCCTTACATTTAAAACACCATCTGCGGAATGTGAGAAGAATATAAGTGACAGAACTGTCAATGGCCAGTTGACTGAAAGTCTCATAAAAGGTGGACTGTAACTTTGCCAAAGGCACACAAGCACAAGTTGAGAACTGAATGACACTGGAAATCCCACATTTATTTTATTATTTTACCTTCCTAACCTAAAGGAAAGAAAATTGTTAATATACATGTACATATATGTACATATGAATTTCTCTTACTGAGAGATGATGATGATAATTTTCATTTCTATACCACCCAATAGCCAAACCTCTCTGGACAGAACTTGCAAAAATTAAATCCCTAAAATAGAACACGATAAAGACAGAATATTAAATCCTAACATACAAAAATGTAAAAACAATTTCAAACTGCTAAAGAACAATTAACAATACAATACCAGAAGCTGATGAGACAACTGACAATAAAACCACCATGACATGCCATCAAATGTCTGGGAGTAGAGGAAAGCCTTAACCTGGTGCCAAAAAGATGACAATGTTGGTGCCAGGCAGGCCTCAGTGGGGAGAGCATTCCACAAGGGAGTGGGGTGACCATGAAGAAGGCCCTCTCCCTTGTTGCCATTCTGTTCTGAGTTCACAAGCAAATATATATATTTTAAAAACTAGGTGTATCTGAATGCTTATCAAAGGGTTCTTTCCAATGTTAGTTTAACTTAAGTCCCATTCATTTCAATGGGTCAATTCTAAATAGAACACTGGATACAACCCAAAATGTGTGATTGGTGAAAGGGTTTGAGATTATACCAGTCACAGTTAGGATTGGGTGAGAATTTTGTTTCAGTTCATTTTTCATAAGAATCTACCAAAATGTGCATTTTTTTTCATGTTTGAGATGGAAAGAACTTCAGATGTTTTTTGTTTTTTTGTGTGTGGTTTTTTTAAATGAATGTGGGAGAAACCAAAACTGACAGATTCATCCATCGCTAGCCAGAGACCATTTTATAGCATTGTATCATACTGTTCATGAGAAATCTTTGTTCACCAAAAAGCTTGTCTGCAGTAGTGGGCCCCATGTAATGACATGCCAAATCACATTAATTTCTATGTTATCTGTGCCTGCACAAAGGTTGGCAGACAACAATAGTTATCTCAGTAACTAAGTACAAATTTGAACACCGCATTTGAAATTCTGTGCACACATAAAAAGCATCTTTCAGTTTGTTTCACTTTCGCATATTCAGAGCCAAAACATGTCGGCTTTAGTTAAGTTGTGGGAATGCCATTGGAATTTTTGAAAAGTGCAGAATTCCACATACAGAGAACTTTCATCATCATCATCATCATCATCATCATCATCATCATCATCATCATACCTTTCCTGGGCAAGGTCCTTGAGCGGGTGGTGGCCAACCAGCTCCAGGTGCTCTTGGATGAGACTGATTATCTGGATCCATTTCAGTCGGGGTTCAGGCCTGGTTTTGGCATGGAAACGGCTTTGGTCACCCTGTATGATGACCTATGTCGGGAGAGAGACAGGGGGAGTGTGACCCTGTTGATACTCCTGGATCTCTCAGCGGCTTTCGATACCATCGACCATGGTATCCTTCTGGAGCGGCTGTCTGAGTTGGGGGTGGGGGGCACTGCATTGCAGTGGTTCCGCTCCTACTTGGATGGCCGGCTCCAGAGGGTGGTGCTTGGGGAATGTTGCTCGGCCCCATGGACTCTCCAGTACGGGGTTCCTCAGGGGTCGGTCTTATCCCCCATGCTATTTAATATCTACATGAAACCGCTGAGTGGGGTCATCCGGAGTTTTGGAGTGCGTTGCCATCAGTACGCTGATGACACGCAGCTCTATTTCTCCTTTTCATCTTCAGCAGGTGAGGCTGTGGATGTGCTGAACCGGTGCCTGGCTGCGACAATGGACTGGATGAGGGCTAACAAACTGAGGCTCAATCCAGACAAGACTGAGATGCTGTTAGTGGGTGGTTCCTTTGACCGGATGGAGGGTGTTCAACCTGTTCTGGATGGGGTTGCACTCCCCTTGAAGGAGAAGGTTCGTAGCTTGGGGGTGCTCCTGGAGCCATCTTTGTCACTTGAGGCTCAAGTGGCCTCAGTGGCAAGGAGTGCCTTTTACCAGCTTCGGCTGGTGGCCCAGCTACGCCCCTATCTGGACAGGGATAGCCTGGTCTCAGTAATCTACGCTCTGGTGATCTCTAGACTAGACTACTGCAATGCACTCTACGTGGGGCTGCCTTTGAAGACTGTTCGGAAGCTGCAGCTAGTGCAAAATGCGGCAGCCAGGCTTATTGCAGGGACCGGAAGGTCCGAGCATATTACACCAGTTCTGGCCCGCTTGCACTGACTGCCAATATGCTTCCGAGCCGAATTCAAGGTGCTGGTTTTAACCTATAAAGCCCTACACGGCTTAGGACCACAATACCTGACGGAACGTCTCTCCCAACCGTTATCTACCCGGACACTACGCTCAACATCTGGGGCCCTCCTCCGATTGCCACCTCCAAGAGAGGCTCGGTTGGTGGCAACGAGGAGGAGGGCCTTCTCAGTGGTAGCCCCCCTGTTATGGAATCAGCTCCCCACTGAGACCCGCCTGGCGCCAACCTTACTATCTTTTCGGCGCCAGGTTAAGACTTCCCTCTATGCCAAGGCATTTAATTAGGAGCTTGGAATAGCACGGAGGGGGTTGTCACCTGTAGGCTCAGTTTTATTGGCTTTTTGTATTGTTATTTTAAACTGTGTTTTTAAATTTGGCTTTTAATTTTTTAAACTGTTTTGTATGTTTTAATGTTGTTTTTATGTATAGAGGGTTGTGAACCGCCCAGAGAGCTTCGGCTATGGGGCGGTATATAAATGAAATAAATGAAATGAAATGAAATGAATACGTGCTCCCATCACCTTGGGACCAATATGATAAACAATTACTACTTATCTATACCATTAAACCTACATTCCAAAAATACATCAAATCTTGACATGGTGTAGTCCCCTTTCCCTCAATTAAAACATAGTCTAAAAATAATCTCCATATATCCTTAAAATTGTTTTTCTCTAATTGTTCCCTTTTACATTTGATATTACAAGTCAACATATCATTTAAAGCCATATCCCACACTTCCTTATACCAGTCAGTAATAGAGAACACTTGATGAACTTTCCATTTTCTTGCTATCATTAATCTTCCTGCCGTTAACAAATTTACAATTAATTCTTTAACATTTTGAGGACCAGCCACCTTTTCGGTTATTGATAACAATGCTAATTTAGGACAAACCTCTAAAGCCAGTGTGGCATAGTGGTTAGAGTGTTGGACTGGGGCTCAGGAGATCCGGGTTCTAGTCCCCGCTCAGCCATGAAACTCACTGGGTGACTTTGGGCCAGTCACTGTACTCTCAGCCTAACCTACCTCACAGGGTTGTTGTGAGGATAAAACGGAGAGGAGGAGGAGGACTATGTAAGCCGCCTTGGGTTCCTTGCAGGAAAAAAGGCGGGGTATAAATAAATATAATAAATAAAATAAAATAAATCAATACCAATAATTTCCTATATTTCTTCAAAAATCATTTTCCAAAAATGAACTTTCTACTTTAATGCAGAAGCAACACCATCCAAAATGAATGAAGAGGGAGCACCCTTCCAAGTTTTGTTACCATGCATCAGAATCAAGAATGATGTGTCCATGGAACAAGTTCATATATTATGCACAGGAAAATTGAACACTTTTGTTGACAGGCCAGGCACATTAAAGTATAACATTAAAAAAGAAGAATAGGCATATGCTGCTCACTCTCTGGGTTATTTGTGGCTCAGTGGAGTGTCGCTCCTTAGGATAGCCTCGAAGCTAGAGAGCCATCTCCAGCAGTACAGGCTCCAATGGCAAAACATATGTGTCCATTAACAAATGCTCAAAGGGAAAAAAGTAGTGCACTTGGATTTATATGCTTGGATTATACAATTCATGAAATTATAATCACGCAACATGGGAAAAGATCAGGCTTGGTGGGTATAGGTCAATGAAAAGTAGGCAAGGAGAAAGAGGAGCAAAGCCCAAGAATTCCAGCTCAGCCACTGTAATTCCTTTCGTGCCTCAAGTAAGCTGCATATATCAACACACAGGCCATAAGAACATAAGAGTCATGCTGGTTCAGACCAATGGCCTATCTAATCCAACATTCTGTTCACATAGTGGCCATTCAGTTGTTTCCTGGGAAGCCCACAGGTGGGACATGAGTACAATAGTACCCTCTTGCTCATGTTCCCCAGCAACGGGTGTACAGAGGCATATTGCCTCCAATACTGGAGGTACCATATACCCATCAGGACTAGCAGCCATTGCCTTGTCCTCCAGGAATTTGTCCAATCCCCTTTTAAAGCAATCCAGATTGGTGGCCAACACTGGCAAATTCCATAGCTTAACTGTGTGAAGATGTACTTTGCTTTTTCTGTCCTGAATCTCCCACCAATTAGCTTCATGGGATGACCCAGGGGTTCTAGTATTATGAATGAGGGAGAAAAATATTTCCTAATCCACTTTCTCCACACCATGCATAATTTTGTACTCCTCGTTTTGTATGAGGAAAGGTTACAACAATTTTGGGACTGAGCTAAACAGCGAAACAGTCCCACTTGTTACTTGTGACCTTTCCTCATAGGAGAGTTACTCCAGCCCCTTGATCATTTTGTTTGCTCTTTTCTGCTCCTTTTCCAACTCTACAATATCCTTTTCAGGTGCGCTGACCAGAACTGCGCCGAGTTTACTAAATACTTTCACACTGTATCTACTGGGGGTTTCTTCCCCACATTTCTGTGGTGCGTCATGTAAAAATTCATCTTTGCCCTCCCCCATCCTTTTGCAGAAACTTCAACCAGACAATATTTCACTATGCTAAAGATGGTTGCATATACACAAGTACGCACGCACGCGCACACACACACACACACAAACACAGAAGGCCGGTTCACACAACCCAGGCTGCCATCAGGGGAGGAACCATGGGACCATCAACGGGGTCCGGCGGGGCGCCGCACACAACCGGTGCCCTGCGTGCGTGGGCAGACCCCGGTAGTCCCCGCACTGCAGTGCGGGCCTCCTGGTGCTAGGGGCGTGGCCCCGGGATGCCCAGAGGGGCCGTTTGCCCCTACAGGCTGGAGCGGTGGCGGATCCGGCTGCTCTGGGCTGCCGTCTCTGTGGGGACCCCACAGGACAGCCACCCTCTGTTCGGATGGCACGGTGACTGCATGTGATAGGGGCTTGCCCCTCTACCAACCATGGTCACTTTGCGTGCGTCCCGCCCGCGGCTGTCACGGGAACCGCGGGGGACTTGCGGTTCCCGTGTCGTGCGAACAAGCCCAGAGTGAGAGCCAATGGAGCTTATATCTCACTGGGAGGCATGGTGCTGGATGACATTTTTTAAAGCTAGGCTTGCCAGATTTATCAGACATAGTAAAGCAATACAACATCCGGAAGGAAATTTACATCCGCAAATATCAATCCACACCTGTTAATGACTTGGGGAGGAATTGGGGGAAGGCTGTTTGAACAGTCTTCTCTGAAATAGATGTGCCAATAATATGCAGAAGCAATAAACATTTGCACCAAAAATGTTCATAAAGGCACCAAGATCACAGCAGTAGAAAATTAATGTCAGGGTCGTAAACACCCTCAATTAGTGTAGGTGTAAAATTTGATATAGCATATGACTTCAAACACAACTACCTCCCTGTGTGACACACCACCTAGGGCTAATGGAACATAGAACTCACCAAAAAGCATGAAACTGGCTGACATTTTAAGCAAAGTATGACAGGCATAGCAGCCATACTAAAAAGGGTGTATGTTGTTTTTTAAAAAATTGTTGAGCATTTGACCAACAGACTTGATTTTATTGCCGACAGAAAACAGCAACACCTTGAGCCATTGGTTTAGGGGTATAAAATCCAAACAAATAATCAAATAGGACATGGCTACTGGCATACATTTCCCCAGTCACTCCCCTCTCTCCTGCACAATGCATTACTACAAAAGAAAAGCTATTGCCCTCTGAGCAAAGCCATGATGAGTAATGGTCAATACTCACAAACTTCTATAGGACCACTTAGGCATTAGTAGTGCTAATTCAGTTGTGCCATTGGTGGCATTTGGTAAGGTGGTTCCCTTGTGGGAACCATTTGCCAGCACTGATTGGAGATTAAGGAACATGGGGGAGGAGAAAGACATCCTTCCTGGTAGGGATGTATGGATTTTGTTGAATCCATTCTGTCTGCGTTTCGCAGATTGCTGTGCGCCTTTTTCATTCCGTTGTCTGATCATTGACAGAATTGGATTTTCCCCCATTTCCAGAACTTGCATTCATGCGCACTTGTGCGAATTTACACTTGTGCAAATTTGCATTTCAAAAAATTTGAAAATCCCCTCCCCCATGTGGTTTTTAATGCTTTTTTTAGCCTATGGGGGGAAATGCACTTTTTCAGTGGGGCTTTCCCCCTCATTTTTCTATGACTAAATGTGTGTAAAATTCCAGAAAGTAAAAAACTGTTCTGCAAGTCTGCGGAATCCATGTGACTCAGCAAAAGTTGATCCGCTGCAGAATCTGCAGGTCAGATTTCTGCTCTCATTTGAATCCACTGCAGATTTCTCTGACATCCCTACGTTCCTGGTAACCATCAGGAGTGGTGGTGGTGGAAGCAGAGGGTATCTCAAGCACTATGAAAATGTGTAGCTATTGACTGGCTAGCAGCTAGGTTGCTGACTGGCTAGGTTGCTGATACGAGGGGAGCTGCTTAGCCAGTCAGCAACCATGTACGTAGTAATGTGGGGGGGGGCTGTTTGCCTTCACTGTCATCACCTGATACTTATTGATAAGGATCAGGGCCGGTGCAAGGCAGTTTGGTGCCCTAGGCAAGATCAGATATTTAGCACCCCCCCTTCCCACTTGAGCCCTCCCTCCCTCCAGCCCTATGCCCATTATGAAATAAAAGTCAATTGGCAAAACCTAAAAAGTTTATTATTATAAACACAAACAAACATACATAAAATTCAACCCTAGCCCAGGAAGGAAGGGAAGAAAGAAAGAAAGAAAGAAAGAAAGAAAGTCGGCTGCCTGCTCCACGCTGGTGGAAAGCCCTTATTATTATACACATTTTAGCGCTGTATTTTTCCCCCAAGGTATTTCTGGCGCCCCCTTTAGCCCTGCGCCCTAGGCAGCTGCCTAGTTGGCCTAATGGTAGCACCGGCCCTGATAAGGATAGGCCCTTCCCCTCTCCCTTGACTACCCTGCAGCAACAGAGGGTGGTCTCCACTAGAGAACCACCTGACTAGCTGTAATTCCTGACCAAAAACACAACAAAGGATGCTAGTTGAATGTCTACTATTGCTATCCAGGCATATATTGCTAACAAGGATCACAAGTGAAAGTTCAGTGCTATACTCAGAGCCCACCACACAGTTCCAACCAAAAATCAAAGAGTCATTATTCCAGGAATCAGAAGCCCTCCAGATACAATTGATGTTCAAAGGCAAATACTCATCACTTTACTAAAAAAAGAAAAAAGGGGAAAAAAGTAAGCACCTGGCATAAATCAGTGTCAAAAGTATCTGAAGCCTAAAGGTTTCCTTATTCTCTACTCCACTCCACTCAAGCGAGCACATGAAGAAGATTTAAAATGTAGCACCAGGATCCAGTGTGAGAATTTTGTGTGGTTCACATTTGTGTGAACTTACCCAGTTAGAGCTGCCTGAAGCAAATCATGAACTGGTATGCAATCACTTTCACAAGCCAATATCCACACTTCCCAAAAGTTGTCCTCAGGTTCCAACAAGTTTAAAGATGTACACCAAAAATGCACACTTTTTTTTTTAATGTTAGGGGGAAGTACACACAGAATTGCTTTATCCAATGGGAAAGAAATGTGTACATTTCTAAAATGTGTACAGGAAATGTGCATAGTTGGAGAAATGCACCCCCAAAATACACTTTTTTTGCAGATTTCTTTTTGAATAATTCACAGATCAATACAGAAATGGGATGGAATGAATTTAGGTCCAGAAATCTGACAACTTGGTTGGAAGCAGACTTGACAGAACTGCCCATCCCTAGTATAGGAGAGAACAGCATGCAAAGCCTGAATTTTGCTCACTGTTTTTGCCACAGCTTTTCCCACTCTTAAAGAGACAAGGCACTGTCCAGTTTAAAAAGAAGTGACATTGACAATGACATATTATAATGGAAAGCAAAGCTCAACTTGCGCACATGGTTCTGTGCTGCACTCAGTTCACAGGGGGATCTGACCATGATGGAAGAAACACAAGAGTGTAGACTTGCAAGAAGCTTACAGTGAAGCAGGCACCTCTGGAACTGTGCCCAACCAGTTGTGGTCAAAACTATGTCTGTAACCAGTTACCTCTTCTTTCTCTTGGTATTTTTTTATCACCAACATATCTTCATTGTATTGAGCATCTATGAGATGCTGACTCTGCTCATTGTGTTCTGAAAGACAATATGAGGAATTGGTGAATTCATTGGATGGCCACACCAATACAGCCCAGCTGCAAGGATACAGTGCTGATTGGTCCTATAGCTATGGTGAAATGGCTAACTTACTCGTATTGCTAGTTTACTTATGTCAAAGTACTTACAACACTCTATATAATTTACTTACAATACACTGATTTTGGATGAAGAGTAGTGATGTGTGAGCTCTGCCCCTTTTGCTTTGGATTGGCTCAGAAATAAGCTGAGCTCCTCCCTGCCCCCTGCCCCCAAACCCAGGAAATAACTCGGCTTATTTCCACGCCCAATCTGCCCACCATCCCAGTTACCTACCAACCAAATATACCCTTACTCCACCCACTTGCCAGGTTGGCACAGTGGTGGTGCTCCAGGAGTGGAAAGCCATAGCAAGCAGAAAGAGGGAAGGAGAGGGAGGTCTCTCTCCTCTCCCCACTCTGGAGAAGCGGGGAGAGGGAAGTCTCTCCTCCCTCACGGTGCCTGGCATGCTGCTACACAGCACACAAGTGGCCCCTAGGAAATTTAGTTTTTCCCCAAAGGCTACTAACTGTGCAGAAGCCCTTGGGAAAACTCCATCCCCAAGGGACTAATTGCAGCCTGGCCTGGCATGATCTGTGTAGCAGCCTGCTGGGTGCCGGAGAGGAGAGAGGGAAAATATCTCATTCCCTACTCCCTCTCCAATTGCTGTGGCTTGCTACTGAGAAGCATCAACCCAGTAAACGGGGTGAATAGGAGGAAGGAAGTGTGGCGGTTGGCCGGGGCAGGAGGGGAATTATTTTCCAGCTCACTAAAATCAAAGCTGGAGAAAAATTCAGAGGCCATAATGCTTGCCTTGTATCTGAAGTGAGCATTATTATACACCCCTGAGGCTCATATTTCTGAGAACAGAAATACAACACCACTGCAGCAGAATCTATAAATACGCTATTTTAAAATGAACGTTTTCATGTAAGTCTGGCTAGAATTAATCTGAAGAAAGTTAGTTGTCCAGAATGAGCAACAACAACAAAAAAAAAGGTGTGTGAGCTAGCCCTATCTCCAGCTAGGTTAGATTTTATTTATTTATTTATTTATTATATTTATACCCCGCCTTTTTTCCTGCAAGGGAACCCAAGGTGGCTTACATAATCCTCCTCCTCCTCTCCATTTTATCCTCACAACAACCCTGTGAGGTAGGTTAGGCTGAGAATCAGTGACTGGCCCAGAGTCACCCAGTGAGTTTCATGGCCGAGCGGGGACTAGAACCCGGATCTCCCAAGTCCCAGTCCAACACTCTAAACACTACGCCACACTGGCTCCTTTGTGTGATGCAAGGTAGTTTGGACACAATAAAGGCACCAGGCATTTAAAATTCAAATTCACAATGGTAGAAATGCAAGGCACTCCGTGTGTCTTGCAATCTCTTGGCTTGAAAGATTTGTTTTCTTGAGGCCTCTTGAGGATGGTAGCCAGCTTCTCTCTTAACCAAAAATCTGTTATTATGATTATGGATTATTGGCACTTGGGGATGAAATCAATAAAAAAAAACATACAACGGTGGCACTTAAAAACACACACACACAAGGCCATTTGGCAAGAAGAAAACTACCACTTGTAAAAGAACTGTGCAATGACGGCAAAAAATAAATTTGATACGAAAAGAGAGTCAGATGCGGAGTATAATTTAACATTAAGTGGAGGTTTCAGTTGAAGGTTTGATTCAGTGCTTTTTCTGACCTTGAGGCTCAGACATCACATGTGTCAGATGAGAGGATGCTAATGTATCATCTTTTTTTTTTTAATGCTGAACTTCAAAGAATCAGATTAGCTTTTTTAAACTAAGCCTTCCAAAAATGACCAGCATGATATAAGAAGTGTGTTAATGGAACAGCCTGACACAACATGAAATGCAGACAAAGCAGCAGCCCCGGGTGTGCGAGAGTAGGAAGAAACACTGTATTGTAGATATTGGCAGCCTGATCCTAAGGAGCTGTCTCAGACACTCAAGAGATTCTGTGTGCACACTGAGACTTCCTTGATTCCCCCCCCCCTTCCAATTGCAGCACCTTATGCTGTGTCGCTTGTGAAGTGGCCCTGAGTTTGCGGGTGGCTTGCTGGTCAAGTGTGGGACCACTTCCAGAAGGCAGGGGTGGGGGTGTCAGTGTCACTCAGAAGTTTTGCTTCTGGTGCAGAGCTTGCCTCATGTTACCCTTTGGCTTAGAGAAAGCAAATTCTATGCTAATAATTTTGCAAGCACATTAGATCAGTCTGGTAGTGTACGAAAGTATCCCTTCCCTCTAGTTGCTTTCCGGTTTAGGCTCATGGAGGAAAATCAGTGTAATCCTAGTGAGATTAGCCCTGCCACTGCTCTTTGGTGCTTTCTATGCCATCTTTCTCCATCTTAAATTATGCTTATGGGGATTAAAAGAGGGTACTAGCCCTTGAGACTACTTGATGGCAGAACACAAAAGCAGCAGCAGACTTCATCCAACAAACACACACACACACACACATAGACTTGTTTCCAAGTAGGTGTTTTTAAAATAAATAACAGTAACATAAGATTTCTTAGGTACTATAAGCTTGATGGTTACAGACTTTGTAAGTGTAGTTTCTTAAACATTACTCATACCATGAGGTAAAGAAAACCACAGAACATGTCTCTTCACTAAACCCTAGCAAACACCAATTGAGTCAGTTAACTGTAGACTGTCTTAACTGTCAGGGAGTGGTAGAATGGAATTTCTAACTTGTTGCTTGGCAACGTCCAGCATTTCCTCCCCTGATTCATTCAAGTGGTTTGCTCCACTGAACCCTGCTCCCTGACTTCTCAGAAAAGCTTGGTTTCTGCCTTTGCCCTTTAACTAGACTATAACAATAACAGTCTATCTTAACCGTTTACTGGGCAGTCAACTTACAAAACCCTCCTTGCAGAGTTGACATATTCTCATCGCATATTCCAACACTACTTTGGCCTGACATGCTGCCACACAGTACATGAGACATCAGGGAAGGGAAGGGGCAGGAGGAGACGACTTCCTTCCCTCACACTGGCGTATGCCCTGGTTGAGCATTGGCTGTAGCTGCAGTGATGGTAATCTGGCTTGGTAAGAAAGGGAGAGGAATGGTTTTGGAGAGTAGTGGGGACCTGGAAGGGGTTTGGAGGAAGGTGGCAAGAGGGGAATTCTTGTCTGACTCAGATTAAAATCCAAGCCAGGGGAGGGAAATCAGGGTTATGTATGAGAGATGTATGAGAACTTCATTTTTGCTCGCAAAACTTCCAAGAATCACGTTCGATTTGCACAGCTTTCCCTGTTCAGTTTTGCACAAAATTTCCTAATTTGCACAAATCTCCCCCTACAGACTGAAAAACCCACTTGAATCTATGGAGGAATGTTGTGCAAATGCCACATTTGATTGCTGCTCAGTTTGCTGCTCACTCTGCATGAACGAAAAAATTGAGCAATCACAAACCTGACCAGGAATTGGGTATGAGACGAGCAGTGAGACAATGTTCAGAGAATCATAGAGATCTTGACCATGGCTTCTCTCTAGGTTATAATACTTACGTCTGATTTGAGGCAAGCACTATGGGCCTCTGAGACTCTCATATTTTTGAGCCTAGAAACAGAAATATGATGATAAAAGGGAAACTGGTCCTGGAAATGTTACCCTTGACCTTCCCATCCTTTGAGCAAGAGGGAACAAATCCATCATGACATACTTTTAAATAATGAGCCTATAGCTATAATTTGGTGCATAAACATTGGAAACAGGACAAGAGGGGAAGGCACCAATGTGTGAAAAGAACGAAAGAGAAAAAGTCTCAGGTGCCAACTGAAATGTTTTATTGTGCAACGCATTTCAGTATGTACCTTTGTCAGGGGACAAAAGTTTTTCCAAGTACGCTCGAAACAAATTTCTTCAGCTGTCTTGCGAGTCACTCAGGAGATAGCTGAAGACATTTGTTTCGAGTGTACTTGCATAAACTTTGGGCAACATCCGATCAGACACTAGAGTGAATGTGAATCATGTTGCGCTAGCAGAACGGACCTTTTGTGAAAGGCTGGTGGTACAACAGGTTTTCAGGGGAATCCTGCCACCCCAGCTAACGCTATTGGTCCGTTTTTCAGGCGCAATGTAATTTACGATTGGATACTGCCCTGTATATGTGAACAGCAAACTCATTTTCCACGTGTGCATGCTTAAGTAGCAAAGGTTTTACAGAAGTACAAAATAATAATAATAATAATAATAATAATAATAATAATAATAATAATAATAATCAGAAAAAACCCTAAGGGTAGAAGAAAAAAACCCAAACAGGTCAATGAGGACTGAGAACACTCAGCGGGCACAGGATGCTGAGTGACTGTGGTGGTGGTGGGAGACTGGAGGGAGAATGGAATGGAGTATCATGGAAAAGGGCATGGCGGGCTGGTAGGCTGGCTGGTTGGAACCATGAACAGGAGCCATACTGCAATGTTTTGTTGCAGATCCCATTTGTACCTAAGTTCCATTGCTGGATTGAGGTATACAACTAACCACAGTCCACTTTTAGTTAGGTACATATACTCATCACTAGCAATTGCTTCTGCTATTTTAGACATCTCATTCAGATTGCCATTAGGTTTAGGGCACCTGCAACAAATTACAACACCTCTACACATGACTCTTAATAGAATCTATGCATTTCTGTATGTACTGTGCTTAACATGGAGCATTCGGGTACATTTTCAAGATGCTTGCTTTTACTCACTGTGTCCTGAAAGCTGGGTCCTCACTAGAAAAAGCAAGTGAGGTGTCAAAATCAAAACCAAATAATTGACCAGTAAGTGGGACCAGTTTAACTCTTATGGGCGGAGTGGGTGGGGTTTAAAATTATATATTGCACAATTTAGGAGCCAGCTTGGAGGAGAGAGAGAGAGAGAGAGAGAGAGAGAGAGAGACTGCCTGCCTGCCTGCCTGCCTGCCTGCCTGCAAGTTTACCAGTGAGAGTGACAGATGCACTTCTGGGTCACTGCTAATGTTTTAATCATGACATCAGCCAGCCCCTGGTTCTCCCTTAGCAGCCTCTGAGGATGGGGAAAGCTGGGCTGTGA
Source organism: Shinisaurus crocodilurus (assembly GCA_021292165.1). Taxonomy (NCBI): domain Eukaryota; kingdom Metazoa; phylum Chordata; class Lepidosauria; order Squamata; family Shinisauridae; genus Shinisaurus; species Shinisaurus crocodilurus. The sequence goes on along the minus strand of CM037876.1, from coordinate 137,899,192 downwards.
AAAGGAGGAGGTGATAACAACCAGGCCTGTGCCACTGTAGCTGGTCATTCTGCAGTCGAAGGATGTGGGAAGGAAGGCTGCAGAGTGTGCTGTGAGTCAAGCCACACTTGGAGTGCAATGGGGCTGGCAAGGAAGCCAGGATTAATGAAATAAGATTAACCTGGGTCTTTCTGCTTTGCATGCAGGCTAATCCCCTGTCATCTGCAATTAAAAGGATCAGAGAGCAGGTGATATGATAGACTTCTACCTGATACCTCGGAGAGTCACTGCCTGCTGGTCCTGGCCAATCACCATCTCTCAGGTTAAGAACATAAGAAGACCCATGCTGGATCAGACCAAGGGTCCATCTAGTCCAGCATTCTGTTCACACAGTGGCCAACCAGCTGCCCACGGGGACCCACAAGCAGGACATGAGTGCAACAGCACCTTCCTGCCCATGTTCCCCAGCAACTGAAGTATATAGGCATACTGACTGCCTCTGATACTGGAGGAAGCATATAGCCAATCAGGACTAGTAGCCACTGATAGCCTTCTCCTCCATGAATTTGTCCAACCCCCTTTTAAAGCCCTCCAAAACTGGTGGCCATCACTACATCTTGTGGAAGTGAATTCCATAGTTTAATTATGTGGTCTGTGAAGAACTACTTCCTTTTATCTGTCCTGAATCTCCCACCAATCAGCTTCATGGGATGACCCCGGGTTCTAGTATTATGAGAGAGGGAGAAAAATGTCTCCCTGTCCACTTTCTCCATGCCATGCATAATTCTGTACACCTCTATCATGTCTCCCCTTATTTGCCTTTTTTTTCTAAGCTAAAAGGTTAAACTACATCATAGGGTTGTGGTGAGGGTATAAGACAGGGCTGGGGAACTTCTGGCCTGCAGGCTAGATAAGGCCTGTGGGGTTTCCCCATCCAGCTCAGCAGCTTCTCCCCTTGGCCCCACCTCGCCTGCCACAGAGGGAATATTTCTTATCTCCAATCAGCAGCTGCTTCCTTCTAAGCCTTGCCTTGCAGAGATTTGTCCTGCTTCCTTGCAAGGAGGTGTGATGTTCATGCTTACTTCTGAGTAGATATACAAATGTTTGGTATTTTGGATTCTATTTGAAAGTGCTGCTGAGTGATTATTTCCTGCTTACTTTTGAGTGGACATGGAGAAACTTATTTCTCCAAGTCCTGCTTATTTGTGAGTGGACATGCTGCTCATGCTTTCTTCTGAGTAGACATGCTTCCCACTATAAATTGGTAACAATGGAATTTGGGAGGGGTAGATTTTTTTCAACCTACCCACTTTTGCTTGTGGCCCTGCCCACCACTGGAATGCAGCCCCGAAGAGCTTCTCTAAAAAGGAATCCGCCAAAGAAAGAAAAAGAAAAGTTCCCCACAGCTGGGCTAAAGGAATAAATAGTCTAATTTGATGAGGCTGCTTCCTCAGAACAGGTGTCTAGTTTCTATATAGAGTGGCATATTTTGGTGGAGAGGAAACTTGGTTCTTGTTGTCTTCAGCAACCCAGTTACCAGGCCCATTTTGTTTTTTGGGTTTTTTAATGTAGGATTGTACTACAATGGGAGTATGATTTTCTGCAAGATTTTCAGGCCTTGCAGAAAAGATTGTGGCATGTGTTACATTTGCTATGCTAGCCTTCCAGCTTTTGAGGGGAATAGGGATTGAGCGTGGGGTCCAATATTCATAGTTGACCCAAGGCATCAAGACTTTTTAAGGATTGCATTGTCCTTCAGAGCAGCACAGTAAATCTGATGGACAGGGTCTGATAGGGATGGGTGAGAAATTCATTCTGCTTTCTAATGCAGCTCATCTTGGGAAAAATGTGCACCAAAAGTTTGTATATTAGGGAAAGTGTACTCAAAATGCATTTATTTGAGGAAAGGATGCACAAAACAGCATTTCACAATACTTGGGGAAAGCGCATACATTTTAAAATGTGCACAAAAATGCAGATATTAATGTGCACATTAGGAGAAATGCACGCATACAAAGTATAAATTTCTGTATGGATTCTATTTTTTTTTTAAATGGCAAACTTGTGCAGAAACAGGACAGAACAAACTTGACCTCAAAAAACCCAACAATCTTGGTGTGACTGAGATTGACAGACTTGTCCATCCTTAGATACGGCACATGATGGAACAGAAGTCACAGGCTGAGGCCAGCCAATCAAGCCTCAAAGGGAAGTGGGAAGCAGATTTCATAGATTTCATAGATCATAGAGTTGGAAGGGGCCTACAAAGCCATCGAGTCCAACCCCCTGCTCAATGCAGGAAACTAGAGGAGAGGTCTCCCATCCAAGTAATAACCAGGCCTGACCCTGCTTAGCTTTCCATGCTCAGACAAGCTGAGCCAGCGTGAGCCACAGGCCTGTATATGCCTTTGGCAGTTGGCAAACAGAACATTGAGAAAGTAGGCCTCAGACTCTGCATATAAAAGGTTGGGAGAGGTCCCTCCTTGTATGACATGGGTGGGCAACCAGTGGCCCTCCAGATGTTGTTGGATGTCAAATGGCCAGTGGTTAGGGATGGTGGGAGTTGTAATCCAACAACATCTGGAGGGCCACAGGCTGCCCACTCCTGCTGTATGAGATCTTGTCAAGAAATGCAATATTGGGATAAATGCACCACAATGCTCCCTTAGTGATCATCCTTCCAAGAGAAACTACAAGGGTGGTGGGTGACATCGAAAAGCAGATCAGTTAAGAATACAGAATAGATAAGAAGAGAGCAGTTTCTGAACTGGATCCAGAAGTAGATCACAAAGCGTGTGGAACCCTTGAAATGGGAGGCGAAATTGGCAGGCATAGAGGCTCATGCTCATTTAATATTGTTGCCAGTCGGCTGCCTGATGACAACTGCGGATGAGTCCATCACTATGGGTTTTATTCTTCTCTCTCCTAATGGGAAGGTCTGCTTAGGATTTGACAAAAGGAATGTGAATGTTTCCTAATGACTGCAGCAGTTTTGTGAATGGGCAATTCACCTGCAACTGTTGAGGTCAGGGAGTGCTTAGCAGACCGTGTGTGAGAAACAGCAGGTTGGCAGCTTTGACTTTGAAGAGGCGGGAGAGACACAGAGAAAGCTGAAGGCAAAGCATCCATGGGTCGAGGAGGGCTTGGTTTGTCTTGGCCCGCAGGGGTCTGCAACCTTTAAGACAAAAAGAGCCACTTGGACCCGTTTCCGAAGGAAAAAAAAAACTGGGAGCCGCAAAACCATTGTGACATTTAAAACAAATATAACACTGCATCCACCAGAAACACCCTCCATGTGGTAATAGCACCCCTCATCCATCCATCAGCAGGATTGCTGGTGATGATGGGGGTGCTACTGCTGGGGGGGAGGGTGTTCTGGTGCATCCATCAATCCACCAGCAACACCCTCCCCCCCCAGCAGTAGCATCCCATCATCAGCACCATCCGCAGTAGCACCCTCATCATCCACCAGAACACCCTCCATGTGGTAATAGCACACCCTCATCATCCATCAGCAGGATTTGCTGGTGGATGATGGGGGTGCTACTGCTGGGGGGGAGGGTGTTGCTGGTGGATGATGAGGGTGCTACTGCTGGATGGTGCTGATGATGGGATGCTACTGCTGGGGGGCACAAGCAAAAGAAATGCAATATTAAAGCAAGAGGCACTTACCTTAAATTTTAAGAAAAAGTCCTTATAACCCCCTTTGGCGCGTGCAGGAGCCCTCCTCTCTTCTGCAGCTCACCCGCTCGCATCCCTGCTGCTCGGGGGGGGGGGTGCTGCTGCCGCGCCAAAGTTCCCCCGCCCCGCCAAAGTTCCCCCGCCAAAATCATAGCGCGGGGGGGGTCCAACGCGCCGAAGCAGCTGGATGTGACGCGGCGGCGGCGGAAGTGACGCGGCGGCGGCGGAAGTGACGCGGCGGCGGCGGATGTGACGCGGCGGATGCGGCGGCGGCGGCAGCTTCAGCGGCTCCGGCATTAGCGGCGGCGGCGGCGGCGGCAGCTAGAGCTGCGCGGAGAACGCTCCGCGCCGCTCAGAAGAGCGAAATCGGGCTGCCCCCGAGGCGGCGGCGGCGGAGCAGGGCAGCCTTGTCCGGAGCCGCGGCAAAGGCTTGAAAGAGCCGCATGCGGCTCTGGAGCCGCGGGTTGCCGACCCCTGGTTGGGGATGCTAAGGCAGACTAGTAGAGTTGAGGCAGAATAGGGGATCCTTTTAGTGCTGGGCCAGTCTTTTCTCAGTGGCCTTTTTCAGCAAATTGAGCACAGAAGGGGCAAATTGAAGAGGCCTCTGAAAAGCCTGGGGTGGGGGAAGAGGAAATGTAAAGTCCAGCAGCACTTCCTAGAAGGGCTGTAATGACATGAGGTCATGGGGTCACATGGGCCCTTCTCGGAAGCACTGCCAGACCAAAGGTATCTGGGTGAAGGGCTCCATGCGAGTACAAGCACAGGCAGGGCTTCTCTAAATGTTTGCAGTATAAAGAAAGATCCCTCCGACATCCTGTTAGGGATGGGGGAGACATTCATTTGGTTCACATTTTAATACATGCTTAGCAAATGTACCACTTTTCAACCAATACGCGAACTGAAACGTAGTTACTGTCTGAATTTCGCACTTTTCCAAAGAGTAAAGTTCTCCGCCCAACCAAAAAATGCAGACAAAAATGTGTCCGTTAGGGGAAAGTGCACACAAAAATGCATATATTTATTGCTGAGAATACTGCTAAAAAAAAAAGCATTAGATTAGGAAACTTGCTTGCAATAGCATATATTGGCAAATGTGTATTTAAAAAAACATGTTTTCAGGGAAATGTGCATAAATATGCCTGCAAATTTTCATGAGAACTTTTAAAAAATGGCAAAGTTCGGGACAAACTGAACTTAAGATTGGAAAATTGGAAAAATGAGAAACAAAAATTGACAGATTCATCCATCTCTACATTTAATAAGGGAAGTACAACCTCAACCCCACAAAGCTTTTTTTTTTAAAAAAAAACAATGCCTCTTTTGAGGGGAGTGAAGAGTTTCCCACAAAGAGAGAATGGGGTTCAGAACAGCACTAGACTCCTGCTGTATGAGATCTTGTCAAGAAATGCAATATGTATTTATAAATAAAGCAAATATATCACAAAGGCACCATAAGTCTCCCCAGTGCTCTTGCATCCAAAGAAAACTAAACCTGGGGTGCCCCCAAAATATGTCACAGCTCAGGGAAAGCGGAGATCACATAAAAGTAAGTTTGCCTTGACTTCACCATTAGGTGTTGTCTTGAGTAAGCCACATATTCGGTGGGGACGCAAACTTATTTTTTTTCCTATTTACTGCACGCTGATCTATCAAGTCCATCCTCCATTTGCTTTAATCTGTGAGCTTCTGTCCCCCTGACCCACCAAACATTCACCAGGGTCCATCATCTGACCAATCAAAATGGAGCCTGGAACTGCCCATTTATTTTATTTTTATTTATTTAAAATATTTCTAGGCTACCTTTCATGGCAAGAACCCTCCCAACACAGCTTACAACAATAACATTCATATAATAAAAACTTATTATACAGTAATAAAATAGCAAACATTCATAAAAACAAGCAGCATAAAACAAAATGTGCAACACAGTTGCAGCTACAACCCAGAATAGTCTGATAAAACATAATCAGAAGAAGGCCTTCAGTAAGTCTTCAGGGATTCCTAAAAGCTTGCAATGATGGGGCCTGATGGCAACACATTCCAGAGGCATGGGGCCACTGTGGGAAAGGCCCTCGCTTGTGTACTTGCCCACCTAGTGGCCCTTAAAGGTCGGCAAATGAGAAGGTCCCCTCTTGCCGATCTTACAGTGTTACCAATACCAGGTTGGTATGGGTGAAGCCAGTCCTTCAAGTATGGGTGTATCATGTACCTTGGGGGGGCTCGCTGTTCTCCGCAGTTCGATTCTTCGTGGCGGCGGCGGCCCGATCTCACTCTTCTGAGCGGCGCAGAGCATTCTCCGCACCGCTCGAGCCGCCTCCTCCTCCACCGCCGGAGCCGCCAGAGCCGCGTCACATCCTGATGCTCCAGCGCGCTGGACCCCCGCGCTATGTTTTTGGCGGGGGGAACCAGGGTAACAGGGCTTAAACAGCCCTGTTGCCCTGCTTTCCCTGCCAAAAACATAGCGCAGGGGTCCAGCGCGTCGGAGCAGGGTCCCGTCGCATCACTTCTACCGCGCTGGAAGTGATGCGACAGGACCAGCGTGGGCGGCGTGGGTGGCTCGCCAAGCCGGCGAGGAGGAAGGTAGACCCGTGCTCGCCGTGGAGAGCCACGAGCGGGCACGTGGGAAAAAGTAACATCACTACTTTCAAGTAATTTCGTCCCAAACTGTTTAACGCTTTAAAGGTCAAAACCAGCACTTTAAATTGGGCTCAGAAGTGCACTGGTAACCAATGCAGCTTATGCGGTATAAGTGTTGGATGATCAGACTGGATCACCCCCACCAAGATTTGAGCAGCTTCATTCCGCACCAGCTGAAGTTTCCAGACCATTTACAAAGACAGCCCTATATACAGAGTATTACAGTAGTCCAGCCTGGATATCACTCGTGTGTGGATTAACTAAGGCAAGCCTAAACTGATACAATGCACTCCTGGACATTGCAAGTACCTGGGCTTCCCCAGTTAGCTCAGAGTCCAGGAAGACTCCCAGAATAGGGATGTATGAGAGCTCTCGCGTGGACACGAGTGAGGCCCGAACTGGGCCCGCTCGTGTCCGCGCAGGCTCTCCGCCACAAGTGCGGGCCTACCTGCTGGCTCTTGGTCTCCGTGTAGAGCCGCCTGCGTGGGCTGCGCGGGCCGCGCTGGTCCCATCGCATCACTTCCGGCGCGGCAGAAGTGACGCGACGAGACCCTGCTCCAGCGTGCTGGACCCCCGCGCTCTGTTTTTATTTATTTATTTATTTATTTATTTGATACATTTTTATACCGCCCAATAGCCGAAGCTCTCTGGGCGGTTTAAGCCCTGTTGCCCTGGTTCCCCCCACCAAAAACAGAGCGCGGGGGTCCAGCGCACTGGAACAGCAGGATAATGTGGCTCTGGCGGCAGCAGCGGCGGTGCTTCGGCAGTGGCGGTGTTGGGGCTTCGGCGGCAGGCAGGGCTTCGGCGGCGGTGGCGGCAACACGGAGAACACTCCGCGCCGCTAAGAAGATCGAGAGCGGGCCGGCGGCAGCGCGGAGGACCAAGCCGCGGAGAACTATGAGCCACGGTAAGGCTCGTAATACATACCTGCTATGTACTTGGTCTTTCAGGGGAAGTGCAACCACATCTAAGCCCAATTGGAACCTCCATCCAGAGTAGTTGGTTTCCCAGCCCACAGTACCTCCATCTTGTCTGGATTAAGTTTCAGCTTGTTCACTCTCACCACCTCAAAACAGCCTCCAGACACTGGTTCAAGAGTTTCACAGCCTCCCTGGGACGTGTAGATGGAAAGAAGAGGTAGAGCTGAGTATCATCTGCCTGCTGATGACACTTCAGCCCAAACCTCCTGATGACTTCCCCCAGTGGTTTCATGTAGATGTTAAGTATGGAGGAGGGATGGAGCCTTGCAGCACCCCGCAGACTAATGGCCATTGGGTGAAGCAAAAGTCCCCCAGCATCAACTTCTGGGACCGCTCCTCCAGGAAGGAGCAGAACCACTTTAACACCATGCCTCCTAAGCACAACCCAGAGAAACAATACAGAAGAATACCATGATCAATGCTATCAAAAGCTGCAGAGCAGTCCAGAAGAAACAACAGGATTGCACTCCCCCATTCTTTCCCCAGCAGAAGTCATCAGCCAGGGTAACCAAAGCTGTTTCTGTCCCATAACCAGGTCTGAAATCTGATTGGAAGGGATCTAAATAATCAGCATTATCCAGCCCTGCTTGGAGCTGTGAGGCCACCACACACTCCAGCTTGCCCAAGTTGGCAACTCTACACCACAAGTTGGCAACTCTACACCAGAGGTGGGCAGACTTCAGGCTTGTGGTATCTGCTTTGTTTTTGTTTGTTTGTTTTGTTTTTAACTAGAACCCCAAGTGATCTCACCAACTAGAGACAGGTATAAAAGATACAAACTTAGAATTAAAGAATCCTGAGCCCAGGAATTGGTTTTGAGTACAAGAACTGAACAGAGCTTACAGTCCTGCCACACACAAAAATCCACACCTGGTCACACCCCCCCCCCCACACACACCTTTCTTCATTTCAGCAGTATAACTTGGGGGGGGGAGGGGTCATTTTGTTGTTGCCATTTTTAAACAATTAGGAGTCAGAAATCCTTGCCTATCTACCTCAAATCACCCAGGGGTCTACCAATAGATCCTAATCTACGGTATGTTCTGCACACCCCTGCTTTACACCAAGCTCAGAGGTCTTGTGTCATAGGTACTACAGCTAATCTTATCCAACAAGCTGTGAGAATAGAAAGTTACACACTCTATAGTACCAGGTCCTTGATGAGCTGTGAAACACTGAAACTCCCTGGGGAAAAATCCTTCAGATAATTTTACTCTAGCCAGTATCTCCGATTCCTCCTCCCTATTCAGTTTTGGGTTCATATGAGTGTTACAATTTGAAATATTTCTTTTCGTAAATATCAAACATCAGTTGCACCTTCAGGAACGAAACCCCTAAAATCTCTGTGTGCCCCATTCATGTAGAACTGTCTTGTAGGCCAAAACATCTGGAGGGCCTGCCCACCCCTGTTGTAGAACTTAGAGCATGCATTACTTTGCACATAGTGAATAGTCTCATTGAGGTCAATGAGTTTTTAGTCACAGGGTGGGCACAGAGTCAAGCAAGTGCCTGAAAGTGTTGCTGTTGTTGTTTTGTTTTTGTTGCATGATGTTCTATGTAAATACTTCAGTCATTTCAACATTCATGTTAAAACGCTATGATGAGATTGCAGATGTGTGTAATGGACAGGCTTCTTTAGAGCCCCCTGTGCATGTGTGTCAGGGAATGCTATCACTTTGCAAAATACAGCTTTCCCAAAAACTTGCGTGATCTATAGCAATGAGCCAGGTGCACTACCCAACCCATTCTGTAAAGTGAGAAATAAATGTGGTTGTTTCTTTAAACTCTATCCGTCCTTTCATTTGGGGATATTGGTTGGGCATTCTAAAGTGTTTTGCAGATAAATCATAATCTTTCCACATAGCAAGATTGAAAGTGTGAAGTGGGTCCAATGGAAAAAAAAAAAAGAGAGAGAGAGAGGTGTTTTTCATCAGACTTCAAGCTAGGAAATAGCAATGTGAGGAGATAAAGTACTTGAGAGTCACCTTTATGATCTAAGGTGAACTCAGACATAAGCCTTTTTGCTAGAACTTGGAAAGCTCTGAAAAATCCTCCAGGCAAGTACCTTAGAGAATAAATCCCAATAGTTGAAACTCCCTTTTCTAAATGAACTGTTGGTGCCTATCCTAAATGAACCCCTGCCTTCCTTTCTTCCACTGCTTTCTTCTCTACAGACTCCCACTTCCTCTGAAAGACATTTGTAGCTTCTGAAGTAGCCGATAGCTGGAAGCCATTAATTTAACACGCAGACGTTGTAAGAAAACCAACATAGAAGGGAAGGATATATATATATATATATATATATATATATATATATATTCTTTAGAAGTCATACTTCTCTCTCTCAGGCTGAGGATGTGAACTGAGGTAACATTTAAAATTCTAGAACTGTATTCATTATGTGCAAAGCTCCAGCAGGCAGGAAACATTTGACTAGAGCAGGCCAGCCAGGACTCTTAGTGGCGGCATTCATCTGCCCTTCAAGGTGTTGTACTATGTTCATAATGGATCACCATCTCTGTGACATGATACAGCAAGTTCAAACAGGTATGTTCAAGCACTCAATAACTTCATGATCAAGTGGTGGTTTGAAGCCACCACAACAAACACTCACGGGTACAACCTCCATCTCATCTCATATAATCATATAAGTTGCCCTAGGACTGGGGAGCAGAAGGGAAGCACACTCTGCCATTCTGCCATCAGCCAAGATACCTAGGGCCACTGGGAGGCTGCACCCCCTGCTTCCCAGGAATGACGTCAAGCCACAGGGGAGATCAACTTGGCCCAGCCAGAGAAGGAGCAGCTGCAGGGGTCTCGCATCCCCCTCCAACTGACAGCTGCCCTGCTGGGACTGCAGAAGAATGCTCGCTCCAGCCCCATCCATTCTTCTAATATATATTTTTATTTTTATGTAAGACAAACATAATATCAAACATATAACAATAAAACCAAACAACAAATACATACATAACCCACAACAACACAAAACTAGCCCCATCCATTGACCTGTTTTTGTTGTTGTTAGTTTGAACAGAAAAAGTGCATGTTTCAAACAGGAAAAGTATGCATTTCTGTGTGTATTTTTCAGAAATGCGCACTTCCCCCTGACCTTGACTGAGCATGAACATGCATTAAAAGCAAACAAACCCCATGCATTTCAAAGTGTGTATTATTTAAAAATATTCATTTTTCTGTTGTGCTTGCAAGCTTTTGGAATGTGCAAACAATTTTAGGGGCGGGGGGAATGCACTCCCATTCACATTCGGGTTTGCCAGTTCGGATGATTTACGAAATGAAACAAAAGTCTCATATATGCCTAATCAGGGCCCCTTAAATTCAGGAGGCGCGGGACGGCATGTCATACTTACTGCATCAGGAGCCAATTGGAGGGTTTATTCTCATACCCTTTGAAGCTCATGGCAGCCACAGCTTCAGTCACTTCAAGCTGCCCTGATGGTTGGTTGCGCTTGTGCATATTCCACATAGTAAAGTCAACCTTGATATATAAAGCACCTTAAGCCAGTAGGCCCTGTGTATGGCAGATCAGAAAGTGCCTTACCGACCTCGGCAGCCCCATTCTCAGGGTGTGAGGAGTTGTGGCACTTTCTCTGCATTTGGAGGGTGCGGGCTGAAGAAATTCTTAATGCTTTTTGGTAATGTTTTAGCAGTCAGTGAGTTAGTAGTAGAGGCATTTATATATTTATCTTTATATTTTTAATCATTTTTTTCTTTTTTTAAAACAGGTTTTGCTGCTGTGGAAAAATAGGGGCTGCAATAATCCTCTGTTCTGGGGACATTCTTGTCCCATAATGCATCTGAGGAAGGCCTCTTCATCACAACAGAAAACCCTGTTTTAAAAATAAGTGAGGGGGAAAAGGGTTTAAAAAGGAGATGCCTCTGCTAAAAATTGCAAGTTTCCCCACCTCTGAAAGTGCCTCCAAAAACTCTAAAGATTTCTTCTGCCCACTGGGCTTTCTGCCTCCCATTTTTGCCACCCACCACCCTGACAAATGTGCTGAAATGAGAACATCTGCACAGCCCAATCTTGTGTAATAATTAAAAAATAAAATGGGAATGGGTCCTGCCAACAAATTTATAATCTAACACTAAAAACAAGCAACCTGGGGAATAAAAGGACACAAGGGTCAGTCTGGAAAAGCTAGGTGAGGATAGATGCTTCTTACAGAAGTTCTCAAATGGAACAACAGAAGAAGAGAGTTGGATGCCGGGCTGAAGGGCATTCCCAGTAGCAAATATTGTTATAAGGGGAGAAATGGGTAGAGGTAGGGAATAGAGAGATGACCCCATTTAACAAATACAATAATGTATTTCATAGTGCTAGAAATGTTGTTTTAAATGTGTTATCATCTATCCATAGGGAAAGAAGCAGCCGTGGCCGTTCTAGCTACATTAACTAGCCACCCCTGAGGTCCCAGCGCTCTGATCACAGGTGCCCCACAGAATACATTCTCTCTCTGGGGAAACTGGTAAGCTACGGTACTTTGTTCCTGGGAGATTTTGTGACCTTTAAAAAAACACAAAGAGACCTTCAATGCGCGCTCTATCAGGCCAAGCATTTGGCTGGTGGCATTTTTCCTCCCCGCCACCCCCCCCCATTCTAAAGTGAAACGTTTATTGCTGATCCTTCTTTTCTTACAAGTTCAAGATATTTTTTCCCTTCCCAAAGACAGGCTTTCTCTAGTCCACAAGTCTTCAAATGGCTCCTGCTTTTGTCTGTTTTAGCCGACTGCTTCCACATAAGCCCAGGATGCAAAGAAGGCTTGTTAACAGCAGGCTCTGTCACACTCTGCTGAAGCAATCAGATAAGTGCGGAGAATGGAAGAGACAGTGGATAGACCAGACAGGAACATAGCATATGAACAGCAGTAAATTCACAAGCTACGGCTTGTATGCTTAGAGGCGTTTGTGCATAAGCATTTGAATTTCAGACAAGCTTTTTGTTTCTACACTTTTTATTGTGTGGGGAATTGTTGCAAAGGGATGTGAGCCATGCAGCCAGCGAGGCCTCTTTGTGACAGGCAATTTCCAGCTTAATGAATGGGCTTATGGTGGATTCACATGACTAGTTCACATACACTAAATTGCAAAAGATAAGCTTTGCCTTTGCAAGCAGCCCTACCTCACTGAATGGTATTACTCGCACATGCTGAAAAAAAACAAGCAAACATTGCAATAGTGGGCATGTGATTAAAATTGTAGGGCAGATTGGCATGCTACATAAACATATCCCTTGGCTGTCTCCAGTGCCCAAAGCTGCCCACAAAAATGTATGCTCCCACTGTGCCCCCCCCAGATGTCGTGACGTGAGACTAGTGCTCCCATTATCCCCAGCCAGTGTGCTATAGATGATAGGAATTGTAGTCCAACACAGGGCTGACTCAAGCCATTCTTCTGCCTGAGGCGAAGGATAAAATGACGCCCCCCGCCATTCCAGGTGCAAAAGCTGACTGGACTGACAGTTGAATGGTCTTTCTTTGACACTGACAATGGGACGGCCCTAGTCCAGCAATATCTGGGGACACACGGCTGGAAAAGGCTGCCTTAGAAACACTGGGGATTCCATTAGTGTGCCAGCCTCTCTGATATATCATGGGTTTCCTGGTCTGATTCCATAGAAACCACTTGCAGTAACCTTTGTGTAATGGCTTATCCTGCACCTATCACATTACTCTTCTGCCTTACCTCTCCACACCTGAGCTAATGACTTCAAGTGGTTTCCAGGCAATAAAGTTAGCAGCCCTGAGAGGGACTTTATTTATCTATTTATTCATCTATCGATCTGATGCGTACCTTGCCTTTCTACCAAGAAAAAAGGCACTCAAGCAGGCACTCGACTGGCACTCACATTTGTCTCTGATATAGTGCATACTTCTCCCTGTCTTGCTTTTCATGATTTCTTCAGATACATGCATAGTAAAAGACAACGGAAAGAAATGGTGGTTCGACTACTCAGTGAGGATGGCAAAATGATAGCAGATGACAAAGAAAAGGCAGAAGTGTTCAATTCCTACTTTGGCTCAGTCTTCTCCTGAAAAAGGGTCTATGATCCACCCCACCCTCCGGCAAACCTGAAGTACAAGCTGAAGGGACAGGATTGCAGCTTCAGATTGATATGCAAATGGTCAAGGGACACCTAATTATTTTGAATAAGTTCAGATCTCCTGGGCCCAATGAACTGCATCCTAGAGTAATAAAGAAACTGACAGAAGAACTGTCAGAACCACTGTCTATTATCTTTGAGAAATCATGGAGGACAGGTGAAGTGCCAGATGACTGGACAAGGGCTAATGTTGTTCCTATCTTCAAAGATAGCAAAAAGGAGGAACCTGGGAACTACAGACCAGTCAGTCTGCCATCAATCCCTGGGAAAATTCTGGAGCAGATTATAAAGCAGTCAATCTGCAAGCACTTTGAAAACAATGCAGTGATTACTAGAAGTCAACACGGATTCGTCAAGAACAAATCCTGCCAGACTAATCAGATCTCATTTTTTTTGACTGCGTAACCTCCCTTGTAGACTGTGGGAATGCTGTGGACATAATATATCTTGACTTCAGCAAAACTTTCAACAAAGTGCCCCAAGATATCCTGATTAGCAAACTAGCTAAAAGTGGGCTAGATGGAACAACTATCAGGTGGATCCACAGTTGGCTACGGAATCGGACTCAAAAAGTGCTTATCAATGGCACCTTCTCAAACTGGGGAGAAGTAACGAGTGGTGTACCACAGTGCTCAGTCTGGGACCAGTGCTCTTCAACATTTTTATTAATGACTTGGATGAGGAGGTGCAGGGAATGCTTATCAAATCTGCAGATGACACACAATCGGGTGGAATAGCTAAGACCCTTGAAGACAGAAACAAAATTCAAAGTGATCTTGATAGGCTGATTGCTCGATAGAGCAATACGACAATGGAACCAATTATCTAGGGAGGTTGTGGGCATTCCCAGATTAGAGGCATTCAAGATGCAGCTGGACGGCCATCTGTCAGGAATGCTTTAACTTGGATTCCTGCATTGAGCAGGGGGTTGGACTTGATGGCCTTATAAGCCCATTCTAACTCTACTTTTCTATGATTCTAGTCATGATGGCTATATATTTCCTCCAGTATCAGAGGCAGGTTGCCTCTTTATATCAGTTGCCAGGGAACATGAGCAGGAGGGTGCTACTGCAGACATGTCCTGCTTGTGGGCTTCCCAAAGGCATCTGGTTGGTCTCTGTGGGAACAGAATGATGGACTAGATAGGGCTTTGGCCTGCCCCAGCACATCTCCTTATATGCTTATGTTAGACCTAATAATGTACATGCCAGCCACCTACATTCCTGGAAGAGTGGGAGACCAGTTAGGTTGGTCTGTGTCTGTCCTTGAAGATTGAAACAACCAACAGGATTACAAAAGATTGACTAATGTTATGTCACTCTCCTTGTTGAAGAGATCTCAGCCACTGACACATTATCCCACACAGGCATCAAATAAACATAATTGTTTGAGTCCTCCTGATGCCGGTGAAATGATGTTTGACTTGTGCAAAATCTCAACCAACTGGCTGCATGATGGATTCTTTCAGGGGAGGCTGGTGACTCCTATTTCGATGGGGCTCCTAATCCATTGCAGGTTTCATTTGGAGCTTTATAGGAACTATCCATCCCCAAAATAGGTTCACCAACATGGAGCACCATGGATAGCTTCTATAAAGCTCCAAATAAAAGCTGCAATGGATTAGGAGCCCCACTGAAATAGGAGTCACCAGCCTCCACTGGATTCTTTAAATATTTCACCATGGTAGGGAAAAGTGGCAGATTTGGGTGACCAACTGCAAGTTGGATCTATGTTCATTCTTGCTGAAAGGCAGCTGGAAATTCATACATGGGGACATCTGTGACCAATCTGAATGGCAAAGTACCTAGCTACCTTTCATCTGCAGTTGAACAAAATGCTCTAAATATTGATTCCTTGGCCAGCTATTGCCCCAAATCTAAATTTCATTTTTTCCAGTAAGGTTTAATATAGCACGGTGAAGCCAGGAACAAGTCACAGGGAATGTTCAGTACAAGCCCTTCAGATAACTTTTTCTTCTTCTTCCAAAGCAGCATTTCAATCATGCAGATGAGAACATTAAACCTAAATATAATACATTCCTATTTCTTATGACCTGCCTAAATTCTGGCTCCTACCAAGCCTTGTGGCTGTTGTTCCTTTCAATCTGAAGACTTCATTTTTACAAAGTTTAGCCAGATGATATACAACCATAAGAATTACCGGTAATATGAACACAGGAAAGAAAGAAAGACATTAATGCTGCTCAAGATCTACAAGGCTTCCCAGTTCTGTCCTCACAGTCAGCTGTTGGCTTCATCAACTATTCACTGTCTCACCTCTTCCCCCCAATAAATGCTCTGGTGTCCCTGGAAAAAAAAAATTAAATCCAGGAGTCCAAGTTCCAAATGGATCCATTGGAGATCCCATGCCCGGAATTTCTCTCTGCTTCATACTCTGCAGTCCTAATCAGACTGGCACATAATTAAGTCCCATTATTTTCACGTTGGTCAACATACTAGTTAACAACAGCCTGGCACAAACTCTACAGCTCCATTCAGGTGTTCTAAATCCACCATGTGATGAGGAACAGCTGGGATGAGAGTGCTAGCTCTGCCCACTCCATTGCAATACCCACAGCCCTCCATGAGTTGGTGACTGACAGCCAGCAGGGAGCCTGCTCTATTTATGTAAGCTCCCCAGATGATTTAGGACGCTGGTTTTTTTGAGAGTTCTAAATTGGACAGGGCACCTACATGAGTCCAGCAGACACCCAACTGCAGACTGTCTCCATCCAACCCAGGGAGAGTCACAAGAATGGCAATAGGCAGAGCTAGCACACTTGGCTCCACTCTCCATCATGTGATTCTCCCTCATGTGATCTGCGTCCCTGACGTAGGGATGGACAAATCTGTCAATTTTGCTTTCTCCCACATTCGAGTTTGTAACATCTCAAGTTCTTTCCATCCCATATATGAAGAAATGTGCAACGTAGTTGTCAAACAGGAGGAGCCTGTCGGAAAAAAGAGGTGGCAACCATAATTCAGACCAAATATTTATTTATTTATTTATTTATTTCATTTATACCCCGCTCTTCAGCCAGAAAAGGCAGGTCATTTATACCCCGCTCTTCAGTCAGAAAAGGCAGGTCTCAGAGCGGCTTACACAAATTAATAATAAGACAGTCCCTGCCCTCAGGCTCACAATCTAAAAGACACGAACACAAAACATGTGTAGGATTGCTCTGTGAAATGACTGCAGTAGCCAGACAAGAAGTCTTAGCGTCACATCCTAACCTACCTCACAGGGTTGTTGTGAGGATAAAATGGAGAGGAGGAGGATTGTATAAGCTGCCTTGGGTTCCTTGCAGGAAAAAAAGGCAGGATATAAATAGAAGTTTAAAAAATCCTTCTACAAAGAGAAATGATATACAAAGAAAATATCTAAAATGCTACAGTTTAGAAGCCTGCAGAGATCCAAAATCTTACAGGAGCTGACAGCACTGCAAACCTTCATATGCATCATTTGTTCCATATGACATTGTTAAGCAAAATAAAGTTATTTCAGCACAGCACTGGGTATCTTCGTGCTGAACATGCTCTCGAAACAGTTTGGAAAAAAGTGAAATACTACAGAACATGTGTGATGATCACCATTTAAATAGGTAGACGACAGATAGTCACCTCTACTTAGCAAGCACAATCTCCACATGGATAGCATGCAGATCTCTCTTTTCGTATTGGGTCCCACAGATGTTAAAAGGTACAAATCAGGAAAGAAAAGGGGGGAAATCCTGCTGTTGTGGGTGTGTGCACAGTACTTCTTTAGATCATGCCCTCTCATCATCCCTTTACAATTTGCAGTCAGTATGAGAGATGGATGAGCTTTCCAAAGCTCTGCTCAGATTGACTCAGTCAGAAGTTAACTCTGATTTGCCTGCAACCAAATTTGGAATATCTGAATATTTTTTCTCAGCCAGTCCAAGGACTTAAAAGAATGCTTGTCCATGCTGGCCCTTATATCCAAAAGCCTCTCCATTGACACCCCCCCCCCCGGTGGAAATCAAGTTCATAATATCATTTACCCACCAAGGATTCTGGGACTATTGTGTCCAGTTCTGTGTATCACATTTTAATAAGGACATTACCAAATTAAACTGTGTCCAGACTCGGGCAGCTAGGATGATGACGGAGGAGTCTGGGGACCACGTCCTATGAAGGACAGTTGAAAGAGTTGTGTATGTTTAGTCTGGAGAAGAGAGAAGAGAAGCGAGATTAACTGGAGACATGATAGCAATCAAATATCTGAAGGGCTGTCACACAGAAGCTGGAGCAGACTTTTGTCCTTTATTGCTCCAGATGGCAGGACTAGAACCAATGGGTGGAAATAGCAGGGAAGCAGATAACATTAGGAGAAAATTCCTAATGGCTAAAGCTGTTTGACAGTGGAACACATTGCCTTGGGAGGTAGTGGGCTCTCCTTGGCTGGAGATATTCAGAGAGGCTAGACTGCCATCTGGCAGGGCTGCTGAAGTTAATCCTGCATTGCCAATTCTGCACTGAGCAGGTTGTTGGACTAGATGACCTCCAAGCAGGGCCGGTGCTACCGCTAGGCCAACTAGGCGGTTGCCTAGGGCGCGTAGCGGAAGAGGGCGCAGAACGCTGCGCTCCTCTTCGCTGCCGGCGCGCTCCTGCCCTGCCCGCCCGCCCTCCTCTCCGAGAAAGCCAGGTAAGTGCGCCCGGAGTAGTGGTGGGGCCGAGCCTGGGCGCCTCCCCCCTACCTTGCCTCGCCTCCGCGCCGCCTCCCACCTCGCCTCGCTTTGCCTCTGCGCCGCCTCCCCCCCGCGCCGCCTCCCCCCACCTCGCCTCGCTTCGCCTCGCCTCTGCGCCACCGCCCCACCCGCGCCGCCTCCCCCCCACCTCGCCTCGCTTCGCTTCGCTTCAACTCTCCTCCGCGCCGCCTCCCCCCCCGACACCTACCTTCTCCGTGCTGTTTCCGGAGCCCCGCCCGCGCTCTGTTTTGGCGGGAAGTACCAGGGCAACAGGGCTTAAACAGCCCTGTTGCTCTGGTTTCCCCCGGCCAAAAACAGAGCGCGGGGGTCCCTTTTCGGAGGAGGCGTCGGACTGGGAAGGTAGGTGGGGGGGCGGCAGCGGCAGCGTGCGGGGGGGGCGGGAGGTTGCAGAGCAGGGCTGCTTTCTGGAGCCCCCCCCACGGCACGAGGGGGGCGCTAAATATAATTTAGCCTAGGGCGCCAAACTGCCCTGCACCGGTCCTGCCTCCAAGGTCTCTTCTTCTAATGGTGGTCATAATCCCAGAACCCATGATGTGATTAAATGCTCTTCTGGGGCCCTAGGAGTGCCCGCTGTCTCTGATACTGCCCTACCCTCTGTCTACACAAAAGGCAAGTTCTTGGTTTGTGTTCAGGGAAACCTGAAGGCGGCAGCGACTGCTCACAACATCCCTACGTGTAGTCCCGTTTTTGTGGCGGGCTCGTTTGTCCTTTAAAACCAGCGCAGGAACACCTCCCATGTAACAGTTCCCACATGTAGTGGAGGCAGTGCTGATCAGCTGCACTTGACACATGCCTCAAATCAGCACTGATGTATGGTAATATTCCTGTGATATTTAAACCTTGTCTGAACATCACATTATTAATGCAATTTAATTTAACATACATTTCTGGAAGACAATGTCATGATTTAATGCTATCCACCATCCAGTCTGGTCTAATGAGTCACAATTAAAAAAAGAAGAAAAAAGATTATTCCAGAGACCTTGGACGATAAGAAAATAATAAACTCTATGTGCAGGATACTGGTTGAAGAAGGTCAATAGTAAGAATGTACAGCTTAGGTATTAGGTTACCAAAACCAAAAGGTCACTGAACAGTTGCAATTAGGTTGACCTTTAATAATGACAGTCAACTTCAGTTAGATAGTCAGAAATGTAAGGCCAAATACTTCATATAAATCAGAATCAGTTATAAGGTGCTTGTTGCAGAGGCTGAAGCTTTAAGGAATTACATTCAGATAAACTTTATTTCTATCTTTAAAGATAAGCAGAATGATCAAGCACAAGGACATATATCAGCCAATACATCAAAGCATAAAGCAGAACAAGTGGCTCTATCCCATTGTCTACTGTCAAGATCTGCCCTACTTTTTCAGGTCTCATTTAAGGTAAAGTTGGCCTCTCATCATGCTAATGTAATAGAGAACATGCAAACATATTTTGTTTGAAGAAAAAAAAAATCAGTTCTCCTATTTATCTGCACTATAAAGCAGCCTTCAACAACCTGGTGTCCTCCAGATGTTTTGGACTTCAACTCCCATCAGCCCCAGCTAGCAAGGCCAAGGGTCTGGAATGCTGGGAATTGTAGTCCAAAATATCCAGAAGGTACCTGGTCGGGAAAGGCTGCAATAAAGAAACCTAAATAGCAGTGTGGAGGTACAGCACATTGGCAATCAAGGCAGGGATTAAGGGTTCACATCTACAGTAGAAGGGCCATAGATTTTTAAAATGTGTAATCTCCGGATTCAAAACAGAAGGGCTGGCAAGCACGTATAAAACAAACAAACTGAAAGTAGGCTCCATTTAGCAAAACACTTGGAATGAATAAAAAGTCTGAATGAAATCAACAGCTGCAATCCTCAAACTATTTACATGACAATTGCCCTGCTGGATCAGACCAAAACTTATCATGTCCAGCATTCCATTAAATATATATATATATATATATATGTGTGTGTGTGTGTGTGTGTGTGTGTGTGTGTGTGTGTTTATTCTCTAGTTTCGGCGTGGAAAATTTACATACAGCCCTCAGTCTTGTTTGATGCAGCCCTTGGCCTGATTTCAAACTCCACCCCCTTTTAAACTCTCCCCCCTTTTAAACTCTCCATCTCTAGCAGTGTTCTCCAGGCAGGACTGGTGCAAGGCAGTTTGGTGCCCTAGGCAAGATCAGATATTTAGCGCCCCCCCTTCCCACTTGAGAGTGCTGTATTTTTTTTCAAGGCGTTTCTGGTGCCCCCTTTAGCCTTGCGCCCTAGGCAGCTGCCTAGTTGGCCTAATGGTAGCACCAGCCCTGTCTCCAGGCTCTAACAGTGACCAACCTGGTGGCTGTAGAGCCACTTTGACTCTAGGTTTCTAGATTAATACCCCGCCTTTTTATAAAATATTCAAGGAGGCTTACAATAGAGATTAATAAATACACAGAGAATGTTTCTAATAGTGGTGACCCAGATGGCTCTAGGATGCTCATAAGCAGGGCATGGTGATCAACCCCAGTTTGGCCCAGTTATATTATGATTAACACTTTTTGGTTAAACTGGTTTCATTCCAAGTCTAAGATAACTCTCTATTATAAACCAACGTACCCTTCTCCTAGCTCTCCTGGCTAGGTACTAGCTTGCTTTCCCAGCCATTCTCAGTGCCTTGTGTTCAGACATACAGTGCCTCTGAAGAAGGCAGTTCTGTCTAATAGTCCTGGCTAAGGCCAACACATATGGATAGAACTCTTCTCTGTGCTCTTCTCTGGCAGGAGCTGCCACGGCTTGAACTGGAAACCTGTTGGTCCATGTGAAGGTCTCCCATGTAGTGAGCCACTGAACTGCACATTGCAGCAGTTGCCTAAGCAATTTAGTATCCTCAAGCCATGGACTGACCCCGCTCACCCAGGCTGGCCACTAGACCTTCTAAGACAGAAGGATGATAAGAGGGTTTCCTGTTCCAGTTAAGTCTTACTTAAGAAATACGGTCTTCCTGAGCATTGGCATGTTGCTATATCCTTTGGCTGTCCTTCAGTCCTGGCATGCTTCTCAGTCCTGCCTTGAAGGTTTGTCCTTCAGTTCTAACTTGCCCTTCTGTCCTGACTACTGGCTTCACGCCATGGCTCCTGGTGTGTGGCTTAACTCACATGCTGCCCATGGCCCGGCTCTGTAGTGCAAGACTTCCACTCCAGAAATAAGTCCTTCATTGTGTGAAGTACTTCCTTTTACTTGTCATTGGGTGACCTCAAGTTCTTGTATTATGAGACAGATAGTAAGAAAACCATTTTCTTTTCTTCCACTACAATCAAAAGTCATCAACATGTGAGCAGGGACAGCAGCCTGCAAATTTCAACATTATTTTACTTGCTGGAAAGGCCCCTGTTTGTGTGCTTGCCAACATATAACTACTATGAGATACGTATTTACTATATATCCAGATTGGCTATAGAAGATTACACAAAATATTCAGTATTCAACATTGTGCTTTGTGATGCAAAGCTAATTAATTGAAAATGCTCCTGGGGTGGGGGGAGAGAGAAAAGGATTGCCTGGAGCTCTTTAGAAACTAACAAATCATCACTAAATTAAACCCACCACTTCTCTAAAATACTCCCTTATAAGGAATGTGAGTAATAGCAGCAAGCTATTGTGCCAGGGACAATCTTAAGTAAAAGAAAAATGCAGAAAGATATGCAAATGTCCTTAATGTAGACAAGGTACCATTACAAACCAGAGTTAAATGCATACTAGCATAAGAGAAAAGCAGCAGCTTATAACCAGAAAACACCTAGACCAGCCTGGCAGGTGAGATCATTGAGAGGGGCCCTTCTCTGGGCACTCCCACCTTTGGACGTGAGGTTATCAGGAAGAAGGCCTTCTCAGTGACTGGGAGGTCACTTGTGAGTATGGGCACTGGTGCTGAGAAGGCCCTGTATTAGCAGATCTCATTTGGCTGAACACTGGAATAAAGCATTCCCAAACCATCCGAGATACAGATGGTGTTAATCCACTAGTATTACACATTGATAGTTGTTGGAGCCTAAACTTTGAGCAGAGTTATCAGCACTACAAATAGGAGTGGTATACTAAGCACTGACTATGCCCTGTAGGGACTGAATCATTCACACTAGAAATATCCTTGATTAAAGGAGACTAACATTCAGCACAAGATATATTTCAGAAGTTGGGCTGGTTTGAACGTAACACTAGACTATTGTTTATTGGTACAAGAGTGAGCCTAGATAACACTCTAGCATGATCTCCCCTCATCCTCCAACATGGCTATGAGGAAGAGTTTGGAAGCTGTTGCTTCCATTTTCAATTAATCACAGCTTGCCATATCATCCAAACCCAGACAAACTGGTTAATTTTAACTATGGTATGTTGAAACAATCCAACTTCAAACCATGGCTTATGAAGCTGGTTTGTGTCAACAAACCATATTTAAAACTAACTGCAGTTTAGGGGTGTGATGCAACACTGAGCTGCAGTTAAAATAAAATAGAGGGGGAGGGGGGAGGCACCAGAGGAGGAGGAGTATGCAAGCCGGAGGCATACTGCATCTCATTCTCATAACACTGAATGACAGTTTAGTGTTGCATCCAAATGGACCCATTGCCTCTTTCCTGTTCAAGTCTCTTTCATCAAGACATACCAAGAGCTCTTCAGTAAGACCTACTTCACGATCTTGACTGTCGGGTTATACTTCACTATGTATTATTCATATGCTTCCACTTTCCTTTCTGGTTCCTTCCTGTACTTTAAGCATCAAGGATGCTCTGCCAACTTCCCGGAAAACAAATGAAACTCAACTTTGCCATTTCTTTCTACATGCATGTATGCAAGATGAGGCTGCACATCTGGTCCTGACCAATTTCCCTGTAGGCATCTGTTTTACAAAGGAAAGCTCAAAATACTATTTCACAGGCCAGGGTGCAGGTTTTTTCCAGGTGTTTATCACATTGCCTTAGGCTGTGAAATCCATACAAAACAAAGCCACCTTTCTAACGGATAGGACAAAGGAAGAAGACCCATATTATTCTGTTAATCAACTCACCTTACTATTCCTATCCTTGTGTACTGTTCTTTTTTGTTATTGTTGTTCTGGCTACACAGGAACAACTTGTTGGGAGCTCAGAAGGTCTGAACTGAAGCCACACTTGGGAAAATACAGATACAAATAAATAACAATAATAGCCACTCACACTAGGCAATTCAAGCTTCAAATTTTATAAGAGATCAAAGAGATCACAGGGAAATTATATATTTTTTTATTATATGTGGGGGTGTACCTTTGCATCCACTTGCTTCAGAAGTGGATTCTAGGACTAAAATAACTTTTATTAGAAATCAGGCAGGCGAACTGGGGATCCTTATCTTAAGAAGCCCTCTTGTGTGATTACCGGTAATCTTTAAAGCAACAGCTCCTTCCAAAGCCCAGTTTTATTCTACTATCCCAGCTCAGTATTCACACAGTGGCCAAAAGCTTAAAATATGAGCTTTTCCTTCACCGATTCATAATCTCTAAGTGGTACCACACATATATGTAATTTCTATTCTAGTCTGTCCTGAAGGGTGCAAGATAGGTAACATTTGGTAGACAGAAATTTAAAATGAAAAAGAATGAAATAAAAGCACGATTTTTATTTAAAAAATAGACTTGCTAATAGATTAACCCCACATCAGTGAAAACCAGCACCAAAGAAATAATCTAGGAGCATGTGGTCACGGTTTCATGTCCTCCCTGGCCACCAGTAGCAACAACAACAACAAATTTATTTTATTATTACCTTTATCTCCTGCCTTTTTCCTGCAAGGAACCCAAGGCAGCTTACATGATCCTCCTCCTGCTCCCCATTTTATCCTCACAACAACCCTGTGAGGTGGGTTAGGCTGAGAAGCAGTGACTGGCCCAAAGTCACCCAGTGAGCTTCATGGCTGAGTAGGGAATAGAACCTGGATCTTCCGAGTCCCATCAACACTCTAACCACTATACCACACTGGCTAATAATAATAACTAGACTATATTGCTTGATTAGAAGTGAAGAGAAATAATCTTAAGAAAAGAAAATGTTATCTGTTGCTCCTGAATTTTAACCAAGTCTTTAGGATTGTTGCAGGAACATATCCACTTTAATTGGGGGGGGGGGGGGAGTCAGAAGAAGAAAAGAACAGCTTTGCTGGATCAGACCAAAGCCCCATCTAGCACAACATCTGGCTTCCTACATTGGCCAGCCAGATATCTGTAGGAATCCCACAAGGAAGACATGAGCGAGCCCTATAGCATGCTCCTGCTCATGTCCCCCAGCAACTGGCATACTGTCCTGAGTCTGGAGGTAATGTATAGCTGTCGTGACTAGTAGCCACTGAAAGGGGATAACCTCTACAAGTTGTTGACAGTCACTGTCACTGCATCTTATGGTAGCCAATTTCATAGTTTAACTATGCACTGTGTGAAGAAGTACTTCCTTTTATCTGTCCTGAATCTCCCACCACTAAGCTTCATTAGATAACCCCCAGGCACTAGTATTATGAAAACTTGGAGGCAATATTTATTATTGGAAAATGATTAAATGTTTCATCATTTGTAAGGTTTGTAAGGTTAAATAACCGGCTCCTCCTCGAGCTTTCATACAGACTAGCTTAATACATTAACCAAACATAATTATAAGGTTGTGTACAGGCAGTGCTAACACAGCAGAACAAATATGGATTAGCTATTTGAAACATTAGTAAAACTCATTAAAACAGAAAGCTGGTGTTGTCCAGGATGCAGAATATTGCATATAGATCTGGGAGAAGATGAGCTATATCAAACTGTCGGTTTGATACTGCTTTGTGTCCAGCAAAGAATTGCAGGAATTGTAGGTGCTGAGAATTCTCTGTTAAGGATCCCCATCTCCTGGAAGTTACCATTAAATCAGTTCAAATATGCTGTATGGGCGCGCCATAGAACTCATGCCTCCTCTGCCAAGGGCTCCAAGCAGATCTGCACATTCCGTTTTTGTCAGAGCTGCTGCTGCCGAATATCATACTGGCCTGGTCAGAGTTTCCTTTGGCTCTTTCCAAGTTCTCTCTCTGGAGCACAGAGAGAGGGTGCTGCTGGTGTAGTTACTTCCCATGTGATTCAGTGGGAAGAGCATTTACGATTCTCACTGCATATTGTGGCTCAACCATTCAACGACGATTTCTGGTAGTAGCCATGTTGAAAATAGTGTTTGAATTAGCCCTCACTGCATGGTCTCAAGGTAAATCACTCTCGCCCACATCACAACCTCCATACTGCATCTGTAAAATGGGAATGACAGTGATCTGCTTCACAGGGTTCCCGTGAGGGTGAATCGCCATTGAAATAAATGGAATGTAAAAAGTGCTTAAATCTGGGTAGATTGTACTTATTAGTTACATGAACCTGTGAAATATTATTTGAAAAATCATTGCTACAGTTTACTCTGTCCTTTAGTGAAAGGTAATGCAAGAGCCAAACTGGATGTGTTAGTAATAAATATGAAATTATTTACCTTGCTCTCTTCAGCAAAGGTGATTGAAATGAAAGAATTAGGAATTCCAATTATAGAAAACAAATATGGTTTACTATTCTATTTTAATCATCTTCTATTAAATGTTCACATGTTGAGGTCTCTCAGTAGGAATTAGATGTTTAGTTTGGATCGGGTAGTGGGCATCATTGCCAAACCATTAGCAGGCCTTCTGCTTGTCCTCTTCCATTTCTAAATTCTGCTGCAACTGTTCAGTCCATTGTTTCAGTTCAGACCTACTAGTGTAAGCCAGATAAAAGAAGAGAGAATATTTAATCAAGAAGGCAAACAGCATCGTTTGCTCAGTCACGCCCTCCAAGATTAATTACAGGAAACAAATGTCCTTGAGAATGGAGATTAATCTAAACAATGAATGGCTTGCATCACAGGAGGCTCAATTCTTTGCAAGTTTTAAAAGAAAAGGAGCATCAGACTGTTGAGAAGGATGAAGTCTAAGTAACACATTACTATATCTTTATGGAAGTGTCTAAGAGTTGTTGTATCGCTCTAAAATCCCACCCCTGTCACAAATACCTAGCATTCATTTCTACTAAGGCTCAGTTCACATGTAACAACAAAACCATAATCTGGCTATCTGGGCTATACCTTGGACTTGTATGCTCCTTCCTCCTCTCATAGACTCCCTTCCCTGGGCCAATCACTGTTTGCTACGATGTCCAAACTGGGCAAACTGTCATTTACATGAACCATAGCTTGTCTCTAAACCAGAGTTGGAAGCCATGGTTTAAAGTTCAAAAGTCCATGTGATGTTGTGGTTAGAGCAGCAGTGGCCTGCCAGTTCAGCTGTCAGACCATTGTCCCAACAACTCTGCTTCAACCTCTATAGGGTGGACATATGTTAACCTTTTCAGAGGATGGTCCTCTATTTGAAGGTCTGCCAGAGCAGCGGTCCCTAACCTTTTTGGGACCAGGGACCAGGTCCTGTGGAAGAAAATTTTCCACGGACCGTGTGTGTGTGTGTGTGTCACCCACCGCTCAACTGCTGTGCGGCCGACCAGGAAGTGATGTGACGGGAGACCTGTCGCGTCACTTCCGGCTTTACTAAAATGGTAATTGGAGACTGGGGAGGCAAGGAGAGGGATGAGTGGTGGCGTGTGTGTGTGTGTGCTCGTCGGAGCTTGCGAGCACCCTGAGAGCCAGGACGGGGTGCTTGCGGCGCGTCCTGGCGGGCGGCTTGCGGCGCGTCCCAGCGGGTGGCTTGCAGCGCATCCCGGCGGGCAGCGCGCACCATGCCCAGCTGCTGTGCCACACACCAAGCACCCCATCCTGGCTCTTGGGGTGCTCGCGAGCTCTGGCGAGCACCCCCCACCGCTCATCCCTCTGCTCACCTCCCTGACAAGCATCTTTGTTAAACTGGGTGGCACGGCGGCCGGGCGGTGCGGCGGCTGGGCGCCGCGCGGCCCAGTACTTAGGAGACCACGGACCGGTACCGGTCCGTGGACCGGGGGTTGGGGACCCCTGTGCCAGAGGACCAACTTTCCTCTATTTTGAAGGCATCTTCTGTTTGAAGGACTGTCCAACTCAATTTCAGTTTAAAGATAAAGTGTTGGAATTTAGATGTCTGTTAAAGTCCTGTGAGCTTTACCTGTGTGCCTGCTTCTGTCTAATTGGCTTTTAGCTTCCAGTACACAAAGAGTAAATTCCACCCACAGTGTGACTTGTAGCTCTCCTGCTCCCTTGCAGCAATCAGGACAGACGCCTTGCTAGTCTAATTGTTTTATTATATTTCATAAAACAATTACAAACTACAAATATATACAGAGATAGTTCTGAGAGCATAACATAGACATCTGAAATTAGAAGAAGAGAGACGAAGAATCAGAAAGTACAGCAAACATACACACCCAGCTGTCCCAGAGAGCCAATGGGAATCAGGACAGGCATATGACAGTATAGCAACTGTCATATTATGTGACACCCACTTTCTCCTACTAGATGTCCAAGGACATCTAGATATGGAAACAAGCAACACCTGTTCCAAAGACCTTCAGCATTGCAATGCTGAAGTGCCAACTGATAATGTTATACTGAAAGAAAAACTTTTAAGCAAGCACAAGCTTGAAAATCCAACATAAAGAACTATCAGAAGGAAGAGCTTAAAAGGGCCTTGAACTTGGCCCATCAAAAGCACCAGGACTAAGCAAGGCACACAGGTCACCTGGTCACAGTCTTCCACACTATGTGAGATGTACTGTATTTCTATTTAAATTATAATAATTATTTCTAAATTTGCATCCATACTTATACATTATCATATGCAAATTTTATGCAATCTTTTTTTTTTATTGATGCACATCCTCTTCTTTAGAAATTTACAAGTGGCCATCTTCGTGTCTTTCCTTGGCTACTTGTGTGTACTGTGGCGAAGAAACACACCCAAACCAGCTACAAATACGCTCCTTGAAGTAAAAAAAATGCAACTGGTGTCCCAACAAAGTTCCCCAACATGTTTGTGTCCTCTTTGTGCATTTCTGGAGCACTTGGCCGTGTTCATGCCCTCTTTGGGCATGGCTGTCCTTTTTCAGAACTGCTTGTGCTTTCTAAGACCCAAGTGTGCAGTTCTGGAGCTCTGCCACCACCATCCCTGCTGCCAAAGTGAACTGTGTCAGCTCTGCCCCACTTAGCCACGGTGAAAGTTTTTATGGTGAGTTTTTGTGACTGTGTGGTGGTGGTGGTGGTGGTGGTGGTGGTGGTGGGAATGCTGTAGCAAGGTGACTGTGTGTTTTTGTGCCCTTGCTTTTTAGCTGGCTGTGTTTTTGTGGAGGGGGAGCAGGAAATGTGCAGAATGAAGGGAGAGCAGCGTGGATGGAGAAAGAGAAAGAGGATGTGAGGTGCTGATGAGTGTGGATGGGAGAGGGAGGGTATGGGTGTGTGTGAACTGGGGGCTGGGTGGGAAGCAGCTTTGGCTGCACCCACTTCTGGTTTTAGCCCCACCCACAGTGTCATGGAGCTCCTCCAGTGGGTTACCCACGGGGATGATGTCATCCTTGGGGTAAAAAATGTTCCCCTCCACTGGCCACTGAGCCAGTGTGGCATAGTGGTGAGAGTGTTGGTCTGGGACTTGGGAGACCCGGGTTCTAGTCCCTGCTTGGCCATGAAGCTCACTGGGTGACCTTGGGCCAGTCACTCACTCTCAGCCTAATCTATGTTGTCCCAAGGATAAAATGAGGAGCTGGGAAGAAACTATATAGTCTGCCTTGAGCTTCTTCGAGAAAAGGCAGTTTAGAAACACATAATAAACAAACAAATCATAATAAACAAACAAATCATAATTAATCTTGGAGGGAGGAGGGCAGAGCAAATGATAATGTTTGATCCTATGCATGTGGACTCAAAAACAAGCCTCACTGTATTCTGAGCATCTTACACACAGGTAAGTGCATATAGGATTGCAGCCCTGTCCCGTGTATGTTTAATCAGATTTAAGTTTTACTGTGTTCAGTGAGGCTTATTCTCAGGTTAGAACAGAATTTCAGCTTTAGACTGATCTGCCCTCCAGATGTTTTGGACTCCAACTCCCAGTATCCCTGACCATTGGCCATGCTGCCTGGGCTGATGGGATCTGAAGTCCAAAACATCTGGAGGGCACCAGGTTGGGAAAGGCTGGATTAGACACTGGATGTATTGCCCTGTGATTGTTACCTAATTAAGTTTATCTAGGGTGCAACCCTATGCCTGTTTAGACAACAACAACAACAATAATCCTGCAACTCCCAGCATTCCCCAGCCATTCCTCAGTGCTGGGTGTTGTAGGACGTTTTTTCAGTCTAAGCCCCTAATTATTCAATTTGAAGCACACTGTTTTATTAGTACATTATTAGGAGAACTTTCTTTCTGCCCCAAGATGGAATGCCTTTAGTCTGCTATTAGCTCAAATGGAAACAAGGCTGGGCTGATAAATGATGTATCTATGCACCATATTTTCAGAAGGTTTGCTTTCAACACAACACATGAGCAGCTATATCAGCAACTGCCAAGGAAAAGGAAGCTTTGTTCCTGGGCCTACAGATGTCACCGGCCAAAAATGTGTTTCTTCAAGATGCTGATAACAACATATATTGTCACTTTCTTCATGAACACATGGCCCCATCTCACTGTGGTGGTAATAACTGTCTAGCTGGACCATACTGTTATAGGCTCCAAGTGGGGGCTCACATTACTGGACAGACACAGTTTCCTCCATACATGTAAAGGCATGCAGGGGTGCAGACCCGCAGGCCTGGGGGCCAAATAGGGATGCCTGGGTTCTGCAGGTGGCCACGCCTTCTTCCCCTGCCCCAACCACTGATCATCTTTTTTTTTCTTTTTTTAAAAATTCGCCCCCCACGCCTTTCTTCCTTTCTGCCTCCTGCGCAAAAGCCCCCATTCTCCCCCCACTCACATCCTCCTCCTTTTCATCATCTCTCCCTTCCCCTGCCTTAAAATACTCTTCTCTCACCCCTACTCCACCATTTCCTTATCTCCCCACTTCTCTTTTCACCTATATGACCCTTTATAGCACCATGGGCACACACACACACACACACACACAAAATATATATTATAGTATTAATGTTATTAATTTCACAATTTGAATTATAGGGAGGGTGGCTTAATGAAATCTGCAAGCCCCACCCCCGAGTCTTCCCCTCCCCCACTTTAGTCAAATCATGCCCCTCCTGTAGCTTTCTAAAAGCAGTAGTTGGGGGGCAACACAAAGGCTGAAGGGGGCCTTGTAATTTAAGCATGGCTCCATTTCTCCCATATTTTTTTCCTTTTTCACCTCCCACACTTTTGTGTCTCCCTCCCCCTTCTCTTCCCCCCAAACACCGATGATCTGATGGTTTCCCAACCTTTGTGCAGTCTAGCTGGACCATACTGCATTCTAGAAGAATGCCTAGAAGAATTCTAGAAGAATGCCCCCACCTGCATTCTAGAAGACTGAAATGCCTCTACTAAGGCTTAGTTACTGGCAGTAAGAGCTTTAGGCTGAAATAGGCAGGTATTTTTTGGTAATTTTGACCCCACTCCCTTTTGCATTCGTCCTCACCACCCACCACTAGAATGTGGCTCCACAGAGCTTTTTAGACATGGAATTTAGCTCTTGGGCTGAAAGAGGTTCAAGATCCCCAGGTTAAGCAGATGGGTTCCCACCCACCGACCCTCTGATATTGACTTTTGCTCTGTGGAGGGAATCAGTTTGGGTGTTTGTTTTTTGAATGGAGGAAAATTAAGCAACATGAGCCCCACACCTTTTGTCTGGACTGGAACAGCTCAGATACAGGGTGACCAGCTCAGTGAGAACCAGGTTTCTATGTTATCAGCATCCTGCAGAAGAAACACATGCAACAAGTTATGTCCTGCAAGGTGAGTGTCAAGATTGTATTCAAGCATTGGTTAATTTTGTGTCATCTGTCATTTCCCATTCCAGGTGTAGCAAAAGGATGTACAGTCTGTGGGGTGCTCGGTCATCAGCCAGCAGTCACAGAGTGATTTACAGACACAGAAGGGTTTTCTACACAATATGAAGCAAAATGCTACAAGACCTGAATGATACCCACTTAAATGACAATGAACGGAATGATTGATGTTACCAAGGAAACTATCATACTGAAACACTCATTGTCTCCAAAAGTACCTGTCATTGACAGCTCTTAAGGACTGAATTGCCATTATCTGCTTAAGGGATAGGTACACTTCTATTCTGTACACTTTGGGATGGCGAAAAAAGTAGCTGTTGATCTCAAGACTCACACCTACAGTACTGTCACTTGGAGGACACCACAAATAGTGCTTTCCTCAAAGGTACTCAGATGTGATGCCAACAAAAATCCAAATCCAAACTACACACATACAAACACCATCATGGCTGAGCTTCTCAATAACAAACTGCACTGGAACATTCAGAAAGCACGAAAGCCAATGGATAACCAAATTTTGATCTGCACACTAGTCCAGGAGGTGCAGATCAGGTCAGTTCATAATTGTTAGGAAGTAGCTCACTTTTAGGGTTGACCAAACAGACCTCACCTTGGCCAGAGAACAGTAAGCCTTTCACCCCAACCTCAGCAAGGCAGGAAAAACACAGGCAAAGGGATAATCCTCTAGTCCAGTGTTCTCCAACCTTGGGTCCCCAGGTGTTTTTGGCCTACAACTCCCAGCATGCCCCAGCCAGCGTAGCGTAGCTGGCTGGGGCATGCTGGGAGTTGTAGGCCAAAAACATCTGTGGACCCAAGGTTGGAGAACACTGGACTAGTCTATTGTTCCAGGGTAAGCACAGCCATTTTCAACACTTACTCAACTGAAGAACTGCAAAAATGGTGTGTCTTAGTTTGGTTATGTTTGGCTCTGGTGTCAATTCTTATTCTTTAGTTTGGTTGTGATGTCAATTCATGTGTGTAAAATGTATACGATGTAAGATTTTCAGTAGCCATGTGCGCCATCTTTGATTGGTGCCAAGCCATGCCATTTCACTGCTGTCACCACAGGCAAGCTTGGTTGCTCAGCTCTTTGATGGATCCATCACCCAATCTCTGGGTTGATCCTTCTCTGGGAAGGCAAACTCCAGGATCTTGCTTGCTACCTCTGAGGTTCTGCCATTCCTTGAGCCAGCCACAGCTTGGTCAGGTAGGTCTGTATCTCCTGTTGGGAAATACAGCCCCCATTTTAAAAGGACAATACATGTTCAATCATTATATTTAAACTTTCTTTTTCTATTTTTGGAATTTTTAACATTTTTTTACAACACATATTGATTTAATATTTATATAAACTTTAAAAACTTTTCAATAATCAATCTTTACAAACTGTTCACTAATCATGCTGTAACACAGAGTATACAGCATGTATAATTATATCCAATGGTAATCACCCCCTTATCTTTCAGGGGTTTAGCATCCACCAAACTTGCTGTATTTTTATAGAGTTAATGAAAACCTTCCTTTGTTTTTTCTTTGTCTTCATGGAGTTGCTGCAGCCTTTACTCTTATTTTTTGAGATGGCCTTCAGGTGAGCCTTCCTCTCCGTTTTTTCTTTTTGAGTGGCTTAAAGCATTATTTCTCCTTGGAATGGTTTCCAGAAGCCTGATATTCTCCGTATCCTCACTTGTTTTTTTCCCCAACAAGAAACCGGTTTGGACTTCTTGTTTCGTGCAATATTTGCCTTTCTCAAGGGTTTCAAGGATAGTCACGGGCTTATATCAGTTTCATTACCCTCTATAATACAAAAACATTTGTTGTGTTGCCAAACATATTTCCAAAACAGTCAACCACCATAAATCCCAACATTTTCACTTACGTTCTCTTTTTTGTGGGTTGTTATTCCATTTACATCCTCTAGTGGCCATACTGTTGCATGCATGTATATACTCTATGGACAGCTGTAAATCATTCCAGCAGAACCAATTGATACTCCCTCTGGGTTATTACAATTAATTAAGTATTATTAGGAGTTACCCTGCACTATACTCAACGATATTCATGAGGATTTACCCACCCTTGATTTCTCATATATTTCTTGGTTACCCTAAATTTAACATGTACTGGGTGGTTTCAAGTCCTCAATCCTTCCACAATCACACAGCTTTTATATGAATATAAAGGGCACATGCATACCAAACCCGTTAAACAGAAAAAAATACTACAATAAATATCCCCCTATAGTACAAATCTGCCTCTTGATATTTATAATTTACATTTTAATTTTCCAACTCTGGAGGTATATTACTATTAAATCAAATGGTTGTGTAAGTAGTGATGCATAGATCCTATGTGCCCATTAATACTGAGTGAGTGATAATTGCATGTAACCCCATTATTCATAAAATTACACTCCAGCTCACAACATTAGGGAGTTGTCCTGCTTGATATCTTTTCCTGCCACGTAAACAACTATAACGACCTCCAACTCACTTACCTAGCTGATAACAAGGAGAATCACGGAAATATGAGTATATCGAAAGAACTAGTGTGAAAAACACCACCGTATAGAACTTTCTTTTATCTATTTTTTAATGTTGGGATTTATGGTGGTTGACTGTTTTGGAAATATGTTTGGCAACACAACAAATGTTTTTGTATTATAGAGGGTAATGAAACTGATATAAGCCCGTGACTATCCTTGAAACCCTTGAGAAAGGCAAATATTGCACGAAACAAGAAGTCCAAACCGGTTTCTTGTTGGGGAAAAAAACAAGTGAGGATACGGAGAATATCAGGCTTCTGGAAACCATTCCAAGGAGAAATAATGCTTTAAGCCACTCAAAAAGAAAAAACGGAGAGGAAGGCTCACCTGAAGGCCATCTCAAAAAATAAGAGTAAAGGCTGCAGCAACTCCATGAAGACAAAGAAAAAACAAAGGAAGGTTTTCATTAACTCTATAAAAATACAGCAAGTTTGGTGGATGCTAAACCCCTGAAAGATAAGGGGGTGATTACCATTGGATATAATTATACATGCTGTATACTCTGTGTTACAGCATGATTAGTGAACAGTTTGTAAAGATTGATTATTGAAAAGTTTTTAAAGTTTATATAAATATTAAATCAATATGTGTTTTAAAAAAATGTTAAAAATTCCAAAAATAGAAAAAGAAAGTTTAAATATAATGATTGAACATGTATTGTTAAAAAGTTAATTTTTTTAAAAAAATAGATAAAAGAAAGTTCTATCACGGTGGTGTTTTCACACTTTCTTCGATATACTCATATTTCCGTGATTCTCCTTTGTTATCAGCCACCCATTTTAAAAGGAACATTTTTGCTCCAACCTCAAAGTTTCAATGCTCCCCAGTATCCAGTCTTCAGAAAAGGACTTCAGCCTAGGGAAAGGTATGCAACTCTTGAATGTCCTGCTACAAATGTATCCTCCACCTCCTCTATACAGGCAGTCCCTAGGTTACGGACGAGTTCCATTCTTAAGAATGTCTTTAAGTCGAATTTGTATGTAAGCCGGAACAGCATAGCGTTCTATATGTTAAAATCGCCATTTATGCAAATTGCATAAATTGCGTAGTATACTACGCTATGTACTCTACGTAAACGACATAGCGCCAGGGAACCCAGAAGTCCGTTCTTAAGTATGAGTTCTCTGTAAGTCGGACGTTCTTAACTTGGAGACTGCCTGCCTGTACTCACTTTCTGAATAAACATGTGTAAGGGTGTGTGTATTTAAATAATTTGACTCTAATCTTTAACCAGAATAAGTCAAAGCATTAGCTTTTTAAATGTGTCTTTCCCCCTATGCCTTTTCCTAGTGAGAATGTCTCTTTTCCTAGTGGAAAATCACAATGTACCTTCATTTTGGTTTACTCAAGATTCTGGGTTCCCATAGTTGGCCTCCTCTTCTAGAGGACATGATTGTCAAGGTTCCACCTGTACCAGGACACCTTGATCAGTTCCTTAAAGACATTTTGCCTCTTTAAGAGCCCCTCCTGTATCAGGATGCCAATTCTCTGCCTGTTACCTTCTCTCCCCAGTAACGTGGGATTAGGCCTTAGGTGTGGTGCAAAAGACACTCCAAACAACTGACTGGTAACAATAACTGTTTACTTTAGTAATTATTGGTAAAGTAGATTCACGTTAACTTAGGGTAATTACACAAATAGAGCTGTAAGATTACAAAAAGCATGTATAATAGAAATAAAAGGAAAAATAACACAAGGTTCTCTAACCTAGCTACACTTTCACCTGTAGGCTTAGGCTTCCCCCAGCCCCAGCCTCTCCCTGGCAGTTCGGCAGTTCTTTCGTGATAATCAGACTCTCTTCTCTGTCTGCTTCTTCGTGCCTGAAGAACCCCCTCCTCTCTCCAATTTCTCTCTCTCTATCCGCCACACACTGCATCTCCAGATCCACTCTTTTATATACACTCTCCCAGAACTGGAAGGTTACAATCCTGTGGCATCAAACTGGGGAAATGAAACTTAACTCTATTAGGGGGAAAAGGAGACTTCTCTCAATGAAAAGGAAACTTTAACTCCAGGAGGGGAAAATGAAACTCACAAACTCAGGAGATGTTTGGGCCTACAGGCTTCAAACTAACTCAAGCCTGTGTAGGCCTCATTCCTTCACAATGATAAACTGCAAACTTCCAAAATTATGCTGAGAAGGACTTTATAGGGGTGTGCACATTCGACTTGCGCAGGTATAGCGGGCCGAAATTGGCCCTGCTCACGTCCGTGCGGGGCTCGCACGAGCCTACCTTGGTCCAGTGACGGCTCACCTCTCCGTGGTGAGCCGCCCGCGCCAGTCCCGTCACATCACATCCGGCCCTGGAAGTGACGCGACGGGACCCTGCGCAGGCACACTGGACCCCCGCGCGGCGTATTGCGCCTGCGCAGGGTCACATCGCGTCACTTCCGAGGCTGGATGTGATGCTCACTGGGTGACTTTGGGCCAGTCATTGCCTCTCAGCCTAACCTACTCACAGGGGTGTTGTGAGGATAAAATGGAGGGGGGGAGGAGCCACCTTGGGTTCCTTGCAAGGGGAAAAAAAGGTGGGATATAAATGCAATAGTAAATAAATAAATAAAATTAGCCTAACTTTACCTCCAACCTGCTCCCAACTAGGGATGTATGAAAAAATCGAGGGGGTGGTGGAAGTGGGGGTCGAACTTGCCCCGCTCAACCCCTCGAGCCCCGCGGAACTTACCTTTCCCCGGCTCAGCTCACATTCCTCACAAGACAAGCCGGGGAAAGGAAGTTCTTGGTCCCCTGGCGCTACTCTTCTGGGTCCCCCGGCGCTACATATTTTACTTACAGAACTGATATGCGTAAGCGGCGCTTATGGTGGCTTTCCCTGTTTTCTATGTAAATTATGTAATGCCGTGCCGGGGACCCGGAAGCACCGCGAGCAGCTCGGTGATCACATCAGCTGACGGGCGCCAAGCAGCGCTGGAGCAATCACGGCGGGGGAGACCACCGAGCATCCGGCGCGCAGATGAACTGGCAGGTCCACATCCCTACTCCCAACGCTCACCTCACCTTCACATCCTCTTTCTACAACTCGCTTTTATTTCCTTTCCTGTTCTCGTGGGTGTTAGGGAGTCTGGATTACTGAATCCCCTCTTCCTTATGCTATCATCCCTATCCACTCCTCCCGCTGCAGAATGGACTGTCCACGCATGTCTGCAGTCTCATTTTGGGTTTCAGGAAGCGGCCTTGCCAAGAACGTACCTAATTTCCCCACGCGCTGTTTTTACACATGTTACTATGGAGGAGTTGGGACAGCAGCTGCCCAGATTCCAGCAGGAAGGACAAGAGAAAGGGAGACTTGGTGGTAAGATATTATTCTGCCTTTACAGTTCACCACCTCCTAATTCAATGTTCAGACTGGATTTTCTTGATTCTCAGAGGTGGAAGTGGAAGACCTGTTTGAATTGTATTGGTAGTGCTTATCCCACTAACACACCATGGGACACCAATGATGGTGTGTTAGAACAAAACACAATCCAGAAATTCAAAGGATGATAGTTCCTCTCTTCACCAAAAAAATAAATAAATAAAAATCTAGTAGCCCCAGCTTCACCTGACATTAGACATTCTTCATTCCCAGCCAGTAACTGGTGTTGGTACCATCCAAGCAGAGGAGGCTGGTGGCGCCAATGTTGGTGGGGTGCTATATCCACTCCCGGTTTTAATCTGCACTTTAAAGGAGCTACCCATGTGCCGAATCACCCCCCCCCAATAGAGGTTCAGAACCATGGATAGCTCCTTAAAAGTTCAGGCTGCAGCCCGGAGTGGATACACGGCCCCACTGACATTGGAGCCACCAGCCTGCACTGCATCGAAGCAGGCAGATTCCACCCTGTTACTACACCCTTTGATTACTAAGTCCCCAAAAAACAAAGGTTTTGAAGATTTGCTCATTTATACTCAACTATCTTTCACACAACATCCCCCTGCCCCGATTTTCATGTCCTAATCGTTTTTCTAAGCCCTAAGCAGAAGCCGGGTCAGGTTAATTCAAATCAATATCCAGTGATTTTCTAAATTTTCACTTTGCACTTGACAGCCTTAATGACTGCTTTGGGCAAAGGCTCCACTGACATATTTTTAAACCAGGGGTTCCTGAGCTTTCAGCTCATAAGAACGGGCTTTCTCCATTCATTCCACATGTTGACAGTGACAATAAGAACAGGAAAGCAATCCTTCCTTTCACTGTAAATGTCAACTAGAACAAAGGACAACCTCCCTTAAAACACCTCAGAGAAGAGTCATGAGGAAGCAGAGGAATATTGTTGTGGGTGGTCCCCCCAAACAGGCAGTTCACCTGCAAGGGTTGGGGCTGAGAGCGGGAGGGACACTTCCAAATGTCTCTTGAACTGAAATTCACAACCAGATCAACCAGTCGTCGCCTCTCATTAGCCCTCCAGCAGAACAGAACTGCATGAATACACATCACGGACACTGATTTCCTTTTTGCTTTCTGGATGCAGCTGCCCATAAAATACATATCTCTATTCAACTATGAGCTCAATTTCTGATCCGTGCATGGGTTGACCTGATTTCCATGTTTGGTGAATGTTTAACTGACCTGAAACTCATGCTGCAGGTGCCACCTATACAGCAAACGTTCTGGGGTTGCCTGCCTGCATGCATCTCTGGGTGTGGGTGCATGCACACACACTCCCCTGGCTCTACACCACACTGGACATCAAACTGATTTTTTTTACAGGACTAAAAATAAATAAATACAAAACACAAAAAAATATCACTGACACAGATCAAACAGAAACTCTGTCTCCCTGTAACATCTGAATCAGGTGAGGCTGTGCAAGTCCTGGGTCAGTACCTAGACTCAGTGATGGGCTGGATGAGGGCCAATACACTGAAGCTGAATCCTGGCAAGATGGAAGCCCTGTGGGTGAGTGGTTCCTGAGTCCAGGAGATAGGCTCACTGCCTGTTCTGGATGCGGTTGCACTCCCTTCGAAAGATCAGGTTCATAGTTGGGGTGTACTCCTAGATCCATCATTCTCATTGGAGTCCCAAGTGACCGCGACAGCTTGGAGTGCCTTTTACCAGCTTCAAACGGTTCACCAGCTACAGTCTGACCTGGACAGGGATAGCTTGGCCACAGTGGTACAGGCACTAGTAACCTGAAGATTGGATTACTGAGTCTGCAATGCATTCTATGTGGGGTTACCTTTAAGGCTGGTCCTCCAGAAGCTGGAGCTAGTGCAGAATGCAGCAGCTCAGCTGTTGTCAGGAGCTGCCCCCTTTCAGCATGCAACTCTTTTGCTAAGGGTAGGGAACTGCACTGGCTGCCTATCCACTACTGGGCATTCTGTAGCACTTAAATAAAAAAATTGCAACAAGTCAGCAGAAAATGGCAGAGCAGAACATTTTGACAAGACTATCTCCAAAATGGTTACCAAAAGAACAAAAGAGACACACCCATCCTAGAAAGGAGTGCTTGACAGACAGTGCAAAGGAAGGAAACAGCTGTTTGCAGTTTGGAAGAGGGAGAGGAAGGCAACAGTACAAGCACCTTGATCTGGCAGGAATTGATAGTTCTGAGCATGCTCAGAACTGTCATGTTAAGTTTTGGAGCCAACTGGCAGACCAGCAGCGCTGCTTGGGAGTTAGTTGGGTTCCCTCCCACTTCCAGTTTATCCCCCTCTCATAATGGTAAGGCCTGGAGAAGAAAAACTGGGGGAAAATAATTAAAAATCCACCCATCCCCATTTTCCAAAAATCCCCAGAAAAACAAGTTTTTTTTAAAAAATGTTTGTTTTCCCTCCCCATTTTTTCTCCCCCCCCCCCCAGTCTTCACAGATCTAGTAAGGATTGTCTTCTTGCCCATGATGTATGTATGTGGGTGGGTGGGTGGAATGACTCGCAGAAGGGAGACCACTTGCAATCTATTTCAAGGACGAACCCAGACACTGTAGGTCACATTTTTGCCAACCAGTTTGCTTTCTTCTGTATCTCCCCACCCACATTTGAATAGTGGCCCAAGCCCTGCTGGGAATGTGAATCTGATTTGCACCCACCATTATGAACAGCAAGGATAACTGTGGAGTTCCCACAGACATCCACATTTTTGTGGGGCAAAAAGCATAAAGGAGCAGTTTTGCAATCCCCAATTATAGCAATCATTTGAAGAGTTTACAATGCCACAGAATGTCAGCTAGTCTAGACCTCCACTGATCTAGACCTCTTTTCTCTCTTGGGCTTCTTTTTAAAGAGTAGAGAGTCTGAAAGGCAAGGGAGACTGGTGACTCCTGTGTCAGTGGGCTCCTTATCCCTTGCATCTTTTTGTTGGAGCTTTATAGGAGCTATCCATGGTGCTGAACTCCAAACCCACCCACCCCAATAGGTTCACCACCATGGAGCACCATGGATAGTTCCTATAAAGCTCAGAATAAAAGCTGCAATGGATAAGGAGCCCCACTGACACAGGAATCACTAGCCTCCCCTGTTTAAAATGATAATACTCTGACCTGGAGCCTAGCAGTCTGTTGCCTCATCTCCTACCTTGTGCGTTGCCAGCACTGGAATGAAACACCAGGGTGTGTGAGGGTCCCAATGTACAAGGGGAGTTGCTTCTCAGGGTTATCTGACTTGCGGATGCTATCTCCAGGGGTCCCAGGTTTTTGTGGGGGTGTCTCTGACTCAAAGGGCTTAGATTAAAGGCATGTGATCTCCTGCCCAGATGCTTCTAGTCTTGCTTGTTGAAAGGCTTACAGGATGCTACGCACGTGTGTCAAACACAAGAGGTCTACCATCTAGGCTGCCACTGGATTTTTGTGGACTTCATTTTTCAAAATTTGGGGAGGGCACAAAGTGTTCTCCAAGGGCAGCAGTCCCATGAAAAAGTCACCTTTGATTTGGCAGCCCTCCTGTACTCTTGGCAAAACACTCTCCAATAGAGTGGGAAGGTTGGACTCAGTTTAGCACTGCGGATTGCCTCCCTTAAAATGGCTGCTACCAGCATCTTAAAGGAGGGAAAGCATCCGCAACACAATACTCGGTGGGATTCTTCCTCTCTCGCCTTGCAAAGGAAAGAGGAAGGATTGCACTGTGCACAGCATTGCAGATCAGAGAAGCTGGAGAATTCCCCTGAACCAGGCTTGGAACTAACTTCTGGGACGTGTAAAGCCCACCTCAAACCCCATCCCCCAAAAGCCACTGTCCTCACCTCCTCTACCCAAACACACTCCTCCTTCCATTAAATTGGTGGTGTGGGCACATCATACAATTATAATCAGAATCAAAGTTTACTTAAATTGGAGACACACTTCATTGAAAGAAATGAGCGTGCGAGTTCCAGGAATATGGTTTTCTGGGATATAAGTTGTGATACTACTGGTTGAGAAACTAGGACATTTCCTGGAAAAACAGTGAATTTAGACATTTCTCCTGATAAGGTTAATTGCTGATTAGAGTCTTAGGGCACAATTCTATGCTTGTTTAGACAGAAAAAAAGGCATACAACACCCAGCATGCCCCAGCCAGTTACTTCTCAGTTTTTGAACTATGGCTTAATTTAAAAATTATTTGGCTGCCAAAAGATGTTTATGACTCTAGCTCAAGCAGATCTACAAGTCATAGTCCTCAGTGCTTATTTATTTCATTTTTAAATGTGTATCCTGCCCCTCAATAATGTACTGTTAATGATCAATAAGAACAATTAAAAATGATAAAAGCATGTCAAAATAACAGATCGGCCATATTAAAACAGCAGAGGCCATTTTTAAAAATCCACATGAGAGCATCACAACTGCAATAGATAATTTTGCTGTAATTAAAAAAAAAAATGCCTGGGAAAATATAATGGTCTTCACATGACCCCAAAAGGACCTAAGAGTGGGTGCTAGGCAAGCCTCCCTGCAGAAAGCAAAAGTGGGGGCACCACAGCCATGAAGACCTTCTCTCCAGTCACCATCTGCCTCTTCACACAGAAGAGGGGTGCAACCTGATCTCTATTATGGAATACTAGAAGACATGAAATAACCAGCTTAGGTTGCAGGAAGCCAGATTTCAGTTGAACATCAGGAAAAAACTTCCTAACTGTCAGAGTGGTCAGACAGTGGAACCAACTGCCTAGGTTGGTGCCGGTGGTGGGCTCTCCATTGCTGGAGGTATTCATGCAAAGACTGGACAGCCATCTGTCAGGGATGCTTTAAACTGGATTCCTGCACTGAGAAGGGGGTTGGACTTGATGGCCTTCATGGGATCTCCCAGTTCTATGATTTTAATTTCAGAGGGCTGGGGCACCCTGAGAATGACTCCTGGCAATGACCTTGCTACATGTGGGAACTGCAAAACTTGAGCTCGTCAAGGTTCTCCAAATTCCAGCTTGAAGCTCATTCCAATCCATGTCCATATCAGACTGTGAGCTTTGAGCAGAATCCAACGGGGTGCTTATGCCCCTGCTGATTTGTTTCTGCTCTGCCGATTCCCTTCTGCAAGCGGTGGGTCCTGCCAATTCCATTGCACAAGCGGGACCTACTGCTTATGCAAGAGAGATTTAGCACTAGGAGTAGTCCTGAAATGAGTGGAAATGCTCATTAATGGAAAGAAGCAGGTCGGTGGAGCTTCTGCCTTATGCGAGTGCCACCAACCTGCCTACTTCAAGAAACAAGTGTTTTCTGCTCATTTTGGGTTGCCCCAGAAGTGCTAAATTGCCATTGCACACGTGGTGGGGGCTGCTTATGCAATGGAATTGGTGCAGCGTAAGATGATTGGTGGGAGCATAAGCACCCTGTTGGATTCCGCCCCCTGTTTTTTCTTTTCACACAAAAATTGTATTTTCATCTCCCCAAATGTATGCATCAGCTGTGCACACTTTTGAAAGGTATGCATTTTTCTCCCATTGATTAAAGCATATTTGTGGACATTTTTCAAACACATCTTTTTTTTTGTTCCATGAATCATAT
The DNA here is from genome assembly GCA_021292165.1 of Shinisaurus crocodilurus. Taxonomy (NCBI): domain Eukaryota; kingdom Metazoa; phylum Chordata; class Lepidosauria; order Squamata; family Shinisauridae; genus Shinisaurus; species Shinisaurus crocodilurus. The sequence continues at coordinate 137,856,671 of CM037876.1, read as the reverse complement.
CAGAAATGTACCGACTTGGATTGCAGATTGCGTTTGGCTCCACATTTTGTTATGGGAGGTGTGAACTGGATCAATTCTGGTCAAAGATGAATTGAAACTAATTTCTCATATATCCCTAGTGGGAAAATAGTTTGTACAGATCACCTGAAGTCTCTTGTCTGTATCCCTGTGTGTGTGTGTCTGCCTTTCACAAGGATGGAACGATGGGACTGAATCTGGTGACTTAAGAGGACCTTCAACTCTGAGATCATACTCCTAGTCCTACCCCTCTTTAATGGTATACAATCTCCACTTTATGAGTTTTCAAAACTGCAACTGCAAATCTGACTTGAATAACGTAGAGCAGAGGTAAACAAAGTGGTTCCCTTCAGATCTTTTGGATGACAACTCCCTTCAGCCCCAGCCAGCATGGCCAGTGGTCAGGAATTATGGGACTTGCAGCCCAAAACATCTGGAGGGCACCAGGTTGCCTTCCCACGATGTAGGATCGCTTGATATATAAATCAGGCACTTTTAAAAGTTGAAACCAATGTGCACAATGAAAAAGTAGGATAATGTTAGGACAATGTCATATTAATTTGCGTAGTGGAGCATATTACCATAATGTCCCACAGATGGTGGGTTCTCTTGATGGTGCATACTGTGTAGCCTGAGGATGATCCTGATGAAAGTGGGTTCTTTCCCTTAAACATAAGTGCGGGTATTCATAGGAAGTGGCCTCATACTGAATCTGACCATTGCTCCATTTAGCCCAGTATTGTCTACACTGGCTGACAGTGCCTCTTCAGGACTACAGAGAGGAATCTTTCCCCAGTCATGCCTGGATATGCCAGGAACTGAACCTGGGACCTTGTGCAAGCAAAGCAGATGATCCATCACTGAGCTATTGGCCTTCTCTTTGAGAGACTTGGCATGGCCCAACAACCAAGTGTGCATCCTTTTACACCCATAAATATGGATGCCACTAGAGCAAGATCCCATCCTCGCTTATGCCAGATTTGCTTCTCTTTTTCTTGTCAACTTTTTTCAGAATATCTCTAACTCTTGGCGTAATAGCGATGGCACAATATGTTAGTGTCAAATTTTTCAGCAACACATTTGAGAGCATATGGTTCTACTACATATTTAGCCAAATGAAAAAGAAAAGGGGGGAAAAGACCAACATCTCTCTCCAGCTACTCAGTATTTTATAAAATATGAAGATGTCCTCAGAGAAGTGCTGCATCTCTCATTTCTTACTGAATGCATCCTCACTACAACATAAAAGAAGATGGCCACTGCTTGCCAGTTTACCTCTGCTGCACTCCATGCAATTTCTGCATGGCATCTTGCCTCTGCCACTCCCCACATGATGCTCCAGTTTGATCTGCAGGACTCATGCCTAATGGCAGCTCATACAATTATAGAGGCTCTCTGTGCCAGAGGGAAGAATCATTGCCACAAACTGGGCAATTGGGGGGAAGGAATCAATGTAAGCGTGTGTGTTTTTTACCTCCACCCCCAACCCCCATGTGGGTGGGTGGAATTTCAGGACCAAAATATTTGTGTATGTGTGGGAGTTTAAACCATCCTCTCTCAGTTCTGACCTGAATTGAAGCCACGTGTGCTTGCAGGGGAGTAGGGAAAACAAGCACACATCACTCCACTATCAGTGTGATTAGGAGAATGTTTCATTTGGCTCTAATTCATGCAAAATACAAATCTCCACTTTGAGACTCTATATCTAAACTGCAGACCTCATGGCCACAACATCTGGTCAAATTTTGAGACTTTTGTTATTGTGTCTTCCCCTATACCCTGCTTTTTGTACCACCTAGCCCGATAAAAAGTCCTGGGGAACCTGAAAGTTTGCCATTTTGGTAGGTGCTAATAAAGGTATTGACCAACTATGGATTTTAGAGTTTTTTCCTCATGGACCAGCACTCTTACTTTTGTTTTTTATATATGTTTTGTAAGTGTAAATCATGACTGGTCCTTCATATACCTTTTCCTTGTAACAATAAATAGAGTCATTATTTCTCACTTCTTCTTTTTTCTAACTATAAAAGCCATCCTACTATCACTACAGCAGTCCATAGTTTATGCTTAGAAGACGGTATATTAATGCAAAAGGTACCATTCAATTCAGTCATATTTTCATGTGGTCCTTATTTATCCTATGTGGGTCAAAGTCTTTAAAGATTTCCATGTTATCAAAGTCCTGCTAAGCAGCACAGGAGCAAGAACTGAAAGACAGTGCCAGAGATTTTTTTTATGATCGTAAAGGAAATCTTCCAAACATCCCTCAAAAGGCTCCTGATATCACAGTCTTTACTTGACAAAACTCTCATTGATTGCAATGTTGCCTCAGGCAGTCATAACCTGCCCTTTTTTTTTATGACATTACTTGATCAAACAAATAAAAGTGTTTCAGTGCCCACCTACCTTTTAGCACATCACATCAGGCGATCACTCGTGACCGAGTAAGATTGTCTTCCGGGATAAAAGGAGGAAAATTCTAAAGAAGATTGTGTAGACTCTAGCGATGGGTCCGTAAGTGACTGTGGAGGCCAATTCTAGATCCACACAGCTTCCCACAGTGAGGACACAGGTTACCAGATAGAAGATGGTCCTGTAAAGGATTCATTTGACGTGCTTTTCGCTTAGCACGTTTCTCCCTTTCACCTTGCACTCGGGCTTCTTCAAAGTCCATGGAACCTTTGTGAAAGGCCAACCTCCATTTAGATCGTTCATGGGCCAGAGCTTCCCAGTTTTCGATGTTTATATTGCATTTTTTTAGATTTGCCTTATGAACATCTTTAAACCTCTTATATTGACCACCGATATTCCGCTTTCCATCCTTGAGTTGGGAGTAAAGTAACTGCTTTGGGAGACGGCAGTCAGGCATTCGAACAACATGACCGGTCCACTGAAGTTGGCGTTGAAGGATCATTTTTTCAATGCTAGTAGTCTTTGCTTCTTCCAGTACACTGACATTTGTTCGCCTATCTTCCCAAGTAATTTGCAGGATTTTCCGGAGGCAACGTTGATGAAACCTTTCAAGGAGGTGGAAGTGACGTTTATAGATAGTCCATGTTTCGCAGGCATACAATAAAGTTGGTAATACAATGGCTTCATAAACCAGTGTTTTGGTCTTCTTACAAATATCCCGATCCTCGAACACTCTATGTTTCATTCGAGAAAATGCGGCACTTGCGGAGCTCAGACGATGCTGGATTTCACTGTCGATGTTAGCTGTAACAGAAAGATAGCTGCCAAGATAGAGAAAATGATCGACATTTTCCAGTATTGTCCCGCCAAGCTGGATAGATGGCATCACCAAAGGATTGGCTTGCACTTGCTGATGAAGCACTTTGGTTTTTTTGATGTTAAGTGAGAGACCAAGTTTTTCGTATGCTTCTGCAAAAGCATTTAGGATAGTTTGGAGATCATCCTCTGAATGTGCAGAGACCACATTATCATCAGCATACTGAAGTTCCACAACGGAGGTTGTAATTACCTTACTTTTTGCTTTCAGCCTGCTGAGATTAAAAAAGCTTTCCATCTGTTCGATATATAATTCCCACACCGGTGGGAAGTTTCCCCTTGACAAGATGTAAAACCTTTTAGCAATAGCAATAGAAATACATGAATCCAGCAGACAAAAGCTGCTCAACCCCACCTAATTGCCAGAAATCAAAAGACATGCTACAACCAATGAGCCTTGCACCTGATTTGCAATTTAAGAAGGAGTTACTACAGCTTTGAGTTGCAGTAGCTATACTCAAACACCGTCCAGCTTTTCCTAAAAGTTCTCAGCTGAGTTTTGGATATGGCACAATCCCCATTACAAATCCTGAGAGCTAGTCTCTAGTTGAGATGTCCAAGAATTTCCACATTTTTAAAGCAAACTGACCTAATTCACATTTCCCAGATCAGGACACAGTCATCCTTCAGATTCTGCATCTCTCTGGCTCAAAAAACAAACCAAAATGTATATAGAAATGCATGTTTCAGGCTAAAATGCATACATATATGCATATTTTGGCGGGAGATGCATCCTAAAATACTATTTATGCACGACTTTTCGTGTGTGTGTGTGTGTGTGTGTGTGTGTGTGTGTTTTAAAGTAGATTGATGTGGAAATGGGATGGAATGGACTTACAAATGATACATGTAAAATTGACATGGAGCAGATCCTAGTCTCTTTTCTTGTATTTTTCCTCCTGTCCAACCCCACTACCTCAGAGGGCTCGTTCTTCTGTTTCTGGAACTGTATAGTCGTTGATTCCCTGTGGCTGGCTGTACACCACACTGCTCCAGTAACAGGACCGAGCCCTGCACAGAGGCAAACAAAATTGAGCCTACACAGAGGCCCACAATACCAGTTCAGTCACTATGCACACTGGTGTTGGCTATGTCAGGATTAATTGTTTCATTTTTCCACCTCTCATGGCATTAGTATGCCATTGCCTGGAATTCTGTTAGGTACAGAACTAGTAAGTGCATATTGATAAAGTAGGAGAACAAAACTTTAGAAAGTTAAAGATAGAGGTTAAAAATAAAATAGAGGAGTATAAAAAAATTGGACTTTCTTGGTTTGGCAGAATAGCGTTGGTAAAAATGAAGATATTGCCTAAAATAAACATTTTGTTTAGGATGTTACCAGTAAAGATTATAGAAAAAGAAATTAAAGATTGGCAATCAATTATTAATGAATATTGTAATGGAAGGAAAAGATCAAGGATTAATAAATATAGTTGGTATAAAGTGCAAAAAATAGGTGGTTTAGGTCTTCCTAATATAAAGTGGTATTATTTAGCCAACCAAGTAAGACATATTTTGGACATTATAGCAGGGAAAGACAAAATGTGGTTGTAACTAGAAGCACGAGAATTAGGAAACATGATGGTGAATATATTATTTAAGAAAAATATAAATAATATTATAAAAGGACTAGAAAATCCCTTTTTGAGGAGTATGTTAGAGAGTTGGAATAACACGAGGAAAATTTTTATATCAGAGGTATCCCCGTTAACTCCGGTAGTGGCCATGGAGGACTTTCCAGGAAATGTAAGACATCTAGAAGCTATATTAAGGAGAAAAAAGGTGATTAAATTAATGGATTGGGTGGAAAAATTGGAGAACATATAATAGAAATAGTAGGAAGAGAGAGAATATCATGGTTAAATTCAATGCAATTGGAATTGTGGTTAAAGAAGTGGAGGACAAGAATGGATAGTGAAAGAGAACTAACCAATTTTGAAAAGATAGTTTTGACTAGAGAAGCTATAGAAGGTAATGTTTCCACAAGAGGCACAACAAAGGCTTTATATGCGATGTTACAAAATGAAGAAGAGCATAAAGATTCTCTTAAAGTGTTATGGGATAATGAATTTGATGAGGAAATATCGAAACAAAGTTGGAAAAATATTTGGGATAGGCGTATTGTAAGAGTTATGTCAACTAGGATAAAAGAGAACTTTTATAAAGTGGTATGGAGATGGTATTTAACTCCAGTAAGATTAAATCGGATAGATAAAAATTGCTCCGCATTGTGTTGGAGAGGATGTAATGTAAAAGGTACGTATGCCCACATGTGGTGGAGCTGTAAAAATGTTCTGGAATTTTGGCAGAAAGTATTTGCAGAAATATCAGAAATAATTGGAATGGAATTAGAAGTCTGCCCAAAATTAGCATTGTTAACAATTACAGAAAAGTTAGTTTGTTTAAAAAATACAAAAGAATTGATTGTGAATTTGTTAACAGCAGCAAAATTAATGATAGCTAGGAATTGGAAGGTTCAACATGTGTTTTCAATTAATGAATGGTATACAGAGGTATGGGATATCGCGTTAAATGATAAATTAACTTGTAATATTAAGTGTCAAAAAGGACAATTGGAGAAAGACACCTTTGTGAACATTTGGGGCAAATTTTTGGATTATGTGTTGGTAAAGGGGAGGGGGAACAAACCTTGTCAAGATTTGTTATATTTTTGGAATATAGAATAATAGCTTGTATATATACACATACCACAAAAAAAAATTGGGGTGAGAAATATAACTTGGTCCCAAGAGGTGGGGGGGTGCACAATGTTTATGTTGTATTTTTTTGTTGTTGTATTCATTATTTTAAATTTTAAAAAAAGTTAAAAAAAAAAAGTAAGTGCATAACAGGATACTGATTTCCTTTTATTCACTGCATAATCGTTGCCAATATACTTATAGGCCCTAAGGGCACGTTTGATTGCATTCTTCAGACCATGAAAATGCTTGCACCTGACACAATCATTGGAAAATATGCAGTTATATTAAGCAATGGTGAAAGGTTACATCTCTTTGCGACAGACATCAAGGCTGTCCTACTGGAGGTTCCCAGCACTAGCATTTAGCCAGGGGCGGCTGGTGATTCCTATTTCAGTGAGGCTCCTTTTCCATTGCAGGTTTATATGGAGCTTCATGGGAGCTATCCATGGTGCTCCATGGTGGTGAACCTATTTTGGGGATGGAGTTCAGCACCATGGATAGCTCCCATGAAGCTCCAAATAAAACCTGCAATGGAAAAGGAGCCCCACCAAAACAGGAGTCACCAGCCTCTCCTGCGTTTAGCCCAAATGCCCAGATAACTCTCTCTGTACAAGATCATAATGTACAAATCTCTCACAAGAGGTGGGAAAATGGAACAATTAATATTGACCTAGCATGAACTGTGCTGGCATCATGGGCATTAATTGACTAGATTGTTAGCAAGGCCTTCATTGTGATCTGTACCTAGGAACTTCAAAAGCAGAGCAGATTTGGGAGGACTGTTGCGGGGGGGGGGGAGGCAAGAAGAAAATCCCATCATGCAAGCATACTTCTGTGCATGCAACATTGGATTCTGCCCAAAATATGAATAGCTACTCCCTTGCCTTCTGCATCAGACAGGACCCAAATGCAGCTTTATAAAATGGGAAGAAAAGCTTGTCCAATCAGTGAAATTATGAAGAACACTGTTTGAGGTAGGGTAGGAATGGGATGTCTTCCTGAAAGGAAGTGGGATGATATAATCAAGTGTGGCAGCTTAACCATGCCACTTCCCTTTTCCTCCCACACTTTGAAACTACGGCATTTCCTTCAGAACCAACCCCCTAACCAGGGCCGGTGCTACCATTAGGCCAACTAGGCAGCTGCCTAGGGCGCAAGGCTAAAGGGGGCGCCAGAAATGCCTTGAAAAAAAATACAGCGCTCTCAAGTGGGAAGGGGGGGGCGTTAAATATCTGATCTTGCCTAGGGCACCAAACTGCCTTGCACCGGTCCTGCCCCTAACCATCCCAATTAGGGCTCTGATTGAGACACACCTTGGATATTATTAAACAATGGCTGCTGCCCTCATCATCATCATCATCAGGCGATCACTCGTGACCGAGTAAGATTGTCTTCCAGGATAAAAGGAGGAAATTCTAAAGAGGATTGTGTAGACTCTAGTAATGGGTCCGTAAGTGACTGTGGAGGCCAATTCTAGATCCACACAGCTTCCCACAGTGAGGACACAGGTTACCAGATGGAAGATGGTCCTGTAAAGGATTCGTTTGACATGCTTTTCGCTTAGCACGTTTCTCCCTTTCACCTTGCACTCAGGCTTCTTCAAAGTCCATGGAACCTTTGTGAAAGGCCAACCTCCAGTTAGATCATTCATGGGCCAGAGCTTCCCAGTTTTCGATGTTTATATTGCATTTTTTTAGATTAGCTTTATGAACATCTTTAAACCTCTTATATTGGCCACCAATATTCCGCTTTCCATCCTTGAGTTGGGAATAAAATAACTGCTTTGGGAGACGGCAGTCAGGCATTCGAACAACATGACCGGTCCACTGAAGTTGGCGTTGAAGGATCATTTTTTCAACGCTAGTAGTCTTTGCTTCTTCCAGTACACTGACATTTGTTCGCCTATCTTCCCAAGTAATTCGCAGGATTTTCCTCCGTGCCATTGGATCTTTGCCGTACTCTGTCAAGTTTGTGTGGTGATTCGTTGTGCACCGATCTCCCCACATAAACAGTTTCACGCACAGGCATCGGCTGCTGCCCTACTGCCACACATGTCCACTGAGAGCACAAATGAGCCCAGGGCTCATTTAAAATGCCAAGTCCTTCATACTAATACAATTAACTTAAGTATATCTAGATAATCCTGGATAGCTCAAGAATTCACAAACTTATAGTTACTATAGAAACAAATGTATCAACTGCGTGAGGTAGCTATAGACTTTGAAATGAATAGTTTTGCCTTGCAGCAGTAGACTAATTACCGGTAAGAGAACAATTGTATACTTAAAAGGATGCTGATTTGCTTTTATTCAGTATCATCAGCATCATTATTGTCAATACAATAGAAGGGCCTAAGGGTATGTTATTGTGCTAACCGTTCTTCATGCATTAAAATGTTTCTGTCTAACCTAACAACTAGAAAAGTTAAAAAGAAGCAGATTTTATCTCTGCTACATATATGCATGCTGTTCTACAAAGGTAATCAAAGCAGTAATGTTTGGCTAAACATACACAGTTATGTGATGCAGACAGCCCTCCACACAGTTAAGTAAATGTGTACAGCCTTCTCTCCTCCCACTAAATATATATTCCTCTCCCATCAAATATATATACAGTAAATATATACTATGCCATAGACACGTCTGTCACAGAGTAGCTTATGCACTGAGTCAGACAAGCTTCTTGAGATAACAAACCATTCTGAACAACCCACAGTTCACAACCCAGCAACAAACCATGGGTTCTCTTCATGGGTTGCTCATGGTTAACACTCCATGGTTTATTAGTGCAGATGGGTTCAGAGACAACACGATAACCCATGTTTCAACAACAACCCATATTCAACCCTTGAGTGTGGGTTATCATGCTATATGGCTGGCTGGCCGGCCAGATGGGTGATTAACAAAGGTAATAAATGTAATAAATAAATATCTGAACCAGTCATTGATTCACTTTGGGGGTATAGAGGCTACCTATTAAAGAGGCCAAAATAATTTGGCTGGCCTTCAGTAATATGCAGCCTACTTCGATTGCAGGAGGGGAGAGTTGCCATTAGCTGTTTTACCTCAGGCAGCAAAATGTCTTGAGCCAGCCCTGTAACTAAAATGGGTGTCTAGAGGTTCAGTCTGCCTTACTGAGATGGTGACTCTCATGGCTTAATGCTGGTTGCCCCCCTGACACAAGCCACACATACCACTTCTTATTAAGTTGTTTCAAGTAGATTTGATATATGCGTTATGTGAAGATGAATTTTCTTTCGGGACATTAAGGGATGATAGTGTTCCACTTCCTTGAAACAAATTAAGACACTGAACAGTCAGACCTTGACCTCTATAACAGAAGAACAGGCTACACAGCAGCATGCAAATCATGTACATCTCCAGAGAGAAAGAAAGGGGGGAAAAAACTAGCCAGAAAACAAATAGCTGGCAGTGCAGTAAACCATTGAAGACACTTACTCCTTGACCTGAATTCCATGAGGATCCACTTACAGAGAAATTAGTAATCCTTGGATGTGGAGAAAGTGTTAATAGAATGCCAAAATGTCTGCATTTGAAATTAGAGAGACACTCAAAAGTGCCCTGGTTTATTAAATCAATTCTTTCAACATTCTATATTTACAGGCTCACGTGATATTTGTCTATATCCCTTTTGAAACATAGCGTAGTTTATCCTTTTAACATCAGCATATTATAGTTCTTTACAAAGGAGTTCCTACTTCCTAACTCCTTTATAGTTCCTAACAAGGCAGTGGCAGCCGGTGCCCATTGGAGTGAGGGGCAGGGCAGATAACAGTAGGCAGAACCGGGGGTCACACCAATCTGTATAAAGACTATAAACTGTAGATATGCTCCTTCACTATGTTTCTGGGTATGAAGGCAAGAATTCCATTCTCCTGTGTACACATGATACCATGGTGAGGAAACTGTATATTATGCCTTCTTAACCTGGGACACTCAAGTTACATTCCACTACTTAAAACTTTAAAAACATATATTACTTTATGGTTTATTACACAGCACATTTGCCAAGTGATATATTAATTCCCACTCCATAAATCAGTTGAAGGATTAGAAGTGGTTTATAAAAAGCTTTCCCTCCCTTTTTACGAAAGAGCTCTAATCTTTGCAGTTCTGCATAAGAGGAATTAGCCATGTCAAATCCAGGATATATATATATTTTTATGCACCAATGCTTTCAAAGTTAGTAACTAGCAGATTTTTTTTAAAAAAGTCCAGTGAGTCATCATCATCCAGGTTCTGCTAATTGTGCAAATCCAAAATGCCACAAGATTCTGCTAGTTTTAAACCCATCTCTGTTCCCTTCTGAGCTCTGATTTGAATTGGAGACTTCCAGCTCATAGTCACGATCTTACTGGATGGCCTTAAGCAAACCATTTCTCTCAGCCTCAGCCCTCCAGTGAATTAATGATTGAGCCAAAATGCAATATAGGGAGAATAATCCACATCTTCCTTACAGGGTTTTTTAGTTATAGGAATTGTGTGCTGGTTTTCTACCCACAGAATGTGCTCAGAGCAATTGCAGAAGTTCAAGCATATCAACCTCCACGATATCTAAAACCACAATGATGAAGGCAAAATCAAATGGTACAAACTGGTACTTAAGGAGCAACATAACTGTTGCTCTTAAAATACTTTTAGGAACAAGAATATTTTCACCTACCAACAAAATGTATAGAAAGGGAGACAAACAGATCTACTTTGGACAGGGCTGGCCCAAGACATTTTGCTGCCTGAAGCAAAGGACAACATGGCGCCCTCCCCAATTCCATGTACAGAAGATGACCAGATTGGCTGTTGAATTAATTATATGTCAACACTGTAGGGATGTGTGCAGATCAAGATTGGGGGGTGGAAGTCCAGCGAACTCACCAGGCTTGACCCCCCCCCTCGAGTTCCGCTCGCCCTACTTGCTTCTGGGTTCCGGGCGCAACGTTATTTACATAGAAAATGGCATAAGATGAATTAAAAATGGCAGCAATTTGCACAAGTTAAGCAAATCGCAGCCATTTTTAACGTATCTTACGCCATTTTCTACATAAACAACGTTGCGCCGGGAACCCGGAAGTCCGGCGGACACCTCAGCTGGCATTCGCTTTCGGCCCGGCCTGGCTCGCTGAGCGCAGCTGCAGTGCTCACCGAGTGCGCCGCGAGTCAGGTGGTGGGTGGATCGCCCACCCCTACGACACTGGCAAAGGGCAATGTACTCCACCACACTCGAGAGTACCAAGCTAGTTAGGGGGGCACAAACAGTGTTGTCCAACACCTTGCTGCCACTCGCTGCCCCCAGTATCTGCCACCTGAGACAGTTGCCGCACTCTGCTTCATGGTCCCTCCTCCCTGCCTTTGGAAGAGAGTTTCAAAAAGGTAAGCACCACAACTGAAGAGGGCTTCACAGTTCTTGCCACAATTGGAGTAGGAATGCTAAGGAGCAAGGCCTCCCTAGCAGAGCTGATGGTTCAGGGAGGTACATATGGCCTTGCTATAGTTATACCAAATTGAGATGGATAATGTAAAAGTTAAAGAGTTTTGCGCATTTGGGGAACAGCATAAATACTACTATCGGATTCAATACCGCAGAAGACAGCTACAGACTCGTGAAGACATTAAAATGCACACATAGAGAAGGGGGAGCAGGACTGCATGCACTCTTCCTGCTCCCCACACACCACACGTTCAGTTGAATATCTGCATTTAAAGTAGCTGGATGTGGGGTTCCCAATTGTGAGAAGTGGGGCTTCTGATCATGTAGAAAGAGCCTGGAGGGGGGCCTCATGAATCACCAAACAAGAGTAAAGATGTCACACACACAAAAGAGGACACATATTTGCATAACGATTGCATCTGCTAATGTATTTGTATAGGAGCAAATTGAGAAAAAGTTACTAGAATGTAAACAGATGTACAAGACGTCTCGCCCTAGTGGAGGCCGGGTGACCTGTGTGCCTGCTCAGTCTGTTTTCCAGGTGTTAACTGTTGATAGGCAACTTCAAGGCCCCCTCAAGGCACTCTGTTCTTATGGCTCTTTATCTTTACACCAGCCTTGGACCAGAGAATGAGGAGAAAAGGAAGAAAAAGGGAATGCAACAAAATCGCACACAGAGACTTTCAAATTAATTTCTTTAAAAAGTCAATATACCTTAGCTAATTACATTTTTTCCTGCTTGGGTTTCAGAGCATGTTCAGAGTTTTTTTGCAGGAGAGATGATCTGAGGGAACATAAAAGCATATATGATCACCTGGCTGGATGGTTCCAAGGAAGCAGAAGTACTGGGGTGAATGCCTCACATATTTATGGGAATCGAAGACCAGTAAAAGCAGATGTCTTGACAAAGATGAATTGTTGCATGGACCAATGGTGAGCGAAGCTGCATCTCTGATATAAATGGTCTCTACAGTCAATCAAAAATTGATTTAGAATCTGGTTCCACCTTCTTAATGATTCTGAACTTATACTACAAAAGAATGAGCCAGTTTGGCGCAGTTAGGTTATTATAAAAAACAGATTCAACTGGGAATGTGAAATGAAGACAAAGACCCAGGATAAGGCTTCCTCAGAGGGATGCCTGGAGTTGCTCTAGATGGTGGTGTTGGTCTACATAAGAATATAGAAGTTTATTTCAAGAGATTATTTGAATTAGCAGGAAAGGATCACTGGAAAGTTTTTCAGCAATATGTCCAAACAAATTGTATTCTTTTCCTTGGCATTTCTATATTTCTTCATACAGGCTGATCCTAAACATGTTTTCCAGGAAGTATGCCCCACTGAGTTTAGTGAGGATTACTCCACATAAGTAGGCTTTGGGTTTCGGCCTTCACCGATATGACATGTGTATTTTGAATTTTAGGAATCTGTTCCCAGGTACAAAATGTCTCTTATGAAATAGCCCTCAGTCAGGAATAGGTTTGGCAACTGCAAGGAAATGGGAGATGGGGAGAATTTGATTAGGTTGACAAGTCAGTAGAGGGCAATACAGAAGTGAAGAATAGTTGAAGGTGATATGGCAAGAGCATCACTGTCCTCACATACTCACACATTCCTTTTCTCCCACAGTCTGGAATCACATTATTACAACCCTCTTTATCAGAGAAAGTGGAATTAACATCCACATAACACCCTGAGCAGGAATGTCCATTTTATGCCATCTCTAATTCTGGAAATATTGTACAGTAATACCTTGGATTGCAAGTAACTTGGTTTGAGAGCGTTTTGCAAGACAAGCAAATTTTTAAATATTTATTATTATTATTATTTTGACTTGATATACAAGCGACGTCTTGCAATACAAGTACTGTAGTACAGCTTAAATAAAAAATCTCTGTACAAATTTTTTTCGGGGGATTTCGTTTTGATATAAGAGTGTTTTGGATTACAAGCACGTTTCCGGAACGAATTATGCTCTCAATCCAAGGCATGACTGTATATTCTCTGTTTCCAGACAAGTCCAGAATTGTGTTTTTGTTTATTTCTTGAACTCAAATTATACTAAAGTTTTTCACTCTCACTTCTCAATTACATTTTGCTTGATCAATTCCCTTTGATGACCCAGATGTTACAAGTCTTTCTACCATGTGTTGCTGCTAAAGAAGAGTGTTGCTTTTGAGGAAGAAGTTGAGGATCCCTCCGCGAAGCTAGATCAGTCTTAATGTTGCTTTAGAATGCAGCAGATGCATCTTACACACTAATAAAGTTTTACTGATTACCTCTCTTTTCTGCCTCTTCTTCCAAAAGGGAACATCTGCCTTCATTTGCAAATAAGCCACTTGAAAGTAATATCAAAATCCAGGGAGAAGGGAGAACCCTATAATAATACATTCCAGGGAGTCATGACTTTTTAATTAAATATGAAGTGATCTCAGAATGAATTAAAAGACTGCAGAGCAGGTAGGCATTGTTATTTCGTTAAAGCAGCACCTACATTTGTGAGAGCTCTCATCTTTGCCCAACACTGCCAAATATTAAATCAAACCAGTGAGAGCCAGTGCGTTGTAGTTAGAGGGTTGGACTGGGACTCGGGTTCTAGTCTCCACTTGGCCATGAAGCTCACTTGGTGTCTTTGCGTCAGTCACTGACTCTCAGCCTAACCTACTTCACAGGAATCGAATATATTGATACTTCACAGGGTTGTTGTGAGGATAAAATGGAGAGGAGGATTATGTAGCTATCTTGGGTTTCTTGCAGGAAAAAAGGTGGGATATAAAAATATAATAAATAAATATAAAACTATGCAGGCCAAAATCCTGCTTTTAGCGATGTACTGAAACAGAGAAATCCTGCTTGCTTTTGCTCGACAGATTTCCTGTCAACTTGGGCCAAGTTGGGCAGGTTTTCGTGGACTTCCATCTCTAAGATGGGCCACAATTTGCACATTTTTTAAAGCTGCTACAGAAATGTGTGCAAAGTCAGTCAATTTGCAGAAATCCACACACGAAAACCACACAGTTCTAGCGTGATTTTCAAACTATGTGGTTTTCAGCTGCCCATTTGTGCAAATTGGCCAATTTTGCACAAATTTCCTTAGCATGTTTTTTTGTTATTGTTTTTTTAATGTGCAAATTGCTTTTTTTTAGAGATTGAAGCCCGCAAGCTGGCTCAACTCACACCGTGGCAAGTTGGCACCGGCACAGGGCTGATAAACCAGAATCCAGGGGGCTGAATCATGAAAATCCATCAGATTTTCACACACACCCCCATCGGATTACTCACACATCCGTACCTGCTTTGGATTTGGTCCACCTAGAAAAACAGACTATAACTAGGCATGACAATGATCTTGGAGATGCCACCCAAACCTATAACCCTGTACCAAGTTTCCCTTCCTCACCATTCGTACATTTCTTCACCACCAGTCCATAACAGCCAAGAATATGAGATGATGAGGTAACATGTGGATTATAACATTGCATCATGCATTTGCTTAACTATATATTACACAGATGGGAGTGAGGGTTGTCGTATTGGGTGACAACTCTATGCATCTAGTTCCAGTCACAGATTTATGTGAAAAGTAAGGCCTAGCTCTCAGGTCTGGTCTAAACACAAGCTTTACCACATTTTTATCTTAGAACATGTTGACAACCATTATGTTACCATGTCTGTAGTCAGTTACATAGGATATGATGTGTTGCAGGTAATTATTTTAAGGCAGGGGTGGGCAGAATGTAGCTCTCTGAATGTTTTGGACTTCAACTCTCAGAAGCCCCTGCCAGCATGGCCAATGGTCAGGATTCAGGAATGCTAGAAGATGAAGTCCAAAGCATCTGGAGATTGACTTTCTGCCCAGCCCTGTTTTAAGGCATGCAGTGGTTTCAGCTGCTTCAAGGAATCCTCTCCCATGAGGTCTTAGAAGCATTTCAAAGGAAGCTGCTGAAGCCATTTCCAACGTTTTTGGCCACATCCAATATGGCACTCCTACCAGTACATGCAAAGGTTTAAAGTCTTATCTTCCCCAGTCCCATTGTTTTAATATCATTGCTTACAATTTGACACACACAGCTTCCCGATCTATTTTTAAATTGCATTAAGTGTTTTCTTTTTTTTTAATAACTGCATTAAAGAAATTAGGGTTATGCAGAGCAATGTGTTGAATGTGTCCATAGATTATTTTGGTTGTTGATGTTTTTGTTGGGACTTGAAAAAGATACTAGGAGAGGATATATTGTGGAGTAATATCCTTCCTATCTCATGTTAGTGAGATCAGCAGAGTAGAGTCCCTTTCCAGCTTAAAAGAAGCTTAGATTTGGCTGGTGTTAGCCAGTTAGCATTTGGTAATCCAGGATGCTTTAAGGCAGACTGGATTTCCCTGGTTTTGCCCCCTTTTCTCTCCCTCAGAACAATAATCAGGGACACAGTCTTGTAAAAGTTAAAAGTAACATTTACTCACTCAGATTATGCAGTTTCATTCAGGCAGGCTTAAAAGCGTTTCTTACAGTTGGTTACAAGTTCATTTGGAAATACTTGGGGTCTGAACTTGTGGAGTTCAGACCAGCAACTCTGGCTACATGCTGCTACAAGGATCACGTGGAGACAACAACCCTGTTGGTGCCACGCTCACTAGGAGTCTGAACAGGAAAAAAGGAAGAAGCTGGGAGCAACGCCCACTTCCTGTTCAGGCTGTTAATAATTCAATTAGTACCTTCTAGGAAAACCACCCTAGAAGGTATCAGTGATCTTAACCATTTCACCCAATTACCTGGTGAAACATTAGCCATAGGTTTTGACTGCAATTTTAATTATCCAACAGTTTTAAAGAAAGACAAAGAGTCAGGTTCCATGAATCAGTGCAAACGCTGCAGTCCAGGGAAGGAGATCAGCACAAGACACAGTTTTTGTGCATGTATTGTTTGCTAGATCAGGAACCAAAGGCACATTTGGATTCACATCAGCAGGAATGTGAATGTAATGTATCTGCAGAACATTGCTTCCTGTGGATACATAAGTAGGGATCTATGAGAGTTGCATTTCTGTTCATTTCAGATCAGAACATGCCCCATTCACACCCCTGAACACAAACAAAGGAGTATTTTGCAGGCAAAGCTTGCACATTCCCAATGTTGCAGTGCTCGTTCACCAAATGCGCACTTTAGAAAAGTGAGCACTTTAAAAATATGCATTTTTGCAGATTAGTCATGGGGGAGGAAGTATGCATTTGGCGGGTGCACATTTTTAAAAAACGCACTTTTAAAAACATGTAATTTTCCTGTTAAAATATGGTGGGTGGGTGTGAGTGAGTGGGTGTGAGATGGGGGGGGGAAGCTCACAATCAGGAATGGAAACAAGGTGGGGCTGAGTTTCAAGGTCGAAATCTGAGAACTTCAATGAGTTTGAGCCTCACTGATTCTCCCATCGAATGTGTAGTTCAAATGAAGATCCCAATTGTTCCCCAAGTAGCCTTGCAGAAATATTATTTGTATGCATGATTAGATCTGGTGCAGCCTGTAAAATGGTCAGAGCAGGGGTCTTCAAACTACGGCCCGCGGGCTGGATCCGGCCCAGCGTGCCCTTCCATCCGGCCCGGCTCCGTAGGCCCGAACTGGGCCCGCCTGGGCTCTCAGCCGCCTGAACGGGCTTGCCATGTTCTTCGCTCTCCCCGGAGAGCCAGCTGCGCGGGCTGCACTGCCCGACCTGGTCCCGTCGCGTCACTTCCAGCGCGGCAGAAGCGACGCGCGGGACCCTGCTCCGTCGCGCTGGACCCCCGCGCTGTTTTTGAACAGAGCGCGGGAGTCCAGCAGCGACAGAGCGAAGCAGAATGACGCGGCTCCGGCGGCGGCGGCAGCGGGGTGGCGGCGGCGGCAGCGGGGTGGCGGCAGCGGGGTGGCGGCAGCGGGGTGGCGGCAGCGGGGTGGCGGCAGCGGCGGCGGCGGGACTTTGGCAGCGGGGGCGGGGCTTTCGGCGGCAGTGGCGGTGAGGCTTCGGCGGGGGTGGCGGGGGTGGGGCTTCAGCAGCGGCGGCGGGTGCAGGTACAGCGGCAGGGGGGTGGGGTCTGGCGGTGGCAGCAGGGGTCCTGGGGGGGATTTGGCGGCAGGGGGCGACGGCACAGCGGGGCTTCAGCGGCGGTGGCGGGTGCAGGTACGGCGGTGGCGGGGGTGGCAGCGGGGTGGGTCTGGCGGTGGCAGCAGGGGTCCTGGGGGGGCTTTGGCGGCAGGGGGGTGATGGCGCGGCGGGGCTTTGGCGGCAGCAGGTGCAGGTATGGTGGGGGAGTGGCGGGGGGGTCTGGTGGTGGCAGCGGGGGTCCTGGGGGGCTTTGGTGGCAGGGGGGCCACGGCGGGGCTTTGGCGGCGGCGGGTGCAGGTACGGCGGCGGCGGGGGTGGTGGCGGGGTGGGTCTGGCGGAGGCGGCGGGGATCCTGGGGGGGCAGGGGGGCTTTGGCGGCAGGGGGGCTATAGTCTGGCCCCCCAACAGTCTGAGGGATAATGAACCGGCCCCCTGTTTAAAAAGTTTGAAGATTCCTGGGTCAGAGTGTCAGCACACGTTCCTTTCAACCTGGCGGGGTCTCAAAAACCTTCCAACGGGACAAGGCCTAAATTCAGGCCTCAGCCAGGTAGGACAGAGGCACAGTATAGACTTCCTCTGAGTTGGCCTTGCTTATTGAGATCATACCCCAGACACACTTATGATGGTGGAATGGACTCTGGGAAGGGATGTCAGGTCATGGTCCAACCCTATCATGGGCAGGACACCCTATGATATTATAGGGCGGCTTTGGTGCATTCTATTTGTTTGTTTCACCCCTACATTGCCCACCAGTAGGGATGTGTGACACAGAAAAACTTGTTCCATTTGAGCTCGATGGACTTTTGGCACATTTCTGTCCCAGCACCCCAAAGGGGGCCGAGTCAGGCTTTCTTTTCCCCGGTTTTTGCGAAATTGCTTGAAATGTTTGCGCAAACTTGGAGCTGAGAACTGTGTATTCCTAGAGCAATTTGCACAAAGCGGGGCTGACTCATTAGATCTGAGTCATCGTTGTTGCTCTTATTGTTGTTCTTGTAGCATTTAACATGAGAAGTATATGGAAGCATCCTCCTCTCACTGCATATGCACACACTCCACCTTGGCCAGCTTGAATTTTCTGACAGTTAATTTCAGATTTGTGCAAAATTTGGGCCTCTGCTGAGCAATTTGTACAACTTTGCAGAGCGGAGGCCCAAATGTTGCATAAATTTCCCTGGCTTTTTCTTAAAAAAAAAAAAAAAAAAAGCAAATCACAGCCCGTTTGCAAAACATAAGTCCACATGCTGGCTTGACTCAAGTCAGATCGAGTTGGCATTTGTGCGGGGTTGATGGAACAGAATCCATAGGGCTGAGTTGAGAAAATCTGTTGGATTTTCACCCCCTTCCCATCAGATTCCTCACACATTCCTACCCACCACTGCTCTTTGGCAGCAGTGGGATCCTCCTAAACATAATTACAAAGATCCTCACCTGCCCCACTACCCAAACCCCCTAGAGACAGCTAAAAACAAAATGGTGAATGTACCATGTAGTCACCTGGTAAGTTAAAAATGTTCCACACAGCAGCTCTAACAACATGGAGGCTCCAGACATGCAGTGAGCTTAGCATAGGCAGAACCTCAGCTTGCCTATAGCTGTAGGGAGCACAGTAAGGCTCAGTTTTGTCACTGTTAGTGAAAGTAATACAGTAATACCTTGGATTGCAAGTAACTTGGTTTGAGAGTGTTTTGCAAGACAAGCAAATTTTTAAATATTTATTTTAAAAAATACAAGTACGGTAGTACGGCTTAAATTAAAAATCTCTGTACAAATTTTTCTGGGGGAATTTCGTTTTGATATAAGAGTGTTTTGGATTACAAGCACGTTTCTGGAACGAATTATGCTCTCAATCCAAGGCATGACTGTATGCACTTTCCATCTAAACATGTGCTTACCTTTACACCTTGACTCTATTTTTGAATCACATCTACCTTCTTTCCATCCAACATTTTAAAAAGAATATGATCTATGAGATTTCACACACGTGCGCGCGCGCGTGCACGCGCGCGCACACACACACACAGAAAAGGAGCCCCCCAAATTTAGATCAACATGAAATAAAGCAGGGGGAGGCAACCTTGTGCTCTCCAAATATTGTGGATTTCAACTCCCATCAGCCAGCATGGGCAATGGTGAAGGATTATGGGAGCTGTAGTCTATGGATGGGCGAATGCGATGTTCAAGATTGCTAGGATTCTCCATACATTGCCTTGCCGCTTGTCCCATGCCCGATTCCTGTTCACGTTTGCGATCGCTGCTTGCTTTGCACAAATGGGGAACTTCTGCAGATTGAGCAGCGATTGAATGGGAGATTTGCCCAAATCTCCCCACTAAATTAAAGCAGGGCTGATCCAATCTACTGAGAAAATTTGTGCAAATTAGGAAACTTGCACAAATCGAACTGGGAATCGGGAATGGGATGAATGCGAGCACGTGTTCAACAATTTGTGAATATTTTCGTTGGACACGTACTCACTCTCCCATTCAGAGCTTCAAACAGGGCATGCTCGCTTGTCTTGTGAGCAAAAATGAAATTCTCATACATCACTTGGGAGGCCACTGACCTGCCTACCCTGGGATAAAGTCTCTAGTCCACCTCACCATTCCCTATAACTGAAGGTTGCGAACCTCTCCAATTAAGATAGCATATAAATCTTCTCTAAATGGATTTAACCCATTTTAAATGGCCAATGATGCCTAGGTGAGGGATCAATACTAGGTTCTCAAGAAAAATGAGATTTGGGGACTGGGGGAATTGTTTTCTCAACACTAAGGAAATTGCATTGTTGATGCCCTTCACGGTCCTTTAAGGTTATTCTGACAAACTGAACTAGGAAACACATTTGTTTTATGGAACTTTAATCTTTTAAGGTATAGTTGAAAGAAGGTTGCCCAGTTTTAGCCTTATGAAAGTCATTCTCCCTATTTTAAATGGCATTCCTTTCATTTTTATCCTTTTGCTACACTAGAACCAAGACCCATATGAAGACCCATATTCAACTTACATGGACAAGGCTATGCCTTTAACTCTGGTGCCTTTAGTCCCTCCTCAAAACAGATCATTTTCCATTAAGCTCCCAAGTCCTTCACATTTCAGCCCTCACTCCCTCTGACTACAGGTAGAAAAGGAGACTCCAATGCCATGAACTATACCAGTGTTCTCCAACCTTGGGTCCCCAGATGTTTTTGGCCTACAACTCCCAGCATGCCCCAGCCAGCATGCTGGGAGTTGTAGGCCAAAAACATCTGGGGACCCAAGGTTGGAAAACACTGAACTATACCATCTAAGTCCCTCTGTTGGGCCTGGTACTTGGCCTAGAAGTAGGGTAGTTTATAGAGAACATTTTAACACCAGTTCAGATATGTCACCATAACAGATCCTGCCTATACTATCAAGCACAATTGCACTTCTTTCCTGGCAACAGCATATGGGTCTGGGAAGCCACCTGCCATTTTAATTTGCCGCAATGGCCCAGAGCAATGCTACATTAGGTGCTCCAGGGCATTGTGGGGAATTTAAAATGGCAGACGGCTTCCCAGACCCTTCTGCTGCCATCAGATAAGCCCACAGCTGAGGGGTGGGGACCAAGGCAGGTGTCTGTGCTGGTGGGTCTCGCTGGGGCACATGGCCTCTGATAACTGCCCAAGGGTGCTGATCCTGGCTCAGATTACAGAAACTATAGTTCAATTTTTCTATTAAGGATCCCTAGCACCATTTCCACCCATGGAACTGTCATTCCCAGGGTTCCCTGGAAAGAGGGGATAACTAGTTACATCTGTGCTGCCTTCTTAATAGAGTGGGGGAGGGAGAGGTTGAGGTTGTTTGAGAGGCTGGATCGATTTTGTTATTACCCGCTTGTCTGCTTTGTGGAAAAAACATGGTACGAAATCCATGTTCCACATGTGCATGCATCATCAGGCACAGCTGCTGGAAATGAAGTGGGACAGAGAAGAAAGGAAGACAATTGATATAAGGAACTGGAAGGAAATAGAACAAGGAACCATTCAAGCTGAATGATCTGTAATGAGCTCAGCAATTAGACATAAAGGGGAAATTTGAAGCCAAGCTCATTTCTCCTTCTTTCAGTGCAAAGGGATGGGGGGGGGGAGATAATGAGAATATGGAATTTGGGGAGAAAGAAACAAAACAAGAACAGTATGCAAAAGAAGGTGAAAAGGTGGCTGAGAAAAGTATCATCTCACATTGCTTAATTTTAAACTCTTCTGCATTTCATGGTCCGGTACAAACGGGCTCCATTCTCATCTGCTGTGCTGCCTTGTGTGTTTAGAAAGGAAAGGAGTGAATCTATTGAAATTTAATAAGCTTTATAAATTATAATGGAGCCGTCGCCAGATCTCAGCCATTTTGCTGCAGTGAAGCTATTATACGAGTGACATGTGAGGGGCACTGATAAAATGTTATGATGGTACCAGTAGCTTCAGAGAAAACGTTTGCACTTTTTATTCTAAATGACCCAGGGATGAAATTGCTCATTTTCAAGCCCAGGACACTAACTCATTAATCTTTTAGGAAGAAGGGGGAAAAAATCTGCTCTACTATGCAAAAACTTTGAGGACAGTTAATTTCTTTTCCTTTGTCTCTTGAAGTCGCTCCTGATGGATGTGCCTTTGCTAAAGAGGGACTCTATAGAATCACAGTAATTCATGAACATAGACACATTTAATCATCTATTTGATATCACAGAACAATGTCCCGTCCCACCCCCCAAAAAGTACTAAATTTGGTGGCCTGGATCTTGGCAAAGCAATTGGTTGAGTGGGAGGCAGGCATGAAGTGTTTGTGTTGTGGGACCTTCAGAAATAGTACACACCATAGTGTGAAGCTTTTAAAGGCCAAAAACTAGATAGTTTTGATATCTCTGGTTCCATACATACAACAATAGAGACCCTTTGTCCTCTTCTGTCCCTTTGGCTTACTAGATTCCAGTAAAAGAGCTGGGATGAACTAGCCTGGAATCAGAGTCTCCTGAAATCCTGGCTAGGATCAAGGACTGGATTGATCATAGTTGCAACAGGAGGGGGGGGGCAGGAAACTCTTGGCTAGTCAGAGGTGCAGATTTGGAACTCCACATTCGAGGAGTTTCCCCTTATTTTATGGAGCATTCAAAAAACCTAATAATTAAGGCTGAACCAAAAGGTTCACCACCACAGAGAACCTTTGACTCAAATGTTGTGGGTGCTGTGGGACATCAGCACTCAGAGCAATGGGGAGATGGGGGGCATAGTGAGGAGGCACATCTACCAAGAGGTCTCCGAGGAAGCCGTGGTCGCTGCTCAGAAAGCTGGGCATGGTGAAGAAGTACTACCTCACTACAACTTGTAAGTTCACACATATACTTGCGACGTGACTCAAATGTTGTGGTTGGGTGAACTCCTTGGCAAATGTGTGTGTGTGTTTGTGTGTGTCTGTGTGTGAAAGTTACTGCTGCCATGCTGAGCTCTTCCCAATGGCCACCCCTCCCTCAAGCTTCCAGAAAACCACTCTGCAGCTTCACTCTGGGTCAAACTACACATTGCCATTGATTGCATAGTGTGTACCTGTGCACGATCTTTTTCTTTAGTGTAACTTGGTATGGCCTCGATTCAGGACCAGCATGCACCAGGAGGAGAGGATTAAAACTTGCCCCACTTTTTCTTCCCAAAATTGTGACACCCCATCCCCGGTGCAGGGATTTTAAAAAGCCAGACATCTGGACACCTCTTCAAATAGAGGACACCATCAAATACAAGAGCATTCTCTGTCAGAGATCCAAAATAGAGGACTGTCCTCTGTAAAGTAGGACACCTGGGCACCCTATACTCTTTGGAAAGCCGTTGTGCCAGCTGATGCTACTGCCATTGCGCTACAGGTTACTTCTGCTAGCGCAACGTGGCACTAGTGCCACACTGGATAATGTGGAGTCCGATCCTCCTAATGGGCTCTTGGAGTCCAATCCTCTTAATGGATGTTTCCTCTGAAGTTATTCACACTACAATTAGTTTAGTTTACTCAAAATAAGTCCTGTGAAAACCATAGGACTTCACTTCTAAGTAAACCTGTACAGGATCAGTTTGTTAAGATTTTCTGTGCTGTATTTTCTGTAATTCCCATTTTATACTCTTGTAAAAAGTTGACACGGCATTGCATTTCACGTATATAATGCCTTAATAAAAGGGGTATTTTTGTACATATGTCGACTGTTTTTTAAATTAATGTCTTGGCAACGCCACATACCATTGAAACATCAACACAATGTGCAAAATTGATAAGGATTTGCAGACAGTGCATGCATATACTGGGTATATTTTGGAGCCATAATTATAGCATTATTAGGGCTTTACTTCTCCTTATTGTGACAGTTTCAGTATGTCTCTCTTTCCATCATAAGACAGCCTGGGGCTTCTTATGATCTTTGCCTTGAGGAAACAAGCTTGTTAAGAGTTTGCTTTTCCTGGTTATTTTTAATAGCAGACATTCAGTGGCTGACAGGCTTCTGCGCCCCCTGCTTCTTTTTTAGTGTGAGTGGTGCTTGGCTCCACTGCTATAACCATGAACATCCCAGAAGGTACAATCTCCGAAGGATGGGCAAGTTAGGAACAAAGAGATCAGCTAATTAGACTTAATTAGATCATTTTACTGAAGCATATTAGCATAACTGATTTAGCTTGGAAATGAGCCCAAGGGGAGGGAGATTACCAGGGACGCACTTGGCCAAAATTATTAAGGATATCTATAGGTGTGAGGAAGAGGCAGAAAAGCCTTACTGGAAGCAAAGTGGGCCTGACATGCAGAGCTACAGGACTCGATGCCAGCCAGAGCCTGGAGAAAAGGGTCCAGGGGGAGAGACTTGGCAGGATCATGTCCCAAGCCAACAGTGGTTGGGATCAGATCCAGGAAGCCAGTGCAAGCAGATGGGATGGACTCTGACACCACAGTTTAGGGAAGGAAGACAGACAGGGCAGGAAAGAGCGAGCTCAAGGAGAGAGCTCTCCTAGTAAGGCAGCATTACGTTGCTTGTGGAGTGTTTGGAGGGGGGCGGTGTTCTGGCCCCTGGAGGCAAAATGGTTCCATCAGACCATTTTGTGGAAGGAGAGTGCTACACTGTCGGGCTGCTGTTTGCAGCTGCACCACCACTTAATAGAGCATATTTTTTTTTGAGTAAAATAAATAAATAAAATCCTCTGCTTCCTCTTTTCAAAATGATACACTCCACACATGGACCCCCCCCCGAACGTTTCAAAGAATTCATCACCATCCTCCTGAAAGCAGCCAGAGCATCCCCCCCCCCATTTTCAGGATGGGGGGGCACAAATGATTCTGCAAAAGTTTGTGTGTGGAGTGGCCCAGCCTGGGTTTGAAGTAAGTGCTACTCTCATCAATGAAACTTCCAAGTAAGTATGCTTGGGAATGCAGTCTCAGCTAAGTTCCATTGATTTTAATGGGTTTTAGTCACAACTAGTGCTGGGCCAAAGTATTCAGCCAAGAGATTTTTGTAAGCTGGGGGGAGGGGGAGGATGGAAATAGGATCCCCCTGCCCCAAAGACTGGATTAATTTTCAAGGGCTGCTGATCCAGTTGGGTTGACTGAGGAATGGAGGCCTCGCACAAGGGCCTCCTTCTCCCTTCCAGGTAGTCTCGTCATCGCTTCAGTGCCACTCATGGCAGCTCTGAAGTGGTGATCTGCTAGGGGTGACTGGAGAAGGGAAGAGTTCTTGCACAAGGCCTCCCGCCTTTTCCAGTCACCTCTAGCCGATTGCCGCTTCAGTGCTATCAGTCACAACGGTGTTAGGAAATAGTTACAAGCACCCTAAGTCATTAGCAGCAGTACCACACTCAGCCCTGCGGCATCAAAGGAGACCACCACCTCCCACTGTCAACTCAGAGTAAAGGCATGGTCAACACACAGAAGGATTCCTCTAGCAATACAGTATGGCTCAGATACTTCACAAGGCAATGCAGGACCAGGCCAATGAGGGGCACTGGAGGGTAAGTTGTAAGCAAGCACAATTTGTGACACCACACAACATCATCATTGATCATGGGCAGGGCCGGCGCTATCACTAGGCAAACTAGGCGGCTGCCTAGAGCGCATGGCTAAAGGGGGCGCAGAAACGCTCCGCGCGCCCCTTTAATTTTCTGCCGGGAGTCCGGGACAGCCGATTGGCGGCACAGACACCATCACCACCTCCTCCTCCCCCCAGGCCCCACCCCCGTCGGAAGCTGCCTGAGCCTCGAAGCACGTCGGTCGCCCGTGCTGACATGCGGGTGGGCAGGTGGGAGGCTGTGGGAGTGCTGCACTCAGTCCCCCACTGCGCCGCTGGCTCTGCCATTCCCTCCACCTCTCCCGTGGAGAACTCTCCCACTTCCACCGCACCGGTCACTCCCTAAGCCCGACGAGACTCTTCTCTCACCAGGTCCTAGCACTCACAGAGAGACGCCCCCTGGACTGCCAGCAGCAGCAGCAGCTTAGCTACCATCCACCTTGTAAGGCGAGGCCGGCTTGGCAGCGGGGAAAGCGGCTGGCTGCCTGGAAATGGATCCCGGAGGCACCGCCGCCTCCAGGCCTGCGTAGGACTGCTGGCCCCGGTGGCGGGGCCAGGGCGGGGGGGGGGGTGCTGGGCGGGCAGGCATTTCCCGGCTGCTTTCTCTGGAGCCCCCCCCGGCACGAGAGGGGGGTTGCTAAATACCAGTATAATTTTGCCTAGCGCGCCAAACTGCCTTGCACCGGTCCTGATCATGGGGCATGTCACTTAAGGCATCAGCCTTAGCTTCCAATTTCCTGGCTATTTGGAGTTTTTGGACCAACATGAAGTAGCCTTAACTCTGGTCTTTTAAACTGGCAGGCTTTTTGAAAATTTAATAAAATAAGTGTTGTAGTGTAGACTAGCTTTCCCTAGAATATTTGTGTGTTTGTTGTGGGGCAAGGGGTGGGGTGGAAGATGAATCATGTGAGCCTCCACCTGTAGTGTGATGTGGTGCTTAGTTTGGGTTTCTTGTGTACGAAAAGACTAACATGTTCACTATTTTCCATAGAAGTAGTAGTGGCCAGCTCATTCCATTAGTAACCTGGCCTAATTTGCTCTGTTGTCTTTTAATTCTGACTATCGGTTTATGACTCAGTAAAATTTGCCAAACCCTTCACTTTCTGCACTCAGTCTGCTTTATTCAGCCATTTCTCCTGAGAGTGGGCTGCATATTATTATGTGATTAGTTGATTGTGATATTCTTGTCCAGTGAAATGATTAAATATAATTAATTTGGGTTTTTATGGACTGTTGATTAAATTATCAATTGTTAATGTCTAGCTGCAGAGCAGAATGATGTTGGTTGATACACTAGGCAAGACCAGGTAGGTATATGATATCAACTGGCAATGCTTTTGCCAAGGCACTGATACAAAGAGAATACAGAATAGGTCTACCTCATCAAGTGCTACTCACCCAAGTACTCACCCTGTGAACAATTATTAGGCAAGTACAGGATTAAGTCCAGCCTGCAACTGCAGAGCTCCAGTCTTCTCCCACTGCTTCTACATGTCTTCTTCTACATGGCATGGAGTACGGACCTGAAAAAAAACAGACATCTCCTATGTCAAATAGGTAGGCAAGAGGAGCTGTGGGGCGCTCCAACCTACTATCTCCAAATAACTGGTTCCGACTAGCTCCAACTAACTAACAATGCCTCTGTCATGTCATTGTCATGAAGGGAACAACAGGGAAGAGGTCTGCACCATCAAGTGCTGCTCACCAAGTGACTTCTTCTGTGGGTGGCTGCAGTTCTGTACCTTGTTCCATACTTTTGATCCTATGCAATCAAGATTACAGAACAAGTGCAAAATGATGGTGGCAGTCTAGAACATATTTACCTGGAAGTAAGGCCCATTGAGTTCAGAGAGTCTTACTTCTAAACATGCATGTGATTCAGCTCTGTGGCTCAAGAGTCCCCGAACCATGCAAGAACAACAAGTAGGAAAGCACAGAAATAGGTAATCCCAAGCTGTCTTTCTCCCAGGGGATGTTACTCTCGAACTGCCCAAAGAAAATTGAGCTGGGCTCAGAAATGGTGGGATTTTAAAAGCAGGAGTTGTCCCATGACCTAGGAAGACTTGTGAGGGTTTCTCCGAGCTTTCTACATTTCTGCAGTATAATTTAGGGCCGGAGAGGTCAGGTCTTGTTGTTGTTCTTTTTGTTTTGCTGCTATTGGGGAGCCATACATCTGGGGAGGCTGGTGGCTCCTGTGTCAGTGGGGCTCCTTATCCCTTGCATCTTTTTGGTTGAGCTTTATAGGCGCTCTCCATGGTGTTGAACTCCTTCCCCACAATAGGTTCACCACCATGGAGCACCATGGAGAGCTCCTATGAAGCTCAAACAAAAAGATGCAATGGATAAGGGATCCCACTGACCAGCCCCCACTGTCATAAATCCTTGGTGATCTACTGCAAATCTCCCAGATTTCTACCAGTAGATCCCACTCTACATTCTGCCCAACCCTGCTCTAATAATGCAAGCACAAGCCGGGCTCTTTTTTTCTGGTCAATCACCAGCCCTAGCTGGATCCAGCCATATGCACAATTCCAGCACAAGATCCTTTCCATATGATTCTAGGCACTCTGGGTTACCAAAGCATAGAGCTAGACTGCAGGAGACTGGGCAATCCACAGATAAATGTGCTGACTGAATACGTCTTCAATTGGTCTTGAACCAGGCGGTGGGGGGAATCAAATCTCCTAATTTTTATTCTTTGTTCAATCACTAGAGAACATTCATTTGCCCTTTATAAAGCTCAATGCAGCTTGGTGCAGTAAATATTTATCTTGGAACAGATTGTTTTGTGTAAAGGTTGTAGTTCAAATGATCTTGGCGGTATTTGAAAAATGGCTCTATTTGTTGTTGTTTTTGCCTCAGGGCTGTAGAGAATTTGGGAGATGAAGCATTGGAAGAAATTGCTAGTTCTAAATATTTAATTTATCAAAGCTTCCTGGCCTCTCTGACCTCTCCACTGCTCGCACTGCTTAGTCCACTTCAGAAGAGAGTACAAAGTGATTCCTTTTGAAACGGAGCTAATTAACCAGCAGAGCCAGAGCTACGGCTGCTGTAGATCACTCAATTTGAAGGTTATCTTCTCTATTTGGGACCCATCTTCCTCTGCTCTTGCTATTAAGCACTGGAAGCTGCACAGATACTATCTTTCTATTCATTTTAAAGAAGTGACAGTTTGGCGGCTTTGGCCTGCTGATGCTGTTGCATTAACATCTGAATGAATGAACAATGAACTGGGTAAGGAGCAACAATGGAAATATGGGTAGGCTTCAAGGCAAGCCTGTTCCTTTTGAGCAAAACTGGGGTAAGGTCAGCATATTTACACAGCCAAGGAATTTAAACAGGTAGATTGTGTTCTAATAACCTTGAGATAATTACAGCCTCCTTCAGTATTTCTCTCCTGTGACACTCGACTCCTTCTAGTATTCCTTGATGATAGAATATTCTTCTAGTATTCTGAAGAATGGAGGCAGCAGAAAAAATGGGGCATCGCATGCTGCATGCATGAGAAGTGAAATAACCTCATATGTCAAACCCATCACGAGCATCGCAGGAAGAGTGAAGGTGCAATCCTATGCAAGTTTAGACAGAAAAAAGGCGTACAACTCTCAGCATGCCCCATGCTGGAAGTTGTAGGCCTTTTTTCTGTCTAAACTTGCATAGGATTGCACCCTTAGGTGTCTGTGTGTCCCTATTTATTTGTTATATTTATATCCCGCCTTTTTTCCTGCAAGGAACCCAAGATGGCTTACATAATCCTCTTCCTCCGCTCCATTTTATCCTGATCTGCCCAAATTTTATCCTTTTCTGCTAAAATTAACTCTGAATGCTGAAAAACTACCTCTGTTGCACTGGAAGGGAGAGGCTACTTGGCGTTTAAGGATCACAACTTTATTAAGGATCTGCAATGAGCAGCAACTACCCAATATTACTAACCAAAGAGCAGGGACCCTATAAGTTGAGGTGACCATTGGAATAGACTTCCTTGGTCTCCTTGATAGGTTTGGCTCAATGGCCGGATCAGGCAGGTTGATGATCTGCCTATCACAGCCTGCTCAACTAAAGGGTGAGCTGAAGAGGCCCACTGCTGCTCAACCTCACCCTCTCTGGTGAGCGATCAGTGACCTTAGGCTCTTGACCTGAAGCTAAGGGCAGTTCTCTTCCTGCACCTCTTCAAGCTGGCTGGGGATGATAGGAGTTGAAGTCCAAAGCATCTGAAGGGCACCAGCTCAGGTAAGTCTGTTCTAAACAGTATGGAGTAGGTTAAAAAATGTCCCCAATGGCCAATCAAGGGAACCACTCACAAAGAGCCACTGCCAATCAATGTAGGCTATAATGAGCTAGATGGAATAATGATATAAGGCAGCTACCTAAGAGAAGAGAATGCCTTTTTCATGCCTTCCCCGCCCAAACCCTCATCAGCACCTGACCTGCCTTGTATCTGACCAGTCTCTATATCAGTCAGTTAGAAGAACATGTGTTCTTCTCTGCAGGCTTCCTCTGTGCTGCACACACACTGCGATGCGCTTATCCAAACCAGCACCATCTTCTTAAGTCGCGACAACAACATACAATTTGTGATTGCTCTGCCTAATTTACCTCAGGTATTGTGCGAGAGCCTCTGCAACTGGCACTGATCCATCTTAAGCTGCAATGGAAAGCCAAATACACAGACTCAGGTGGTTCTAAGGAAGAAATAAACCTCCTCTGAATGGGAGCACTGACCCTGAAACACTCTGCCAAACTGCCTTTGCAAAGCCATGCCTCAGCTGCCATTTAGTTTCTCCCCTCAGTACAGTTCTAATTCCAAGGAGCTGGAAGGGAGTCATTATAGAAAATGGTCCAATCGTGCCTCTGGGTCCAGCAAACCTTTCTGTGTTTCTTTTTTTTAATACTTCCCTTAAGTTGCAGCTACGAGCCAGCTGCTTGCCATTGCCCCCACCTTTGGATGGGACGCCCAGTACATATGTCTATGCACACCTTTTATGGGTTGTATGAGAATTTCATTTCAGTTCATATATGATCAGGATTTACCCAGTTCACACCTTGCAGACCAAACACAGATCTGGACGCAATTTGCAGTCAAAGTCCCCCCAAAATGTGTTCAACAGCATTTGTACATTTGAAAAATGTGCATGAAAAAATGTGCACTTCTGAAAGATGCGCACAAATATGCTTTAATCAATGGGAGAAGAATGGGTACATTTCAAAGATGCACACAACTGATGCGTACGTTTGGAAAAATATGCACAAAAATGCAAAGTATTTTTATGCGAAAAGAAAAAAACCCGCTCACAATCTAATATTTATTTATTATATTTATACCCCACCTTTTTTCCTTCAAGGAACCCAAGGTGGCTTACATAATCCTCCTCCTCTGCCTTTTTATCCTCACAACAACCCTGTGAGGTAGGTTAGGCTGAGAGTCAGTGATTGGCCCAAAGTCACCCAGTGAGTTTCATGGCCAAGTGGGGACTAGAACCTGGATCTCCCGAGTCCCAGTCCAACACTCTCACCACTACGCCACACTGGCTCTTTGTTCCCTTCCAACTCTATAAATCATGCAGCCCAGTGTTTATCCGGCTTGGGACCTTAGTAACTGAAAGGCCACTTCTCTCAAACCAACCTGTTCACACATTGTCATGCCCCCTCCACCAAAGGAATCCTCTTCAGAGAATGATCTTGTGCCTCCTGAGCTGGATATCCCGGAGGAAAAAGTCGCTTCAGGGAACGGTGAGGCTGACCAAGAAGGTCCTGGGCCCTCAAGAGAAAGGGCTTCAGTTCTTCCCCACTCGAAAGGTGGGATATAATTTACATTAGCGCTAGTGTAAGCGACCTCTAGCACAACACAAGGTTTACATTAGTGCTAGTGTCACATGGGATACTACCCCAAGGCTGCAATCTTTATTTACACTTGCTTGAGAACAAGACCCATCGTACTCAGAGGGACATACTTTTCAGTAAACACACTGTAAAGGCACAATCCTGTGTGTGTTTGGACCGGAAAAAGTCCTATAACTCCCAGCATGCCCCAGCCAGCCATGCTGGCTGGGGCATGCTGGGAGTTGTAGGCCTTTTTTTGGTCTAAACATGCACAGGATTGCGCCTTAAGTGTCACAGAATATTGTGGGGAGATTCTCTCTCTTTCTCTGTGTGTGGTTCGTTCTCCCCCTGCCCCCAATTCATAAAAACAGGCATACCGTAGGTTACCGTACTTTTTGCATTCTTCCTACAGAATCACATTTTCCTGCTAAGCAACCTTTTCTAGACTAATTGAGAGGGGCTGAGATCATGGGAATGGTCAAAAGAGGAAACAGATTGAAGCCAACACCCTTGAGCCTTTTTACTTTGAGATGGCTTATTAACTTCAGTGGGTCAATTCCAAAATAAGTAGCTTTATGACAACAGGATTTCTGCTTTTCTACTTGCTCTTCATGACCACAATTAGGTGGCTTCCCCTCTGCTTATGAGTCATCCACATCTGAAATGAAAGCTGAACATAAAACCTCCTACGAGCTGAGAATCCATTAAGTATTGAACAGTCTGTGGGCAGGAGACAGCAAATGATTGTTTGCTGATTGGCGTCCGTCCCACAAAAGCAACTTCATTGGTGGAGATGACTGCGACAACAACTCTCAAACACATATATCCTTTTAGAGGTATTTAGAGGTAAAGTACATGCAAATGTGTTCATTGTTAAGCTAGAAGGTATGTGCTTGTAGGAGTTAAGATTCTGCCTTGGAAACTGGCAATGAAGTCCTAGACCAGTGATGGCAAACCTCTTTGAGCCCGAGTGCCCAAACTGCAACACAAAACCTACTTATTTATTTCAAAGTGCCAACACTGCAATTAAACCTGAATACTGGGGGTTTAGTTTAGTAAAAACAACTCATACAGTTGTATGAACTAATTAACATCTTTTGTCTTAAAAGAAAAACACAATAACAGGGCTTTCAATGATACAAACAGTTTTTTATTGAAAAAAAATCAACTCAAATTTTTTAAATAGTACTACATTGTACACATAGCCTGAAGGTAATTTAGATACACTTTTTAAATAATTAGGCGCATGTATTTTTGGATAAGGGATTCTCAACTTGTAATATGATTATATGCCAGACTGAAATTGTATGGGGCAAGCTTTACTCTGGGTCCTTTCCCTGCTTCTACAGGTGTTGGATTAGTAAAAGTAAAAGTCAACCTGTACTAGGATGAGCAAGATAAACAAGAAAACTAAACGTGCTTAACACATTTTAAACAACCTTTATTCTTGGGAATACAAACACTGCATTAGGTAAAAGTTTGCATTGGGCATGCAATTTTTCAGGCTGTAGAAAGTTTATAGTTCATATTTATGCTAAAAATGATTAGTGGTTTATAATTCATGTATAAATAAATGTAAATAAACAGGGGAGGAAGGGAAGGAATCTGGAGGGGAAAGGAGAAGACTTCAAGTGTTTGGGGGAAAGAGGGGGGAGATTGTGATGAAGCCAGGGAGAATGTGGGGAAAGGAGAAGAAGGTGCTGGCTAGGAGGGAATGAAGCAGCTGGGGGGCAAGAATGAGGCGGCTGGATGGGAACGCGCGCGCGGCAGGGATGTAATACGAGCCTTACCTGGGCTCGATGTTCTCCTCCGATTGTTCCTGCAGCGGCCCGATCTCACTCTTCTGAGCGGCGCGGAGCGTTCTCCGCGCCGCTCAAGCTGCTGCTTCTGCTGCCGCCCATCGCTCTTCTGAGCAGCACGGAGCATTCTCCGCGCCGCTCAAGCTGCTGCTGCTGCTCCCACCGCTGCCCGTCACTCTTCTGAGCGGCGCGGAGCGTTCTCCGCACTGCTGAAGCCGCCTCCTCCGCCTCTGGACCCGCCGTCGCCGCCTGTTGCGTTATGTCCTGCGCGCTGGATCCCCGCGCTCTGTTTTGGGCGGGGGGGAACCAGGACAACAGGGCTTAAACAGCCCTGTTGCCCTGGTTCCCCCCCCGCCAAAAACAGAGCGCGGGGATCCAGCGTGCAGGACATGATGCGACGGGCGGCGGATCCGGCACGCAGGACATGAGGCGACGGGCGGCGGCGGGTCCAGTGCGGCCGGCGCGGAGGCAGTAGGTAGGCCCGTCAGCCCCGCCCGCCGCATCACGGCCTGAGCCCTGGCGCGCAGCATGACGCTGCCTCACGCCGCCGCTGGGGAGTGTTGGCGCCAGGCGGTGACTCTCCTGGTGACCTATGGCTCGCGTGTCAGCAGAGTGGTCCACACGTGCCACCTGTGGCATGCGTGCCATAGGTTCGCCATCACTGTCCTAGACTCTTTCCCCCCAACTTTATTTATAATAAAATGTCCATACACAACCTTTGAACTAATTCCTTGGTGGAAGTGGAAACAAAGTAGTAGTTGAGACCATATTCTTATTAACCCTGTATTTATACAATGTAGATTTTTAACTGTGATGCTTGTTTTAGCTTCTGCTGCTTTTAATTGATTGCTAATTTTATGTGATTGTTTTTAGTTGATTGTTTTATTTGATTTATATATTTTTTTATTTGTGTTCTTGAGTCTCCAAACCATGGTGCTTAAGTTTCCCCTCACATATTACTCAGTCAGTAGTACTCAGTCCAAATGATGAAATTTGCATGGAACACACTAAGGTATCTGGGAGGAAAGGAGTGTATGTGTTGTTGTTGTTGTTGTTTTCTCACTATAAGCTGAAGAGGTCAATAGGCTGGGGGACTGATAGAAGATTCCACCAGCCCTGCTGAAGATCACCCCCATGAAGGCTCCTCCTCCCTCAGCTATCACCACCTCCAGTCATTCCAGCAGGCTCTTCTGAGGGAGATGAATGGGGGAAGTGTTGCCGTTCCACAAGCCCTGAGAACCACTTCCATGAAGATTCCACCTCCCTCAGCTGTCATCTCCGGCATCCATAATGGGCTTAACTTAGAAATAATTCCCATGCATGTGCAGGATCTTATTTTATATTTCAAACTGTAGAAGAACTTTTGAGACAACTAGCAGTCAATTCAGATCACATCAGAGCATTACGAGCAACACAGTTTCATATTCTGTCAAGTAATTTCAGCAACAGTACTAAACATCTTTAACCTTGTTCCCACTGTGAAGAACAACACAGGCTTAATCAGAGTTGTCCCCTTAGAATGCACTTCCGTGGCTCGTTTTCATGTGCATGTGCATCTACCTTGGCCTGTGCATGGGGACGAGGAGAGCTACACAAAGAAAGGAATATAACAACCCTTAGGGTTGAGGGGCATAATTGCCCTTTGCTTGTGTGTGTGATCCACATGGGAGTAAGATGCTGAGGTGCATCTTACTCCCTCAGATTCTTTGAACTGGGAGTTCAAAGAGATTCTTTGAACTGGGAGTGATATTGGAGCTCAGAGGCATTAGATTGAGCTACTAAACCATTGGTTTATGAGCCCTAATTTTATGAATAAATGAGCCAGTCCCAAAACCAGAGCAGAAGAAGAAAAAAAGAAATGGAGAGCATCAGTGAAGCTAAGACAATACCTTTTATTTCATCTGCTAGTTATTTGGCTAATCTTTCTACTTCCTCCCCCCCCCCCCCCAATATGCAGCAAATATATCATAAAAGCAATGAGAAGTTAATTCCTTTTTATTGGAGCAGCAGCTGTTCGGAAATGATGCACTTTCCCCAGTGAAGTCAACAAGAAAACTCCCACTGATTTTAATAGCACCCTCGGCGAAATTCTGAGTCTCACACTATGGTCTCCCGCAGGCATCAGTGAAAAATAGAAGGTGTAGAGAATTAAAGGAGCCACACAGCTCACTCCCTCTTAAGCCATTTTTGTTGCAACTAAGCAAAGCGTCCTTTTCCAGCCAGGGCGGGGAGCAGAAGTGCCCAGTGCTAACGCCACCAGTGTGGTAGGATTACTGTTATCATTTGAAGCATTTAAAATGACATAATTAATAATCCCTCTTTCCTAGACTGTCTCTTTCTCCCTCTGTGTCCTAATAAACATGACAAAAAGGAAGGAAGAACTGTTGAGGGAACAGAAATAAATGCACATTCAGAGTTCAAGCACATTGACCTTTAAAATGACCACTTGGAGCTTTTGGAGCTTGGACTACTGAAGGAGCTTTTTGTGGGAGGGAGAAGACCAATGGTAGTCGGGCCAAGCCAGGCTATAGGGAAAGAGCCCCGTTGTGTTTCCCACACCCTTCCTCGGGATATGAAAATCTGTAAAACAAACTTGAGGTTTTCCAATTTCCACAATGAGGTTTTCCAATTTCCACCTCAAAAGTTTGTCCCTTGCAAACTTTTTTTTCATCTGCACAAAAAAGTGTGCATATTTCACTGCACATTCATCCACAGGTACACATCTCTGTGCACATTTTTTTTAAAAAAGTATGCACTTTTCTGCCATTCATTAATGTGAGTTAGTGCACATTTTTAAAAAAGGACACACTTTTTTCATGAGTACTTTTCAAATGTACACATTATCGAATGCACTTTTCTTTTGTTTATTGGTTCGATTGCAAGCTCAGAAATGAGTGGATTTGGACTGCAGATCGTGTTTGAGTCCATGTTCAAGTTTGGGAGGTGTGGATGGAGTAAATTCTGATCCAAAGTGAACTGAAATAAATTTGTCATACATCTCTATAACTTCTTGCAGCTGCCGGTTGAATGCTTGCAAATGGCAGTCGGTCTCAGCTAGGATGATAGTTACAGGGTTGTCTTATCTTTCTGTACAAAGTGACATGATACAAATATGTGTCGTCATGGGGACACTTCAGCCACCAGTGCTGTAGTTCTTGTGTGTGCATAAGCGGCACACGCTTGTTCCTGGCATGAGCCAATTCGACACCACCAGGTGTGCCAGTGCCACTGCCTCAAGGAGAGCTCTTCTGTGGATTGGTGCTCCATTTCCAAAGCCCATCACGACACCTGCAGATCCCAGTTTTCATTGTGACCAAGTTAATTAACAATGCAAATAGAAAAGGAAAACAGCCCCCTCTAGAAAGATGTCTAAATACTGACATTTCTGATTAAGTTCATTCTCATATGCTAAAATGCCTGCTCTCACCATCTGACTTGCAAAAACTATAATCAGAATCTTCAAATATGTTCTGAAAATTGTGATGTGATGTGCTTCTGAGGCACTGGAGTTGATTGCAATGGATTTGCATTGGCCACGACACAGCTGAAACTTGAAGAATGCATAGACTGGAAAGGATAGCCTACTTCATGCATTCTGTTACGCGCATGGAGTGAATACAGATGACCGAGTGCGGGGGAAAGTTGGCCTGCTTATAAAATGTGTTGTAAGTGTCATATAGGTAACTCTGATTGGCTTTGTCTTGGCTGTAGCTCCACCTCACTGATTGTTCTGTTGCTATGAAGTGAAGACTTATCCCTTCGTGCATGGCTTGCTGTAGTGTTTGGTCATTACTTCCTGTTCTTTTTTGGGGGGGAAGTATATATTTGTTGTTATTAGTAATATCTCAAACACACTAGTAATCTGACTACTATGCAGGGCCGGTGCTACCATTAGGCCAACTAGGCAGCTGCCTAGGGCGCAGGGCTAAAGGGGGCGCCAGAAACGCCTTGGAAAAAAATACAGCACTCTCAAGTGGGAAGGGGGGGCGCTAAATATTTGATCTTGCCTAGGGCACCAAACTGCCTTGCACCGGTCCTGCTACTATGATGTTAAATTTAGAGCCTCTTATTATTAATAGTGCTGGGCCAAGTGTGTCCCCACCACCTCCTCCATGGAACCTTTGTCCCCTGTGAAGGGGTGTGTGTCTGTGTCGTAGAAATTAGGGACTGAAGAAACAGTGATTCTCAAGCTCATTTTGCCTTGCTCCCTTTTTCATTTTCAAAATATTTTTTGGCTTGTTCAAATGGGGAAAATGCACATTTCTGTGTGTTTTTCAAAAGAGCACATTTCCCCCCCCCCCATTGACTAAAGCTTTAAAAATGTACATTTTTGAAAAAAACACATTTTTCAAATGCAATCACAATTTTCTTGAACTTGGGAACATGTCTCAAAAAACATTCCACTTGTGCAAAGACTGCAAACATGACATTTTTGGATGACTTGAGAACGTAAATGAAACTCTCGTACATCCCTCGTTACAATTCCTACTATTTTGGGAATGATGTGAAAGTTGCAACACTTTCAGGTCGAAGTGCTTACTATTAGACAAGGTTTCTGGTTGGTCTTCTTCATTTTCTTTTTCCATGGTGGCAGCCATCTTTTTTGCATACAATGATCCTGGGAATGATGGTACATTCTTCTCACATACCATTATTCCCAGGACTTTTGAGGTTCCAACTTTAAAGCATGCAGCAGACAAGTTGCAGCACGCTTTTGAAATTAAGCTAAAAAAAAGAAAAAGAAAGACTAGCAGGCAACGTCTTCTAATAGTAAGACCCTCAAAAACATTCATCCCCAAACATTTCCCCCCTCCTGATCTTTGCAAGGGGTATTTACTCCCGACCCCTGAAACCTCTTGTGAAGGAAGGAGCCTTTGGGGGTTCCTACATGCACACACACACACACACACACACACACACACGCCTCCTCATGTGAAAAACAAGTAAGGCCGGTTGGGGGTTGGGGGCTGGGAGGAGGCGAAATGTGCATAAAGTATCGGATGAGACATGGTGCCTGGGTCTACGGCTTTCAAATGCAAATGTAGTTCAGGCCCAGTAAGTCATGAGTTCCCCTCCCTGCCTGGCCAGGTGAAGTGCATCATGATTGGCTGGAGGCAGAGAAGCTACAGGAAGGAGGGGAGAGGGGAAAAAGGTATATTCCCAAAGTGTAGCCTTTTTGTCTTTGTCTTGGTTCGTCGCATGGTTGCTGGCTGTGGAGCAATGGCAGCAAGCCAGGCAGAGGTCCAAGCCTTCGGGGGGCCTCAGGATACGACCCCAGGTAGCTCCTGGTGAAATTAGCTGAATGAGGGCTCTGGTAAAGACTGGCCTTGTGGAGGACTACCCATCTCGGACCTTCGGGTAGGTGAAGTAGTCCTCCCGGGCAGCAAGGCTGTGCTGGATCCAACCCTGGAAGAGAACTGACCCCCAGGTAACAGAGTTGTGTGCCTGGGAGATATTAAGGAATCAGGTTTTGTTATTTTGTAGCTTTACTTTGTACCAAAGTGCTTTTGTGCTTCTCTCATTTCCCTATTCTTGTTGTAAAATGCTACCAGAATAAACCTTGCTTAGGTTTTTTACCCCACATGGTGTTTGTGGATTGCTCTGCTTGGTTCAGTAACTAAATCCAGGTTACAGACAGAAAGGCAAGTCCCTGAACAGAGATTCAAGTAGGATTGCAGACAGCTGAGGCTGGCAATCTGGTACCTTGAGATCTCTGGGGGTCTTGGGTCCTTTGGGTAGGAAAGGGTGGGGGTGTGATGGGTCAGCCAGCCCCCCCTTCCTCCACACCTCTAAAATTCAGCTGGGCTAACTATTATGGGCTGGAGCAAGACTTTGCCCTTAATGTTTTTCTATCAGTTTCTGCCCAGTGTATTCCAGCAATAAGCAGCCATTTCTTAGTGCTGCAGCAATAGAGTGGGTGAAATCCAATTATGTCCATCCAACAGAATGAACACCATTGGTGGAATGGATTCCCCCTCCCTGTGCAGACCCCAT
Organism: Shinisaurus crocodilurus; assembly: GCA_021292165.1. Taxonomy (NCBI): domain Eukaryota; kingdom Metazoa; phylum Chordata; class Lepidosauria; order Squamata; family Shinisauridae; genus Shinisaurus; species Shinisaurus crocodilurus. The sequence continues at coordinate 137,817,497 of CM037876.1, read as the reverse complement.
ACCCCCAAAATATGCTCCAAAGGTTTGGAGGACCCTTTGGAGTAGATTTGTGGGTGTGGGAGAGTGAAGGGGGGAAGAGAGGAAGGGGCATTCCCATTGTGTGTGGACATCTGCTCACATAACACTGGTTGGAACCTAGTATGAGCATTATTTATATATTAAACAGTGTTCCTATCCAAAAGACACCAAAATTTAAGAAGATATTTCAAATCCCTCACAAAAACAGAGGATATTTAAAATTTTCAAAATATATTAACCTTGGAATAGAAATTGGAAATTTTAAAGTTAAAAGTTGAAATTGAAGAAGAAAAGGCTGTTCCTTAAAAGAAAACTCTAGCCATGATGCTAGGGCACCTTCCCTACTTGATGTCACCTACCACAGAATACTAATACAGACAACCTTAATTTACCAAGTAGTTCATGTGTGGAAGCTTTACCATGAGATTTAGGCCCCCAACCTTTACCACACACTAGAATCTGTGGCAGGGGAAAAAAAATCACACCACACTTTTGTTAATTCAAATGACCAAGCAAATCTGTGGTTTAAAAACAATAAAATCTTACGATATGGTAACTTGGTTTTCTGTACTGAGCCACAGACTGTCAAGAACAAAGTGGGGTTGGAACCAGCAACAGTAGAGTGCAGAGATAATGTGTGAATCATGGCCACAATTTACGTTGAAAGCAACTGTGATTATCCTCGTTCATTTCCCTTCTAGTACCAATAGCCAAAGTTTGTTTGCTTTTGCACTGTCTCATTAAACATCTCCAAGGATAATGCTGACGAACACCCCATTGAAACTCAGATATAATAATCACCTAGTGTGTCCAGGTTTACAGTAACTTTCAGTTCATCATACTGCTCAAAACGTAGGATGCTGTTGTGGCTAAAATGTACAGAACATGTTTAATGCATCAATTTCCCTACTCTAAATTACAGGGACGGGGTGATGAGCAGGCAGTGATACTGAAATGGCAATTATAATTACCCTACTTAATGAAGTTTGCAGGGCAAGCCCAGGACCTTTGCCATAAATCAGAGTTTATCTCTCTAACAGATAGATGGCTAGACAACTTAATCTGCATAAACAAAGTAGCCCCTCAGAGCTGACCTTTGGTACCAGCCTTCTCCAGAAATGCAAGTCACAAGAAATCACTCTACATACATTCCATGCAAGCATTAATATAATACTTTAGCTGTCATTGATAACAGCCAGATGGTACACTCAGTTGCTGTAGCATGAACCCCCCCCCATTTAGTTGGTACAATCCCAAATGTATAGCAATGTAAATAAGTGCAGAATGTAGCCCTGAAATGATGAGATCCTTTCTCTTTTAGCGTTGATCACATTGTAGGTGTCTGTGGAGAAGAGAGGTTAGACAAATGATATGCACCTATTTCAGGAGCTTCACTATGGCTTCAATCTACAATCACTTTCCATGTGTCTTGTTTGTACACTCCAAGCCCTGCCCCTATATAAGCATTTGCCTCCCTCAGGAACAATTATGTACTAGGGTATAGAGTAAGTGGTTTGGACACATGTTCATAGCATTAAAAGCATTTGTTTTCAGGTCAAGTGGATGTGCATTCAAATCAAGCTACTTTTACAACACTTAGCATATGCTAGGGAAGGATGAATCTGTCAATTTAGGTTTCTCTCTGTTTCTCATTTTTCTAAATTTAAATTCAGTTTGACCCAACTTTGAGATTTTTTTTAAAGTTTCCATGAAAATTCATATGCATTTTGTGTGCATGTCTCTCAATATATACATTTTTGTACATAATTTTGCCAGATATACACATTTTTGGAAACAGTTCACCTCATATAAAGGATTGTTTAATTTTATAGTCACTAACTTCCCCTTTTTTGTGCATATTTTCCTAATATATGCACTTTTGTACCATTTTTTGATTGGAGAAGTCCATTGCAAAATTCGGAGAAGGGCAAATTTCAAATGATATTTGAGTTTCAGTTTGCATATTGCTTCAATTGTGTGAAATTAGGTAAATTCGCATTAAAATGTGAACAAAACAAATGTGTCCCTCATCCCTAGAATATTCAGGTATCTTTACCCTCAATGCAGCAACTGAAAAGTATATCCAGAAATAAGGTAATCTTTATTTAATAATTGATATTTATATCTTGCCTTTCCTCCAAGGTTTTGTGTATGGTACTCCCTTCCTCCCCATTTTTTCCACAACAACCCTGTGAGGTAGGTTAGGCTGAGAGATAGTGATTAGCCCAAGGTCATCCATGCCAATCTTATGTCTACTCAGAAGAAGTAAGCCCTATTAAATTCAACAGGACTTACTCCAAGGTAAGTGTGCATAGGTTTGCAGGCTGAGTAGGGATCTGAACCCAGGTCTCCCTCATTCAAGTCCAGAACTCTAACCACTCTAAAGGTGAAAGAAATGGATTAGTGGCTGAGGAGAACAAGTCTTATGAGCCTAGACTCAGAGCCCTCTGATGACCTAGCCGGTGGAGGGGAAAAAATAGAACAAATACACCCTCATCCTGCGTTTTTATGAAACTTAGCTGTCCTTGCATTCTGGGGTTCTGCCAGACCCACTCACAGAAGTGCCTCAGGCATATGAAAGGCTTTTGTCTTACTAAATGTTTTACCCAGGCTGTTAGGATCAGAATAAGAATGGATTTCAGGTTTCAGCTACTTGAGGTAACTAAAGACTTAATCTTTCCTTAATTCAGGCAATCTGCATAAGAAAAGCCTGGCCCACTGCAACTCAATTAGCATTTGAAAAGCCTGAAAAAGGCCTGGGGGCTGTAAATTTTAAATCAGCATAACAAAGCTTTCCCTCAATGGATTTCTTTTCTGTTTGAAGGAGGCTGTTTGCTATTGTTCTTGGCTATCAAAAGATGACCTGTGGATGGCCTCCTTTTGTTCCCCATAATTGTTTCAGTTGTTTGGGGTACAAAAATTCCTCATAAAGTGTATTTTTATGGAGATTTCCGGTTTATGAATGTTTGGTTTATAGAAAGAAAATTGTAAAAGGCAGGTGGCTGAAATTTGGTAATATTTTTTACTACACTGTTTTAGACAATGTCCTAACAGCACTTTCTGGTAGATTTTCTTATGTGTAAATTACACAAGAAAATGTAAGCTACAGGTAGGAAAGTCCCCCAGAAAGCAGGGTAAAACAAAACAGAATTGTAGCTGGGGAGCTCCATTTTTAAAAAAATTAAATTTAAAATTTTATTATTATTATTTTTGCTGAGGGAAACTGAGCTTTCAAAAAAAAGAAAGTGTACATTGTCTTTCTTAAAGAAGTCACTGTAAATGTAGCCAGTGTGGGGGCTACAGTTGTACAACCTTGTTAATGTGCCTCATTACTAACATTTCCTGTCTGTCGCTTACCAACATTTCTTTAGGTCTTTGGTCATTCCACAACACAATGTCAAATGGAACCAACCGTGGCTTTACGAGAATTTGCCATATGAATTGCATTCCCCTATAGACCATCAATCTGCTGTTATTTCACAATTAAACTTTACTAACTGTGGTAACTATTAATTTCTAAAGGAGAAAGGACTGATTCATTATCTCATAATAATCCCTAGAGCTAACATCTGCTCCATTCTTCGTACCATAGTCATTGGTTCCCAAAAGATACATTTAAAGAACGCAATACATTAAAAAAAAAAAAAAAAAAAGTGAAACAGTATTGGCTGAAAATCTGTCCATTGATGCTTTTTACATGAAACATGTAGTCATTAAGCCGGCAGTATTATAAATAAAATTATCTCTTGGAGCTGCAGGTTTTGCATGTGTCTTTACTTTTGACATCTTGATTATTGCTAGAGAACTCAATCACACCACAATTGTACCTCTGCATCCCAATGCTAATTATCGTGCCTCATTGCATTCATTCCATTAATGCACCGGGCTAATGCAATATCTTCAACTGGAGATATGGCATCTGTGTGGTGTTCTCTTTGCCTTGTAGTAAAAATCATAATATCATATCAAGCCTGATAATTTCATAATAAGGGAGCACATTTTTAAAAAATCAATTTAAGAACAGTAGAACATATAGTAGAACACCTCTTATTTGTACCCCCTATGTCCCATCCCGAACAGAGGTGTATATAGGTGGGACATTCTCAGTGGTGGTACCTGGGCTCTAGAACACTATACCCTATAAGTTTGGTTGACCCCCCCCCCCTCAATCTCTTTCTCTGCCTCCCATTGGAAGGTGAAAATGTTACCTTCCCAACAAGATGTATTTAAGAAGCTGCATTTAGTTAGTCATCGTAATTATTCTATTGCTGCTGGATTTTTGTTGCTGCTGTCTACATGGTTTGTTTCTTTGACTGGTTTTATTATTGATGTATCACACTGGTTGGACACCCTGGAGATCCCATTCCTGGGAAGAAAGATGGGATTAAAATTTTAAATAAATATAATGGATTGTATCCAATGTTAGCCTAACTTAGGTCCCATTCATTTCAATGGGTCTACTCTAAGTAGGACTAACATTAGATACAACCCAACTTGTCAGGTTCTAAATGTAAGTGGGCATGATCTGGATCAAGACAACAGCATGGGAGGAGGTGGTATAACCCTTTCTCCCAGTGACATTTTCCACTGAAAATTGTCCCTTGAAGCTACTATTAGCAACTTTGAGTACAATTACCCACCCCACCCCAATCACCATGGTCCCAATCTGAATTGGGGGATGGTATCCAACCAACTCCTCCCCCTGATGGAATAGGGAGGGGCACAATTCCACTTCCTCATTGAAATTGTGCAATGTGATCAGGCTGTTACATTTTCTTTGAAGTTTGGGAGAGGTTTCACACATTATATTGTTAAGGTGTATCCATAAAACCTGTCACCATGTTCCACTAAACAAAAATGCCATGTATGAATGCATCAAGAGGATATTTTTATGGCATGTTTTACACAGCTACATCTGGCAGACTACTTGTACTGACTGCAGCTCCCTGAAGAGTGTATTCTCAGTGACAGGCTTGGATTTGCCTTTGTATAATGTGCAAATCAACTCTGCGATCATTAGAACTGAGGAAAATAAACTAGTCTCAGATTCTTCATTAGAAAGCCAGAGCCTTGAGGAGCATTTCAAATATATTTCTCAAATGTGTGTGTCAGACAGATTCACTTGTCAGAAAACCAAGATTGGCTCCTGCTCCCTGATTATACAATTGGGGGCATGCCTCACTTTGCAACCGCATAAACTCAAATCTGGATTTGTCAAGCTCCTCCTCCCTAATTAAGGATGTATGAGAATTTTGTTTCCATTTGCAAATCATGTGAACATGTCCCATTCACAGGACTGAATATGAACATGAGCAGGAGCTGTCCCCCCGCCTCTGAGAAATGTTCACAAATTCCCAAATGTCTGATCATTTTCTAGAAATCTGTATTTTACAAAAACGCAGACTTTGAAATGTACATTTGTTTTTTTAAAAAAATGCATGTTCACATTTCAGACAATGTGGGAAGCACATGTGCACTTTCCCATTTGAAAACCACTGGTTCTTCCATCCCTCCCTCCCATAAGAACCTAGACACATGGTTTGATTATCAGAGGAGCTTCAGCATATGTGGGACAGAGCCATAGGGTTATGGATCTCACTATAGAATTCTGAACCCCAGGAAATCTGGTCCCTCTCAACCTTTAGACTCAAGGTGAAAAGTACACTGTGGAGACAGGAATAGCCTCATTCAGTTGTAACACTAAACCATGGTTTAGCATTACAAGGAATGAGCTGCAGCATGACTTAGGCTCAGATACTCAACCCTCCACATCTGGTGCTACTGCAAGGAGTTTGGAAGCTTTCAATTTTTTATTAAGTGTAGCTTGTCATGATTACCAAACCAGGACAAACTGTGGTCAATCTTAACTATGGTTTGCTGGAACAGGAAAACTTCAAATCACAGTTTATGAAGTGGCTTGTTTCAACCAACCAGACTTAGGATTGACTACAGTTTAGGGTTCAGACATCACAACAAGCTGTGGTTAATCTAAAATGAAAGCAGAAGTTTCTGATCTCATGGCTATGCTGGATCAGGAGGAGATGGGAGGGTATACTATGTGAGCATGAGGTTTACTGTGCCTCATTCCCATAACTCTAAGCCATGGTTTAGTGTTAAATCCAAAAACAACCAATATGTAGTCATCGCTGCTTGCTGAACTCATGTATTGTTGCTTTTTTATTTCGATGTTTGTTTTTATTTTATGCTGTTTCACATTGTTTAGATGTTCTTTTAGATGCACATTTTTATATGAGTAGTGAGACAGTTTGGAGGTCCGTCTGTGGGGCAGAAAGTCAGGATAGAAATACTGGAATGAATAAAAACAAATAATGTACGAAGGGGCCCTTTCTGTAATCATATTCCCGTAGGCTTCAAAGTGTCTTTATGAATGTACATACAGATCAGGTTCGAGTTATGAAAGAATTCTCAGTGCTGTTCACTCCTGGCTAATGTCCGTATAGGATCCAGTGTTTAAGAACCAATGGACAGTAGAAAAATATCATCGAAGTGCAAAAGAGCAAACGAGGTCATGGCAAGGGACAAAAAACATAAAGCTGAAGGGGGCCCTGACAGCATTTCTGAACATATGGCTATTAATCTTACATCTTGAAGCTCTTGGCATTTGTCAGAGGCATTTACAGTTGAATTCCATTATAGGCTGAAACCCATCTACATGTAGGCAGCACCTGGCAATCCTCTTGTCTTTCAGCTGCTTTCCCTGATGTATAAAGCAATTGCCAGTATTTATAGCTCACTCCCATATAGTTACAGTTCTCTAAGGGCATAAAACCAAAGTAATTTTGCTGTGACTTTAAACTATTCCCTGCTGGGGACAAAGGGCAAAAGGAAACCACAAGACATTCAATGCAGGTAAGACAACCTCAGGGCCAGTTCTGGCTTCAGGGCATCCCAAGTATCACAGGTGGCACTTATGTTAAAATTGAAATTGGTATTAGAGGATAGGAAGAGTCCCAGCCAGGAATCATTAGCAAGCCCCATTTGGTGCCATAGCCCTACAGTGAAGAAAACATGGAAGTGGTGCCCACAAAAGACCAAGTGCCAATGCTGTCAGTATCCACCTTTCCAAAGGTATTGTTTCATCTCATGGGTCTTATGGAACAGGGGCGTCCAACTTCTCTTGAGTTGGGGACCAGATGACACCCCCATCCCATGTGGGCTGAATGATGTTAGGGGGTGGAGCCATGGCTCCTGTCCTGATAGCATTTGGTCCCAAACACCATCTTAACTGCACATCATTAAAATCAACTCTATGTAGGTTGTTTCTCCAAGCTTCCTGGAATACATTTCAAGTACAAATGTAAATACTTACCTGGCAGGGGAGACACCATGATCACAAAGATGGTTTTCCCAGGGTGAGGCTCATCCATTGCACTCTGGGTGTGCTGACCCCTGCAATTTCCCCAACGGTGGGAATCTCAACTGCATAATTTGTTTGTTGTTAACCACACAGAGAGCTACAGCTATTGGGTGGTATAGAAATGAAATAAATAATAATAATAAATGTGGTAAGCAAATAAATAAATATTTCCTGTGGGTGATGCAGTCTGAAGAAGGACAGTATATTTCACTTCATCGGGGATCTTAAGCTTTCTCTGTGAGTCTATTTTCATATTACCGGTAATTACATTTTATTCTTCCCATGCTTGTTTCTCACTCCTGCTCTCCCTACACTCTGATGAAAAAGTAATACACAAGATTGAATCTCTATACTTTTATACAAAACACATTTCTAATGATTACAAAGTACATATGTAATGTTTGTTTGTTTATTTATTTATTTATCTATTCTCTATACCGCCCAATAGCCAAAGCTCTCTGGGAGCTGTACAACAATCAATTAAAAAGTACAATAAAGTACGATTAAATGTAAACAATAAAAACATTATAAAAATTTAAAACCAATTTTAAAAATGTCACAAAAACTAAAAACAAGTTAATAAAAGATGACCTCTAAAAGAATTTACCACCCCACCGTATACCATTTAGTTGTTAAAAGCCTCAACGTAGAGGACAGTCTTAACCTGGCACTGAAAAGATAGTAGAGTTGGCTCCAGGTGGGCCTCAGGGGGGAGCTTGTTCCACAGTTGGGGAGCTACCACAGAAAAGGCCCTCCCCCTTGTTGCTGCCCTCCAAGCCTCTCTTGGAGGTGGCAGTCGGAGGAAGGCCCCAGATGTTGAACGTAGTGTCCGGGTAGATTGTGGTTGGGAGAAGCGTTCCATCAAATATTGTGGTCCCAAGCCATGTAGGGCTTTATTGGTTAAAACCAGCACCTTGAATCAGGCTCGGAAGCATACAGGCAGCCAGTGCAAGCGGGCCAGAACAGGTATTATATGTTCAGACCTTTTCGTCCCAGTGATAAGTCTGGCCGCTGCGTTTTGCACAAGCTGCAGCTTCCGACATTCTTCAAGGGCAGCCCCACGTAGAGTGCATTCCAGTAATCTAACCTTGAGATTACTAGAGCGTGGATTACTGAAACCAGGCTATCCCTGTCCAGATAGGGGTGTAGCTGGGCCACCAGCCAAAGCTGGTAGAAGGCACTCCGCGCCACTGAGGCAACCTGAGCCTCAAGTGGCAAAGACAGCCCAAGGAGAACCCCCAAGCACTTCAAAACTCCAGATGACCCCACTCAGTGGTTTCATGTAGATGTTGAATAGCATGGGGAATAAGACCAACCCCTGTGGAACTCCATACTGGAGAGTCCACAGGGCTGAGCAGTATTCCCCAAGCACCACCTTCTGGAGCCGACCATCCAAGTAGGAGTGGAACCACTGCAATGCAGTACCCCCCACTCGCAACACAGACAGCCACCCCAAAAGGATACCATGGTTGATGGTATTGAAAGCCACCAGGAGATCCAGAAGTATCAACAAGGTCACACTCCCCCCGTCTCTCTCCTGACATTGCTCATGATACAGGGTGACCAAAGCTGCTTCCATGCCAAAACCAGGCCTGAACCCCGACTGAAATGGATCCAGATAATAAGTTTCATCCAAGTGTGCCTAGAGCTGGTTGGACACCACCCGCTCAAGGACCTTGCCCAGGAAGGGAACATTTGCTATCGGCCTAACGTTATTAAGATATTCCAGGTCCAGGGGGGGTTTCTTCAGGAGTGGCCTCACCACTGCTTTTTTCAAGTGGCGCAGGACCACTCCCTCTTGCAAAGAGGCATTGATCACCTCCCTGGCCCAGCAGGCTGTTCACTCCCTGCTGGTTTTTAAGAGCCAAGAAGAGCAAGGATCCAGTATGGATATGGTTGCACGAACCTGTCCAGAGTGTGCCCTACATGCGTTGGGCCAATGACATGTTGGGACAGTCCCATGGTCATCATGGAGTCCATGAAATCCTGAGCTGCCCGCCCCAGATAGGGTGCCCTCGGCATGGATGTTAACATCTCCCAGGATCAAGAGCCTGGGGAACCTCAACATTGCAACTGAGACCGCCTCCGTCAGCTCAGATACTAGGGAGTCTGCTGAGCAGTGGGGTGGGCGGTACGCCAACAGAATCCCCAATATGTCCCTCTGGCCCAACACAAGGTACAAACACTCCAGACCAGTAGTCAGACGGACAGGGAGCCTGGACAGAAAGATGGAATTCCTATAGACCACATAATTATTGTATAATTACTGGTCTTTAATGGTATATACTAGGCAATACCCAGACATCTGGCATCCTTTTCATTAGTGGTTTTATTATCTGTTTTCAGAAGAAAGTGTGCTAATGCCAGTGCTCTCATGTATTTCCTTCAGTTTTCCAAAAATAAATGTTTCAATTGAGAAAATGTTTATCCAATTACACAATCCTGGTCTATTACATACGCACATAACCTGGATTTCAGTGACTAGCTGTAGTGTGGATTTATTCAATAAAGCAAGTGAGCCATTCTGAGCTATCAAGTGTACAATGCCATTTAATTACTGAACAAGTAACTGTCATTGTTAATATGTCTCTGTAAAATACCAGCATTTATTCCCCCCCCTTTCCCCTTTTTCTCTCTCTCAATCAAGACATTTATTTCCATTTCCCCCTTCTTTTTACTTATTCAAAGAACATGCTGTTGAGTTAATAGTCTACAGGAAAAGAAACAAAAGACAAGGGGGGGGGGAAGTTTGCAGGAGGAGATTTCCCCCACCCTTTAAACATGTCTGTCTCTCAACTGCATTTTACACTGCCCAATAACCTAAGTTCTCTGGGTGACGCAAGATACATGTTTAATGTTGAAGTTTTAAAAATGTTGGTCACTGCTCCCACTCCCCCACAGCAATGCCCCTTAGAATGATGATGTATGGTGATGTAGCTTCATTCCAAATGGGCTTTGGGAGGGAGTTGGTGGCTACCCCATTCCCCCCTATAAGTCCCTGAAAATGCTACATCATGGTGTCCTGTCATTTCAAGGAGCATTGTGTGGGGGAGGGAGAGTGAATGGCAGCCACAAGGAGATATTATTATTATTACCGGTATTTATTTATATTTATTTATCGCCCATCTGACCGGCAACCGGCCACCCTGGGTGATGTACATAGAATAAAAACAATAAAATACATTTAAAACAATATAAAAAATTTAAAATCTTAACCCACCCCATATTCCCGCCTGAATAACCAGGTTTTTAATGAGCGACAGGAAGCTCAGCAGAGAGGGGGCATGGCGGAGGTTACTCGGGAGAGAGTTCCACAGTACGGGGGCCGCCACAGAAAAGGCCCTCTTCCTCGTCCCCACCAGTCTAGCTGCTCTGGCTGAAGGGACAAGGAGAAGGCCATCCGTGGCAGATCTTGTTGAGCGGCCCAATTGGTGTTGCTGGAGACGCTCCTTGAGATAGACTGGACCAGAGCCGTATAGGGTTTTAAAGGTCAAAACCAAAACCGAATTCAGCTCGGCAAGCAACTGGTAGCCAGTGCAAATCCTTCAGCACTGGCGTGATGTGATCCCGCCGGCGGCTGCCTTTAACCAGGCGAGCCGCCGCGTTCTGTACCAGCTATAGCTTCCGAACCATCTTCAAGGGTAACCCCACGTAGAGCGCATTACAGTAGTCTAGGCGACTGAGATAAACGACTGAGAGGAACTCTTGCCACAACTGCTTCTTGTGACAATGGCAAAAAGAAGTTAAAAGAAAACAAGAAGATCAGCTAAAGGCAGTTTGGGATAATGAATTTGAAGAGGTGACCTCGAAGGTGGGGTGGAACAATATATGGGATACACGGATTGTCAAAGTAATGTCAACTAGGATAAAGGAAATTTTTTATAAACTAATTTGGAGATGGTATTCAACTCCAGTAAGATTAAATAGAATAGATAGTAATTGTTCTGCATTTTGTTGGAGAGGATGTCAGGAAAAAGGGACATATGCTCATATGTGGTGGAGTTGTAAAAAATGTACTGGTGTTTTGGCGAGAGGTTTTTACAGAAATATTGAAAATTATTGGTATTAATTTAGAGGGCTGCCCAAAATTATCATTGTTATCAATAACGGAGAAGCTTATTTGCGACCAAAATACGAAGGAGTTAATTGTAAACTTGTTAACTGCGGCCAGGCTAATGATAGCGAGAAATTGGAAAGTACAACATGTTTTCCTAATAACAGACTGGAAGTTTGGGACATAGCCCTAAACGATAAACTAACTAGTAGTATCAAATGCAGAAAAGGATTGCTAAAGAAGAATAATTTTATGGCTATATGGAATCAATTACTAGACTATGTATTATTAAAGGGGAAGGGGAGCATGCCTTGTCAGGATATGTTATATTTTTGGAATTTGGAATTCATTTGATCAAGAGGATGGAAGTATATTAATTGGTCCCTTGGAGGGTGTGGGGGGGTGCACTTTATGACTTATTGTATGCTGTTTAGGTTTTATTTTTGTGATATTTTTGTATTTTGTTATATTTTGTTTTGAAAAGTAAATAAAATATTTTTTTTTAAAAAAAAGAAGTTAAAAGAAAAGAAAAACTGGGGAGAGAGGGAGGACAAATTGCCACCCTGCCACCTCCAAAAGGTAAACTCTCCACACTTTTGCAAGTTTTCACCCCCATGAAAAATCACCGACCCACCCACCCCTTTTTGCTGATGCAAATGGAGTAGCAATTGGGGGGGGGGATGTTTGCTCAGCTCAGAAATAAGTCTACTCTGCACCGAATGGACAGAAATCATTAGGAAAGTGTACATCCATCTTAGTCGGGGAGGGAGAACCCACAGAACAGAGGATGTATTCATTGCAAAAGCTGAATCAGTGCATCTATACATTGAAGTTTCTAAGTACAAAAAGAGGAAAGAAATAAAACTGATTTGATGATGTTTTAAAGCCCTACTTCACCTGTTAGTCACCATGCAATTCAGGCTGCATGGAGGGAGTGGGGCCATGTTCATTGGCCTCACACACACCCGACACACACACTGACCACATGTTGGATGGAAGGTCTGAAAGGGGGAAGCTGTAATGATAGAGTTTATACTTTGACACTCTCTTGGTGTTAAAGAGTTGATAATTTGAGGACTTGCCCTAAAGTCACATGGCCTGGGCAGTTCCAGAGGCCTGTCAGTTGTTGTACAAAGGAGTCTTAGATGCTCTTTAAAATAGTTATATTTTAAGTTATTCTTCATTCCTTTAGCCTGTTTTGGGCCTAGAAGCATTACAGAAGTCTGCCAAATGTGCATAGGTTTCTTACCCTGCGTGCATACTAACTTGCATCAAACGTGGATTTGGAATGAAGGCTCATTCTTTTTGGCCACCTTCTTCATTTGAAAGAAGTGCTCATGCATTAGAACACTGTGTGAGTGGAGCCATGCCTAGGTTTTAGTACTAGCTAACTAGCTCCTCTCCCACTGGTCTGTAGGGGCAGTGCCTTCGTGCATACAGCTATATGTGTGAAGGCTCCATTCTTTCACACTGTATACTTGGATACCGGGGGGCAGGGCTAGTCAGCATGCATGATGTCGGCTAGTCAGCATAGATCTCATGCTTTGATAGAACACATGAGACATTCTCTAGTGAACAACTGAATAGGGCTACCGTAATTGCATGAGCAGAGTAATATGGAAGCTCCCCTGGATGTCAGCCATCAGTCATCTGGTGTCAGGGAGGGTCCAGCTCAGTGGCAGAGCATATGCTTTGCACGCATAAGATCCCAGATTCAATCTCTAACATCTTCAGGTAGAGCTGCAAAGGACTCGTGTCTGAAACCCTGGAGAACCACTGCCAGTCAGTGCAGACAAGACTAAGCTAGATGGACCCATTGTCTGACCTGGCATAAGGTAGTGCCCTATGTTCCTTCCCATCTCAAATTTCATGATCTGGAAGAGGCATTTCTCAACCCTGGAAGTTGGGGATATTATAGCAGCCAAGATCTTCAAACAGACAGCAGCCTGTTCTTTCAAATTCTTACGAAAATCACAATGATTAGAAGGTTTGCAGAATGTGAAAGAACCTAACCCTCTATTCATTTGCTCTGGTAGCATTCAGAGATGAAGGCCACAATTCAGCAAAAGTCAATCATGACTAGTGCCTCACTGAAAGCAATGAAATAGACAAACAGTCCAGCCCTGTGCAAGTTTACACTGATGAAAGATCTACTGATTTCAGTGGAACCTTCCCCCCCCCCCATGTGCTTAGGATTGCAGTCTTAATCGAAAATAACTTTTGCTAGATTCTTTTCCAAAGTATAAACTATTCCATTTCCACGAATAGCACAAGCATCCTGATTCAGCACAATGCCTCTAGGATATTGGCACATTTCACATTTTGCAGTAGAAATATGTACAGTAAAACATTTACTCATTCTCCAGAGTGCTACTAAACACTGCTAGACACATGCCACCCACCCATATATTGCAGTTTATCATCCAGTATTGTACTAAAACCTGCATATATCAGGGAAAATAAGATTTAATGAACACAAGCACACAAGCACAGCCTAGCTATTCATGGAATATAGCAACAAAAAAATGGCCATGTAGATCTTCCTTCTACTTCATGAAAAAGTCAGCTTATGGTAATGAAGACATCAAATTACTCCTTCCCTGTTATATGGAGAGGTTTTCTCTTTTGTTAAATATCAACCCCCACATAAATACTTAGCAAAAGAAGAGTATATTTTAAAATTATTATTCAACATTCTGCATAACTGAATATAAGCAAAATTATGCTGAGAGTGTAAATGAGAAGGAATCACTGTATAAATGACTGCTTTGTTACAAAGGCCACCAGCAGGCAATAACTTATTCCTGCATTGCAAAGGCTGCATTAGGGGGTAGATGAATGGGAGGAAGGCAATTTCATAATTGCAGGGGAAAGGGAACTCAAGGTATATAGAAAATAAAAAGAGTCTTTTGTGCAGTCTGCTCTTTGAGGGGTTGGGTGTAATGATCAATAGCTCTTTAAAGTACTGATTTCGGGTTGAAAATTTACCTCTCTGAAATTTTTAAAAAATAAAAAATAAATGTGAGTTGCACAGATGCTTTTCTGCCTTAGTTTCAGGGTTGCCACCGTTCTTTTCTGGCAGTGCTCCTATGCCTGATGTGATTAAATTGAGCAGCGGATACCTTTCCCGTCACTTCTGCCACCAGTGCAGCATAAAGAGCTGCTGCCAGCTGGGGTGATGGTGTGGTGGGAGTTGTAGTCCAACACATCTGGAGGGTGCTGGGTTGGGGAATGCTGCCACAGGGTACATATTTTTAAGACGCATCTGAGCAACAAGGCTGTCCGTGACCTGGGCATCCCCCAAGCCTGCTTGTTTCCATCATGCCCATTTCCCCCCCAAGGCGAGAACATGGTCTGTCTTTCTCTCCTTCTGGGGAGTTCCCTCTTGCTTCATGCCTGCCTGCCCACCTGCTGCCTCAGACTGGCAAGCGTGGTGGTGAAAAGCACTCTGTTCCTCTGCTCTGCCCTGCCCCATCAGCAGCAGGAGAGAGCTGGAACCATCTGCTCCTTGACAGTTTCCCTCCCACCATCAAGTAGAGCTCAGCAAACCATGCCTGTGAGAAGGGGGTTTCCTGGCTCGCACATGACTCTAGGAAGGCCTGGAGCTTCAGCCACATTGCCACAGCAACCAAAGGAAAGCAGCTTCACCAGGGGAGGCTGGTGACTCCTATTTCGGTGGGCTTCTTTTCCATTGCAGGTTTTGCAGCTTTTATTTGGATCTTCATGGGAGCTATCCATGGTGCTGAACTCCAACCCCAGAATAGGTTCACCACCATGGAGCACCATGGATAGCTCCTATGAGGTGCCAAATAATAAAAGCTGAAAAACCTGCAATGGAAAAGGAGCTCCACCAAAACAGGAGTCACCAGCCTCCCCTGAGCTTCACTCAGCAGTAGCCACTCTAATCATGGAGCTACTTGGCTCCTCTCGAATCTCACAGATCTGTCACCTCTAGCAGGGATAGCTTGCTCCTTTCAGGGAGGTGGGCCATCAGGGCTCCTCTCTACTACCATGGGGATGAGTCCTGAGCAAAGGCTTTAATAGTCAACAATCTAGCACAGGACATCTGTGGCCCTCCAGATGTTGTTGGGCTGCAGTTTCTATCAACCCCAACTGGCAGGGCCAATGGTCAGTTATAGTCCAACAACAACTGAAGGGCCACAGCTTAGTGCATAGTGCCTCACTACCCAAAAATAATTTGGCGGAAAAGCATTTTGGTTCCAGCACGGGTACTTGTTCTTGTATTCTCTGTAGCTCCATGTGTCACCTATTATGGGAAGGACCCATTGCTCAGCGCCAGCAGTAGAGCACATGCTTTGCATTCATGGGACGGAGACGGCCTTGGTCGCCTTGGTGGATGATATGAGGAGGGCTTTGGATAGGGGCGAATGCTCCTTTTCTAGTCCTCCTCGATCTCTCAGCGGCTTTTGATACCGTTGACCACGGTATCCTCCTGGACAGTCTGGAGGGGTTGGGCTTAGGAGGCACTGTATTGCAGTGGTTCCGGTCCTTCCTCTCTGGAAGGTATCAGAGGGTAGTTCTCGGGGAGGAGGCTTCGGACCCTCGGCTGCTCACTTGTGGAGTGCCGCAGGGTTCCATCCTCTCCCCGATGTTATTCAACATCTACCTCAAGCCGCTGGGAGCTATCATCAGGAGGTTTGGGGTGCAGTGTCATCAGTATGCGGATGACACGCAGCTCTACCTCTGTTTTAAGTCCTCACCGAGGTTGGCCGTTGAAACCCTGTCCAAGTGCCTGGAGTCAGTGGCTGGCTGGATGGGAAGGAATATGCTGAAGCTGAACCCCGACAAGACCGAGGTACTTCTGGTGGGGGACAAGGGAAGGTTAGGGGATGTTGACCTGGTGCTGAATGGGGTACATCTACCCCTGAAGGACCAGGTCCGCAGCTTGGGGGTCATTCTAGACTCCCAGCTGTCCATGGAGGCTCAGGTGGCAGCTGTGAGCCGGGCGGCGCTGTATCAACTCCATCTGATACGGCAGCTGCGCCCCTACCTTCCTAATCACCTGCTCCCATCAGTGGTTCATGCCTTGGTCTCCTCTCGCCTAGACTACTGTAATGCGCTCTACGTGGGGTTACCCTTGAAGACGGTCCGGAAGCTTCAGCTGGTACAGAACGCGGCGGCTCGCCTGATTAAGGGCAGCCGCCGGCGTGATCACATCACGCCAGTGCTTAAAGAGTTGCACTGGCTACCAGTTGCTTGCCGAGCCGAATTCAAGGTGTTGGTTTTGACCTTTAAAACCCTACATGGCTCCGGCCCAGCTTATCTCAAGGAGCGCCTCCAGCAACATCAAGTAGGCCGCTCAACAAGGTCTGCCACGGACGGCCTTCTCCTTATCCCATCAGCCAGAGCAGCCAGGCTGGTGGGGACTAGGAAGAGGGCCTTCTCTGTGGCGGCCCCCACATTATGGAACTCCCTCCCTAGTGACCTTCGCCATGCCCCCTCCGTGATGAGCTTCCGCCGTGCATTAAAAACATGGCTGTTCAGGCGGGAATATGGGGTGGGTTAGGTTTTTAATGAGAATTTTTTAATATTGTTTTAATTATTATATTTTATTGTGTTTTATTGTATTTTAATTGTACATCGCCCAGGGTGGCCGGGTGACCGGCCAGATGGGCGATTGATAAATGTAATAATAATAATAATAATAAATTCAGAAGGTCCCAAGCTCAGTCCCTCCCTAGCATCTCCAGAGAGGGCTGGAAAAGAAATCAGCCAGAACCCCTGGAGAACCAGTCATTGTTGACAATACTGGCCTAGGTGGACCAATGGATTGACTCTGGATAAGTGGCATAGTGGAGCTAGGGCTCACAGGGATGCAGCGTCAGCAGCAGGGATGCTGACATCATCTGCCAACCCCATCAGACTTCCCTGTTCTCTTTGAGCTTAGATGCAATCCTTACAGTACCTGGAAAGGAATTAATTTTTCCAGCCACAATATATTGTTCCCTGTTGTAATGCAAAGTGTCTTGGAGCAGGTTGGTCTTGAATGAGCAATTAAGACCCGTTAGCTTTACAAAATACCTACTACTGGTGGAGATGAAAACTGCTAGAACGGGTTTGTTGACATGGATCAACAGAGCGGCCTGCATTTTTGGACTCTTCTTGGAGGTGTGGCTATGATGACTGTCATGATGACTGCCTGCACTTCAATGTTTACTTATCACTGCTCAGTACAAGGCAGCTTCCTATGTTCCTTGAATACTTTTCTTCCATCTGTTGCTCACTATTGCCCTAGAGCCTTCCTTCTGGGCAAGCAATGATTTGGAGGCTGAAGTAGCAACAGCTGAGCTCATACTCTTGAACCCTAAAACCTGACCAGCTACAAGAAAATTGTGAATGCAGCACAGCTTGGTTAGGAGCTTCGAAGCATACTCTGCAGTTCCCCAAAATGGCTTCTACCCACACCACGCCTGCAAACTGCAAAATTGCAGAACGTGTTGGCATTTTGCTCACTTCTCCCCTCTCAAACAAGGGGAGGCATTTCTAACACTATACTTAGCATGTCCAAATTCCATGGAGCTCTAATTCTAGAGCTGCCTATTCTGTGAGAGGAAAAGGTCAGTCACAAAGGATTCTGGGTCTAAGACTGGAAGAAGGCAGCAGGTAACCTTAGCTGCACTGACTAGTTCCATCTATTGGTAGATTCAGACAACCATGTTAGGCACATGACAACTGCAATTATCACACAGCAGCCTGGTTGTCACATGGTAATCCACTGCAAAATAGTTTTTTAATCTTTTAAAAGCTGTAACTGTCAATGGAAATAAAGCACCCGCCCATAATGAGATTTTTACAGCGTGACTGGGTTGTTAACAAGGCAGCTGAATTCACCCTGAATTGGCAAGGGCTTGAACTCTGTTTAAATTGAGCAGAGGAGGGAGAAAATCTGCTGAGGCACCACAGCATTCACATGCCATTGTGATTAGCACAGTATAATAAACATGTTTCTCCCCTCTTCAAAAACAGAGGTGTTATTCAAACATACCAAAGTGAAAGCTCACCTGGTGTTCGTCTACGAACCTTTCCTGAAATGCATTTTTTAAAAAATATGCATCCCCGTTTTTGTTCTGGTCACAAAATATAGTTTGGCTGTGGCGGGGGGTTGGGGTTGGTGGAGGGCAATCATTATTGTGTGACAGGAAAAGAGGTTTTATTTGAATATTCTGTTTTTGGAAGCACTTTAGTTGTTGGGCGCCAAGAAGAAAATACTATCCCTGCTTATCTGTGAGCAGCAGATATTCATGAGGATATCCTTGAGGATATCTCTCTGTCCTCACAGCCTACTCTTGAGGCAGAATAGATTACTAATATTATTACTATAGCTTTGCAGTAAATCTCTAGTCAGAGATTTCCATTCCTGAAAACCGTTCTGCTCAACAGATCTCATGCTACAGGTCTTAAAAGGTGAATGAGAATACAGGACTACAAGATGCCTCTCATGATGGAGGAACTAGACATATCATGTTCAGTCATGATGTCCCAAACTACATCCACCACATGGTCTGAATTCTCCAGGGAGCTCACTGAAATTATTCACTGCTCATTCTATAACTTAGAGGCATTCTACACATTAATACATGCAAGGAGATTTTTAAAAAAATACCTAGGCAAGCATTTAAAAAAAATAATCAGTTTGCAGTTTGAAGTGGTACAGTCCACTCTCCCATCTCCAGACTACACCATTTCATTCTATCATATGTATAGATCTGGCTCATGTGTACACTGCTACTTTATCACGTTGACAACCACAACGTTCTATTCTATGTGCTTTTCTACACGAGTCTGTTAATCCGCTGTATCTACTTCAGTTTTGTCGCAGAACTGAGATCCAAGCTCTACACAAAGAGCTTTTCCTCTCCTGCTTTTCCACTACATAACCTCTAGGTGGCACCATGCTATAGCAGCATATCACAATTGCACAAATAGGAAAATATGTTTTCTTTCACTTTCTCAAATAATACTACATTTCCCAAGCTCTAAAAAAAACCTTGGAAAAGTGCTCTTAAAAAACAGAAGCAAAACTAGAGGATCATGAATGTCATCTAAAGAACCAGTAAACAACCATTAGTAAGTTATGATAAGTGTACAATAAATGCCTCATGTAGAAAAACTCCACAAGTTTGCATCTAGAACAAGATACACTTACAATAATTATCAAACCTTTGTGCCATGTACCCCAGTACAATGCACTTCAGTGCTAATATAAAAAGTTAAATAACCTTAATTTGAAAAAGCTGATGACTAAGAAAGTGTGTATGGAACTCTTTAAAATTGACGCGCTGGACCCCCGCACTACGTTTTTGGTGGGGAAACCAGGGCAACAGGGCTTAAACAGCCCTGTTGCCCTGGTTTCCCCACCAAAAACGTAGCACGGGGGTCCAGCGCGCCGGTGCCGGGACCAGCACAGCCGGCGCCAGCAGCTCAAGCAGCGCAGAGAACAGCTCCGCACCGCTCAGAAGAACGAGGTAGGGGGCCGCCACCACGGAGAGGAGAGGCGGTGGCGAGGCGGGGCCCCCGGACAGGTTTGTGCCCACTACTATCCCCAATGCCATGGTGCTCACTGCCACTGGCACCTCCAAGGGTGCCCACAAAGTGGTCTCCAATGTGGTGCCTGTGGGCACCCTTTTTTCATTTTTTAAATATACATACATCGATTTGTATGAAATGCATACAACTTTCTAGCAATTACACACAGGCTTCAACAAAAATGGACCAAATCCACCCGTTCAGATATTGAAAGTGTTGTAAGGTCTTCAATCCATTGCATTATAGAGGTGAATGTTTATCCTTCCAATTTTGTAATACAGTAATACCTTGGATTGCAAGTAACTTGGTTTGAGAGCGTTTTGCAAGACAAGCAAATTTTTAAATATTTATTTAATATTTTTTTACTTGATATACAAGCGACGTCTTGCAATACAAGTACTGTAGTACGGCTTAAATTAAAAATCTCTGTACAAATTTTTTGGGGGGATTTCGTTTTGATATAAGAGTGTTTTGGATTACAAGTACGTTTCCGGAACGAATTATGCTCTCAATCCAAGGCATGACTGTATCAGTCTTTTAGTTGTCAAAAAGAGTGCAGATAATCCATTTCCCCCTCCATTTCTTAATTTCCATGAAGCAGGTAAATAATTAAAAGAGAGTGTACATGAGTGATAATTAAAGACTGTTCCAGTACAAAATTTACCTGTGTAATAACCTCTCCCCAAAAAGAAGCAACAACTGGACATTGCCAAAACATACGTTTAAAAGAAGCATTAGCTGTATTGCACCGCCAGCAATTAGCTGAATTAGACAATTCCTTATTAAAGAGACATTGTGTTGTCCAATACATATGAAACAAAAGTTTTTGTTGAATAAGACAGCCTAAGATCCATAGACGCAACAGGTGGACATCAAAGTGGTGATCCACTTATTAGGCATTTTATGGTGGTGCCCACAGCAGTTTCTCAAATTCCCAAATGTGCCCACACACAGGTCCAAAAAAGTTGGGGACCCGTGTACTAAGAAGTATGACTATTTCTGGCTATTCTACCCAGTTGTAGGCGATCACTCGTGACCGAGTAAGATTGTATTCCAGGATAAAATTACAAAAAGAAAATTATGGAGTTAATTACCAGTTAGGTATAATGTTATTTAATGGCATCATGAAATATGGCTATTACGGTAGATCATTAAGGCTGTGATCCTATACACATTCACTCAAGAGTAAACTTTGTTGAACTCAATGTGAGTGACTTACTTATGACTAGACATAGTCATAGACATAGGCTTGTGTTGTAAATCACACAATGTTTTAGTAATGTATGGCAATAAAAAAGGCATGTTGAATATAACTGGTACTTAGTGATGTGACTATTTAAAGCGAACTGTGAATATTGAGCAAATTCAATATCATTCCCATTAGGGTGATAGCAACTGATATTGAAATAGATATGTTTAAAATGATTGCTGCCAAAGCAACTGCTAGTTTGAGCTGTTCTAATAAACTGAGTAATATATATAGCACAGGGCTTAACTGCAATTGTGATCAGCATAATTTCTTCTTTCTCACTATTGAATGAAAATAGTAGCCCATGTGGCTTGAAAGCTTGCCGGATTTAGTTGGCATGTCTGCTTAGGATCTGCATTTAATTCTCTTTCAATTGTTGAGCTGATTCTGCCTCACCACACCTCACCCCGAAAATGGATTCAGGACAAATAGCTGTGTCAGTGATGCTACTAGCACAGAACTATTATTTTTCAATGCGGGGAGTGTCATCTGAATGCTTTGCACAGTCATGGTAAGATCGTAGATCACCACATGACAGAATAACTTTGAAATGAGGAGTGAGCCACTAAATGGTGAGCTGTGATCCCTCCCTGAGACTGTTGATATAGCAGATCATTCAAAGTGTCAACACTGCAGCCACTGTCATTATCCCCTTATGGCCACACTGCCCCCAGCTATTCATCCAAAGACACCTATAGGCTGCACAGCACATAGGGATGACAACGGGGCCGGTGGAGAGGCTGCTGTCTGCGCCATCCAAGGAACAATATTTATTTATTTATTTTATTGTATTTTTAAATCGCCCATCTAGCCGGTACCCGGCCACTCTGGGCAATGTACAACATACAATAAACCAAAACAGATTAAAATACACTTAAAACCATATAAAATGTTAAAATCCTAACCCATCCCATGTTCCCGCCTGAAAAGCCATGTTTTTAATGAACGGCGGAAGCTCATCAAAGAGGGGGCATGGCGGAAGTCACTGGGGAGGGAGTTCCACAGCTTGGGGGCCGCCATAGAAAAGGCCCTCTTCCTAGTCCTCGCATAGTCAATACCAGTGGTCCTCCTTGACAACTTAGGATTTTTAAGTTTTGTACTGTTTTTAATTGTGTTTTATACTGTGTGTGTGTGTGTGTGTGTTCCCCCCCCCGTGTTTTATTGGACTGTACATCGCTCAAAGTGGCCGGATGTCTGGCCAGATGGGCGATTCATAAATATAATAAATAAATAAATAATAGTGCACTTACTTGGGAGTAAGCCCTATTGAATTCCATGGGGCATACTTCTGAGTGATCATGCCTAGGATGTGCTATAAGGCAGCAGTATTCTGGCCACTTCCTTGAGAGTAAAACCCCATTGAAAGAAGTGGGAGTAGCTTTTGAATGAACATTTATAGCACCAGGCTGTAAAACTAGACTTTGGTCCTATCAGAACTCCACGAATAGCCCTTGATGGTCAGAGAGACTTATGGGCAGCTTCTCATGAATTTATTCTGAAGACTGACACAATTTGTGCCCTTAAAAGGCTTGTGCTCTGAACTTGGCTGTCAAAAATTAACCTCCAGATTGCCTTATTCAACCGATAAGTCTAACAGACAAAAGGAAGGACATCTTCATGCAAACCAAGTCCCTGCATACACTTAAGCAACCTGGATTTGTATATAGGGACTGGACTTGCATTTTCTTGTAAGAGAAGGTGTTCATGCCTTCCTCTCTGTGCTAGGTTAAGACCATGAGACCATAAAAAGAGCCCTACTGGAAAGGCCTATCTGGTCCAGCATCCTGTTTCCCACAGTGACCAACCAGATGCTCTGGAAAGCTCTCAAGTAGGACATGAGGGTAACAGTACGCTCCCACTCATGTTCCCCAGCAACTGGTATTCAGAGGCATGGTGTCTCCAATCCTGGAAGTGCTATGTAGCCATCATGACTAATCCACTGATAGCCTTAACAATAATATAATGCCTTGAGAAGGGAAACTAGATACTAACCTCCATGAATTTGTCTACTCCAAGTTGGCAGTCATCGCTACATCTTTGGCAGTGAATTCCACAGTTTAACTATGCACTATGCAAAGAAATACTTCATTTTGTTTGTCCCAAATGTGCCACCATTTAGCTTTAGTGAATAACCCCAGGTTCTAGGTGAGAGGGAGAAAATACTGCAGTTTTGTGTGTTTCCTCTAATAACTTTTGTACTTGACCATGCCCTTTGGTTGCCTGGCCATGCCCTTGGCCACGCCCTCATCTTGCTTAACCATACCTCTTACAAATTCACACGTGTGTCCCTATTTTCATCTGTGAAATGTTGGAGGGTATGAAAGTGTCCCTGAGACTGTGCAAAGTGCATTTCCTGCAGCACTGCATAACCAGAGAGAGTCTGTAGACATCAACAACCAGGGGGAAATGCTTCTAGGCCAGGATGTTGTTTCCAGACAGACTTGTGCCCTAGCATGTCTTCTCCCACAGTCCAGAAATTAAGTACTAAAGCAGAGAAAAAATAAAGTACTCTTCAAAGGGAATAGATCCAGATAAAACTCTTACCAGATACCTCACTGGAGAAATTGCCACTGCCACCTCACCCCATATAATGTTCTTGCAATATGGAAGGCTAAAATTTATGCATTTGATTTCAGTTCAAGGAATCATTCTATCCCTTGTTTAGCTCACTCAGTTTGCTTCTCGTAAAACAATTTTCAGGATTCAGACAGTCAGAAAGACTGAAAAGAAACAGATGCTATGGTCAGATAAATTACAGAAACATTATGTTTAGCTAGCTGTACCATAGGAAACATCCTATTTTTATACAACAGTTATAAGTTTCCCATATGGTGTCATACGATTAAGGCATCTGGCCAGTCATGCACATCAACTTCATGCATTTGTCATAATTAAATACAAACCAGGACTTCTTAATAGACATACCTTGGTGTCATTATTGTTTTTAGGGCTTCATGGGAATTGTATCGTAAACCATCAGTGCAAAAAGAAAGAGAGAGAGAAAAGTTAAAAGCTTAAACAAAATATACTCCTGGAACAGTTAGGAACACAAAAATGCTACTAACCTTTCCTTGAGACATTTGGCAGAAGAATAGCAATGAAAAATGCACCATCTAATCTCTGCTATACCCAAAATATAGACACATCACAACTACCCATGGGTTGTTTAAACTACAGGTACAGTAGTCATGACCGACAAACTGACCAACCCAGTGAGTTCTCAACGCCCAATCACTCCTGCTGCAGCTGGGCAGAACTAAACAACCCAGGGACACCCTGTCCCTGGGTTGATATCCAGGACATGCAAACTGGGACTTGTAGGTTGTTGGGGGAGAGACAACCCAGAGTTGTAACCCAAGAACAAACCACTGGTTCCAACTGTGGGTTGTTCCTCTCCCAACAATCCACGATACCCGGTTTGCATGTCACAGACAACTGAGGGATGGGGTGTCTCTGGGTTGTTTAGCTCTGCCCAGCTGCAGCATGAGTGACTCAGCAGTAAGAACCAGCATGCTCACTCACTCACTCGCTCGCTCACTCACTCACTCCTGCTTCATTCACAACAACCTGTGGGTTGTTGTGACATGCAAACTAGACCACAGAGAAGATAACCTGTCACCTGAGTAGATAACCTAGAGTTGCTAAGGGTGCTGTCCTCATGGGAGGACAACGCACCTACATGCACACTTTTCCCATTCAGACAACCACCACCACCAAAGCTCACAATTTGGAATCGGAGCAGGATGGACTGAGCTTTGAGGTGGAATTCTGTGAACCTCAATCAGCTTGAGCCTTCTCTGATTCTCCCATCCCTACTTCTATGTACAGGAAGTGCAGAAGGTGCACAGGAAGGGTACAGATATCCACTTCCACAACATCCAGCAAGTTATGATCAATGTGAACTGTATCACAGTATTTTATGTATAGGAAGACAAGATACTCTGTCAGGGCCAACCCAAGACATCTTTCTGCATGAGGTGAAGGATAAAATGGCATCCAGTGGTGCAGTGGAGCCAGGGCTCACAAGGACACAGCACCAGCACTTCAGGGACACCGATATCATCTGACACACCCTGCTCAGAATTCCCTATTACTTCTGAGCTTAGCTGCAACCCTCACAGCAGCTGGAGGGGAAATGAATTTCCCCAGCAACAATATGTTGTTCCCTCTTGTAATACAAAGTATTTTGGGGTCTTGAATGGGCAATTAAGACCCATTCAATCACTTTACAAAAGACCTGCTCTTGGTGGAGATGAAAACTGCTAGAACTGGTTTGTCTATATGGATCAACACAGCTGCCTGCATTTTTGGACTCTCCTTGGGGGTGTGGCTATGGGGACTATCATGATGAGTGCCTACACTTCAAAATTTACCACTACACCCCCTTCCATTCCACATACAGAAGATGACTAGTGATGGCTGAATCTTGCTTCAATATTGCCAATAAAACAGTGACTTCCACCACACCTCAGAACAGCAAGCTAGCTTAGAAGGTATAGGACAGGCTGCCTAGCATCCACAGCTCTGTTCTCCAATACCCCACAGCTGCCCGCCCAGGATCTGCCGCCTGAGGCAGCCACCTCACTCTGACTAATGGTAGGGCTGGCCCTGCACAAAGTGGACATTTTGTAGCCAATTTTCCTTCATGCAATAATCCCCAGACAATTACAATCATATATATGGATGAAGAACCATAAGAAGCAGTAATACATGGGTAGATGTGGCAGTGATTTCTGTGAGTGAGTGAGTGAGTGAGTGAGCATGCTGGTTCTTACTGCTGAGTCACTCATGCTGCAGCTGGGCAGAGCTAAACAACCCAGAGACACCCCATCCCTCAGTTGTCTGTGACATGCAAACTGGGTATCGTGGATTGTGGAAATCACTGAAAATTTCATTAGTTATGTTTTTCAATGCAAATGCATATCAAATGATTGTTCACATAGAGAGAGAAATAATTGGCAATAACAACTTTATGTACCAGACCTTAAATGCCGGGGGAGGGGGGGATGCAGATTTCTTCCCAATCAAAAGTACCTCACTAAGAACACTACAGAGTTCAGTCATAGAACAGGAGCAGATGCGTATAGCCCTGTCAAAATACAGGGAGCTGACACCTTCCAATGATCCTTTGGAGTAAATCTTAGACCTCCTCTAAGAAAAGACACTAAAATTGTGTTCTTGATAGGAAATGACAAGCAAAAATAAATGCATATTTCCAGTCTACAGTTGCCTCACTGCCATCATTTAGCCATCATTCCTTCGTGGCCAATTCACATGTTAAAGAGAGGCAAACCTGGACTTGCCACTCAGTGTAACTGTATGCTCTAGAAGGAGCTTCAGTGAATCGCATTTGAAAGACGTGTTAGTCTTACTCGCGTTTTACATCTTTTAGGTGTGCGCTTGAACTATTCTTCTTACTTCTAAAACATAGAATATGTAAAGTGGCCCTAGAATGTCTAAATCCCAGCAATCAACAAGTTCTGAATTCATGAAACAATGGAAGCACTGGAAACAGTAAAGAGCACTTCATAAGGCAAAGAGATCTGTGTCCAGAACTTATTTGCCTATGAAAGCTCATGCTATAATAAAGGAGTGTCTCTTACAGGCAGTACCAGCCCCAAGTGTCTGAGTGCCCTTGGGCAAGACACCTCCATGGGCCCCCTCCCTCGGCGAGTCTCTCTTCTCACTGCCATTGTCACCAGCTGCTCTTGCTCCTTGTCCTTCTTCTCATCTTTGCTCCCATTTGCTGGCTTGACAGGCAGAGAACCGGTGAGCAAGCAGGCAGTGGCATCTACTGCTCCTCCTTACCACCACCACCACTGTCTGGGCCAGAGTGAGATTCAGGTCAACAAGCAGGTTGCCATGGTGAGGAGCAGCAGCAAATCCAAGGGGCTTTTTTCAGTGGGCCCCTGCTGGGATGTGGGCCCCTGCTGGGATGTGGGCCCTTGGCAGGTGCCCGACCATGCCTACCCTTGATGCCAGACCTGCTTTCAGGTGCCACAAGTTTCTTTGTCCCTTTGTGCTACAAATCTTTTGCAGTCTACCTCATTGGAAACATTAACATCCTGGAACGCATTCTAAATTATGCAGCAATGGAAAGCAGTTCTTGAAAAGCTAATAGGAATAATGCTGGATTGGAAATGCCTATACAAAACTTTGGATTAAGTTTAGAGAGTGACTGTGGCAGAACGCCATGCTCTGTGTTTTCTCGAAATGGACAAATTTCTCAGTTTCTCCCACATTCATTTTTTTAAAATTATCATAAGTTCCTTTCATCTCAAATATGAAGAAATTTGTAAATTTTGGTAAATTCTTAACCAAAACTAAATGAATCAGAATGCTCCCCTATCTGCACTGGCCAAATTCAATACATACGATTCCCAGTATGGAGAAGAACTGGTTTTACCTATCTGCCATGTAGCTGTTAAAGATGAGGAGCCTGTCAGAAATAGGGATGTGCGCAGAACTCGATTGGGGGGTGGAAGTCCGGCAAACTCAACAGGCTCGACCCCCCCCCCAAGCTCCGCTTGCCCTACCTTTCTCCTGGCTTGACTCGCATTCTCACAAGCCGAGCTGGGGGTTCCGGCACTAGGTTGTTTACATAGAAAATGACCTAATTTGCGCAAATTACGGCCAAATTTGCGCAAATTAGGCCATTTTCTATGTAAACAACGTAGAGCCGAGGGACCCAGAAATCCAGCGAGTGCCTCAGCTGGCGCTCGTGCTCAGCTCAGCTCGCACAGCAGGAGCACTCGGCGCATGCATTGCAAGTCGAGTGCCAGGCAGGTCGCCAAGGTGGCACCTTAATTCAGCACCAGAAACATGGTTGCATACACAGGGATTCAAACCCAGACTGTTAAGAGCTAAGAAGTCAAAGCCTTGGACCTCGACTGATGAATCTGTCAGTTTCATTTTCTCTCACATTTGATTTCTTTAAAAAAAAACGGGGGGGGGATATCTCAAGCTGTTTCTGTCCTGAATATGAAGAAATTTGCAAATTGTGAGGAATTCTTATCAAAAACACTGAAATGAAATCCCCTTAGTGTTTTCTGACCTCATTAGATTGAATGAGTTTGTTTATTCTGCCCAGTATTCACTCACTTACAGCCATGCAACATGATTTCTATTTTCTTCTATAATCGCATTCCCTATAAGTGAGCATAGGAATATTCCACCACTGAATAAATAGAGAACTCCTTGCTATGTAGAAAGGAATGGGAGAATGCTGCATGGACAGAGATCCATGCTCATATCTGAACTGTTGGCTGAGAGCCATATGGCGCATTCTTCACTCTGTAACCTCACAAAAAAGCAAGAGAATGCATAGTTTCCTGAAGAGAGGTTAATTTACTTGTGGCCTGTAATTAAAAAACAATAATTCTTCTTCTGCACCAAAGCAACATGCTTTATTGACATTCAACAAATGAGAGAAGGAAAGCTCATTTCATGAAAGTAATTACATTGCTTGCATCGCTCAAAAAGTCTACTGGTTTGTTCAAAAAGTGACAATATATATGGCTACAACCAACAAGCCAGTTGAGCTATGGAATGCTATGGTTTACGTCGAGAAGAACATACAAATCATGGTTTGTGTTTTTCCATTTTGTATTGTTAAAAAAAACAGAAAAATAAAAGCTTATTGAAAGACTTAGTGTTGCAAATGTGCATAAAGCGGGTAATCAAGGGTGACACCTATTCAATGAGGGAGAAACTGGGGGACGTGACATCATAGGAAAAATTAGAAGCAGGAAAGAACCAGGGCACCAGCCAAGTTACTAAGCAGCCACACGTGTGACTTTCTTTCCCAGTACCCCTCCATCTCCTCTCCCTGAAAACAGGGTGTATGCTAGCCCCGGGGTTGTAAGTCCCATTTATAAAGCATATATAACTGATTCTCATAGGTAGAAGTGAGGAAGAATCAGAATAGATACTATATGGCCCTAGCTCTTCCAAAGCAGGAATTGTTTTGATTATTGTGATTTCCCTTTTCACCAGCTATAAATCTTCAGCTAGAGGTGACCACAAATCAACAAACCCAAGGATTGGAAACAAGGAGAACACCGCTCGAAAGCAAGGGATTTTGAAGCCTATCTGGTGAAGCCTTTCCCACTCACTCGGATTTTCAGGATTCAGCAAAACTGGACTGTGTAACCATTGCATGTCAACCCACCTTTAAACCAAATTCTGTT
This sequence comes from Shinisaurus crocodilurus, assembly GCA_021292165.1. Classification (NCBI taxonomy): domain Eukaryota; kingdom Metazoa; phylum Chordata; class Lepidosauria; order Squamata; family Shinisauridae; genus Shinisaurus; species Shinisaurus crocodilurus. The sequence continues at coordinate 137,788,062 of CM037876.1, read as the reverse complement.
TAGCATGTGCATTGCTAAAACAATGGATTAGCATTGATAACGGACCATGCCATATGTTGCTTAATGCTCTATAATTCACACATGAGGTTTCATAACATATTTGGTTTAGGTTTTGCATTGTTGTCCGAAACAAATTTCAATTGGCTGCCATTTTGGAATTTTTCAACTTAGGGCTCTAACACAGCTCAATCCTATGAGGATACCCACAACCCTCCAAACCCAGAGGATTGTGGGCATCCTATACAGGGCAGGGGGAGCGCAGCGGATGGGATAACAGCCAAGCTCTCCTTGGCCTCAGAAACATCTAGATGGCTGATTTCAGCTGTCTAGATGTTTTTCCTCTCCTCCTCATGAGAAGGAGAGGCTGAGGCACCACTTGGATTCTGAGGAATCCAGCAGAGCCTCGACCCTCCCTGCTCCGCCCCCAGGAACACCCCCCCATAGGGGACCTGAAGACAGAAGACCATTTTCTGTTTCCAGCCAGTGCGGAAAGAACGACGCTGGCTGCAAGGTTTCTGAGGTCGCAGGGGCTTCTAGCCAGAATCCTATGTCCCCCCCCCACCCTCGACAAATTCAGAGGGACATAGCATTGTACCCTAAACAGCTTTGGAATACATGTTTTGCCTGATATTAGCTTGCAGTTAAAATTTCATCAAAACTGGTTAAACAGTGAGGATGTGAGAGTAGGTTGATTCTGGCAAGGAGTTGTTCGGCCATCTTGGCTGCCACCCTTGCTTTTAGGGTGAATGAGAAAGGGTTTCACATTGGTACATACAGATTTGGATCCAGTAAGTTAATAAGATGCAAGAAACACTAAAGCAAACAAATTTAGCATCATGAGACCTGGCCAGGGTAGGCAACCTGATGCCAACCTGGTGCCCACCAGATGTTTTGGACTAGAATTCCCATCAGCCCATCCAGTATGACCAGCAGTCATAGATGACAGGAGTGATAGTCCTATCACCTAAATACTTTAGCAGAAAAGAGGACAAGTTCTGCTGCATTTAGATTAGAAAGCGAAAAAATATTCCTCCATAAAAAGTATAGGTATGGCTGGTGAATGCGGGGAGCTCATCTTCAAAGCACAGTAGTGCTTTCTTCCATTTGTAATTAACAACATCACCGAAAACAGTATTGCTGCAAACAATTTTGCATTCCGTGTAGTAGTCCGGTTGCTGACTGCCAACATTAACTGGAAACTGTTTTGCCATCAAAGTTGTTTCATCTTCCCCTTTCTGAAATGTCCTGATGATGCCATTACCCCAGCAGGGAAGATTCTATACTTCGAGTACGACTGCAGCAATATTAAGAACTATAAAAGCAAATATATTCAACTGGGATTGAAGTACGTAGCTGTTTTATCCTTGCACTCACTAACCAGTGATAATACACTGATGAAATGCACGCAGGCACTTTAGAATGAAAAACATTTGTTATCTGCTCCGTTTAATCACTGAAATGCAGATTTTACATTTAGACAGAATTACAAATGGCAGGGTGCTCTCCTGCAGAGGGCAAAAATCACTGTCGACAGAGCCTGTATTTATTTGTTTTAGTTAAGGATGGATTTCCCTCACACCCACACCCACACACACTCCTCTTCATCTGTTATAACCTTGCCCAGTTATCAATGTATGCATGAGATAATATATAAACCAGGAAACTACCATCAGCATCTCAGGAGGAGAGAGAGTTCTTCTTTGTCAAGAATAAAACATTCCAGGAGATGGGAAGCAAGCAAGAGAAGAACGCCAGTGGAAACTTGTACCTTCTCATCATTATGCCGCTCTGCTTTGAACAGCTCATTGCATTATGATCCCAGGGAATTTAAACTCGAAGTCTTTAACATTTCATACTGGTCAATTAGATTTGTATGCCGTTTGAACATCAGCTAGGCTGAAACATGTTACATTTATGCCTGCTGTTGGCAGCAGATTAAAATGAAGGTAATAGGATGGAAGAAAATATATGACCATTTCCAAGGAGATTTGAAATTGCAGATAATATGGAGCACATATATCAATAATACAAGAATATTGTAGCTTTCTACAAGAGTATTCATTATCTAGGGGGTTTGAGGTAATTGAAATGTGCCATGAAGGCAATAATCAAAGATTCTTCTGCAAAGATACGATGCTATGAGAGGAAGTGAACTGGCCCAGTGAGATGACAAATTAATCTAATTTTGAAAATTGCTGTTCTCTCTTTACCTAAATACACAAAGAGGATACAAAATCATGCTATAGAATTTCACTGCAGGATAATGTGAGCATTTTTATTTTTCTATATGTCTGTTCACTTAAAGACTGCATGTCTCTGAAAATGGCAACCCTGTTTGAATGCACTCTGACTGTCTTTCTGTCTCTCTCATATAACATGTAGAATCACTTACTCCCTGTTGAAATGTTGTCATACTGAACATTTTCTCACTCCCACACAACACCATTATCTGTTGTTGGAAGCAATGGGGAAAACCAAAATATGATAGTGAAGCAATGCAATAATATATGCTTATTTGGTTGGAAGCCAATGTCACACAATGTCCACTCATGCAATGGGGTTTTCTAAGCAGTTCTGTCAACAGAAAAACCTAACTGAATTTCCCCCTTTGTCTCTAGACCAGAATTCCTAAACCTAGTTAGATAAGTTGGACTTCAACTTCCATCAGCCCCAGCCAGCATGGCCAATGGTCAAGAATGATGGGAGCTGTAGTCCAAAACATCTGGAGGGCACCAGATGGGAGAAACCTGCTCTAGATTATAGGTAGCAATAAGAAATAATGAATACAATCTGTTGAATGATTGGCCCTAGGCAGCATTGAGAGGACCTGGCAGGAATATTGCCTGCAGCCAGGTAAAGTTGCAGCCTGGCCTAGAAGCCTTCTTCTGCCAGGTCAAGGGGGAGGCAATCATCTGCCTGGATAAATGAAATGACTCTAAAGCCTGAAAATACATAGTAATCCAGAGAATCTTGTTCCTGGCTCACCACACAGGGCAGCAGATCATGGATCATGAAGGTTCCTAGTTCTAGTACCAACAGCTCCTCACGCAGTTACAAACAACAAACAACAAAACATTCAGATTTCTTTATTATTGTCATGCCACAAATCATGAAAAAAAAATTTTTTTAGACAAACAGCATGCAGTAAAAAAACCCAACCCGTAACAAATAAACAACTTAGTAGAGACACAACACAGTGTAAACAATCCTACAATTTGTGGAGTAGAGGGGAATAGCTTGATAGAAGAATCCTGCTTTGGAGAGCAGTTCCATATTGGGCACAATGTGTAGTTTCACAGTCACATTAATGTTTGGGGGGCAATAAGAACATCCCTGAAACATTTTTAATATTGCAACCCTGTCCTGTGTTGCCTTCTTAATTTCAGCAGCACATTCAGAGGCTTACAGTGAGTGCTGCAAGGGGCACCTCACTTGGAACCACCAAGCTCACAAAACAAAAGGGAAAAATATGAACCTCATGGAATATAAAACCATCTGAGTACATTCAGCTTTTGTGCCAAGCAGGAAAGTCAATAAAGGCAATGGAGGAAGAGCAAAGAATGACAAAAGGATATGTTGCGTACACAGACCACATCACAATTATGATAGACAAATTCAGAATTAGCTTGAGATTTCTGGTTCCGTGCAGCTTCTTCTCGTATTAATTTTTGAAGGAAACTGTTGGTTTGGCCCTGCTAGGCCCACAGGGTCACTGGATTCTGCAGGTCCTAGAGCAGTCATGATGGACTAAGATGGATGACAGTTGTGGAATAATTCAGCTCTGTGCTGCTTAGAAATTTTGCTGAATCTTAGTGACAGCCAAAGTGTGACCTTGGCATCTTGCCTGAGGATAAGGTCAAAGAAAACTCCATATCTACCATACCAAAAGGAGCAGCAACAGGCATCACTGCAGGTACTGAAGTACAGTACTTGATCTGCTTTGGAAGAAGATGTTTATGTGGAAGATGCCAACGAAGCAATGGAAAGACAAGGAAAGGAGCACTGGTGACTTCCTCCTTAGAAAGATTATGGGCTATGCAAGGTGGAATTACATGTCCGCCCATGTGCATCATTATCAAATTGACATAAAACTTGAGATATGATATGATTCCATCTCTGATCATTATTTAAAGGGCTTCAGGATCAGTTTTAGAAAAGGAGTTCACACACTTCACCTCATTCCGCTTCTCTCTATTGTTTTCTCTTCCCATTCTGCCTCCCTCTCTCCTCTCCATTGCATTTCCATCTTTCTTCTTTCTTTCTTTCTTTCAGCTCCAATGAAGATGGAAGGATCTGTGACCCAATGCCCTGGACTGGTAGATATAGATTGTTTTGTTGGATTGTTGACTGCTTTCTTATGATCTTTTCTGAACATTTATAATGTTTTCTAAATACCGTACTCAGGTTACTGTGTCAGTCTTCAAGTTAAATAATATTGTTTTCTATATGAAGATAATATTTTAGGCATTACATATCAATAAACTGATTGATCCATTTCAATTAAAATCTTGAGATTTCAATTAAAATATTGACACAAGTCATATTTCACCCTCTGACTCACTGGGTTGCAAATCTGAACTCAGATTAGACCACCAAAGTAATACAAAACCTTTGCCACGCTTCCAATTATTGAACCTCAGATTTGTGAATACAACTTCCAGCAGCTCCTACAGTACTTGTAAATGGTTTCTGTGTAGATTATGCCTGTGTTTTGTCCATTATGATGAATGCAGCCCACTAGCTTTATATGCCAAGCTAACTAGGGCTCAGTAAGCCTCCAGTTTTTGCCACCAGGGACTTAAAGCAAGGAAATTGTCAAATGAAATCCCTGGCAGGTCACAATATATGGCTGGTGAGCTATATTTGGTTCATTGACTCAGAAGTTGTGCCAGCCTTGTGTAGAAACTTCAGGCCCAGCCAGTTTCATATTCAGCACTGCCTTATGGAAAATTCATAATTTTGGAATCATCTTACAGTCCTTAATCTGACACAGTTCTTAATGTAATTTGTTTATTTATTTGATTTGTACCCCTCCTTTCTACAAAAAATGTCACTCAAGGTGGCTTACAATCACTGATAAAAATAACATTAAGCAAATACATTAAAACACAATTAATAATGCAACAACAACAGATTAAAAGCTGCATCCAGCTCAACAGACCTGCTTACACACCAAAGGCCCGCTTGAAGAAAGGGGTCTTTGCCTGCCAGTGGAAGGACAGCAGAGTGGGAGCGAATCTAGCCCTCATCACCAAGGAGTTCCACAGTCTGGGAACAGCAACTGAAAAGGCAATCTTTTGTGTCGCCACCGAACATGCCTGAAGGTGGAGGCCTTGAAAAAAGAACCTCTCCAAAGAACTTAAGAATTGAGCAGACTCATATGGGAGAAGGCGATATTTCAGGTATCCTGTAACGCAGCCTTCTCCAGCCTGTGGCTCACGCTGGCTCAGCTTGTCTGAGCGTGGAAAGCTAAGCAGGGTCAGGCCTGGTTATTACTTGGATGAGAGACCCCTCCTCTAGTTTCCTGCATTGAGCAGGGGGTTGGACTCAATAGCCTTGTAGGCTCCTTCCAACTCTGTGATCTATGAAATCTATGAAATCTAACCTGGTGCCCTCCACATGTTTTGGACTACAACACTCAGAATTCCTGACCATTAGTCATGCTGGCCAAGGCTGATGGGAGTTGAAGTCCAAAACATCTGCAGGCCACCAGGTTGGAGAACACTGATGTAAAGCATCCTTGTTGAGGGAGATGGGAGGAAAAGAATTGTCAAAAAATAATCCGACGGTTGCAAATTAATAACCGATGTCTCTGTGTTGCAGTAGTAGATTCTTTTTTTGTTTTATTTCAGAACTATGAACTGTGTCTAACAGTGTGACATTCATAATGCTCAGCTCCGTCTGCAATGCACACAGACAGGCAACAGAAGGGCAACAAAGGGAGACATTAACAGAGCAGACAGTCGGGATCTGGAAGACATAGCAGCCAGCAGTCAGTGCAAATAATTTCCTTCCCCCAGATGAATGTTAGGTCTGTTCTTCCCACTTTAAACAGGAAATCAGATATGATTTCGGCCTTGACAGTGAATAGCTAGTGCACATGGTAATACTTCTTAGAACAAGAATTGATGGGAGCAATCAAAGACCAGTTTAAGAAGACAGCCCTGACAGTTTAAGAAGGCCCCCCTCAGAAGGGCAGTGCTTGTAATGAGCAGACAAACACATCCAAGTCAGAGTCATAAAAGGATCAGAATAGGCAATGCCATAATTCATGCACAGAAAATGACAGGTCAAGTTTTGTGGGTTTTTGAGTGATGATGGAGAGGGAAGGGTATCAAAATAGGCAGAAATACCCAGATCCTGCTAAGTGGAGTCGATGGTCTTGCCCACCAAAGTCCTGACCCCAACATCACCAAGCTTCCTTTCCTGGTCCACTTGAAACCATTTTCGAGGTTGCCTCCTCGCAAAGCAAAGCCCGACTTGCTTCACAACTGTGTTGTCTGTTGAACCTTGGTGGCTCATTCAGGGCCCCACAGCAGTTTATTAAACAGGGCTATATTGAGCTTCGTGGCAGGCAGTGGTGATGTGCTAAATTTTGAAGTGCAGGCACTCATCATGACATCTCCCATGGTCATGCCCCCAAGGACAGTCCAAAAATTCAGGCAGCTGTGTCAATCCATATCAACAAACCAGTTCTAGCCGTTCTCATCTCCACCAGGAGCAGGTAATAACTGCCCATTTAAGACCAAGCCACCCCATATGCTTTACATTACAACAGGGATAGCTCACATCTATATATCGTTGCTTGGCAAATCTATCCCCTGCCCCCAGCTAATCTCAGAAGGGAACATGGAAAGCTGGGGGAGTGGGCAGCAGATGACATCATCATCCCTGCTAATGGAAAAGTCTCAGCACTTTGACCCTGCGAGCCCCGCCTCCACTACGCCCCTTATGGCTCTTAACACAGGGCTGCCACAGGTTTTCTCCTAGTTCAAGGAAGAGAGTGAAAGCGGAATCTGTAACTGGGCTGCCCTTAAGGAAATATTCCACAGTTAGTTCACTGCTCCTGAATGAAAACACAGTGTACTGTCCCATGTCATGTAGTATAGGGTCAGCTTTCTTTCCTCCAGCTGAATTAGGAAGTCTGGCCTACCAACGTTCATCCCTTTTGACAGGACCAGGCCAGGGAACACTGCTCCATTCTGAGCTTCTACATTGTTTTTTACGCGAGTGGAAATATAAATAAATCAGTAATAGAAATGGCAAAGAATGGTCAAGGCAAAGGGCAGTTGGAAGAAGACAGTCCAGCCCAAGTCTGGAGAATGTCTGTGTGTGCCCCCTTCCATTAGAACAGAGACTCACCCGTTTTAAATACCGAAAAACCTCTTTCATCAAATAAGGATGGGGGTTATACCATTTGCCCAAAGGCCAGTTCACATGTTACAAATGAAGGATGTACCTCGGGTGTAAATGCATGTCCATGCACCCACACACATGTCATGGTTGAAGCAGCTGCACGTAACTGTTTCACCATGTGTAGCTGGCAGGAGAAAGAGATTTTCAGGCCCTCTCCGTTAGCCTGGCAGAGACTAGGCATGGCAGAGAATTTCAGTTCAGTTCAGTCGGTTCCGATACAAATTTACCAAAACAATTGCAAATTTCTTCATATTCGGAACAGAAATACTGTAACTTGAGATTTTTTTTTTAAAAAAAAAACTGGATGTGGGAGAAAATAAAACTGACAGATTTGTCCATCTAGGCCCAAGAATTTGAGGGGTTTTTGCTCTTAACAATCTGGGTTTGAATCCCTGTGTTAGTGTTAGTACTGAATTAAGGTTGCCACCACTTTCTCCTGAAAGACTCCTCCTCTTTAACAGCTATAAGGCAGGGGGGTACATCATGGTCTTCTCCATGCTGGGATTAGCTGTACCTACTGAATTTGTATAGTGCAGATGGCGGAGAATTTTGTTTCAGTTTCTTTTTGATCAGGATTTACCAAAATTCACAAATTTCTTCATGTCTGGGATTGAAAGAACTTGAGATTTTAAGAATCTGAATGTGGGAGGAAGTGAAACTGACAGGCTCATCCATCCTTAGTTGTGAGTCACCATCTGAAGTGGACTTTACTTGATTCTAATTGGGGCTGCCTTAGTCGAGAAGGAGAGTTCACCCCAACACTCAGCTCTATTTAAGACATGAGCAAACTTCCCCGGATTTCTACATGGGAAGCTGCTCACCTGTATTCACCCTGTGTTACGTGCTCTTGCAGCTAACCTGCTTTCAGAGTCTTTGACACAAGCTGAGGAGGAGCCAAGAAGCCTGCCCATCATTCCAGTTGTGCACAGTCAGTGACTGCCATTTAACCAGCCTCAGCCTCTGTGCCAAATGTGACATTACATGTGTGAAAGCAGTGCGTGTTTTGGTCCTTTGTGCAGAGTGACAGAGATGTAAATTGTCAAAGGCCTTCCAAGTATTCTCAGTGGTCTAGCCTAGCAACTAGTCCATACAAGAGATTTTACAGTTACGGCTCCTTTTTTTTTTTTTTTTTTTGGTTAATGCTCACAAAAGGAGGTTGAATTGAATCTCTCATGGAGAGAGGTGTGTGTGTGTTATCAGGACCACATGTATCTCCTTGCACAAACTTCCTTTATGAGTGTTAAAACTTATGGAGAGACACGTGCAGGCCCAGTGCTAGCACCCAGGCCCCACTAGGGCTGACACTGATCATCTCCTTCCTTCCTTCCCTCCAATTTTTATTGTAAAGGGCTAGCCAAGGCTGCAGTCATCTGCCATCTTCATTTCCCCAGAATGCTTCTGGGCTGCATTACCTTGGGGCCCAGAGGCATTCTGGGGAAAATAAGATAGCAGATGGCCACAGTGCTTCGTTTCACACAGCACAGCCACACCCTACTAAAAAGGTAAAAAAGAAGGGGCGGGAGAAAGAACCCTTACCAGGGGCACTACCAGGGTGCTGTGGGGGGGTGTCTCAAAGGGCATCTTGCCCACCCCCAGCCCCCGCCAAAACCTGGCACTAGTCCTGGATGTGTAAGCTTTCTTAGAACATCTGACAGAGGAAGTGAATAAATAAGATAGGTGTTTACAGTACGGAGGTGGCTGCTCGAGCAGCAGTGTTTTAAGAACAACATGTGGGGAGGAAAGCTGAAAAACAGTGTGTGTGTGGAGAGGAGCTGCAGAGTGGAAAAAGAGAGCGCCAACACACACTGGGTGTGGGTGTGTGAGGGGGTTGGATGGAAGAAATGGGAATGGTAGATGAGAAGAACATCTGCTTTAAAAAAAAAATGAATAAAGGACTTGCTGCAGAGAAGCAGCAATTGGGGACACATTTCCCTTCAATTCAGATGAGAAAGTAAAACTAAATCATGATAACTTCACCTTAGTTGGCTCTTTAAAATGGTATTAGCCAAATACATATATTAGCCATGTATATAGAAGAGGGTTCTTAAACCCCCATTGCTCTATTGCTGAAGGCAGGGTTTTGTTGCTTCATTGCAACATAATAATAAAAAAAGTGAAGTAATAGACTTTAATAGAGCAGGTAAGTCTGTGTTTGGCTTACTGAAATATGATACAGGGAATCAGTGGAAACAAGTGAAGCCAAGTGCATAGCTATACTAAAGATAAGAAACCCACTTTATTACAGCCAGTTGAGAAGGGATTAACTTATGATGGCTGATTGATTTTATTGAATGTGGATTTTATAATGTAACCTTAGAGATGGAGCAAGCAAGAAGTTTGCATGAATCAATCAGTCCATCCATTCATCCATTTGCAAGGAGGGATGAAAATCTAACACCACCATATAATCCTACAGCTATATTTCAAAGGGCCACTTCCTATATTACATTTAGGTGAATGTCAAAAATGTTTTAAGTATGGATCTATTCATTTTTTAAAAAGTAAAGTGGGAATACAACAAACATTCAGAAGCTCATAATCACACTCCCATAGCCACACCCCCAAGATGTGTGTGTGTGGGGGGGTATGCCTGTGTCTGTGACACAGCTTTTCCATAATACTCAAAGGAGCTAACCATCTGGTTAAAAATGCATTGTTACCTGGAAGGAAGGTTCATTCAACTAATTAACTCTGACTTCCAGCTGCATATTGAGCTTCTACAGAAGATTGTCAGCTGGCCGACATACAACCATTAACTTTTCATTAGAAATGCAACAAGCAATCTTGCAAATAATGTTACATTTAAACTGCCAGCCCAAAGTAGGAAGTCCATCAAAGAAAAGGAAGTATCCAGCCTCTGCTTGATTATTTTCATTATTCTCCGACTTCCTCTATATGCTGATCTGTCACAAACAATGCTCAAACCTAAAAGACTCTATCACTTCATTTACTTGCAAGAGCAGTCAGTTATCCTGGCGCTCTAACAGATGATGTCATCGCTCCTGTTCTGAAAAAAAGCCCTGGAGCTGTGCTCGTTTGCATTCACCCTCCACTACATCGCTGCAAATGTATGCATCATACAAACATACTTACCAGAGAGCCAGCATTGCCTTGCAGTATATCAGCTGTGAACAGAAGCAGCCTACCACATGCAGATCTTATCGCTAGATGCGATCTTCATAGATCAAGTGTGTGTGTACACATTCCTGAACAGACAGTCAGCCCTAACAGCCATGATCACTACTTTGAAGGATGATGAGCCAACAAATCCAGGTCTCTTCAACCCCTAACTTCTTATATATATCAGTGTTCTCCAAACTTGGGTCCCCAGATGTTTTTGGCCTATAACTCCACTAGCATCATTTTTTGTCTATGTTGTTAGAATTCTGGTCACTTCTGTGCATACCGAAGTAAACAACAGTATGATTTCATGTGTTAATAGAACATTTAAGCTGTCATCTTTATGTTATGCTTTGGGGAAAAGCTCATCTCAAAAGGTACAGTCTTAAACATCCAGTTGATTTCTGCAACGGAAGCCATTTCCTTTATTCTTCCCTGTGTTCTTAAGAGGGAGCTATTCTAATGCTATAACAAGAAGAGGATTTTAGCTTTCTGACAATCTTGTTAATGCATGGGTGCTAATATCTCACAACAGGAAAGTGCTGAGAAGGGATGGGTGGGGGAAAGCTAATCTAGTCTTCAACTTTTTAAATAGGGAGGGTTTAAAAACACACATTTATTTAGCCTAAAGTAGTCTTGTAGGAATTTACCCAGTATTGTACTAATCTTCCCTTTCACCCCATTCTGGGAATGAATAGAATACTAAAATTGAGAAAGGATAGCCATAAACAAATGCTCTCATTAGTTGCATGACTTTGAAATGCCCTCCAGAGAATAACTCATGGGCTATGATGATGATGAATGGGGCATGCTGGGAGTTGTAGGCCAAAAAAATCTGGGGACCCAAGGTTGGAGAACACTGTTCTAAGGCAATGTTATATTTTCATACCACCACCACAACTATAACTGCCTAAATACGCCATCATTCTCCTCAATTACCTTGTCCTATTATCTATTTCAGAGGTGTAGTTACTTGTTTATTTACAATGTAAGCTAATGCATAGGAAATGAGCAGTCAGTAATGATTACTGAATGAATTCCACCCCCACCCCCCGAACATATGTTAAACGTATGCATAATTTACTGGCAATACTTTTTCATCTCATTTTCATCACATTAGACAGGAGCATCCCGTTTGCATGCTGTGCTCTGCTATGCATTTATCTGAAGTGTGGTTAGAATGTCAGTGTTTCAGAAGATTTTCACATTGCCATACATTTCTGAGCACCCCACTCATGCAACACACGATGCAGGGCCATGCACAGAACTCACAGTGCTGGATGTGGAAAGGAAAGATCTGAAATCACACAGGGTTCCTTCCCTCACACCAACACACCTCTTTCTGCAGGTCAGCAGCAGCAAAGCCCTGCCCTGCAGAAGGGCTAAATCAAAATTCAGGACTGCTTTCCAAAGGATACATTAAGAATGCACATTTCACGGAAACCATCATTCATGAAGCAACCATATGTACCCGTTCCACTGCATATCTATGCGCAGGGAACTGAATTTGCCTCCAGCTCCACTGGATTATTAATAATGTGTTGGATCCAAAGGTTCCTTTTCTCTGATGGAGAGGTACTGTAAGCCTCCTTCCATTGGAGGAATCCTTTGGATCCAAATTCATCCAACCCATTATTATTCATGCAAAATTCTACTAGGTGCTATACCCTCCCCCCCAAATAAATGAATAAATAAATGGACCGGCCCTTACCAGAATAGCTTACACTTTAAGAGAGACAGTGCAAGAGGAATGAGCGACAGCGATGAGAAGAGGAAAATGTGCACTTTCAAAGGTCTGATAAAATCACCTTTCAATAGGATTGCCAATTCTTGAAATCTACTGCCTAAGCATCCCTGAGGTAAGAGGCTTCCGGGTCAGGGGACAGAACCCAGAGTGGGTCCCACAGTGAAGGCTAGTGGCTTTGTGAGGGTCCAGGGCAGAGCCTAGTAGAAAAGCTATCTGTTCACTAAAGATGTACAGCAGGGCTTCTTTCAGGCCGAGGGTCAAATTCCATTTTGAACATGCTTTTTTTGGGGGGGGGGCACTTTCCAGTTGTGGGTGGGGGCAAAATACCAAGATCAGCAGCCTATTTTAGCTTAATGCTCTGACTGCCAGCCACTAAGTCTTAGGAGAGGCACTTTCCCCCCCAACCTATTAGAATGGGGGGAGGCTCTGCACCCCGGTGTACAGCTAAGAAAAGAGTTGAGAAGCAGGAAGGGAAGGGGAACAGCCTTGTCCCCTTGCTTTTCTGGCAACTGGTTCGAGAAGCTATAAGCAACATAACACACACCTGGTTAAGGGCTGCTCCTGTCTCCTCACCCCCCCCAAACACTCCCTTTTACCCCTCTCCGAGGTCACTTTCCTGACCTCAGAAAGCAGCTTGTGCAGGGAAGGAGGAGGGGGCAGCACTCCGATCCCCAGATCCGAAGTCTTCGACCTCGGAGCTGGGAATCTGAACTACCCTATGGTCCCTCACACAATGCCTAGGGGCCACAGGATCATTCCCTAAATCATTTCCCCCCTGGCTGGTAGTTAAGCCTGCTTTTCAAATGGCCAGGTTACTAATACGTTCTGGCCATTACAAAAAAAGTTACTAATAATAGTTACCTTTTATTAACTATTATTAGCTAATAAAAAGTAACTATTTACTAGAGCCAGTGTGGCGTAGTGGTGAGAGTGTTGGACTGGGACTCAGGAGATCCGGGTTCTAGTCCCCGCTCAGCCATGAAACTCACTGGGTGACTTTGGGCCAGTCACTGACTCTCAGCCTAACCTACCTCACAGGGTTGTTGTGAAGATAAAATGGAGAGGAGGAGGAGGATTATGTAAGCCGCCTTGGGTTCCTTGCAGGAAAAAAGGTGGGGTATAAATATAATAATGTGAAGGAAAGAGCTTTTGGGGGTTCCTACATGCACACACACACACACGCCTCCTCATGTGAAAAAGAAGTAAGGCCGGTTGGGAGCTGGGAGGAGGCGAAATGTGCATAAAGTATTGGATGAGACATGGCGCCTGGGTCTACGGCTTTTCAGATGCAAATGTCATGAGCCATGAGTTCCCCTCCCTGCCTGGCCAGGTGAAGTTCATCCTGATTGGCTAAGAAGCAGCAAAGCTACAGAAAGGAGGGGAGGGGGGGAAGGTATATTTCCCAACGTGTGGGTTTTGTTCTTTGTCTTGGTTCGTCACGTGGTTGCTGGCTGTGGAGTAATGGCAGCAAGCCAAGCAGAGGCCCAAGCATTCGGGGGGCCTCAGGATCCGACCCCAGGTAGCTCCTGGTGAAATTAGCTGAATGAGGGCTCTGGTAAAGGCAGGCCTTGTGGAGGGCTACCCATCTCGGACCTTCGGGTAGGTGAAGTAGTCCTCCCGGGCAGCAAGGCTGTGCTGGATCCAACCCTAGAAGAGAACTGACCTCCAGGTAACAGAGTTGTGTGCCTGGGAGATATAAGGAATCAGTAGGTTTTGTTATTTTGCAGCTCTATTACTGTGTACCAAAGTGTCTCTCTCTATTTTGTGTGCTTCTCTCATTTCCCTATTCTTGTTGTAAAATGCTACCTGAATAAACCTTGCTTAGGTTTTTACCCCACATGGTGTTTGTGGATTGCTCTGTGGTTCCAGCAACTAAATCCAGGTTACAGTGAGAAAGGCAAGTCCCTGAACAGAGATTCAAGTAGGATTGCAGAGAGCTGAGGCTGGCAATCTGGTACCTTGAGATCTCTGGGGGTCTTGGGTCCTTTGGGGTAGGAAAGGGTGGGGGTTGTGGCGGGTCAGCCAGCCCCCCCTTCCTCCACAAATAAATAAATAAATAAATAAATAGTTCCTACTGGGTTTCTGCTAGATTCTGATCTAGCAGAAACCCAGTAGCAACTGGTTTCAGCTAGATATGGATGTATCTGCCAGTTCTGCTTTCTCCAGTATTCATTAAAAAAAAAAAAAAAAAAACATCTGAAGTTCATTCACTGGGATAACTCGCTAGTTTGAACTATAAACTCAAAAGCCCTATCTAGTTCAGGATCCACATCCTCTGCACTACTATACGTGTACCATTACACACCCAAGCCCTCTGCAATTTCAGTGGAATTTAAAGGAATTTAAAGTGGAATTTAAAGGCTTTTCCTCATATCCCTGTGATGTGATCTACTGTATTTTCCAGCAGGCTGTGCAGAGGGAGAAGAGAGGGAGCGCAGGGCCATTTCACCAGCCCTGCCAGGAGTATTCATTAATATTCCCCCTTCTTCCCTCCCCATTCCTTTTTCCTTGTGTGTCGTGTCTTTTTAGATTGTAAGCCTGCGGGCAGGGACTGTCTTGTTAATTGCTGTAAACCGCCCGGAGAGCTTCGGCTATTGGGCGGTATAAAAATTAATTAATTAAATAAATAAATATTAAATGGCAGGAAATCCAGGCTTCCCATGAACCTTGAAGGATGGCAGGCAATACGGCCTCTCCAATAAGTATACATATACGAAGCATGTGTTTATCTCAGGGACACATTACATTTTAAGTGCAAGTAAAAACACCACAAAATTGACACTTAAAATCATATCAAGTATGAACTGCTCTTAAGTCAATACTACTACATCAGTACATCAGGCAAGTCATCAACAAGTATCTTTCAGGATCCTATGGGTTAATGAAATTCCCAGAAGCAAATCAGAGGTAAAAGTTGATGCACAATATGAAGAGGAAAACTAACAGGTGTAAAATGGATTGCATAAAGTTGAAGCAGCAACATACAAGATTCCCCATCCAGAGAGGGGACTCCCTCATGTTGCTTCTAAATTATTTCCTCCTTGTTCATGTATGTCTGATGGGATTATTATATCTAGAATTACTGTTTTCACATCATTTTGAACAAGGTGTCAACAAAGCATAGTGCATTCATTTTAATAAAAACACATGCACTGAGAGAACGGGGGGAGAAGTGGGCTAATTAAAACACATTAATCAAAGCATAGCATGGTTAAGTGGTATCTTAAAATATTTCTTGATAAGGATGCAGCTATCAAGAAGAATTATTTAGAGAATGTGTCATTAGGCGTGATGAAACATGGAAGCAAGAGGTTTTCAGTTCAGTTCTGCTTGGACCTTAGTTCCTACTGGAAACCAAGAATACAAAAAACAGCAATACAAAACTAGATAAATGAAGCAGGATACAGTTTTAAAACTATATAAAGGACAAATAAAAATTTTAAAAAGAGAGAAGAAATTTCCCTAACACAGTGTACAAGGGGGGACGGGCATCCCACGGCCCTGAGGCTGAAGGTAGTCCAGATGTCTGGCCAAACTGATCTGTCCCTCCCTCAGCATCCTCTTGGGCAGGGTGTGGGTGGAGAAAAAAGGGTTGGCTCTGCCCAACATTGGATCTGGCCCCATGCACTAACAGCATGTGGCCTTCAGCAGATTACCCCTGAGGGAATGCAGCCCTCAACAGTAAAGAAAGTTTCCCCACCCCTGATCTGCAATGTGGGTATTTTTTATAGAAGAGTCTAATTCTCTGCCACCAATGTAAATGAAGCTACAGTATACCATTCATTGTTTGCCAATACACAAACTCTGTTTTCTGACAATTGGGCTAAAAGTCAAGAAAGTGCAAGCTTAGGAAAAACCCACATACAGTATATGGGACAATCAAATAAATAGCGGTCATCTACTACCGCAGCACTGTAAATTCAATGTTTCAAGTCCTACAGAGAATTCCTAGAATAACCATCAAGGATTGCAGAGGGCATTTACTGATAAGATGAGCAAATGCTCTCCTTTTGGGAAGTACTGTAAGTTCAGAGAGACACATTTCACTGTGTGGATCAGATTTCAGGTGGGGGCTCACAAGAGGGAATAGCTGCCTGCACCACCCAAGCACATGTTTACCATATCAGTGAGAACTTGACCCCAGCAGCATCCCCAGAGACAAATCTGGCTGTCTCCAGCAGCCCTACTGGATTTTAATCTAGACTCATTAAAACAAAGTAATCTCACCCACAGATTCACTCATAAGGAAACAAACAAGCATGTTTACAAATGGCAAGAAACTGGAAAAGAAGACCTGGCACAAATTTAATGGCAAATGGGATGCCTTTCTGGAGCTCTTTACTGGAACACTATTACCCTGAACGAGCAACTACTGTGACCTGTGGCTTGGTAATTCGACTCTGTGAGCTGACACAGTCAAATTATGTTTCAGTTGGACTCTGTGTCCAACTGAAACATGAAAAATTGCTTCCATCTCCACCTTCCAATTTCTTGGTTCCCTTTTATTATTTCTTTCTATCTTGTCCTTTAGCTCTACCTGGGCCTTCAGCCTGAACGCATGATGAGGATACTGTTGGGGGAAAAAGAATTTGGTATATAGTAGCAGAAGTATGTTCCCCCCACTAACTTACTCAAAACTGCAAGGCTGCTCACCACGTGCTCTGACCCAAAAAAGGCAATTTAGAATTGAAACAATCCAGACTAGTTATATCAAATGTTAGAAGTGACTTTGTTCAAGTCCTGTAAAAAGAAAGAGTTCTCTGGACAAGAAAATTGGTGAAAGCAAAGCACTTTTTATTGAATACAGTCTTGCAAGAGTGGGTGCGCTATGCAGGTAGGCACACCTTAACATTCAAGCAGCGTGTTTTTATTCCCTATGCCCGGCCGCAGGGTTCCTCCCTCATTCCCCCATTGGCTGGGTACTTTGAGGTTCACAGCCTATCCCGACCGCCTAAACCGAATACATTATTCCCCGCCCCTGTTTACAGTCCCTCCTCTTGTTGTGTTGTATCCCCTTACTCTAATTTCCTATTGGCTCTTCCACACATTCCTTAACTTCATTTTAACTTTGACCTCTTACTCTCCCATCAGCAGACACCTCTTCTTTTGACACATTTTTATGCCTGGTTTGTGTTTCCAGAAAGGGAGGATTCTTCATTTATCTGTTACCTACTTATTCAATGTCATCCCTATCTAAGCATAATTTATCATCTACTAATCCCATGCCATCCTTATGACCCGGGCATTGAGTTCCTTACATATTTTAGGCCTCATTTATCACTAGACTGGGGCCCCCATTCAGGGTGAGTTCTCTGGCTTCTTTTAATTTCTGTCCTTTGTATTTTATTTAATATAATTTGGGAAAGAAACATTCTCTAATTCTTACATCAAACAAAGCCAGCAAGTTTATTGTTGTACTCACAACATCTGGTATTCTTGCATGTTTCTTGGTCCATGCTGGCATAGCTTAAAGTTCATTGGAGTCTGTTGGAAATCAGCATGGCTGGAAGAGAGCCAGCCAGGCACGTGTTGCTCCATTGAGCTCCAGAGGAGAGAGAGACAAACTTCCTCTAAGGAAGATTTCCAGGTGTGGAAGGAAGTGGGTGTGGCTAGGCAGGTTAGTCCCCCATTAACCCATTCCTCCCCTAGTGACCCTATGCATGCAAGGTTACCCATATGTCTAACAGATACGAGTGCAAGAGGCTAGGACATGTATGCTGTCTCAGAATCCAACATTCCCCCGTGTGCTGTCTCTGCTCCCTCCACTCTGCACAAAGGCCTGAAGGGAGATTCTAAGGGCCAAAACAGACATGACAATAAATCGGTGTCTAGCAGCTAAATCTTTATTTTTTTACATTTATTTTAGCATTCAGAGTAGGGTACTTTTAAGATCTGGATTGGGGGCCCTGCACCTACTCTAGAATAAAAATAATTAAAAAGACATACATGCTAGACACATATTTAATGTCTGTATAAGCCCGTAGGGTGCAATGCTATGTGTATTTAGACAGAAAAAAATCCTATAACTCCCAGAATTCTCTAGCCAGAGAGAATGAAAGGGCCAGGGCTGGCACATGCAGGGACATTTTGGCTGCACCCCCCAGCTCCCTATATACTTTGTGTCCTCACATGTACAAGCTAGACACCAGAATAGGAAGATAAATATCTTCCTATTTATCTGAGGAAAACAGAAGGATTTTAGGCACAAGACTGTAGTAAGAGGGACACAGTTTAATTTCTAGGAGCCTCTTTTCTACCTGTTATGTAGTACCCCAAAGAGCAATCTTTACAAAACTTTTAAAACTTTAGTTCTGTGTTGTAATTTTAGTTATAAATAATTTCTATTAATATTGTTATAATGATAAATCTTAATAAATTACAATTAGAAAAAAAGAAACTGAGATCCTCCGTACATTAGTGATACATGCCCCCTCAGTTTTGTATATAATGCTCCTGCTATGTCTGGCTGCACGTGTTCCATGACTGTTCAGACCTTACTTACAGATGACACCAATTTTCTCTGATGTCTTTAAGCGATCTAACTGGAGGTTGGCCTTTCACAAAGGTTCTATGGACTTTGAAGAAGCCCGAGTGCAAGATGAAAGGGAGAGATGTGCTAAGCGAAAAGCACTGTCAAACGAATCTTTTACAGGACCATCTTCCATCTGGCAACCTGTGTCCTCACTGTGGGAAGCTGTGTGGATCTAGAATTGGCCTCCACAGTCACTTACGGACCCATCGCTAGAGTCTTCACAATTTTTTAGAATTTCCTCTTTTTATAATTTTCTTTTTGTAATTTTATCCTGGAAGACAATATTACTTGGTCACGAGTGATCGCCTACTACTAAACATTCGTATTTCACCAAGATTTTTGGTGTATTTTGACCTTGCCTGTTCTTGCAGATCAATTTTTTCTTGTCTTTTAAAATGCTCTCTGGCTGTCATTGTACTGAGATTTTAATGGTTGTAAACTGTCTTGGGGGCACTTGTTAAAGCCGAAAGGTAGTTAAGTGTTTTTTTATAAAGGTGTGTGTGTGTGTGTGTGTGTGTGTGTGCACGAGCACACACACGCGCACATTAGCAGGGCCCCACAACTTGTGGCCCTCTAGAGAGTTTGGCCTACAACTTCCATGATCCCTCACAACTTGCTATGCTGGCTAACGCTGATGGGAACTGTAGGGCAAAACATCTAGAGGGCCACAAGTTGCCCACCCCTGGTGTAGTGGCTTCTGGTATATATTTATGAAAGTCAGTAGTACTTTAAAAATAGAGTACTGGTTCTCCTGTTTTAAGAACAGATCGGCCTCTGTGAGAATGGAGAAGTTGGCCATCAGTAGTCTAAAATACCTTTTCAATTTCCACTTAAAAAAACAACACACACACACACACAGAGGTTTGCCCAATAGCTTCGCTACTTCACTTTGCACTTCAAGGACTTCTCCCTCCCTATTCCTGCTTGCCCACTGAGTCATGTCAAGATGCTTCTGTTCTGTCCACCACTTTTGGCTGGTACAAATTAATTTTAAAAATCCTTCACAGATATTCGCCATGACACAAGAAAAGAAGACTCTTGAAATAATTTTCTCTTCAAAATCACAACTGCTTTAGCAGAGCACCACGGTGCCAGAGATGTGTCATGTTGAACTACCCCCATTCGCATCTTGACACTGACTTGATGCAGCATCAGGCAGAGAGAATGTCGGAGAGGGAGCTTCCCAAAGCTGCGCCAAAGCCCAAGTCAGCTCATTGTACAAAGACAGCTCCAATTTCTAAAGAGCATCTATGTTCTTTATCGATGAGCCTCAATCTGGCATATGTCTGCCCAGAGGATAACTCAAAGTCATGAATCAAGAGGTGAGAAATTAAAAAAAAGAAAAAGAAATGTTTTTTTTTAACCTTTCAACTCATGTTTCTGAACTAGAACAATAAGAGGGGGAAAGTGAAATAAGAGAAATGCTATTTTTGCCTTGGTATCCCCATAGACTAAGACAGCAGTGCCCCTTCAATTGGCCTTAGCTGGGACTAATTGCCTTTCAGCTCCTTGCTCCCTGACTTACTGATGGAATAAAACAGCTCAGGGCCACATGTTTTGAGAGCTCAGTTCTTTAAATGGTCTTAAGAGCCGTTTCAGTTAAAAAAAAAAAATGGGGTAAAAAATACCCTAAACAAATAAACAAGGCTACTTATGGGTATTACCTAAATAAAAATGCATCGTGCATCCTAGCCCAAAATTTAGTGTGATGCTGCGGATCATGTATTATGACGCCACTGAAATTTGTAGTTTTCTAATGCTGTACAAGAATTAGCCCAACTCATAATGCTCAGTAGTACTGTATCAAGCTCTACTTGCCCAAGTTCTCATTTGGCTTTGAATGTTAAGGGAGATTATGTGCCTGTACAGTCAGTATTCAGCAGATTGGGCACCCTAAACCAGCTGCTCTATAGGTTCATGTGCAGAAGTTATTTAAAGTTAACCTCAATGAAACTAGTGTCAGATTAGAATTGGGGAGATCCAGTTACAAATCCCTGCTCAGCCATGAAGCTCACTGGATGACTTCAGGGACTGGAGGATCAGTGAGGCTCGAGGTTCTTCGAGTTCTATGTTGAAGCTCAGTCCACCTTGTTCCTGTCCCCAAATGTGAGCTTTTGTTGTTGTCCAAACAGGAGAAGTGCAAAACTGGGTGCATATTTTTTTAAGTGCACATCCAAATATGTACTTTTCCCTATTGAGTAAAGCACAATTTTTCCCCTTTCAAAAATGTGCATTTTTAAAGTGCACATTTTCCTGATGAAGGTATTTTGCAAATGCAAATCACAAGCTCAGGAATATGTGAGCTTTGTCTGAAAAATGTGTTTTCATTTAGGAGTGCAAACCATGAAAGTTCTTTTTTTTTTTTTTAATTTTTATTTATATTTTTAAAGAACACACATACACAAAAAAAACCTTAAACCTACAAATCATACACTACAAGTGCACCCGTCACCCCGGGGCCAAAAACCAATTCTATCCACATAATCCATTATTAATCTATATTCCAAAAATACATCATATCATGACATGGCTTACTCCCTTTCCCCTTTACTAAAACATAATCTAAAAATGACCCCCATATTTCCTTAAAATTATTTTTCTTTAATTGTCCCCTTTTACATTTAATACTACATGTTAGTTTATCATTTAAAGCAATATCCCAAACCTCTTTATACCAGTCTATTATTAAATACTGATGCTGAACTTTCCAATTCCTTGCAATCAATAATCTCCCTGCCGCTAATAAACTTACAATTAGTTCCTTTTTCTCTTGTGAGCACAAAAGTTTCTCCGTTATTGATAACAATGCTAATTTTGGACAGACCTCCACATTAATACCAATAATTAGTGAAAATTCTCCAAAAATTTTATTCCAAAAATCCAATACGCTTTTACACAAACCATGAAAGTTCTGATGTTAAACAAACTGGAACAAAATTCTCAAACATCCATAAATCTCAGTGTAACCTGGGGATGTGCAAGAATTTCATTCGGGGGGTTGAAATCCAGTGGACTAGCTGGGCTCGACACCCCCAAACTCTGTCCCACTTACCTGTTCCCTGGCTCGACTCACATTCTCCCAAGTCGAGCCAGGGAAGCAACTTCTGGGTTCCCAGCGGGCTGCTGTTTACGTAGAAAATGCCTTAAGATACACCCAAAGCAGCTGTAATTTGTGTAAATTGCAGCCACTTTTGACGTATCTTAAGGCATTTTCTACATAAACAGCAGGCCGCCGGGAACCCAGAAGTCCAGTGAGCAGCGTGCACCCACTTTTGGCCCAGCTTAGGAGGCACAGCACAGCAGCAGTGTCCACCGAGCCAGAAATGGGTTGCATCTCAGCGGACTGCCCACCCCTAAACCTACCTCACAGGGTTGTGAGATAAAAATGGAAGGGGGGAATTATATTTCACCTTGAAATCCTTGGATTGCTATGAACAACAAGAAGAGACCAAACAACTAATAGCTTGTTTCCTCTGTATCTTTTCTGTTTGGCAGTGGAAGCTGGTGGCGCCAACGACAGCAGGGTTATGTATCTGGATTTTACGCCAAATTTTAAAGGGGCTATCCATGATGCTGAACCCTATGACCCCAAAATAGGTTTGGCACCATGGATAGCTCCTTAAATTTGGGAGTAAAATCCAGAGTGGATACACAGCCCCACTGACACTGGAGCCACCAGCCGCCAACGCTATTTGGGCCAATAATTTCTCTCGCTTGTTTCTTGCAAATGTTTCACATGGCCAGTTGCTCCTCAAGATTGAAATCCAGCTCTTGTGAGTGTTTCTTTAAGGAGGTTTTTTCCAAGCAGTTCTGCTCCATAGCCAGGGCTATCAGGTTGGTGCAGGGCAGGAGAAACCAAGCTAGAATTCCAAAGGGATCAAGTCAATAACTTGAACATACACAGCACCATCAACAGGCGTGCACCAACAGTATGAGCCAGGAAAGAAGTCCTGGAAAACAGATGACTCTCACACACCCCCATCCTCCACTAATGCCTATGATGATGATGATGATGATGATGATGATGATGATGATGATGATGATCAACAACAACATACCGAGTCAAATTTCAATGGGAATTAATCAAGCCAAGACAATTTGCCCATCACTAATAGAGCATGGACCCAGATTAAGGTGACACAAGCTCAAATCCATTTGCAGTCATGAACAGCTTTGGCAAGTCACTATCTCAGAGCCTAACCTTCCCCAAAGGGTTGTTGTGAGGAGTGAGGACAGAATGATGATCAGTTTTTCCTTGCCACAGTTCAGTTGTACACTCGGATATAACCAAGAGCCCGTGTGAGTAACCTTATTACAGTATTACCATTCATTCCAAGCTTTGGTTTGCACTGCAGTTATGATGAGCACGCTCACTTTCATGTAGAACTCAAAGAAACCACTTACTGACTCTAACCCTTTCCATACAGTTTTGTATTATACAGATTTGAAAACGTAGGTCTTTAATTGGCACTTACAGCCATCTCATCTCACATCCTCTTTGCATTTGCTCAATTGACAGTTTTTGTGAACTCGGATGAGATTCTTTAATAGCCTGCTTCTCCGGTAAGGGCATATCAGAGAAGGGGGTCAATTCAGGGAAACATGGAGTTAGAATCTCAAGATTGCAAAGGTGAAAGAAAAATCCATTGTTATACACATGATGTAGGTGCTATCCTTCAAGTGCAAATTTCTTTGGAACTGACTGCCTTCTTCACTACCCACTTCAGCTCCTCTCTTCCTCAGAACTTTCCTCTCTCAGAACCAGCCCTTCTAGTGTGTCTTCTCAGAGTCAAAAATGGTTGAACTTCAGATATTCCACCAGTAAGCTGTACTGTACAGGGTTACAGGTAAAAACTGTAAAAAACAAAACTAAACTAAAAATAACCCTGGCCTGTCTGGGGTCTCAATCCAGTTCTCTGGGATTCTCCAGAAGGCCACACCCTCTTCTGCTGACCCCACCCCCTTTTAAAGACCACTTATCATTTGGTGGTTCCCAGGCTTTTGCGCAGTTTCCCCCTTTCTAAAAGTATAAATTGTTTCTCCTAAGGCTTCATTATTGGCAGTAAGGGCTTAGAACTAAAATATGCTGGTATTTTGGCTTCAGACCTTTTACCTTTGGCCTCACCCAACAGTTGAATGTTGCTACCCAAGAGCTTCTCTGAAATCAAATTCAGCCCTTGGGCTGAAAGAGGTCCGGCACTCCTGATGTAGCATCACTCCCTGGAAAAGTATGGGAAATGAAAATAGCTGCTGCCAGCAAAGAGTTCTGCTGCCACCAGACAGGCCTATTCTGCCCCCATTTCTCTTCCCCGTGTCTTTGGAGAACTGCAGCCAAGCTAATTGGCAACCCTGCTTTATGACTACATTTTAAAGGAAAATAAAAAGAGATATCTTGCTTTACGGAGTTTGTAAGCAGAAAAGGAGGAAGCATGCTGAATATTAACAGGAAGAGCATAGAGAGAAGAAAAAGGACTGGACCGGACTGAACTACAGAACAAAAACACTGAACAACAGGAGGAAAAAATCTAAGAGACTAGGGTATAGCAAAGAACATGACATAGGATGAAGCAAGAGGTCAGGAACCACACAGAGAGAAGAGCCAGAACTATCAGGAGAAATCACTTAAACGTTATACAAGAGATAATAGGAAAAGAGGCAAGTGACACATTCAAAGCACAGAGCAAGGTGGGTCAAACGGGCAACATATTCTGCATAGAAATGAAAGGTTTAGGCTACAATCCAATACCCGCATACCTAGGAATAAGCCCCGTTTAACTCAGTCAGGCTTACTCTGAGTAAGAATGTACAGTAGGATTGTGCTGTTAAGGTGGGAGAGAAGACAAGCCAAAAACAAAACTTTACAGTAATTCAAATGAGAAACAGCCAAAGTGTAGTGATTCCAACACCAAAATAGAAAAAGGGGGAAAAAGGCAGGCTGACCCTTTGTAATGTAAAAAATAAAGCAAAAACACAAAGCACACTCTAGTAATACAGACAATTTGAAGAAAGAAAGAAAAAAAGAAAGACAGGATGCCAGGGCTAGCTGAGTACCTAATCATAGGGATAGAAGAAAAAAAGCAATAACAGGGCTAGTCATTTGAAGGTGGCCTTGGACAAGACAACTGCACCACCAGAGAGCTAATGCAGAAAGGCTGAGATGAAGAACAGATTGTGTGTCTGTGGAAACAAGTTGAGGGAGGAGCAGGTCTTCTACCTTCTGTATTGTTCATATGGAAATATATGAGAAAAGGAATAAGTAAATTAATTCTGGCCAATGATATGTGTATAAAATATACTTTCCTCTTGTAATCTTGGGGAAAGCAGATCAGTTTTTACTAGTTAGGGACAAATCCAATCGCGCCTCTCTGCCTCCGCTGGTTCCATTGCACTCATGGGACCTACCACTTGTGCAACGGGGATTTTGCACTTCTGAAAATTCGTTCCTGGATCTGGACAGATCAGCAGAGCTCCATTTTGCAGGTTAGTTTTAGACCCGTAAAAATTCCTGTTGCTGTGTTGCACAAGTGGTGGGTCCGTCCCACGCCTATTGTGCACAGGCACAATAAGAAACTACCCTTGGGTTGATGGAGAGCTGTTACAGTTTGCTCTAAAGGAGATCATGGGAAATGGTATTAAAAGCAGACTTTAGATCAACAAAAGCTGTAAATAATTTGCCTCCTTTTAAATTTGAGTATTTATGTATTAGATGAGACAGAACCTCTGTCGCTGGGTTTGTTGGGCCTTTATCCTAAAAATGGGATGCTTTATTTAGAGTGGTTATCTATCCCTAAATACAGGAGAGCATTCTCCTTAGCTCAATTTAATGTTCTACCCTCCAAACGTTTGGATGGTAGATACAGTAAAATCCCAGTGAAAAATAGATGCTGCCCCTGCAACAATGAGGAGATGGAATCTGTTGTGCATGTTCTTTTTAACTGCAGCTTCTATCGAGGGGCTAGAGAGACTCTAATACATCCAATCACACAAACTTTAGAGTCTCTTTGATGACTCAAATAGTTTAATCACTAAGGAAGTTGCAAAATTCTTCAATGTTGCTATTCTGACTAGGCCTTCTATGCTCACCTGATTCTGTTTTATTGTATGTTTTTATTCTGAGTGTACAACTGAGAGCTGGTATATCTTGTCTGTATTGTGTGTGTGTGTGGTCAGTAGACCATAAATAAATATTATTATCATTATCATCTTTGGTTGAAAAATTAACAGTTTTAACCATAGTAACTTATTGATCAAATTTTCAAAACCCTGAGCTTCATCTTGGCAGGAATGACATGGCTGAGCCTGTTACAGGTAAAGTTGTATTGTTTGCTGTGACTGTGGTAAAGCTGAAGACTACATTTGTCAAGGCTCCTGTTGTTGATAGCTGTGTATTCACTGGGTAATAGCCTGCATTTTTGCTCATTATTTATATTCTGGAAGTTGCTGTGGCTGAAGGCTAAACAATAAAACAGATTGGTTAATTGACTGAATACCAAAAGAAAGAGAAGTAGAAAGTGACGACTTAGGAAGGAAAATGCATGAAGTCTTAATACATGTATTATTTGCCAAGTGTCTTTGAAATTCTCAGAAGTTCCAATTGAGAAATGATGTTTTCCAGTTTTTAATTTATTTTCAGTGAGCCAGTGGTAAATATTTAAAAGTTCCTTCAAAAATGGATGCTGGTCAATTTGATACAAGTCAGGCGTATTTGGCATTGAGTCCAGGGCTGGCACTACCGCATTAAGCAGAGTGAGGCAACTGCCTAAAGACAGTAGATGCTGGGGGGAGCAGCAGCAAGATGTTGGAGAACAGGACTGTGTGTGTCATGTAGCCTATCCTGCATTCATAAGCTATCCTGCTGTCCTCTGGTGCAGTGGAAGGCTCTGTCCCATCAGCAGTGCTTCAGTGGCCTTTCCAGTTGGCTCCTCTGCATGGAATTCATGGGGGAGAAAAATATTGTCCTTCACCTCAGGCAGCAAACTGTCTTGGGATGATCCTGACTCAGGCCTTTGTACTGATCACAAATCATTGCTTGAAAAGGTTTCTTAAGAGAAAGTCTGCAAGTATAAAAGCTAACTATGAGGACAAAATGATGAAAGCCAAGGAGAGAATTAAGAAAGTCAACAATATCAAAATCTGTAGACCTATCTCTGTTGATAGGAACAAAGTTTATCTCCCAACTTCTAGCCAAATAGATTATCCAAAAAAGATTATCCAGAATTATTATAAGTGTAGACTTGGTAGAATGGAAAAGACAAAAACTGAAAAGAATGGTAAGGCACAGAGAATAATAAAACTATTCAAGAAATGCAAAAGCGCAAAAGAGAACAAATAGAAAAGGGTGAAAGCTAGAAGAGGATAATGGATCAATGAAGGTTTCTGAAACAATAACCTGTTAAAATGAAATGGGAGAGCCAGTTGAAAGATATAGGTTAATACTATGAGGAAAGGCACCAAACCACGATTGGCGATGAAGCTTAAACTTAAAAGCAATTGGATTGTATCCAACTGTGTCCACCTATCAGCAAAATGAATGCCACTGGTGGAATGGGCTCCCGCTCCCACTGCACCCTCACCCCAACACCCTCAATTTTGCTCCAGAGGGTTCAGAAAGCATTGGTGAGCCCAAGACTGCTTGTGTGACATTGGATGGAAGCCATCAAGAATTGTTTTAATTTGCAGGTATAGGGTTTAGAAAAGAGGTGAACATGTTAAAAATGAGTGTCATTTTTCTCAGTAGAAAGGCAGGGTACAAATCAAATAAATAAACAGATGATGATGATGATGATGATGATGATGATGATGATGATGATGATGATCATGATGATGATCATGATGAATGATCTAAATTTTATTAGAGAAATAGGCATGAAAATCCAGGATAGGAAGATAAATAATAGAACATCAGGAGGGGTGGGCAGAAGAGAAGTAAAATATATTTTAGGAAGGTCAAAAATGGCACCAAGGGACAAGTGATTGTGATGATATAAATATGTAATTCAAGAAATCAGCACGCACCCAACTTAACAACAGAGGTATGCTGCTGCCCAAACAAAACTATCTTTTGATCTAGAAGAAAAAATGCAATCAAAATTGCAAAATGGGAGGATGAATAGTTTGGAGGGGGGAAATCAAGGATGGAAAGCAAAAGGAAATGCAGAAAGCAGAAGCCAAAAGAGGTGAAAAGGCATATAAAAATACTATAGACCTAACACAGAAAACTTAACAAAAGATTGAGAAACAACAACTGAAAATTGATGAAATAATTACCAGAACATAGGAGAGGAGAGAAAGTAAGAAAGAGAGCAATTAAAACTAAAAACAAAATCCATAACATAGCCACCAGCATGAATAGGAATATTTGACCAAAGAGCACGTCCAAATGAACTGAAATGAAAGAGAAAATGTGAAATACCTGGATGGGAAGAAGAATCAATACAAAAAAAAGATGCCAAAATACGGTAAGTGTAGGAAGTGGAAGAAAAGGTTGGGGGGGGGGGGAAACTAATAATCCATTTTCAAAAATCAAAGAAAAAAGAGAACCAGGTGGCTGATAGACAACAGCCAAATAAAGATTAATAAGTGGCAAAAAGTGAATAGCATGAACCTCTGAAGAAGAAAAAAAGAAGTCAAAGTTGGCAAAGACAATGTACGATAACAGGTTGAAAACATACTTGCCCTTCTGTTAGAGCAGCCTTCTAGGAACTGATGCCCTCCAGATGTTTTGGACTACAAATCTCAGCATCCTGGATCATTGGTCATGTTGCTGGGGCTGGTGGGAGTTGGAGTCCAAAAGGGGAGGTCAGCCTGTGTTAAGAGATCCCTCTGACACCAAAAGCAAGGATAATGGGGATCTCTGGGGTCCTCGCTGGGCTACATTTTGAGTGGTGCCTCAGATACGAAGGACATCTATAGCAGTGTTCTCCAACCTTGGGTCCCCAGATGTTTTTGGCCTACAACTCCCAGCATGCTGGCTGGGGCATGCTGGGAGTTGTAGGCCAAAAACATCTGGGGACCCAAGGTTGGAGAACACTGATCTATAGGAAGAAATTGCTGCTGCTTCTCCCATTAAAGTACACCGACGTGGGAAGGGGCAATCCTTTCATTCTCATCTCTTCTACGCGCTATACGAGAAAAGACAGCAGTGTCTAGTGTGCGCCCATCACACCCAACGGGGCTACACACATTACATTTTGTACCAGAGTCACTGCGCTGAAGTTCCGAGTGTCTCATAAGAAGGAGCCCAAAGAATGGGAAATCACTTGGTTTCACTGAAAGCCAAAAGGTGAACATTTTTGGAAAGGGGAAAATAAAACAGACAAGGGCGGTCTCATTATACACAGAATAACGATCCAAGGGACTATCAAAGACATGACAAGAGGGAGACAGGATGTACACGTAAGATTAGGACAGATATGAGAAACTCTGCAAAGGCTGATGCTGAAAGACCCTGTAACAATTCTAGGTTTTGGAGGGCCCTCGGGCAAGACACCCTCAAGGGGCCTCTGCTCACCAGCATTGTTGACAACTGCTGCTGCTCCTCACCCTCACTGTTGCTACCACCTGCTCGCTTGCCAGGGAGCACGTAGACAGTGGCATCTACTGCTCCTCCTTCACCCCACCACCATTGTCTGGGCCAGAGCAGGTTTCAGGGGCTCTTCTCAGTGGGGCCCCCTTCTAGGATGTGAGCTCTCGGCAGGTGCCTATGTTGACCCTTGATGCCAGCCCCACCTGCAAAGATCTATCACCAGCGAACAAAAGCAAGAGGCATGTAAGCAAAGAGGAAGGAACCAGAACAGAAAAATAGCAGAAAGATGAATAACCAACAAAAAGCATCTAGAGTCTTCATTTTGTACACCTTGAAATTGGCCTTCAACTACACTTTTTAAAAGTCTCTATAATCAACAGCCATGAGTCTCCTCAGCTCAATGAGTCTCCTTCAAGTGTGTCCTTCACTGGTTTAGTGGGCAGATATTCCGCCTACATCTTTGTAGCCCCCAGATGGGTGCCCACTCTTGCACCTCAGAATCCTGCATTTGGGGGAATTCCAGAAAAGGGTCCTGATGTGATCAATACAGCCTGAATTAGCCTGGAATCCCAGTTTTGAGTGCTCTTTTCCACACTCCCAGTGGATTCCACCTGGTAAGGCCATTTTATGACCAAGGAACATCTATCCCTTTTATCTTCTTTTTGGATTTACACTGATACTAAGGATGCCCTCCTCCTGTGTTCAGAAGGACATCAGGAAGGAAGGAAAGTTCTCTCCCTTTCTCCCTCTCCCACCAGCTTATCAATTTCCACTTTGTGGAATCATCTGTTAAATGATTAATCTCTCATTCCTGCTTAGTACCAGTTTCCAACCTATACATGGAATAACTCTTTCCCCGATATACTGCCTTGAAATTGAACGTAACATTGAACGTAACATCTCTGCTTTCTTACTAAGTTAGCATCTTGAGTGACTCATGAAGTCTTCTGACAATAGTGCTGATGTATATATTTTGTATCCATGTACCCTGCTTTCATAAATCAGCTGTGGCTTTGGTATTTCAAACACGGTCATTTAAATGATTGATTTGCATTGGCTAGTAATGAGGATGAAAAGTGGAAAATTTAGTACCTAATTAATATACTGCTCAGCATTAATTAGAATTCTTGATGATGTTTAACTAGACAGAAACTTGTTTTTGTTAAAGCTCTTTTGTGCTCCATTAAGAATGTAGAGAACAAATAAGAGAGTCCCTTTACAAATCTAGTTAACATATTAAAAGACTCAATTAAGCTCACTGAAGTCCATACAAATTTCTTGAATAAAAGGGGCAAGATCTGATTGTGTCTTAATTGCCTTGAAAGGAGAAAGATGTTTTTTCATATCTGGCCTAGAAAAAGTTTCAAAACACTTTATAAAGCGAGATTAAATAATAGCTGAAATCTCAGAATGAAGTATGTGCAACTACTAAACCTAAGTAGTACTTCTGCTCTCATCCCCTGCCATTGTTCCGCTTGTCCTGCCTGTCTCCCCAGTAGACTGCATATCTTCTGAAATCCACAGAATGGAGGCAACCATGTTATATTGAGAGCCAGTGTGGTGTAGTGGTTAGAGTGTCGGATTGGGAAATCCAGGTGCTAGTCCCCACTCAACCATGAAGCTCACTTGGTTACTTCAGACCAGTCACTGACTCTCAGCCTAACCTACCTCACAGGGTTGTTGTGAGGATAAAATGGAGAGGAGAAGGATTATGTAAGCTGCCTTGGGTTCCTTGCAGGAAAAAAGGCAGGATATCAATAAAATAAATAACAAAAGGTTCATTCAAGACTGGTTACTTGCATGGAACTTTTCAATGGCAGACTTTAATCTGTTTTGCCACATCCCTTCTGTGGCATTTTTTTTTAAAGGTTTAGAAAATGGTTGAGAGGTAAATGGCTTTGGGAGAGATGGCCCAACTTCCCTTGTGGTCTTATCCTTGCCAAGTATGACCCGATGTCAATAAAATAATTGATCCACTGATTAAATTCACTTTGGGCCTGCAGCAGGCCTGTTGATGCATGCCACAGCAGGTCTCATTATTCTTTTAAGCAAATCCACTACTCAAGTGTCACATCCTCTGGTTACCATTGTCAACTGCTGTGATGTCACAGTATGAGATGTCATTATGAGCTTAGCTGCTAGCAAGCCTTGAACTGCACAAATGAATATGGTTTGATTTAGTTGGCAATGCGGGGGGGGGGGAATCTTTGAAATACTGAATGTCCACTGGTCAAGCTTTGGCTAAATTAGAACACACTTGAGCATATTTGTATGGAGGACTCAGGGCCATCTCAAGACATTTTGCTGCTTGAGGCAAAGGACAGGATGGCATCCCTGTCCATCCCACTTTCAGAAGTCAAGTGGACCGACAGTTGAATCTCGCTTCAGCACTGGTGATGGGGAAGGATCTTACAGTTACGCCATACCTAACAGCAGCAGGACACTTTGGGCAGGAGGGAATGTAGGGCAGGCCAGTATCCCGTGAGGCCACTGCACTTACACAATTG
Organism: Shinisaurus crocodilurus; assembly: GCA_021292165.1. Classification (NCBI taxonomy): domain Eukaryota; kingdom Metazoa; phylum Chordata; class Lepidosauria; order Squamata; family Shinisauridae; genus Shinisaurus; species Shinisaurus crocodilurus. The sequence goes on along the minus strand of CM037876.1, from coordinate 137,756,215 downwards.
ATGTCACATTAGCAAAAGTGACCTCTAGCGCAACACTAATAGTATAAGCTGGTGTGGTGGGTTTTTTGGGAAACCCATCGCACAAGTTTACGCGATTGGCATTGTACAAAAGGTCACTTGCACAAGCATTACATAAATTGTGTAAGTGCAGTGGCCCTGTCGGATGCTGTCCCATGTGTCACACGCAGCTCTGTCCTCTAACCCTTTGCCATCACTACCTCCCCTGGTATCCACCATCCAAGGCAGCCACCCACCTCACTCTGCCAAGGGATGGGACCAGTCCTTTGAGTGACTTTTGAATGACACCTTGCCAGTACAGACTGGATGAGCGGCATCAGATCTTTTCGGAAAAAAAGGACAGACTTCCCTAGCTTCTTTTACACTGAGGTTTGCTTTTGTTGTCAAAGATAGAATTAAGTTGATGATGAAGGGATATCCGTAAACAACTGTCAAAGTAATGTAATAAGATTTCTCTGAAAAGAAACCAAATGATCAGTATGTACCAACCGAGCACACAGACTAGGAGAGGACAAACCAAGGGGCAAACAAGATCAGCATATGTCTACTGTGCTGGCCCGGGGAAGCTCCCAAGGGTTGGTGGCCTGCATTGGCTGGGTCAGACTCAGCGTTAGGGAAAATGAAGGGTCAAATCCAATGCCAAGTCAATAAATAGGCAAACGTTTAAGGGGCAAATCCAATGCCAAGTCAATAAACAGGCAAACAGAAATAAGAGAGCCGTTCAAGGCAGGAGTGGTCAAGAAACAGGCAATGGTCAAAGGCACAGTATTACCAGGCAAGAAAGTGAGTTCCAAACAGAAGGCCTGAAGCACAGCCACGGTCCAAATATGCATGAGTAGTCGAACACAAATGCAGTCCAAGAAGCACAGTCAACCAGGAGTCCAAAGGTCAGCAGCACAGGGAATCAGTCATGAAGCAAAGGTTCAAGGCACTGCAACTCATAGAAAGATGTTGTTGCAGGAGCTCTCCCAATCTGGAATGGAGGCTTTTAAGCAGGAGTTGCCAAAAGCGCACCCAAGATTCAGCTGTGCCTGTAGAGGCTTCTGGAAGTAGTTCTCCTTGTGATGAGAGCCCCTACAAATGAGGAGCCCTTTGCTGTAATCATGCACTTCTTCTGAGTGTGTTTGGGTAAACATCCACCTTGGGAATGGCACACATAAATGGCTTACGCTGGCTCAGCTTGTCTGAGCGTGGAAAGCTAAGCAGGGTCAAGCCTGGTTATTACTTGGATGGGAGACCCCTCCTCTAGTTTCCTGCATTGAGCAGGGGGTTGGACTCGATGGCCTTGTCCTTGTAGGCTCCTTCCAACTCTATGATCTATGAAATCTATGAAATGGTCGGCTGTCCTTGGATGTTGAGCAGGCTGAGAAATCTCCCAGAGGGCCATTGAAAGTACTTATCTTGTTGTGAGTTAGCTTATCTTGTGTGGGTCCCTTCCAAAAGGTAAGCTTTAAGGGTAAGGAGATGAGAAGAGTATGGCCTAAGTAAGCTGAAAGACTGCAGTACTGGCAGAAGGAAGAAGACATCATATAGATATCCGTTCTTGTTCAAATGAACCATAACATCCAGTGTAACAGCAGCCATGAAGAGAAGTCACAGATGCTCAAAAACAGTAATGGAGACTGCTGTTGCTTCTCCAGCACTGGGACTGGGGGATAGCCTAGCAGCAGCATGGGGGCCATAGCTCTACTTGTGCAAGGACCCTACCATCTGATTCCCATGAGCTTCTTTTTTCACTGCAGTGGTTTATATGGTCAGAGTCAGACGACTATCCTGCATTTGCTACAATGGAAAAAATATCTTGTAATGTGCCACTGAAAGTTACATTTGCATGGTTCAAGAACTGGAAATGTTCCCCCTTGTTACATAGATGTTTACACTTACACAAAGTAGTAATATGCAGTCATGCTGCTAGGATATATAGGTGGTGCAAGATCTATGAAACAGCAATGCCAAAACTGAAGTGTAGACAACAAGACCATATTGCTGGATAACCGTGCTGACTTTAAGAGGGTACAATAAGGAGGCTTGAGGCTGGGTTTTGACTGGGGTGTGTGCGTGCCCCTTTATCTTCAGTTTCACAATCTAGCCCCATCAGTGATGTTTCTCAACTCTACTGTGTTATGCAAATACAGTCAACTATGAAAAAATGTTGATAATCTTACTCAAACCTGATTGATAGAATGCATGTTGAAAATGACCATGTTCATTGGTTTATCTCATGGAGATTTTCATATTTTACGTGGAACTGGAGTTCTTCAACAGATGCGTGAGCAATTCTCAACACTGAGTCTTTCTAATTGATTTTTTAAAATTTATTTTTAGGTGAAAGCTCTCTCCCACCCAAGACCCCAACAAGAGCTATATAGCAGCATAATTCCTCGTATATTATACCACATGTCTAACGGACTGCAAAGGTTCAAAAGGCTGCAAAGGCTAATGGAGTATGTCAATTATAAGGAGAAATGAAAAACAACTAATAAAGATGGACAGCTCATTAAGGCAAGAGTCAAAATAGTAAATACCCATATGCACCAAGCTGCAATAGTGTCCTTGTTCCCATGGAAATGAGAAGTTTCTATTTAGGTTAGAGACTGTCAATGTCCTTGATGTGATGTATGAGTGAAAATACCATTCTTACTGGGTTGTTTAGGAAAAGGTCCAAGGAACAGCCCACAAAGCAGCCCATTGCGCCCTCTATATAATGTTTCTGAACAGGTTTGAGATGTCTCTTGACAGCTAGCAAAACATCTCCATTTCACTGAGGGAGGGCACATCCAAGTAAATGTGTGATGAAGTGTATGCAAAACAGCAAAGATCTGAAGCCAAAAACCCAAAACAAACACAGCATCAGTGACAGAAAGTATCCATTTTATTTATTTATTTTATTTATAAACATTATGGCGCTCTAAAATTGACCAAACAGGAAGCAAAAAAGAATCCCACAGAATAAAAGGAAAACTCGTGTAAGTGGGAAATGATCATTAAAGCTTTGGGGATAAATTTCATCCAAATATATGTTAAGCACCTGTATTTAAGATACATTGTTTGAAATGCCAAGGAAACTGGGAAGGATGAGCTTGTTTTACAGTTTTCTTTTCTTGCTTGTCTTAGCATAATCCATTTGCTAAATGTGGCTTTATTTCAAGAATTGCCGTGGCCCATTTCTGATGTTACACTGGTGAAAAGAAGCTCTAGGGAATTTGTGCAGAGATAACACTATTCAGAAAGGTGCTACACACTACTTTTTTTTTTTTTTTACCATACAACACATGGTAACGTATGTGTGCAAAGGCATGGAAGCTGGTCTAAGAAGGGCTCAGTATCCCTTGTGTCCTTTTCTACATCCACAATGCTTTCTGCAGTCTGGACTTGGCTCTGTAGATCCACCCTGCCAGTCTACGTTCACCCATGATGCATTAGAAAAGGGAAGGAATCCTGAGATATGCAGCTGGTGGCAGGGTGATAGAGATGAGGTGACTTAGCAGATCTCTGCAAGTAAAGATCTGAAAGAAGGTCTTGTCTCAGGTACCAAGATGTAGCAGGGAAGAGGTTGTTGATGCAAATTGAAATAATTGTTCAGGGACACTAACAGGAATTTAGATCACCATCTTAGCCATCTTGATGCAAATTGAAATAATTGTTCAGGGACACTAACAGGAATTTAGATCACCATCTTAGCCAATGGTGAGGTCAGCCACTCACCACTTCTCACGCCCAACAGATCTGAAAGAGCTCCAACCTCCTTTAAAATACATGTCCAGCTTTTTCTGTTTTGCAGAGGAAGAATTTTAAAAAGTGAATAAAATATTCTGTCTGATTCACTTGTATTGTCCTAATACCTCTCAGGCCTCACCTGCATCATGTTTGTTTCCCTACTAGTTTTCATCCCCTTTGGTTCAGCTATCAAGAGTTTCATACTCTTTCAAGCATTTAATTCACTCCCCCACTTAGTTATGAAGGAGTGGGGCCTAAGATTATACCCTGAGCTCTGCTGCTACCACACAATTCAGGCAACAGTCCATCCTGGAAGCTAGATTTAGCTCTAGGACAATTTCAAATCTTCATTACAGAGCCCATGACTACTTTTTGTTCACCCAACGCACCACACACACACACACACACACACTATGGCAGTGCAAGGATTTAATCTGCAGCGCAACTGAAGCAAATCAAGCCACTTTGCCTCCCAATCACAGATGGAGCACCATCTCCCACATGTGAAACCTTCTCCAGTGACAGTTCATGCTTAGAGAATAAAATGCTGACCTTGTAGCATATAATTTCACCTGTAGCATGTCCTCCAGCCTAAACAAACCTATTACTTCTTGTCAGAATCTTTGCCCCACCCAGTTCTCTCACATGTACACAAAGTTGAGCAATTTTTACTAGTTGACACCTTGAGAGAGCAATCCCTTGACATTGTCTGAAGAGTCATGGGATATTGGGGAATTTTTCCCTCTGAGGCCATAAGCAGAGCTACAACCTCAGGAAGGGGGGGGGAATCCCAGCTCAGGTTTCCCACCCCTCCCAACTGCCATGGGAAGCTCCACAGTGGTTCCCTCTCTTGATTTATTTATTTTATTTATTTATTATATTTATACCCCGCCTTTTTCCTGCAAGGAACCCAAGGCAGCTTACATAATCCTCCTCCTCTTCTCCATTTTTATCCTCACAACAACCCTGTGAGGTAGGTTAGGCTGAGAGTCAGTGACTGGCCCAAAGTCACCCAGTGATTTTCATGGCCAAGCGGGGACTAGAACCCGGATATACAGGCCTGTGGCTCACGCTGGCTCAGCTTGTCTGAGTGTGGAAAGCTAAGCAGGGTCAGGCCTGGTTATTACTTGGATGGGAGACCCCTCCTCTAGTTTCCTGCATTGAGCAGGGGCCTTGTAGGCCCCTTCCAACTTTATCATCTATGAATCTTCCGAGTCCCAGTCCGACACTCTCACCACTACGCCACACTGGCTCTGATGTCAATGTCACAACCTTGGGAGAGGCAGAAATTGGTGTTTTTGGGAACAGGACTGTGGGTGAGGAGAGAGGATGTGGACCCATGCGATCCACATGCCTCTCGGCCTCCATCCCTGCCCCTGCCCCGAGTGTCTAGCAGAAATGGAAGGAAAGGAGGACAAAGTGGCCGAAAAGCCCCCATTGTTCCTGTTGTTCCTCCGAGCCTGCATAAGACAGACGGAGGGCTCTGAGATCGGATCCCTCCATCTACTGGGTGTCTGATAGGATTGTGCTCTAAATGACACACACAGGAAAGAACTCAGCATCTTTCACACCAGGGAATGCTACTTCTGCTAAAGACCTGCACACACACCTGGATGGCACCTATGCTGACAGAAGAACCTGGCTAAGAAGAAGAGACACCCACTCTAAATTTTGTCATCAGCATAACTTCCTCCTCCTGAGTTGCAAGAAAGTTTTTTTTTTTAATTGTACGTGCAGCTGTGTGTTTCATTGCTTTTCTTTGTGAGATAAAATCATGCTGCCGTTGAGCCTAGGCTAGTTCAGATGTAATGGGAAAACCATGGTGCCCCACTATTTTGAATGAGCCTGCCCGAGCTCAGGCTCGCATGCTTCCCTTTCCCCTCTCTTCTTGCACACCTGAGGAGGAGAACAAAAGCATCCTCTTTTAAACTAACTACAGTTTGCCATGACATCCAAGTCAGGGAACTGCAGTTTATTTATGGTTAATGAGAATAAGCCAGGATTGAACTATGATTTCAGAGCTTGGTTTGTTCTCAAACCATAGTTTAAAGAATCTACATTTCCCTGAGTTCAGATGTCACAGGGAGCTATGGTTAGTTTAAACCTCTGATTTCCTCCTCTGGTGCACAGAAGAAGAGGGTGGGGGTGGGGGAAGCATGCAAACTCACGATTTCCCATTATGTCTCCAAACAGGAGTTAAGAAATGTACTGCCATCTCTTGCTTGTTATGTGATAGTAATAATAGCCCGCATGTTAGTTCTACTCCCCCCAGCCCTTGCCTTGTATGCTTGGAATGTATATCAGTAATGAAGTAGCATCTTGTATGAGTGACACTTTATGTTATATTCTTTTATCACCAACAGTTTTCTGCCTTGTAGTAAACAAACTGGGCTTGCATTCTGAAAGCCACGCAAGTGAGAATAAATAATTATTTTTCCATGTTCCTTAAATAACCTGTTCACATCATCCTTTTTTTTCACATCAAGGCTTGACAGTTGTGTTAAATTATTAACTGTTAATACAGTGAAGACAATTAAGCCCTCTCCCCACCCAAAATAGCTATGAAGGAGTCTGCTATTCAGACATGATTCAGAGCTGAAGTCAGTGGGAAAAGCCAATGATGCTGAGCCATATGACCCCTGCTGAAAATTGGTTCCCAGCCAAATACATATATCACCACTAGAAATCTTCCAATTGGCTTGGAAATTGGGTTTTGTTTACATCTCTGTGTTTGTTTCCTTGGTTAGGTCAAGCCCATAGATGCTTTATTCAAAGAACTTGAAATATCAAGGAATTCATCTGTTCCTTTATCTTAGACTGGCACTTTCTCCTAGGCTCAAAATAAATAAATAAGACCATGGAGTATCGATAGCATGGGAGCCAATATATGGCTATTGTGTGTTCAGGGGATTTGTTTTTTTCCTCCCCTTTTGTTTGCAAAAGGAGAGGAGTGCAGCAGAACTAGAGAGTTAAAAAAAAAGTAAAAGTAGAAAAGCCTCAAACTAGTGCTCCAAAATAATAATATACTGATGCACACATACTTTGCCCATTGGGCAAAATAAAATGCCCAACGGAATGCCCCCAACTAAATAGCAAATAAAGGTAGAGAACCTCTATTCTCAAGAATGTAATGACTTGAAACTGATCTATAATCTTAGTGCATGCTTAAGAAAGCAAAAGCAAATCCACAAACTAAGTAAGAAAAACATCTCCACAAATATGTACTCACAAACATCTTGCAGCGCAATCTAATAAGGCTGCCCGTAAGTCGGAGGATTACAGGCATCCTATGCAGGGCAGGAGAAGGATGGAGGATAGGATATATGCCCTCCCCTCACCCTCAAAAACATCTAGATGGACAATTTCGGCTAGATGTTTTTCCTCTCCTCATGAGGAGGAGAGGCTGAGGCACCGACTGGATCCCTCAGAATCCGGTGGTGCCTTGATCCTCCACTCCCCACCCCCGGGAACACCCCACCCCCATGGGGGAACCAAAGACAGTCTTCTGTGTTCGGTTCCCTGCTGGCACAGAAAGAACCACGCTGGCTATGAGGTGGGGTGGGTGCTCTGTGGTGCCCGACCTGGAAAGGGATTTCAGAGGTTGTACCACCTTCGGTGCCCAATCCTATGTGCCCCAGTCAAGGTCAGAGGGACATAGGATTGCGCCCTTGGTGCGTATTGTGAAGTAAGAGCACCTGAGTCAGGATCGGTTCTTCAGGCAGCATTATTCTTTCAAAAGGGCTGCTATAGTGGAAAGCCCTTATATACTTTCAGGTGCTCAGGCTGTGGAGCCTGTTAATACATTTATTTTTGTAAAATATCATTGGGTGGCCATGTGTCCTCCTTTGCAGAGGAAAGCCCTCTATCTGAAAGGCTGCCAGAGGACTGTCCTTTATTTTGAAGTCACCCTCTATTTGAAGGATTGTCCAGTCCAAGCCTGGTTTAAATATAAAGAACCATAAACAGGGAGAGCAAGGAGTGGCCTTGAAGTTGCCCATCCACAATGAGCACCTGGACAGCAGACTGAACAGGCAGGCATGCAGGAGGAGGTCACCTGGTCACAGTCCTCCACACTATGGTGAGAGATGTATTTGTTTGGATTATAATAATTATTTCTAACTTTATACATATACATCCTATGCAAACTTTATACAAATGCTTGGCCAACCCATCACTCTTCCAGCTGGAGTGCTTTATCCAGTGAACACTACGATACACAGTGACAAGCGTTTTAAATGCAAAGGAATGTGAGATCTTTTCTTAAGCCACTGAGCCTTTTCGAATTTTATATGAATGTTAAAGGATGGAATATACAAACTTAAGATACTGGCGGTGGTGGCTTAGTTCTCTGTCCGTGCTCTAGAAGAGTCAGGGATCCCCAACCTTTTGGGGAGAGTGGGCATATTTGGAATTTTTAGAGAGTGTTGTGTGGGTGCTCTCACAAAATCATCATCTTCAGGCGATCACTCGTGACCAAGTAAGATTGTCTTCCAGGATAATAATTTACAAAAAGGAGATTTTAAAAGAAGGAAATTCTAAAGAAAAATTGTGTAGACTCTAGCGATGGGTCCGTAAGTGACTGTGGAGGCCAATTCTAGATCCACACAGCTTCCCACAGTGAGGACACAGGTTACCAGATGGAAGATGGTCCTGTAAAGGATTCGTTTGACGTGCTTTTCGCTTAGCACGTTTCTCCCCTTCATCTTGCACTTGGGCTTCTTCAAAGTCCATGGAACCTTTGTGAAAGGCCAACCTCCAGTTAGATCGTTCATGGGCCAGAGCTTCCCAGTTTTTGATGTTTATATTGCATTTTTTTAGATTAGCCTTATGAACATCTTTAACCCTCTTATATTGACCCCCGATATTCCGCTTTCCATCCTTGAGTTGGGAATAAAGTAACTGCTTTGGGAGACGGCAGTCAGGCGTTCGAACAACATGACCAGTCCATTGAAGTTGGCGTTGGAGGATCATTTTTTCAAAGCTAGTAGTCTTTGCTTCTTCCAGTACACTGACATTTGGTCGCCTATCTTCCCAAGTAATTCCCAAGTAATTCACAAAATAGCTGCCGCGGGGAAGGTTCCCCATTTGCAAAATGGCTGCCATGGTGGCATGGCCATTCACAAAACCCCATTTCTTAGGAGGCTAAGGGAAATGTAACTTGCCTAAGAGCTTAAGCACAAGGCAGAGTTGGAGCTCTGACCCCACAACACAAACCCACCCTTTTGAACGGGGGGGGGGTCTGCTCCAGAACCCTTTTCACACAAGGCAAACTGCTGAGATGCAGAGACTAGTAATTTGACCAAGAAACTGAGTAAAAGGCTGAGGTGAAGTCTGACCCGCAAATGCAAAATCACATACTTGCTCCCACAAAGCACTGCAAAATATCTGTTTCATAGAAGGCAAACGGCTGATGCTCTGGGGAAAAAAATACACACACTGGCAAAATACCCACCCACACCACACCAAAAAATACCACAAGATAAAACACACACCCCCAAAAAACCCAGGCAAAACACTCCCACATTCAGGTACATAAAACTGGAGAAAACACACACAACATCAAAACAAACAAACCAGCTGACAGCCTCCCCATCACAAAAAAATCTCACAGCCTAGGCAAAACAGCCAGCTCACTCACTGTCACCTCTCTAGACCCCCAGAAATCTACCCAGTAGATTCCCCTGTAGCCCCCAGGACACCCCCTTCCACCCCCAGCATGCCTTTTTCTTTTTTCTGGGTGACTAGACATGCTTCAAAATGAAGCAGTGGGCTGAAGCCCCCCACCATTTTTATTTTCTAAGAATGACTCTGGGATCAATGTGAGGCATACCAGCCCCACATTGCAGTATACCAGGCCCCCTAATAATAATAATAATAATAATAATAATAATAATAATATAATAATAAATAATAAAATTTTAAAAATTCTAAACTAAAAAACAAAACAAAACAGGAGGCGTGGGGAGCCTGGCAGATACCAAAAGTGGCAGTAGGCACCAAATTGGGAACCCTAGCACTAGTACAATCTGGTTCAGTTAGCAAACTATTCCTTACTAATTTTTTCCTAACACGCACTCTGGCCCTGAACCAACAGCCTGACAAGTCCCCACTCAGCCATGGCACTTCCAGGTGACAGGGCCAGTCACCCTCTCTTGGTTGAGCCAATGTCACAGGGTTGTTGCGAGGATAAAGTGGGGACTGCCCCGAGCTCCTTGAAGGAAGCATGGGATAAAAATGTAATACATACTACTGAACAGCCGAGTGGTATAATTTCATCTTGTTTTACAGGGCTATAGTTTTGCAGCCCCATCTGTGTGATTCTCTATCCCCCTAGAGATGCACAGGTGGAAGCCTGCTTTAGTTATTTCATTTATATTTCACCTTTCTCACCTTATGGAACTCCAGGAAATGTACATGGGGCTTGTAGGTGGTCTCCCAGCCAGGCACTGATGAGACTCAGACCTCCTTAGCTTTAGCAAAGTCAGATGCCTTCAGAGCATTGCTTCTATAGTTTCTAGACTGAGATGTGAGGTGATTGTCTCTACTTTGTCCAATTAGACCAGGGGTGGGTAACTTGTGGCCCTCCAGATGTTGTGTCGGACTGCAACTTCCATCAGCTATTCATTCATTTTCATTCATTCATTCCATTTCTATACCGCCCAATAGCCAAAGCTCTCTGGGCAGTTTACAGAGATTTAAAACCTAAAAATACAATATTGTACATAATATAAAAAGTTTACTATGAAGATAGACAGCACTGTCACAGCAGACACACATGCACATGTATATTATCTCCAAAACAATTGTAACAACCAACAATAAGAAATCCCATGACCTGATTAAAAATCATATCATCTGCTGCTAAATGTGTGAGAGTAGAGGAAGGTCTTAACCTGGAACCGAAAAGATAACCATGTTGGCGCCAATGTTGTTGGGAAGTTCATTCCGGGGAAGGCCCTCTCCCTTGTCGGCTCCTTCCAAGGAGGGCCTTAGATGATAAGCACAAGGTACAGGTAGGCTCAAGCTGGGAGAGGCACTTCATCAGGCCCCGAGCTGTGTAAAGCTTTATAGGTCAAAACCAGCACCTTGAATCAGGCTCGGAAACATATAGGCAGCCAGTGCAAGCAGACCAGAATCAGTGTTATCTGTTCAGACTTCCTGGTCCCCGTTATCAATCTGGCCGCCACATTTGCACAAGCTGCAGCTTCTGAATAGTCTTCTAAGGCAGCCCCCAAAAAAGTGCACTGCAGTAAACTAACCTGGAGGTTACCAGAGCATAGATGACTGAAGCCAATAGACCATTGGCTATGCTGACAAGGGATGATGGAAGCTGCAATCCATCCATATTGAGTTGCCTACTTCTAAAATAGACTATTCTCTCCTATTATTTCTAACACATGAATCGAGACAAGAGCTGAGCTTCAGTCAGGGCCAGCCCAAGACATTTTGTTGTCTGAGGCAGAATAGCAAACAGCACCTCTCCCCATTCCTGGCAGGGGAAATAAAATAAAAACAGGGGGAATACCTAACAATTTGCTGCCCTTTCATTACACCCAAAATCTGCTGCCTGAGGCAACTGCCGCACTCTGCTTTATGGTAGGTCCAGCCCTGGCTTCAGCAATGTGACAACTCTCATTGCCTGGCTTACCTCTCACATTATTATTTGGGATTTTAAAAAAGTGAGAACATGCAAATTAAAGAACTGGCAGTGTGGGACTGAGCAAAGGATCATCATTTTGGAAGCATGAGATACATATCTGGGGCAATCATGCAAGCTGTTGCTTAGAGCTAAGTATCCAGTTCAGAGACATGCCAGTTTAAGGTAGTAACTATGGCCTATCATGTTATTCGTTTCAGTTGGGTAACATTTTTCCCTTCGTCTAGATATCCAGATGGATTGATTTTGGCTTACCATTCCCTTGAGTTTAGTACACAAGGCAATTTATAGTTTAGTGAAATAATACCATTGCAAGGTAACACAATAGAAAGCCACTCTGGTAAAAAAAGAAGAAGAAAGGTTTAGCAAAGCATAGAAGTAGCAATGCAAAATCTCCCACATTTGTCATTGGGATTGTATGTGTCAGATAGCAAAGACATTCATGAAAGAAGGCATGATATGATTTAAGCCTAGCAAGCAAACTTGCTGACCCCTCAACAAACCCAATTCATTAGCTTACTGAACCATTCACCCAACAATAATATTTCATTCCAAGTTGCTAATCCAAGGAGTGTGATCATGCGTCATTTCATCCAGGCTTTGGCTTATGACCTAAAGTTGATTATTTTTTTTGCCACTCCAAGCTTAGACTTTTCCATGAGGTAAGCATTTTATTTTAAATTATACTGGTTTGACTTTTCAGCTGATTTAAATTAGCTTTGCCAAACTAATTTACCCTAGCTGTAAAAAGCTTGGCTGATACCCTAATCTTAAACAATTACATTGCAGTTAGTCCCATTAGCAGCGATGGGAAATACTTTCAGGTAAGTGTGCCTAGAGAACTGTGGCTTTAGAGTATAAGAAAACCAAACCATTGAATGATCTCAGGGCCAAACAAGACGTGATGATGGCATGAGAATATATTGCACATTTTGTTCACATTTCCACCTTAGTTTATAATTATGCTCCATAAAACTTGATTACAGTTATTTCAGTTTAGATACATATTTGATATTTCATAGATTTCATAGATCATAGAGTTGGAAGGAGCCTACAAGGCTATCGAGTCCAACCCCCTGCTCAATGCAGGAAACTAGAGGAGGGGTCTCCCATCCAAGTAATGACCAGGCTTGACCCTGCTTAGCTTTCCACACTCAGACAAGCTGAGCCAGCATGAGCCACAGGCCTGTCTGTGATGGTATTAAAAAATACCACAGACCTGTCTGTGATGGTATATGTGATGGTATTTAAAAAAAGTGATACATTAAGCTCAGGGTTGTGCACATAAATGATAAAACTGGCAGAAATGGTAGTATTATTTTTTATTATTATTTTATTTGTGGTTTTTATTTTATTTGTGGTTTTTTCCTATGCTTTCTTTGACATTTTGCAAAAGCTTTCCTCATGTGGCCTGCCTTCCCGCTCACTTTTACTGCTTCTGACATGGTAGTTGGTCCCTTCGGTGCTGATCCCCAAGTACAAAAACATGCATGCACATTCAATCAGATATGAAGTGTGCACATGTGTAAAATGATCACTGTTTTCTTTAAAAATGCATGCAAGTAGGAGGGCCCCAGCCCCTTCCCAATGTGTTCAATGGGGCTTACTCCCAGGTAAGTGTTTACAGAATTGCAGCCTTAAAGGGCTAAGCAGTGACTTATATGCATGTATTCATCTTATCTGATACAATATGCCAGAAATACATACATTTTATATTTCAGTATTTGCAACCAAGTACAAAGTTTCTCTTAAGCAGCCTTTTCCCTTAGGTTATTAATAATTTAGCTTCCCTCCCCCATTTCCCCAGTAAATACTTGGAAAAAGTTGGCAAAACCTGGTCATTCCCAGTGCACTGTCCAAAATCAATTGTTCCCAGTAAATTGCCAGGCCTAGACTCATTATACTTGCATTCTACTTTGATTCACCTTTTAGGTAAGATTCTAACTGTGAGCTAGCAAATAATATAATTTGATTTGACATCAAAATCTATGTTCCCTTGGGTTGAATTCACATGTGCATTTTTATCACATGAAGACAACATGATGAGCAAGTGAGGACTTGCATATGTGAAACCACCATCACAGATGTGAAGCAACAATCACAGGCCATAATCACACCAACAATCACAGGCCATAATCACACCAACAATCACACCATAGACAAAGTTTTTATCGCACCTCAAATGTAACCGAGCCTAGAGAACATAGACAGAATAGCAGTGCTAACAGATCCCTGGCTGTTTTCTTTTCACATGTGCTCAAGTGATTTGGAGTTTGAGTTGTGCTTGTTCTCACAGCGGATGCCTGGCCAAGGTGACTTCAAATAAATACTTGCTCCAGTGGAGATGGAAATCATAGAAGGTTGCATGTGGTGTTCCACTGAAAACATGCATAGGAATATAGTCTTAGTAAAAGTAATTTCATATCCAGAGAACTGCCAGTACTATTTTTCCTGCATGATTGAATGAATCATCTTAATGGCCTGGAACGTGGAATGATGTACAATACTCACCCCGTCCAGCTGTTGACATCTTGCCACATGTAGATTCCAGCCAAAACAAATCTAAATTAAGCATTTCAGATATCTCATCTAGTACAATTGTGTTTTGGGGGATCTCATTAAGAGCTAGAATTCTTTGACTGAAGCCATAGCATGCCCATATGCACAAGGTATGGGTCAGCTATTTTGCCTCCTCATCAGTCTTGGCAACACCATTAAACTTCTAAGTCAGTGTTCTAAGTGGACTTGAGTGTAGCAAAATATTAATATAGCACAGCACAAGGGTCTCTGTGGCGTAACCCCACAATTCAGTTCCCTGGTATATGTCTGCTTTAGTAAATTTAGTGAGTATAGAATGTTGAACTGAGTGGGTGTGGTTTGTGATGTCTTGGAAAGGGCGGGAGGAAGAGTATATATAAGGAGTGTTTGAGTGATGTCAGAGGCAGTTTTTGTTAGTTGAGTGTGTTATGGGAGTGTGTTGAGAGGGTTAGGCGATTAGAGAGTTAGGGAGTGGAGTGTTGGGAGTAGTGGTGTTCACAAACCTGTGGGGGGGCTTGCCTCTCCGCTGCCTCTCCTCTCCGTGGCGGCAGCCCCCTTGCCTCGTTCTTCCAAGCGGCGCGGAGTGTTCTCCGCGCCGCTTGAGCTGCCGGCAGTGCTGGTTCCATCGCATCACTTCCGGCGCAGCAGAAGACTAGTGGTAGTGCATGTGGGGATGCAGATATTTCATTTAAAATTTGCACTTTCACTGTGGCAGAACTTTTTACTTGAATTCTTTTTTCTTTTTCACAAAGAGGGGGAGAGAGAGAGTGCACGAGTGCAACGTTTGTTTCAAAATTGTTCAGCATCCTTTGTTGTTGTTGCTTCTAACATCAGGATGGCAATGACATCTGTAAAGAAAATTATGTGGGTTGAAACAGCCAATCCAGTAACACGTACCAAGTGGATGGATTTGGTGATTCAGGATGCTTCAATGCTCAGGAAATCAAACCATGTGGATCAATGCAGTCAATCAGACCCCAGCTAGTTCTGATAATGAAGATCTGACTCACCATTTTCTGATATAGATCTATATTTCCAGTTGGAGTGATTCCTCAAAAATCAGGACAGTGTGGTTTTTTATCTAGGATTCACCACTCCTCTTTTTGTTTTGGCCAATCTGAGGACCGCTGGAGGGCCAGGTTGGGACCCCAGGTGGGCCAGATTTGGCATGCAGGCCTGAGGTTCTGTGTTATGCAGTAATGAATATCAGAAGGTTAGTGAAAGACTGTCCAATTCAGAAAACTGACTAAAATATTTCTATAGGGGCATCAGCCATAAACCAAGGAAGTGGAGGCAGTTTGTGCGTGCACGTGCATGCCAGTGGGGAAGGGGAGAGATGAAGTTGCAAAATGTGAGAGCAGCTTCAACTCCCCCATAAAATTAGTTGAGACAATGAAGAAAGATGAAATGCCTTAAATAACAGAATATAATACAAGTTCTGCTAGCTTTATTGAAACTCTTTGGGCACCCATTAAAAATCTTTATATGTTTCCCTTGAGAAGCCTAATTTTGCTTCAAATTTCACTTAAAAATCAAAATCTTAGTGGCAAGTCTAGTTTACATCCAAGTATTTCAACTTAGCTTGGTGTAGATCAACTGTAGTTAGCAACATTTTACAGAGTGGCTATAATGCTTTACCCTGCATCATTCCGATAGCTGTTGCCAATGTTTTGTGTCTTTGTTTTGAAAGGTTATTTAACTTAATAATAAAAATGGAGAATATAGCAATTCCCCCTTTATCCTATCCTGACCTCTGGCATATTTCACTGGAGGAAATGAAACAGCAGCTCTTCATTTTGAAGCAGCAAACTCTTGTGACTTAATGCCACAGTGTCCTCTACACTCTGGGAAACTGCAGTTTCTTCCACAACACTTAAGTCCTCCATCAAACTGGGCCTTTAAAAAAAAAAGTAACTCAACCTTGTTAAAGAAGATGAGTACACTGGAGACTTCAGAAATGTTCATTCACAGATGTTTGGCCATTAGCAAAAGCCGTAGCTTGCTGCCAAGAACCACCTACTCATTCGGCAGCTTGGATATGATTGTCTATAAGCCAGTTTATTTTTGGAGCCAAATGCATAAGAAAAAGTAGCAGTGGAGCTTTTGGTTACCCCTCAGTGATTACAGGAGGAGGCAGGCACCACTGAGATTGCTAGTATAAGTTTAAATGTAAAATGCTATGGACCAGCTTTAGAAATGGACTGGATCTAGACCAGTGGTTCTCAGCCTTTTTTGCCCTATGCACCCCTTCCACCATATGTCAGAATGTCATTCCCCCCTTTCCAGGATTGTCTGATTTAATCTGTGCCATACAATAAGGTGTGGTGTGAATTTTAAGAGTTTTAAAGAGTTTTTAGGATACTTTTAAAGGTTTTTAAGAATATTTTAATAACATTTGCTGTGCTTTGAACTACTTATGTATTTTATGTTATGGTTGTTCCCCGCCTCGATCTGAGTGGAGAGGCGGGTAAGAAATAAATTATTATTATTATTATTTCCTGTAGATTATGTGCAATCTGTACAATTGTAATTTGTAGAAAGATCAGTATTCCAACAGTTTGAGTCTGTGATCCCAATTCCCCCTCTGAAACCCTGGAATCCCCCCCCAGGGGGGGAATTCCTCCCTGGTTGAGAACCCCTGATCTAGACTGATGCATTCATTTGAGTTGTACATGTATTCAACCAAAAGTCTCAACCAATTCAACCAGTTTCCACATCAATCTGCAATGTAAACACACACACACACACACCAGGTGAGGCTGGGGCCCCAACATCAGTGGGCAGTGTATCCACTCTGGGTTTCAGTCTGAACTTTAGAAGAGCTATCCACGGCACCAACCTATTTGGGGATAGGGTTCAGCACCATGGATAGCTCCTTTAAAGTAGATTGAAACCCAGAGTGGATACACCACCCCACTGACATTGGAGCCACCAATCGCTGCTGGCTGGCGCGCACGCGCGCACGCACACTTATTTTCATATGGAACCTTCCCTAACATACACCTTTCATATGCAACTTCCTCTAATATATGCACTTTTGTATGCAACTCCCCTTAATACACACATTTTTTGTATGTGAGCTTCAAACTGAGAACCACATCACAGCATTAGGAGAAATGCGCAGTTCATGTCTGTATATCAACACTGGAACCAGTCCATATGGAAGTGCAGCTTACACAATATAGTAGAAGAGACTAAGGCAGAACCCAGGACTGACCTCATAATAGACAACGCTAGTGTTATTATGAATCTAAAAACAAGGGTAATTTGCTTGGATGTTGGACATAGCAAACCAAGCAAGTGCTCCTTCCTCTCATAACTCCTTTCAGAACTGTAGCTAGGTTTTGTACAGTCAATGAATGTGCATTGAGCAGCATCATGACAGGCCCCTACACTATGTGCATTCTGATGCATGTCTACATTGTGCCTACACATGCTGCACATGTATGTTGAAATACACGTAGGATAGGGTGGTGCCGGGTGGTGCCGGGTGGTGCCACACAGCCTCCCACCGTGTGCATGTTCAATGAATGCACAGAGCCCCAACTGCATTTCTGAAAGGGGCTCCTGAAGGGGGCTGAACCATAGCAGTATAGGTCTTAGTCATAGTCATGGCTGCTGAATGCTTTCTTAGAGAGGAATGGGAGAGAGAGGAAAAGGTGAAGATGATCCCGATTGCTTATGAGTGTTTTTGTTGTCCGAACCATCCCTGTGCTTTGTCCTCCTTGTATTAAGAACGCACATGTTTTCAGAAACTTCATTTGCACCTTTAACATGGCAGGCCTCTTTGATAAAGTCTGTTGGTGTTGGTTTTGTGCTCCCTGGTTCAAGTAGTAGGACATTCCAGGGGAAACCTTTTGCATCAGTCCCCCTAGATCAGGGCTCTCCAACCTTGGGTCTTCAGATGTTGCTGGACTACAGCTCCCAGACTCCCTTGCCATTAGCCATGCCGGCTGGGTATGCTGGGAGCTGTAGGCCAGCAACATCTGGGGACCCAAGGTTGGAGAGCCCTGCCCTAGATGGAAAGAGTACTGAAGACTTATGAGCTCAGTCCAACATTGTGAGTGCATGTAACACTCTCAAATAAGCTGCCATTGTACCAATCATCAGCTGTTTGGAAGGAAGCCAAAATGCAGACTCTGTTGTGACTGCAGTTTATTTGTAAGGACTCCTTGCAAGCAGCCTGACCTGCTGCACGCTCTCACAGTTGACCTTGGGAAAGCAAATTGACAGATCTAGCCTGTACAGCAACATGGGTCATTCCCAAACTCCGTTTTGTCCAGACCGCTCTAAAAACAGAATGACTTCTCCTGTTTAACTTATGTTCACACTCCCAAACTGCGGTGTGCGTTTTTCAGCCAAAACCCAAGGAAATACAATGTGGCCAGGAAATGTCATTAAACAGACTTTAAGCTGTATAAAAGCCTAGACACGATTGGTGGCTCCAATGTCAGTGGAGTGGTGTATCCACTCTGGGTTTCAATCTACTTTAAAGGAGCTATCCATGGTGTATAAAAGCCTAGATAATGAGCACTAGACACCACAGTATAACATTTGCCTAATATTATAGCCGTGGGCATGTTCAGGCACTGCAGTTAGTCAGCACAGAACATTCTGCTACGTATCAGTGACAGAGCAGACTACTTGACTGCCATTACAATCAACCTCAGATATGTTGAAGAAGGTGACCAGAAATATAGGAACATGCATCTATAGGTTAACTAGCATAAAACCATATTATTGGCTTGACTAGAACCACAGCACAGGCTTACCATGTCAATGTGGCAGGCTAACAGGAGCATCAAATAGGTTGGCTGAAACTGATGCATGAAGGTAATAATGTCTATAATTATTTTTTGTCATCAGCTATAAATCTTGTCTAGAGTGGAGGGGGGGAGAAGAGAATGCTGTTCTTCTGTTAAGTACAGTGCCATTTTACAGAACCAAGGTAATCAACCAGATGCAGAATATATTTACATGAATATGAAATGTAACATACTCAAATGCAATATCTCAAAGTAATGTTCCTAACATTCTAACTTTTATCCCCTTACATTCTACAGCAGAGGAATGCACCAGACTCTAGCATTCAGTGGAGTATGCCCAAACTGTGGCAGAGCCAAGACTAAACTATACAAAATTCCTTTCCAAATTTTCCTGTGCAGACATTAAATGATAGTACAATCTTCTATATTATTCTCATGAGTCCAATTAGACATTCTGAGCAAAACCCAAATTAAAACAAAAATGGAAACAAGAGCTTAATGTTTTTCACATTTCATTTCCTAATACCCTATATGTGGGAACAGACTCTTTCACATTTTATTTGCATAATTTTGCTTGGAACATATTTAGATAAAAGGGTTTTCACGCGTCTAGCAGGGAGGGCTACTGCAAGGACAAAAACTTAAATACAAAACGTGTCCTGATCAGATTTCATATCCAGCACTGGCTCAAGCATATTGACCTAGGAGCACCCAAAAATGAGATGATTTGTGATTCTAATGCTGGACGTGATTGACAGAGTATGGGGAGGCTGGTGACTCCTATTTCAATGGGGCTCCTAATCCATTGCAGGTTTTATTTGGAACTTTATAGGAGCTATCCATGGTTCTGAGCTCCATCTCCCAAATAGGTTCACCATGGAGCACCATGGATAACTCCTATAAAACTCCAAATACTGCAATGGATTAGGAATCCCACCGAAATAGGAGTCACCAGCCACCACCACTAGGGTGCCACGGCTAGCCCAGAGTCATGGGTGTATATACCCAAATCTAGTCATAGAGGGTATGCTCAACATCAGACGGGCCCCGAGATTTGTTTTTGGAGTAGTGTGGCAAAGCTGAAACCCTAAATTCAGAGAGCAGAAGTTACTGCTCTGCTCACCAGAAAGGGCAGAAGGCTATGCTCTTATTATTTATGTAAGGCTTGAACAATCCAGAAGCCTTATACTGCTTGCCAATTCTAGGAGCCTGTGGTGCAATTTAGGGATGTGCGAGAATCTCGAAAGGGGGGTTCAAGCGGACGAATGCACCCCGTTCGTCTTCTTGAACCCACCCGGGAACCAACTCTCCCCCCCCCCACATGTGCCCACGAGAGCCCTATTCCCTTCTGGGCCCAAAGAGAGCTCTGAGCATGTACACAATCCCACATAGCTGACTAAGCCAAGTTCCAGACATAGGCCTCATTCTGTGTTTATGGGAGCAGACGTAAACCAGCTTGGTTTCCCTTCCTGACGCTGTGGTAAAGTTTAACCTAGTGGTCTGACTCTGAGGGCAGTAGATAGGGGTGGTGGGGTGGGGTGGGGAGGGGAGAGAGAAAGAGAGAGAGAGAGAGAGAGAGAGAGAGAAAATGAACAAACGTGAACTTGGCTAAGTTAGGCCATCACAATTTCAATGGGATAAGCAATTGTGTTGTGTGTTTTTAATCTATGCACTTCATTGTAACCAAACTGTGAAAATCTTAAAGTAAAACATTTTGGCTATGGCTGTCAAACATAACACCAAATTACGTCGTACATTTCTAAAAATTAGGGTGGCCACCTCTTACTGGGCATGCTCCTTTACCTCCTTCAGTGCCGTGGGAGAGGAGGCAGCCATGATGTCTGCTACCCATCCTGTCTCTGGTCCTGATCTTCAACCCCTCCCTCACAGGCTGTGGAGAATCTGGACAGCTGAGGGCCGCGGACAGAATGGGCAGGAGGATTTCTCCCACCATATTGGGATCTTAAAGGAAAGAACCCTGACATCTAGAGTAAGAGGTGGCAACATTACTAACAGGGCACTTTTTGCATTGCAAATAAACATAATTCATGGAACTTACATTTGTCAAATGCCAAAGTAAGTTACAGTCATTCTCCAACAGCACACTCCCGAGTACAAGTCTACTCAGAAGTAAGCCCCACTGCACTCAGTGGATTTAATCCAATGTTGCACAAACAGAAGTAAAGTCATCTGATGGAAGTTTCCTTCACCTTCTCCAGAGCAGATTTGGGGGGCACACAAGGGGCGGGGGGGGGGGAATTTGATCCACCAGCTGTCTGTTCTGCTGATAGGAGAACACCATCAGATACAAGCCAATAGGACTTATTCCCAGCTACGTGTCTCCACAATAGCAGCTTAGGGCTGACAAGGTAGAATAGTTGGTGCTAGAAGGCGAGCACTTAATTTTAGATGAAAGTAACTTACTGGACTGCAATCAGAAAGAACAATCTGTCCTAGGATAAGGGAGCACAGTTTTATTTTACACTGCAGTAAGCAGAATTGACCGGGTACTTTAGAATTGTGTCACTAGAGATGCTCCTTATAAAACACATCATGGGCAGAGTAGGGGGAGGAACCCTTCTTACAACTGTGTAGCTTGTATTCTAATTCCACCTTTCTGAGCAGTTGACCACATAGAAGTAGAGCACATGGCTCTAATGAGAAAGATAGGACAAGTACTCTACTTGCCACTCCTGAATGGTTTTTAGCAGCCTTTCCCAACATGGCGCCCTCCAGATGTTCCGGAGAAGTCTGGTGACTCCTATGCCAGCGGGGCTCCTTATCTGTGG
This sequence comes from Shinisaurus crocodilurus, assembly GCA_021292165.1. NCBI lineage: Eukaryota > Metazoa > Chordata > Lepidosauria > Squamata > Shinisauridae > Shinisaurus > Shinisaurus crocodilurus. The sequence continues at coordinate 137,734,730 of CM037876.1, read as the reverse complement.
CAGCTTTTATTCTGAGCTTTATAGGAACTATCCATGGTGCTCCATGGTGGTGAACCTATTTTGGGGATGGAGTACAGCACCATGGATAGCTCCTATGAAGCTCAGAATAAAAGCTGTAATGGATGAGAAACCCCACTGACATAGGAGTCACCAGCCTCCCCTGACTACAGTGCTCATCATCCCCAGCCAGCATGAGCAATGATCAGAGATTATGCAAGTTGCAGTCTATAACATCTGGAGGGCACCAGGTTAGGGAAGGCTGGACTTTATTGTCCTCCGACACACATACACACACACACACACTTTAAAAGCATTTTATCCAGTAAATTGTTTACCTTTTAATCAGCACTTGTGGCAACTCAACAAGAACATTTGGGCCCCATGCAGCATTGGCATGATGCAATATGGGAATTCCAACTGGACCACGTGAATTTCCAACTTGTGACTGTTTCATTAGACCAGCTTTTGCATGCGCACATGCACATGCACACACACACACAATGAGATAAATCATTATAGAAGTTTAAAATCTTTTGCTTTAGAGGGACTTTACTACAAAAAATAATCAGCTGAGTAGAGCCATTTTATACAATCAAGGATTACCACACTGTGCATTTTCAGCAACGAAGGTGGAAGAAGAGAGGCACATGGGAATATAATACCCTTTTTAAAGGATCATGAGTGCAAACTGAACAAACGTTGGCCTGGGCCAAATACCTTTCCTTTAATAATTGATCACCCACCTGAGCAAGGTCTGATGTAAAGAATCCAACCAAGCTGCCCCATCTAGGTTGGGCTATGCAGTTAACATGCCCACTCAGTTTGCTTTCATTCCATCATAGGCAGAAGGTCATACAAGGAGACCACCTTTTGTCTTGCTGTGGCTGGTTCAGGCTTAGCCCTGAGGCAGTCTATGGGGCAAATCCATCTCAAGGGTCAAGAGGCAGGTAGAGATCAGAAGCACGGGCAAACAGTCCAATACAACCACAATCCAAGAAAGAGGGTCTTATCAGGAAACCAGGCATCAACCACAGAAGAGATCTGTCCAAAGAAGCAAGGTCAGGAAAGCTAGGGTACAACGTACCAAAAGTTGAAAGAAAGATGCTGTTCCAGCAAGCTACAGCTCTGAACTAAGAGTTTATAAGCTGGAGCTTCTAGAGCCCCACCAGCTGCAGCACATCAGAGGTTTCTGGAAGAAGTTCTCCTCATGAGGAGGGCCCTACTCATTAGGAGTCCTTTACTCATAAGGAGACTTCCTTTGCAGATGGGCACTCCTCACAGGGTTCTTCTGATCTGCCTCTTGAGCTGCCACCACTCTAGGGGGCTAGGGGGTGACTGTCTCAGAGGCAGAGTTCCCCTCCTCTTGTGGGGACCAATGTCCATCTTCCCAAGGGCCCAGGTTCCTACTCATCTTCTGTCATGGGATGGATCTTGATGTTGTTTGTCTCTGGGAGTTCCAGCTCCCCACTGAAGAGGATTCCTCTAGCAGGGGCATGATACCTTTAGAACTACTAGCAAGCAACCCCTGTTGTAATCCTGACAACAAGAGATAATGGCCCACCCATAGACACACACACCCCAGCACTCAGAACTTTCTGCCATCCCCATCTCACAAAGTGATGCCCCACAAGGATGCCAAATCACCTCTGCTTGCCCTGACTCTTAATATTGAACCCCCACCCACACTGGCCCTTCAGCCATGATGCACAAACTTGCACTGTCCCAATCTTACTGGCTGAACAAATCTACAAGGTCCCGGCGCTCTCATAGCAGGTGGCTCACATGCTCAGCTGAGAGTCTGACAAGGCACTGAGTGAGGAGTCATTGAATGATTTATTGAAAGCATCAGTCCGATGTTGAAGCCTCTGCAATCCAAAGCTCATCTCAAGACTGCTGAGCTAGTGCTTTTCTCTTTCCAAATGTTCATCTTATTAAGGTCAAATGAAACTAAAGCAAGAAGCCAGACAGGCAGAAAATAAATTTTCGCTTATCTGTTTTCACTGCTGCCAAACGTTTGTGCCAAGCATTAATTATGCATCATGTATTAGCATTTCTGTGTGTGTGTGTGTGTGTGTGTGTGTGTGTGTGGTCATATTGTACTTTCAAAGCAATATTGCACATGTCGTTCAAGCAAAGTAAAACTGTTTTGCAAGGTCCCTTCTCTGAGCAGTGGGTGTTTGAGAGCAGCTTATAGGATTGCATTCTAAATCTACTACCTGACACAGCCACCACACACAGTCTCATAGTAAGGCCATTTCTGATTACATCCTGTGTCCTCCCTCTAAAATGGAGGTGCCCAAAGTGGCTGACAAAATGAGCATAAAAAACAACAAAAGGCCAACAATAAACATCAAAGGAATCAAAGCACTAAAATAATAATAATACCGGAAGTAGCAATATGATATTAACACTAACAAACCAAAGAAGAGGAGAGATGCAGTAATAATAATATGCTGGTGTTTGGCTCCACCCCTTTGCCTTTGGTCCTGCCCCATTTTGTCTTTGGCTCCACCCACCAGCAGCAGCAGAATGCAGCCCCCAAGAGCTTCTCCAAAACTGAATTCAGCCCTTGGGTTGAAAGAGGTTTGAGAATCGAGACCCCTGGCTAAGCCCTTCCCTTGTCTGCTAATAGTCCCCTGCAAAAATTAGGTGTAGCGGGACTCTTAAATCTGAAGTCCATAGAGCAGTTAGATTCATAGATTATAGAGTTGGAAGGAGCCTACAAGGCTATCGAGTCCAACCCCCTGCTCAATGCAGGAAACTAGAGGAGGGGTCTCCCATCCAAGTAATAAACAGGCTTGACCCTGCTTAGCTTTCCACACTCAGACAAGCTGAGCCAGCATAAGATCATTTTTAGATCCTGGACGTAAATGGGCCTCACCGCCAAGATAGCAATCTATAATTCACTTATTTAAAATGTGGTAAGCCAGCCCTTGTGGGGTTCCCCCATAAGGCATTTGCATTTATGGTGTCTTGCTAACAATCTGTTGGGTTTTAAAAAAAACAAAATCCAAGTTGAGCAAAATGACAGGCTTCCAGTAACGATCACTGTGCTAGTTACCAGGCAACATCAGTTCAACCTCCCAAATTCCATCCTAGCCAGGAGTACAGCAAATCCTGGTGTCTCTTGAAAAATGAGAAAAATAAATCTCTCCTACTAAGTCTCCAAAGGGACCCAAACTGCTTTCGGTCCCAGCCTATGCCTTGCAGGCAGGTATGGCTCCAGTTATGTTCTTTGATGCATGAGATGAGGGTTCTTGCTGATGCTAATTGCCCACCAATTAACACAGATTATCCAGCTATGCACTACTATGGTCCTCCACCAAACCCTAGAGAAGGGGACATCTCTTTGCAAAACAAAGCAGCATGCCCTAGTGATAGACTAGAAAGTCCTCAGGCATGGTGTCAAGTGCTGAGCAGTGCCACAATGCCCTTCGCATGTGCAGGGCAAATCAGTTTTCTGCTAGTTTTCCGCATATGATGCAGAGGAAACCCCTATTGTGAACACTGAGGTTCCCTGTCTTGTAGAAGACCAGACCCTCTGACCTAAGGGCTAGAAGGTCTGTGCATGAACAACATTGTTGCATTCACTGGACCACAGCTGTAAGTGTTTAAATATATATATTTAAAATGCCTTCATTAGGATCAAATCAGGTTTGGCTGAAGCACTATGCCATCACAGGAACCATCTTATGTGTCATCTTCATTTTATATTTAATGTGCTCTTCTTTTTTTCTTGCACACATTTGTTTTGAAGAGAAGCCATGGATCCAGACTTAGTCATGCTTACTTAGAGCAGTCCAGCCTTCCCCAACAGCATTCCTGACCATTGACCATACTGGATGGGGCTGATGGGAATTGAAATCCAAAACATCGGGAGGGCGCCAGGTTGGAGAATACCGGAGTAGATCCATTGAAATCAATGGGACTTAAGTTAAGCATGACAAAATTAAGTTTCATTTATTTCAGTGGGTCTGTTCTGAACATAGAAGTTGCCTTATACAGAGTCAGACCCTTGGAGCTTTTCTACATGAGGCATTTATTGTACGCTTGTGATTCCTCATTCATGGTAGTTGGCAGGTGCTTTACACAATGTTGTCATTCTCTAGGGCCTCTCCCATTCTTTGCAACCATTTACGTGGCTTTTTTTTTTTAATGCAGGGAAGTGTGGTATTATTTGGAAAAGGTAGGATGAAATGCTTGTGTATTCACACAATTCCACTATACCACAGCTCCCTCTAGTGGTTGTATAATGGAACATATAGAAAAGCAGAGAAAAGAAAACCTCCGGGGGGGGCATGTGTAAAGGAGCCAATCTTAATCCCGTAAAGAATCCAAAAACAGAGGCCTTGCTAAAGTGGCAGATTAAAGGCCTCATGTAGAAAATCCCTTGGTCCATCTAGCCCAGTACTGTCAGCACTACCTGGCAGCAATGGCTTTTCAGGATTTGAGGCAGGCAGGATTCTTTCCTAGCCCTATCTGGAGATGCTGATGACTGGACCTGGGATCTTCTGCAGGCAAAGCAAGTGCTCTACTACTGAAGTAAGGCCCCTAAGTCTGGATACAAGCCCACGAGTGATAATGGGTAGAGATGAGAGGATTTACCCTTCTCCACTACTTTATTCTTTCTCTCACTTGCTCTATCATGCATTCTCTTCCTTCTGAATTCCTTGTTAGGTAGAAGAATTTCTGAATATTAATTCTGCAGTTTGCTGCAGCTTTCAGTTCACTTTCCCCTTTGAAGTTACCAATGAGCAGTGCAAACAGGGCAAAAAAGTGGTGTGTTACTGATATACTCATCCAGTCTTGCCCACTGATAAAACACCACACAAAAAGAATCCTGATGTAACCGTAAGTACAACAACATCAAATCTGCTGCTTCTTTTCTTTTCTTTTCTTTTCTTTTCCTTTCTTTCCTTTTTGCAGTGTTTTATGAATGCACTCCCAGAGGACAGGATTGGGACCCCAGAAGGGCCAGATTTGGCATTTGGGACTGAGGTTTCCCACCCCTCATCTCATTGGTGGGAAGGGGGAATTGGAGGCATCCCTAGTAATGAGTCAATCATAACACCACAGAGTTGCTAAAACATCTCAGTGGCCATATTCTAGACTGACTAGAGGCACTGAATCAACCACCCTTAAAATACTCTTCTCTTGTCATGCCAAAGGTCTCCAAAGAATATTGTGTTCCACAACTTCTTTGGATGATTTGTGTCTTTGGGTAACTTAATTTTCATCCCTTGGCTTTCAGTTTAATTTAATTGTTGTTAGATATTTTATGTCGTAAGTCACCTTTCAGTCAAAAGAAAGATTAGGAATGTAAAAATAAATGGAATCTCATTGGGATGCATGCAAGGTTCTAGCAGTGGACTTCCACTCTTGCAATGGGACTTTCTTTTCCCTTTCTCCCCCATGCAGCTTCTCATACACACCCAAATCATCTCCAGAGGGTCCCCCAACCCTCCAGAACATAAGAACAGTTTGCTACCCCCCAGGCTGCTAAGCAGAGCCATGCTGGATCTGACAAAGGCCCATCTAGTCCAGCATCCTGCTCACACAGTAGCCAACCAGCTAGCTACCCAAAGGAAACCCACAAGTGGGGCTTGAGTGCAACAGCACCTCCTGCCCATGTTCCCCAGCAACTGGAGTACATAGGCATACTGCCTCTGATACTGGAGGAAGCATATATTGATAAGGCTATTAAATTTCCCCAGCCTTGATGGCTCATAATCCTCCCTGTAGGCCCGTCCGCCTACATGGATTCAGCAGAGCGCGAGATGGAAGAAACAGCCTCTGTCTCATGTGTGTAAACTGGCCCATGTAGCTCACACAGAGATTCACTGTCTCTCATTCGCAGCACATTCCAAGCGTCTCAGATTACAGCCTCTGCTCCAGCTTGCCGCTTGCTCCAGCTCAACTGTTATTAGGAATTGCCATAGAATCCACCACAGGGTTTTTCTACCTGTTTATTCTATATCTGAGTAAATACAATTTCCTAAGTACAGTCTACATTGCATAGCATAGTCCAGTGGATCAAGTCCACTCTAGCATTCAGAGCATTAGAGAGAAGACAAGAAGATGCATACAGAAAGCAATCCTTCTCTCTATTACAAAGTTACAGGAACCGAAACTTAACAATCATACAACGTCATCAGAAAGTACAAACCATGTGATCAGCTCATATTTCTTTCCAGCCCACTTTTCCCATGAGAAGAGAATAGCAGTTTCAGACTAAACAAGATTGTTATTCTAGCCACCCTGTACCTTTCCAAATGAAACACTTGTGGCACAGCTGTTGTTGTGTTACATGTCCCAACATCCCCCCACAGCCTGTGATACATGTTGTTTACATTTACTCAATGAGGCCTAGTGCCCTCATTAGTTTCCTGTGTCTTACCTCAGGTAATGGTTTTGTGAAAAGATCTGCCACCATATCCCCTGATGCACAGTACTTGAGTGTTACCCACCCTTTTTTCACACAGTCCTTTACATGAGAGTAACGAACATCAATGTGTTTGGTTCTTGGCCTACATTTTTCATTTTGAGCCATGCTAATGCAAGCTTGGTTGTCCTCAAAAATTGTAACAGCCTTGTCTACTGGTATGTGCATATCAGCAAACAATTGTTTGAACCACTCTATCTCATTACATGCTTGAGATAAACTGATGAACTCAGATTCTGCGCTAGAAATCGCCACACAAGTCTGTTTTCGTGTGTACCAGTCAATAAGACTGTTTTCATACATTAAAACTGTTCCACTTGTGGATTTTCTATCTGTTGCAGATCCCCAATCAGCATCAGTGTACACACAAAAACCTCCATTTGTGTGTGATGACAATTTCAGTTTGCGATTCATGGTACCTTTTAAATACCTTAACACCCGTTTAACAGCTAGCCAATCATAGTTAGAAGGATTTTGCGTTTTCCTGCTAAGTATGTTTACAGCATTGCTGATGTCTGGCCTACTCACATTTGCCAAGTATAGCAGGCTTCCAATAACACTCTGATATTTGCCAATATCATCAAATCCAGTGTTATCTATGTGTTTCTGATATTCAAGAGTCATTGGAGTGGTAACTGGGTTACAATTCTCCAATCCATGAATTTCCAGCAATTTCTGAATTTTCCCACTTTGTTCAACCATGAAAGAACCTTCCTCATCTTGAGACAATTACATTCCAAGATAGTGTTGTACCAAACCCAGATCTTTCAGTTCAAAGTGTGCTTGCAATTCTTTTGCAATTTTGTCCTTTTGACTCACTGTTTGTGTTACCAGTAAGATGTCATCAACAAAAATCAACAAATACACCCAGTTTCCCTGTTCTGTGTAATTTGTATACAGACAGTGATCAGCCTTGCTTTGTTTGAACCCCAAACTAATCAAAACTGTGTCCAGCTTTTGGTTCCAGCATCGAGCTGCCTGTTTCAACCCATATATGGACTTGTTCAGACGACATACAAGACTGGGATCTTCTACAAAACCTTGTGGTTGCACCATGTAGAGTTCCTCTTGTAATTCCCCATATAAAAAAGCAGTTTTTACATCAAAATGAAATGCCATCATTTTTCTTTGTGCTGCCAGTTTCAACAATGGAAACAAGGTCTGACAGTTGCATACCTTGTTGTTGGTGCAAACACGGCATCAAAATCTACCCCATGTTTTTGTCCAAACCCCCTGGCAACGAGTCTTGCCCTGTACCTCTCTACCTGCCCCTGGTGATTTGTCTTCACCTTGTACACCCATTTACAGGTGATGGCCTTGCGCCCCACAGGCAAAGATACTAGACTCCATGTGTTGTTGTCATGCATTGCTTTGCTTTCATCCTGCATGGCCTCAAACCAATCATTCTTCACTTTCGGTTCCAAGCTTTGAATTTCCTCAAAACTTTGTGGTTCTAAAGCTATTTTGAGAGCTTTATGTACAACAGTTTTCCCACTTTGGAATTCATCCTGATATCTAACAGGTGCTTTGCGTTCTCAGGTTGAACGCCTCAGAGTTTGTTCACCTCCCTCCTGTTCCCCAGATATCTGCCCAGTGGCCTGTTCTGCCTCAGAAGCATCCTGCTGTGTTTCAGACATTGCATGCATTGGCAATTCCACCAACTGTTTCTGATCATCTGTTTGCTCGTGAAAAATCACATCCCTTCTCAGAATTACCCTGTTGTGATGTGGTGACCACAACCTGTACCCTTTTGTTTGTGCATCATACCCCAGCAGAAAACATTCAAAGTTTCTTGCCTGTACATGAACAAAACATTTACACCCAAAAATGCGCACGTGTGCTACCTTTGGTTTCCTCCCATGAAACATTTCATATGGAGTTTTTCCAATTGTGGAATTTGGTAACCTGTTCAGCAGATAATTAGCATTTGACAATGCATCCCCCCAGAAATGGTTTCCCACCTTTGACTCAGTCAATTGGGCCCTCATCATGTCCTGGAGTGTTCTGTTACGTCTTTCAGCAACGCCATTTTGAAATGGGGAGTATGGGGCTGTGACTTTGTGCCCTATACCCTCACTTTCCAAAAATTTCTTGAACTTTGTACTCATGTACCCCACCATCCGTGAGTAATTCTCCTATTGGATATTGTTTATATCTGTTCCCTGCCCATTTAACAAATGATTCAAATCTCTCTTGAACCTGAGATTTATGTTGCAGCAGATATACGAATCCAAAACGAGAATCAATTAGGGTTAGAAAATATTTGTTCCCCCCATAGCTAGTTTCAAATGGACCAGCAACATCAGAGTATACCAGCTCAAAGATTCTTGTGCTAACTCTATCACTGTGTTTCTGAATGTTAGACCTGTGTGACTTTGCAGTACTACATACTTCACATTCCACATACTTTGAACAAGGTTTCATTGTCACACCCTCACACAGACCTGGCATTTTTTCTATGCTTCTGTAGTTGGCATGTCCAAAACGTTTGTGGAAAATATGTAAACAATTGTCATGTGGTTTCAAATTCGCATACTTTGCCTTCTCATCATGTGTTACAAACGGATTTATAACATACAGAGAATTCTGCAAATCACCTTTTGCACAGATCACCCCTTCATGTGAAATTACACAGTTGCTGTTAGAAAAACTTATTTCATATCCATCATTAGCCAATTGTGATATACTGATCAAGTTTGTGTCCAGTTCTTGAACAAGCAGTGCTCTCTGTTGACCCAAAGAAGCAAAGTCAATTGTTCCTGTAGCTGTCACCTGGATTCTTTTTCCATCAGCCAGTTCCACAAATTGATTTGTATATCCATCATCCAGAGATTGAAACAAGTCTCTGGAACTTGCCATGTGGTGTGAAGCTCCACTGTCAAGTACCCACATATCTTGGTTGGAAAAACCCACCTGAGCAATCAAACTTTTGCCCATTTTAATTGTATCCTCAGGTGTACTGGTAACTTCCTTTTTCTTGCCCTTCTTGCCCTTAAAAGTACAATCTCTTTTAAGATGTGAAGTCGAACCGCAATTAAAGCATTTTCTGACTATCAAAGCAGTTGCCTGTGTAACCCCCACCAGCTTGGCTCCGTTCCCAGCATTTCCGCCGCTTGAGTCAGCCGCGCTGTGTGTTGATTTACGTCCAGCATGCTTGCTTTGTCTTTTCTCCCATTCAGCGAGAAGCTTTCCTGACACATATTCCATGGTCAGATTCTGATCTGGTTGCCCCTCAATCAATGTCACAATTGTGTCATATGAGGAATCCAGACTGGATAACAGAATAGACACTTGATGCAGGTGCTCAACTTGCATCCCTTGTGCTCTCAGCCTGTTAAACATGTCCCGAATAGTACTCAGATGCTCAGGCATAGAACCACCTGGTTGTAAGCTCAGCCTGTACAGCTTACGCGCAAGTATAATCCTACTTCCTGCCATGCGCATCTGGTAAGTCCCTTGTAGGGTATCCCAGATCTCCTTTGCTGTTTCCAAAAATTGAATGAATGACACCTGGGAACTTTCAACAGATAAGCAGAGAATTGCCTTCGCTTTCTCGTCTCGTTCCTTCCATTCATCATAATTTTGGGCACCCACAGCCACAGCGTCCTGTGTTACAACATTCCAGAGCCCCGCATGAGTTAAATAATGCTGCATCTGGAAGCTCCAGATCACGTAATTCGTTCCAGACAGTTTTTGTGGATTCTGTGGATTCAGGGCTTGTGCAGCCATTCTGGCAACAGGGAAATTGGCTTCTCCTTCCCCTCCTTAACTCCCGGCTTCACTTTCAGAGCCCTCCGCAGATTCACCTCCCTCTTCTTCCCTTTGCTTACCAGCTGAAGAAGGTCCAGGAGATGGTTCCGCTTTAATGGCCTTCTCTGCCATCAATCACTGCTTCTCCGAGTAGTTGAAGCGTTGACACACAGCAGCTGGATAAATAAGTCCCGCCGCCGCTGCAGGCACAGACCCTCGACTCTGCCTCGAACTTTCCTCCGTTCGATCTCCGGCAACAGTCCAACAGGTCATTTTGTAATCCGATATTTCTGGGCGCATAACCCTGATAAGGCTATTAAATTTCCCCAGCCTTGATGGCTCATAATCCTCCCTGTAGGCCCGTCCGCCTACGTGGATTCAGCAGAGCGCGAGATGGAAGAAACAGCCTCTGTCTCATGTGTGTAAACTGGCCCATGTAGCTCACACAGAGATTCACTGTCTCTCATTCGCAGCACAGTCCAAGCGTCTCAGATTACAGCCTCTGCTCCAGCTTGCCGCTTGCTCCAGCTCAACTGTTATTAGGAATTGCCATAGAATCCACCACAGGGTTTTTCTACCTGTTTATTCTATATCTGAGTAAATACAATTTCCTAAGTACAGTCTACATTGCATAGCATAGTCCAGTGGATCAAGTCCACTCTAGCATTCAGAGCATTAGAGAGAAGACAAGAAGATGCATACAGAAAGCAATCCTTCTCTCTATTACAAAGTTACAGGAACCGAAACTTAACAATCATACAACGTCATCAGAAAGTACAAACCATGTGATCAGCTCATATTTCTTTCCAGCCCACTTTTCCCATGAGAAGAGAATAGCAGTTTCAGACTAAACAAGATTGTTATTCTAGCCACCCTGTACCTTTCCAAATGAAACACTTGTGGCACAGCTGTTGTTGTGTTACATGTCCCAACATATATGGCCAATCAGGACTAGTGGCCATTGATAGCCTTCTCCTCCACAGGTTTGGGGTGTGTGTGGATGGGGAATCTGTTCTGCTAGCAGTTTCCATTCTGCTGGTGAATAAACACAGTTTATACAACCCATAATTTTCCTGACATCTACTATTATGACCACTTTAACAGCCTGGGTAGCAAACAGCATTCTCCATCTGAAGGCAAAGCAAGGAATGTCATATGATTATATCCAAAGTGTCCAATAACTAAATTTTGCTGTAGCAAACATCCAGTATCCATGAAGTGTTAATGTTAAAATGAGTGTAAGTAAAGTGTTACTTTGTGAGTGATTGAGGCCTACACAGGCTTGAGTTAGTTTGAAGCCTGTAGGCCCAAACATCTCCTGATGGGAGGGGGGCATTCGTGAGTTTCATTTTCCCCTGATGGAGTTAAAGTTGCCTTTTCATTGAGAGAAGTCTCCTTTCCCTCCTAATAGAGTTAAGTTTCATTTCCCAGTTTTAGGTCATATGATTGTAACCTTCTAGTTCTGTGGGAGGGTATATAAAGAGGTGTGGAAAAGCTGCAGAAGGGAGAGAGCAAAATTAGGAGAGAGAAGCTGTGTGGAGGAGAGTAGCTGCAGGCATCAAATAGTGATGTCCACAAATCTGGGGGGGGCACCCTGTCCTGTTTCACCACGGTGACAGCCCCCCCCCTGCGATATTCAGCCCTGTTGCCCTGGTTTCTCAGGAAAATACGCAACGCGGGGTCCCAGCGCGCCGGTGCAGGGTCCCATCGCATCACTTCCAGCCAGCCGGAAGTGACGCGATGGGACTAGCACGGCCGGCATGGCAGGTTCAACGTGGAGATGCGAGGGAGCCCCGGGACCCATAAGGCCCACTCGCCTCAGGTGGGCATGAGCGGGGCTGATTACGGCCTGCTATGCGCACTCAAGCCGAGCGGTTACATCCCTAGCACCGACACAGAGATGGACCAAGAAGCTGAGTCTGAATATCACTGAAGAATGCAGAACAGCCAGGGCTAGGCTGAGAAGGAATCTCTATTAAGGTTACAGGTGAAAGAGTACCTAGGTTAGAGAGAACTGCGTTATTATTTCTTTTATTTCTATTATAACTGCTTTTTGAAAGTATACAGCTCTATTTGTGAAATTACCTTAAGTTATTGTGAATCTACTATACAAAAATGTACTAAAGTAAACAGTTACTGTTAACAGCAAGTTGTTTGGAGTGTCTTTTGCACCACACCTAAGGCCTAATCCCACATTACTGGGGAGAGAAGGTAACAGGCAGAGAATTGGCATCCTGATACAGGAGGGGCTCTTAAAGAGGCAAAATGTCTTTAAGGAGCTGATCAAGGTGTCCTGGTACAGGTGGAACCTTGACATACTTTTAGTGCCATTTGAATCCCCGAATGGAAAGCATAAAGTTTTCAAGAGCATGAAATACCCTCAAAGTTAAACCTTGTTTCTACATAATTAAAAGAAGAAAGAAAGACATACTACATGGGCCTGCTGAGATGGGGAATTGACCCTCCTGTGAAGTTTGCTTAGCTGTTGGACTAAGGACAGACACAAAATAGTAAGAGTTCAATAGCATTCTTAGATACAGATGCTACTACTATTAGTAAAAGGTCCAAGCATGTGACAAATCAAAGAGTCAGAAAAGGAATCAAACTGTACACTCACTCAATCAGGAGCCAAATGTCCACCATGAACTTACTGCAAATATTGTGATGGTTAAAGACAGCTGAAAACACCAACACTATACTGGAGCATGAGGAAACACTGATGATTAGCATGGTAGTCAGGGTTTCCATATGCCCCAGCATAGCATTAGTGACACTAACCATCATGCAGGGATGTATGAGAATTTCATTTTGTTTTTATTTATTTATTTATTTATTTAATACATTTTTATACCGCCCAATAGCCAAAGCTCTCTGGGCGGTTTACAACAGTTAAAATCATAAAATACAATATAAAATATAAAATTTAAAAACACAGATTAAAAACAAACAGCAGAGCTAGCAGCAGCAATTACAATAACGGAATTAAAAACAATTACAAGATTAAAATGATTAAGATGATTAAAATGCCTGGGAGAACAGAAAGGTCTTCACCTGGTGCCAGAAAGAATACAAAGTAGGTGCCAGGCAAACCTCTTTGGGGAGCTCATTCCATAACTGGGGTGCCACAGCAGAAAAGGCCCTCCTCCTAGTAGCCACCTGCCTCACTTCCTTTGGCAGGGGCTCTTGGAGAAGGACCGCTGATGCAGATCTTAGTGTCTGGGCAGGTACATATGGGAGGAGACGATCCTTCAGATACCCTGGCCCCAAGCCGTTTAGGGCTTTAAATGTTAGCACCAGCACTTTGAATCGGGCCTGGAAACAGACTGGCAGCCAGTGCAGATCAAAAAGCACTGGCATAATATGTTCTCGTCGGCCAGTTCCGGTTAATAATCTTGCTGCCCTATTTTGGATCAGCTGAAGTTTCCGGACCGTTTTCAAAGGCAGCCCCACGTATAACGCATTGCAGTAATCCAAACGAGAGGTTACCAGAGCATGGATAACTGTAGCTAGGCTATCTTTGTCCAGATAAGGATGTAGTTGGTATATCAGCCTAAGCTGATAAAAGGTGCTCCGTGCCACCGAGTTGACCTGTGCCTCAAGTGACAGTTGGGGATCCAAGAGCACCCCCAAACTACAAACCTGATCCTTCAGGGGGAGTGCAACCCCATCCAGAACTGGTTGAATATCACTTAGCCGGGCAGACGAACCACCCACTAACAGTACCTCCGTCTTATCTGGATTGAGTCTCAGTTTATTAGCCCTCATCCAGTCCATTACTGTGTCCAGGCACTGATTCAGAACAGCCACTGCCTCACCTGGATTTGATGAAAAGGAGAGATAGAGCTGGGTGTCATCTGCATATTGATGACACCTCAGCCCACACCTCCAGATAACCTCTCCCAGTGGTTTCATGTAGATGTTAAACAGCATAGGGGATAAAATAGAGCCCTGTGGCACCCCATGGCATAACTGCCAAGGGACAGAGCAGTAATCCCCCAGCACCGCCTTCTGGAATCGGCCACCCAAGTAGAATCGGAACCACTGGAGTGCAGTGCCTCCAACTCCCAACCCAGACAACCTATCCAGAAGGATACCATGGTCGAATTTGATACCATTTTTACTCGAATTTGACCTGTTCTCACCTCAGAATATGAGTATGAGCTCATTTGGGGGGTGGGGGTGATTCACATGTTTCTGAACTTGTGTTCACATATGAAAAATGCACACTTCTAAAATATGCACTTAAAAAAAAACACGCATTTTCATGTTTTAGTCTATGGTTGGGAGAAGTGCTTGTTTGGGTGTGCCCTTTCAAAAAACTGTGCACTTCCCTGTTCAAAATGTGCACTTTCCCCATTAGAACAAAAAGAAAAACAGATCACAGTCGAACACAGGAATGAGTCAATCTGAGCTTCAAGATGGAGATCAGACAATCTCGAACACTGCCGATTCTTCCATCCCTATCTGGACCCTCAGTCCTTTCTACCTGTACACATGATTATTATGAGAGTCCCAGGAGTCATTCCCTCCTTGGAATCGAGTTGTGAAATGATATTCATGACCGCAAAAAGACTTTAACCAAGTTGGAGGATGTTATTTCAAGTGGCAGTTATAAACCATTCATCATCTCTATTAGCTCATCTATCATCCGGAATATTGTACAGAAAGCCTCATCAGAAACCTGCCTTCTCTACTGGGCTGTTTCCAGAAGTGAAGTGAGCGGAATGTTTCATGTCTCCATACAAGCTGCAGGCAGGAGACTGATGAATAAAAATGTTCCTGGGTTATCTCCTCCTCTTAACTCCTCTGTCTCAGACCCAAGCAATATACTTCATTTTGTAATAGCGTTATATTTGGACCACCACAATCCCACTAACATTTACATGGCCAAATGGAATCCATTTGTGTAAATGGATCACTTTGGGACAATGTATATTGCCAGTGCATAGAAGCTGATATGGATCAGAACCAGAGTGGGAGCAATGGGTTAAAGCCCTCCCCTCCACATCTCCTGCACTAGTCTCCTGATCCACATCGGGTCTCCTGCACTTACTTTTGAGTAAAAAAAGGGGGGGGGGAGACGTCAGCTGCTAACTATAGGTTGCTTCCAGTGGTGTCCTTCTGCTAGTGCAAAGCTTCTAATGCTTGTGGAAACCTGGTTTTTATCCTTGTTCAAGTGTTAAATCCAGTACATTGATTCTACTGGTTCAAGCGGTTGTGCAAGCCATTGCCCAAGGCATTGCAGGATGTGTTGCACTAGCGGTTGTGCAAGTGGTTACACAAGCCATTGTGAAACCATTGCACATGTTGCACACACTGTTCTGCAAATCATTGCACAGGGTGCTGCACAACTCATTCCAGCTTCATTAGGCTAGGTGCCATTTGCACTAGATGTGCTAATTCTGATAGTGATTGTGCAAAACTTGTAATTTTTCTGCTAGTATAACGTTGGACATACGCCTACATCTTTAAGTGTCATTTGAACTTCATTCTCTAGCAAGCGAAAGCAATAACCTCTGAGTATTACAGAAAATAGCAACCAGTACCCGATACACTAGACAAGGAAAGCTGATAGTGTGGAGTCCTGTCAGGAAAATAAACAAAAGCTAAAAACCTGGGTAATTATCATCATCCTATGCACATGATAGGAATGTCCATTTAGGGAGAGCAGGGGGAACCCTCCCCTTAATTTTGAACATATGTAAGTATTCTTTGGGGGCACCCATTATCTCTATTTTTTAATAGGTACGCCAAAAAGTAACAATATGTTCTTAAGTTCTTAAAATACACTGTTGTGTGTGTGTTTTTTGACTCTTGTATATATCTGTCAGCCTGTCTTAAGGTAATGAAGCTAGGCCACACGACAATATCCGAAAGCAGAACCTGCAATGAACGTGCCCCCCACCCCACAAAACAAATCTAATTTCCCCCACAAGCTTGAAGTGATGTTGCTGAGGGGAGATTCAGCCAAAGTTAAGCACTTCAAAGTCTCATTGATTTCCATGCACATCCTTATCTCTTTCCTCCTGAAATCAATAAGACTTTAAAGTTCTTAACTTTGGAAGAATTCCACTTTTTTTTCTATTTCTAATTAAGTGAAACTGGGAAGATGCACGAGAATACTTCACCACAGAAGTTCAGTTCTCTTCATAGTACAGAAAGATAAACTGAAGTGGTTGAGTGGCATGGGAAGGGATCTAAAAGAACAACAAACAAAAACAACAACCCTGGTCCTTCTGCTTGGTTGTATCACACTTGAATTAGTTAAGATAGCCACGCAAGGCAGCTGGAAAACATCAGGGGATCAGCTCCATAGCATGAGACTGGAGGGAAAGTTCTACAACATGAACTCAGCCAGTGTAACAAACAGCTTTCTGTTAATCTTCTGGAAGCCAGCAGGCCAACAAATGAGTTGTAATCAGTCAGTTCATTAGTTATTCAGCAAATAATAATTACGTCTATTAGCCCAGTTAATCAGCAAGCCAACGAAACATAGCGCTGTGAGAGAGTTTCAAATCGTGCTTCATTGGATGCACTCCACTGTAATTTGTCACACAATGTGCTTAATATTTTATCCTATCTGGAAATATTACTCACCAGGCACGATCATTTAAAGTACAAATGAAAACTAGAGATTACCCCCCAAAAAAGTATTAATTTAATTTAAATGAATTCACTTAGTTCTATAATCATGAACAGTCAGAATTCTCAATAATGTGAAATACCCTGAGCAGGGGATATCTGAGAGGAATATATTTTGCACTTACAGAACTAGCTTAGGTCATGCCACCTTCATTCAGCCACATTGGGCCACACGGTCTATAGCAGAGGTGCAGAACCTCAGGCCCAGGGGCCAAATGGCCACGCCCTCTCCCTTCCCCCCAACCATTGATCATTTGGTGGTTTCCTGGCTTTTGTGCAGTTTTTTCTTCATTCTATAAAATTGAAATGCCTCTTAGCTACTGGCAGTAAGAGATTTAAGCTAAAATAGGCAGGTATTTTATTAGTATTTGGCAGGTATTTTGGCCCCACTCCTTTTGCCTTCAGCCCCACCCACCTCTGGAATGAGGCCCCCTGAGACCATCTCTGAAATGGCATTCAGCCTTTGGGATGGAAGAGGTTCCATGCCCCTGGTCTACAGCCGATGTCCCACCAAGATGAGCACAGCCTAGCAATTGTATATGGTGGCTCACCAGGGGCTTGGCAGGCTTCCTGTTTTTGCGACCTATCTGGGATTTGAAAAACAGGGAGGCGTGTCAAGCAACTGGCAGGCTATAATTCATCGCTGATGGGCTGTATTTGACTTGGCGGGTCACAATTTATGCAGTCCGGGATTAGGCAGTGTTTGGTCCATAAGCCAAATCCAGCAATCCAAAGTGCTAACTCTAACCTATGCAGTGGAGTCTTTAACTGGTTTTCCCATTGTCCCACCTTCTTGTCTCCAAGATGCAGTGTTAAAGGGGCAAAACACAAGGACTTACACATTGCCAATAGCCTTGCTCAGTCTTGTCAGAACCTGGCATTCTCAGACAGCTTCTGGGATAGCCCCCTGCTGTTTATTATTTATTTATTGCATTTCTATACCACCTTTCCAAAACCAATCAGGGCAGTTTACAAACATGCACAAACAGGGTCCGCTGGTTCTATCATCTGCCAAGGGCCAACCATCCTGGGCAGAATGGGGCTGGGAAACTGCCATTTTAAATTGCCAAAATGCCTTGGAGCAATACTACATCAGGTGCTCCAGGGCACTGGGGAAATTTAAAATGGCAATTTTCCAGCCACTGCTCCAGGAGAGCCTAAATCAGTTGTGGCCCTCGGGATGTTGCTGGACTGCAACTCTCATCAGCCCCAGCCAGCATTGCCAATGGTTAGCAATAATGGGAGTTGCAATCCAACAACATCTGGAGGGCCACAAGCTGCCCACCCCTGGCCTAGAATCATAGAATCATAGAAAAGTAGAATTGGAAGGCGCCTATAAGGCCATCGAGTCCAACCCCCTGCTCAATGCAAGAATCCTACATCAAGGTGGCCACGATTGTGCGGGGACTGACAGCTGATCCTTGAGCTGGCCCTGCTGCAGCCTCTTCCATGAGTAAACTCCTCCAGTTTTGCATTGTTCATGGCAGTAGACCACTCAAGCAAGTAGAGTCAATTTCTGATGGCATGCCAGTCCTCTGGTTCACAACTTTGCTTCTAAACTCCTTTTCCTCCCTTTCTTTCTCCTTTTGAAGAAATCCCCCATACAGTATTTTGCTATTGGCAGTAGAAGTGTTGGCTTGTGGTTTGAAACCATGTATAGTTCAAGTTCTTTGGACTGTGTCAAGCTTTTAAAGTGCTTAATGAATTATATAAGTGCACCGTGAACGTTTCTAGTACGATAATGTGAAGATGAGAAGCATCAGAGTATAAAAACATGGCTTAACTATCCTGCAGTTACTGAAAAGAAGCTTGAAAAATAAGATATGAAAAACAGGGGATCCGTAAAAAGAGAGATGTGGTGTGACTGCTCACTCAAATGGAATCTTGGAGATTTTGCAAAGCAGAATTCAAAGAGTTTTAAATGAGCAGCTTCTCCTTCCAATTATAATTCAGTGCCACGGGTGTATGAATGTGCTCGCTACATGTACTGAGTGTAGAAGTAGCAGTAGTACTTACTTGCTTTAATTTTAGATATCATCTTATTTTGGCCATATACATATTCCTGCGAATTACTTGGGAAGATACGCGAACAAATGTCAGTGTACTGGAAGAAGCAAAGACTATTAGCATTGAAAAAATGATTCTTCAACGCCAACTTCAGTGGACCGGTCATGTTGTTCGAATGCCTGACTGCCGTCTCCCAAAGCAGTTACTTTATTCCCAACTCAAGGATGGAAAGCGGAATATCGGTGGTCAATATAAGAGGTTTAAAGATGTTCTTAAGGCTAATCTAAAAAAATGCAATATAAACATCAAAAACTGGGAAGCTCTGGCCCATGAACGATCTAACTGGAGGTTGGCCTTTCACAAAGGTTCTATGGACTTTGAAGAAGCTCGAGTGCAAGGTGAAAGGGAGAAACGTGCTAAGCGAAAAGCACGTCAAATGAATCCTTTACAAGACCATCTTCCATCTGGTAACCTGTGTCCTCACTGTGGGAAGCTGTGTGGATCTAGAATTGGCCTCCACAGTCACTTACGGACCCATCGCTAGAGTCTACACAATTTTCTTTAGAATTTTCCTCCTTTTAAAATCTCCTTTTTGTAAATTTTCTTTTTTTTTTTATCCTGGAAGACAATCTTACTCGGTCACGAGTGATCGCCTGACTGACTGATATTAAAACTGCATTTCAGTCATGCCAGAACCCGTTTTACTTGGAAGACAATTGCAGCAGAAATGTCTCCAAAGATGTATGCATCAAATACTCTGAATGCCATCTGCTATGCATTTGTATTTTCATAAATGCATTTGTCTTATAACAGTAAGTTAGATCCTTGTTAACTCCCACACCCAACAGGTGACATTTGTTATCTTCTTTATTTTGGACTAAATGAATGTTGCGGGTAAAAAAATGTATGTCATGCAGCCTGATCCTCCGTATAGTGGTCCCAGTAAGTTCCGTGGGGAATACTTCCCATTAAATATGCCATGGCAGCTATATGGAATCTCTACGTTTAGAGGTGTCATTCTACACTGAATACCAGACACTAGAGAGCGACAGCAGCAGAAGAAGGCTATCTCCTTCAAGAAGGGCTTGCTGGAGGTATCCGGTCAGCCATTGTGGACAAGGTGGATCTTGGGCCTGATCCAACATGGCTCTTATTTATTTATTTAAAGTATTTTTATTGTTGTGCCTCCAGTAGGTCAGACAGAGACCAGCCGTGCCGGAGTGTGTTTGGGGTGGGGTCAGGCTAAGTGCAGCCTGACCCAGCTGGGCAGCCTTACCAATCAGCGCCTGCTCAAAAGGCAGGTCCCAAAAACACTCAGATGGTTGTTTGTTATAGCTACCGCCAGACGCTCCTGATATTCCTGACCTCAAACCTCTGTACCTTTGATCCTCGGAACGACCCTGACTACGCCTGTGCCTGATCCCTAACTGGTTTATGTTTGCTCTGTTTTGGACCGATATATTTTGGCTTCGACACTCGGACTGTGATAACGACTACGGCTTATCTTGACACTGGGTGGATTTACGACATTTATGCTGCTCTTCAGCCAAAAAGGCTCACAGAAGTATTTACATGTAATCCATAAAAGGAGACAGTTCCTGCCCACTGGATTACAATCTAAAAAGACACTACACACAAGGAAAAAGGAAGGGAGAGGGAAGAGGGGGGAAATTAATTCTTTCAGCAGGGATGGTGGAATGGCCCTGCTCTTTTTCTCATCTCCCTCAGCAAATCCTGCTGGAATGGCGGCTGCTGATGACAGTTGGAGGAGGAGGAGGAGCCTTCATGGGGGAGGGAGGCCTTTCAGCAGGGCTAGTGGAATGACCCCACTCTTCCTCTCATATTCCTCTATGCAGCCTGCTGGAATGGCTGCTGCTGGTGTGGTTCTTATGTTCTTAACATGTGTGTAGATAGGATAGCAGATTGACACTGAAATCCTATAATCCAGGGGTAGGCAACACACGGTCTGTGGGCCTCATGCATCCGCACAGCCCCCCTGCCAAAAATTCATGCAGCAGCAGCAGCACACAAAAAAATTAAAAATGGCCAATTTGCTGCTGAAAATGGGTGGCAATCCGCTATGGATTGCTACAATGGTTTTCAGGCTAAATGTGAACATTGTGGCATTCCGTAGCAGTTTGCTACCAAAAATCAGCATCACATTGATAAATTTTTTGCCTGCACCCTGCAGAATTCTGTGGGGCACCAAGGGTGGCAGGAATGCAGCCCTCATGCCTCCCAAAGTTGCCCACCCCTGCTATACACACTTATCAGGGAGTAAATATCCTTAAACCCAATGGGGCTTACTTCTGCGTAGACATATACAGAATTATCCCTTTGTTGCCGGCACCAAAAAGGTGTCCTCTCCCGGCAAAGTGATTTGGGCCTCAGTGTGTATGCCCTGCCCAATAAACACACTGATTTGGAGAAGGGAAACCAACTTTATTTAAGGCCTTAAGTAGGCTCTAGGAGTCTGTGACTCAAATCAAGAGCCCCCTTTCAAGTTCTTCCTGGATCTTTTATACAGCATGG
The DNA here is from genome assembly GCA_021292165.1 of Shinisaurus crocodilurus. Taxonomy (NCBI): domain Eukaryota; kingdom Metazoa; phylum Chordata; class Lepidosauria; order Squamata; family Shinisauridae; genus Shinisaurus; species Shinisaurus crocodilurus. The sequence continues at coordinate 137,713,357 of CM037876.1, read as the reverse complement.
AATCAGATACAGGTTTGCATCACATACAGTCATTTTACATACAGTTGCGTAGAAAAACATTCTTATCATGACCTCTTTCACACGCCTTCACTGACTTCCTCTGGCCTTCCTGGTACATACATTTCCTCCTGTTCCTTGTCTATCAGCACAATTCTATCTTGTCCTGTTCTTTGGAAAGTACACTGCATCAGTCTGATGCTAGCACCCCCCCTTCCCCCTTCCCTCCGCCTTTCGCTTTACTTCTCTCACATTCCTTTTGCAATTCTCTTATCAGTGCATGCCCTCTGTACACACTTTGCCATTCTCCGGCCTCTTCCCCCTCCCATCTACTGCAGCCATCAAAACTGCCTGTAACTTCACTTTTCTCTCTCTTACATTTCAATTCAGATTTCTTTGCAACTTTAGCAAGCAGTTTCACAGAACAGCAAGAAAGCAAGAGACAATTTTACAGAAAGCAGAAAACAAGAATGCAAGATTCTCTAGTCAGGCCTAGCTAAACATTAGAACAGGAGTACAAATTCACATGGTCCCCAACACCTTATTGAAGGGATTTTGACTGCAAGTAAAGGACAGAAATGATACCCTTTGTACCAGAGGGCCAATTCAAACCTTATAACTGCACGTGGAGGGTACCACGAACAGAAGGATGCTTAACTTCAAAATCAGTGTCATGGGAATAAAACCAGGTGCTAAGATTTTGGTTTCTCTTCTTGTAAGACAATGACAGACTAAATACGATTCAATTATGTCTAAAAGTATGTACTACTCCTACTTTTCTTAATAACCACCTAGCAGCAGGTAATAATGAGCTAGTACACAGAAATGGCAGCAAAGGGTTCATTTCAAGTAGGCGACAAATGGTTCCAAAGAAACCCCAAATAGCTCTCCACTACTGACTCAAACCACCAAAGCAGGGAGCCTTGAAGGGTTAATTATTGGGAATGGGGACATGATTATTCAGATCCCTAACGAAGATGAAGAACTGAGCGGAAGATTCAGTGCTTAGCTATCCCCATGCCTTGTCTCATTCTTTACAATGAACCAGCAAGGTAGGGGGTGTTATTTCATCATATTGTGCATGGGATGGGTCAGGGTGTGGCGGGACTGAAGCAGAGAGAGAATGGCTTGCATGAAGCCACCTGTGAGTTCATGGTGAGGCTGAATTTAGGAAGAGGTGACCACCTGGGGCACCACGTTTGTCAAAGATTACTAGTCATGGGCTATCTACCGCTGAGTCATGCCTGCTTCTTGGTGAACTGCAGAGCTTTAGGGATGGATGAATGTGTCAGTTTTGGTTTCCCTCACTTGCTCATTTTTCCTATTTTAAGCTCACTTTGTCTCAAACTCTGAGATTTTCTTTTTTTTAAGTTCACATGAAAATTCATAAGCATTTTTGTGCACATTTCTCCTAATACATGCACTTTTGCCTAATATACAAAAAATTTTGCAAGCCGTTTTCCTAATATTTCTCCTAACGAAAGCATTTTTCTTCATGTTTTGATTGGAGAACTCCATTGCAGAATTTGTAGAAGTGTGGATTTTGAAGGATAACTGTGTTTCGGTTCTAGAGGCAATGAAATGGTTGGGAAGCTGACCACAGTGACAGTTCTGGAAAACTGGGGATGAATCTGATCAAACATGAGTTAGAGTAGTGTTGGGCCAAACTATTTGGCCCAGACATTTTGGCACTTTTGGAGTGTGTGAGGACATGGCAAAAGGCCTGTGAAGTATTGGCAGTATTTGAGGGGGGGAGGGTGAATTGTATCTATTTTACGGGGCTGGGGGGGGCCTAACCTTTAGGATACAAGTCAACAGAAGGTTCACTTTTCTATTTCCCCCCTTTCTTTTAAACTCTTTTTAAATGCTTTTTAAGCATTAAAATATAATTTCAGATCAAAGCTTTGCTGCTCCTTCATTCCTTGGGGCATTGTGGGGGCGGGGGAGATGGCTGCCCCCCCCCAGGGGAGAAATAGTGCATGATAGTTCATGCTAGTATGGCTGAGATTTAGGAGCTACATAACAAGACTAGCTTCAGAAGGCATTATAAGTTTGGGAAATATTGCGTATTGTTTCTAACCTAGGGAATAGTCCTAAATATTTGATCTCTGACGGTTTGCATTAGTGCCAGAGTAGAAAAGTATAATACTAATAACAAACTGGTTAGATGATTGGGAACTACTGAAATCCAAATATTCATGGAGTTAACACACAGAGAGTTCAAGAGTACCTAATTAGAAAATACATCATAACAGAATTATGACCTAGTAACATTTAACACTGTGCAAGAATTTAAGGATTGTAAAAAAAAAAGAAAAAAAGACTATGCTACTGCCAATTTAATGTTACATAAGCTCTTCATGATATATTAATAATCAGCTGCTAAGATTTGCTATTCATTATTGTAAAGGAATTGCTGAGACTAGGTAACAAAAATTTAATGACAACTTTAAGAATCTAGGCTCTTTGTACTCTTCTTAATAGATGCCTAGCAGGTAGTAATTAGCTTCCCTGCAGAACACGTACAGAGAGTTTCCTTCAACATAAATGACAAACAGTTCAAAAATAAATCCAAAACAGTTATCCATTACTGATGCACCAAGCAAAGGGAAAGGAACTGGGAAGGATGATCCTCAAGCAGACAAGTTTTCATGCATGCACACATTTTCCCTTGCAGTTCTAAAATGTTCATAAAGTAACTGTCAAATATAGGATGAACAACCAGCCAAGACCGGTGCAGGGCTGTTTGGTGCCCTAGGCCAAATTATATTTAGCGTCCCCCCCTTTCGTGCCGTGCGGGGGGCTCTGGAGCAAAGCAGCCCTGCTCTGCAACCCCCCCGTGTGCCGCCGCCGCCGCCACCACCTATCTACCTACCTACCTACCTACCTACCTTCCCCCCCTGCTGCTGGCTGCTGCTGCTGCTGCCGCCTCCTCCTCCAAGGAGGAGGAGGAAGTGACGCGACGGGACCCCCGCGCTTTTTTTTTTGCCGGGGAAACCAGGGCAACAGGGCTGTTTAAGCCCTGTTGCCCTGGCTCCTCCCGCCAAAACAACGCCGGCGGGGCTCCGGAAAGCGACGCGAAGGTAGGTGGCTGGCTGGCTGGCTGGTGGGCGCGGGCGCAGGGCGCACGGGGGGAGGTGCAGCGGCGGCAGCGGGGGAGGGGCGGCGGCGGGTGGGCGGGGAGGCGCGGCGAAGGCGGCAGGCGGGGCAGGAGCGTGCTGGCAGCGAGGAAGGAGCGCAGCGTTTCTGCGCCCTCTTCCGCCATGCACCCTAGGCAGCCGCCTGGGTCTGCCTAGCGGTAGCGCCGGCCCTGCAACCAGCTCTTCAGTGCTTCCTGCCAATGCTCTAGGGATCTACCTTCTTGTTGTTGTTAAGGCATCTAGTGGAAATTTTATAAATGAACATATGCAGGATCATATGCTTTTTGATGCTTTGGGTGTAGTCCTATGCATGTTTATACAGAAAAAAAAAAAGTCCTACAGCTCCCAGCATGCCCCAGCCAGTTATTCTGGCTGGGGAATGCTGGGAATTGTAGGACTTTTTTCTGTATAAACATGCATAGGATTGCATCATTCTATAAGAGACAGTAGCTAAACAATCCCGTGTTTTAATCCAATATGTTCCCTGACACGCTTCCAATATTTCTCGGTATTTCAATCAATTCTCATCGCTTGTCATTTCTTTCCTGTATAACACCTCTTGGGGTGATATCCATAGGGGTAATTTTGGGCATAACCTAGGCTTATATTTGTTCCAAACTCTTAATTTATTTATTTATTTATTTGTTTCATTTTTTATACCGCTCAATAGCCGAAGCTCTCTGGGTGGTTTACAGCAATTAACAAGACAGTCCCTATCCGCAGGCTTACAATCTAAAAAGACACGACACACAAGGAAAAAGGAATGAATACTCCTGGCAGGGCTGGTGGAATGGCCCTCTGCTCCCTCTCTTCTCCCTCCTCTCAGCCTGCTGGAATGGCTGCTGTGGTGACAGTTGAGGGAGGAGGAGCTGTCATGAGGGAGGCCTTCTGATAATGCTCTTCTGATATAGTGGTTCTTGAAATTTACATTAACCTTAACTTTGTCATATCATATCACAAATATCCATGCCATCCAAACCTCAGATCATGCCCTTCTAATTCTAGAAGTCTATTATTTCTCAATGTCACCCATTCCTTCAACCAAACAAAACCGCAAGCATTAAAATATAATTTCAGATCAGGTATATCTTACAGCCATTTTCTATGTAACTAACATAGTGCCAGAAACCGGAAGTTTCTGGGGAAAATGGGAAAGGAGGGACAGAGAAGGAAGGGTAAATTGGCCTGGTTGAGCCACTCAGCTTATAGTTGCTGGAGAACATGGGCAGAGGGTGTATTTATTTATTTATTTATTTATTTATTTATTTATTTATTTGCACTCATATTGCACTCATGTCCTGCTTGTGGGTTTCCCACAGGCAGCTGATTGGCCACTGTGTGAATAGAATGATGGACGAGATGGACCCTTGGCCTGATCCAGCATGGCTCTTCTTATGCTCTTATGTGATCAAATTTAGCCTTCAGTCCAGTGATGTCCCTGAGTGCACCTGTTTATTTTCTCTCATATGAGAACGGTTGACATTCATTCAATGGGGAAAGTACAGTGCTCTACTTTGAGATAATGTTGCAGTAAGGACCAATAATGGGTGGACCGGGCATCATTAACAGGGATTGTGTATGCTTTTATGGTACAGTGTTGCCAATGAGAGATCCTTTCTAATTACAGGCCCAAACTCCACAAACATGCTGCCTGTCATAACAATAGGCATTTTGCTAGTTATCTACATAAAAGCCAATTGCTGCCTTCAATCATTTCACCATACTTTATGATGTGGCGGTGTGCCTTCCTGTCCTGAAAGGGCGATCTCACAAACCAGAGAAGCCACTGTGGGCAATTAGTAGTGGAGATACAATGAGATCCTTCCCGCTTACTGACTGTTGAGTTGGTAGAGAAGGATCAGTAGAACTCCCATCTCTCCAGTTTGGACTCTGCAGCAGCCTTAACAACCATGGAGAAGTGGGTCATGGTAATCAGTCCCAAGTTAGCAATGCCTATGCTACATTACCTTAGCAGGAAAAGGACAGGAGAAGAAGGTGGAGCAGAAGGGCTGGAGGCATGGAAACAGCTCTGAATCTTATTTCATACTCTTATTTTTCAATTTTCTACAGCTAGATGGTTTATAATAAGCTTTGCTACTGCTGAAACATTGCTGATGGATCACTGATTGCCCTTGATTTACTTAATGTTTTTTTCTTTCTAAAATGAGTATTAAGCAGGCACAAATATTTCAATGTTCTCCATTCATTTAGGACTAGTAACTGGCATATTATAGTTAAGTTGAGATGAATCATTGAGAAAATGTGTACTGAGGTAGATTATTTTTTTTTGCAGGTACTTTAACCAAGTTCAAGTCTATTAAACAAGGAAATGAACCAATAGAAAAGTCACTACATAAGCAATTTTTCAGTTTAATAACACTTGCATTTGAATTATTGTTAACTTCCCCTTTATTTTTAGGATTGCTTGGAATAAATCATTTTAAATGAACACATTGAAATTGCATATTAGCAAGCTGAAGACAATATTTAGCAGCTGGAAGACAAGTGATCAGTGTATGGTCATAAATACGGAAGTATCGAAAGTTGGGCATTATTTAGATAACATTTTAAGCAAACACACAAATATTTGTGAGTCATGCCCTTTCAAATGTTTAGAAGTCCATCTCCCAACTCTGTCTGCTACTCAGCATTCTGATACTTCACAACCCAGATCATAGCCCAGATTTCTAATACGGTGGTCCCACAACACAGGAAGTCAGCTGGGTTTTTTGGGTGGGGGAGGGGGAACTTAACTGAATCCTAATATATATGTAGTGGCAGATAACTGTAGTTAAGTTACAGTGCAAACTTATACCTGTCTATTCAGAAGTAAGTCCCATTGAGTTCAATGGGACTTCTGCCAGGTCATTGTGCATATAGGATGGCAGCCCAAGTCTGCCTATGCAGTATGCCTATGTACACCAGTTGCTGGGGAACATGGGCAGGAGGGTGCTGTTGCACTCATATCCTACTTGTGGGATCCCGTTGGCAGCTGAATCTGTTCAGGTTCACTATGTGAACAGAATGCTGGACTAGATGGACCCTTGGTCTGATCCAGCATGACTCTTCTTATGTTCTTAAGTCTCTTATGTTCTTAAGTGTCCTCTGCAGCATCACTGCTGATTTCACTCCTTGGAAACTCCCTGAAAATCCCCCCACCCCACTTTCATGGGGGACAAATGGCCCCATGGAACAAGGAGCATTTTCAGCCCATCTTTAGCTAGAACATAGGAGGTCTGCAGGGTGAAATGCATGTCCCTAGATCAAATTGAACCAATAACATAATCTATCTCACTGGGCTGATGCTCTCTCATCTATCCTTGTGGCAATGAATACTTGCCCAGCACTTTCACTGCTCTCTAGATCTCTCTGACACTTTAGCTAAACCTCCAGCACATAGTTCAGGGGAGAAAAGGCCAAACAAACAAAATCAATTAACTTTTCTATTAGAATTGTCACCCAAGCTCCATACTATAGGGACATGGGTGACAACTGAGCCTCAGTTAAGAAGTACCATGGCTTAGCAGTGATGCTGAAGAGGACATTTAATGGTGAGGTTACATATGCTCACAGTGATGTGTACTTCTGGTTACAGCCTTTATATGCCATATAGATCACTTGGAAGAATGCCAGAGGTTGATGTACAGTAGGCATGGCACAGTGATGAGTTGCTAAGATGCCAGAACCTCAAAATCAGCAGCTTTAGTGATTGCACTGCCCACAGAAAGCAGCTACACCAGGCCCGTGGAAACCCACTTTTTGGTCCAGCAAGGATTTTCACATTCCTTATTTTGCTGCTACTAGTTAAGGTGGTCACCTATTAACTAGATAAATTATGGACAGTTCACTCATTCATCATTTTGGCAGGTAGGATATTAGGGGAGCAATCCTATGGCCCATAGACATCATCGGGGGTGGGGGGCCTATGATACTTTGGATTCCCAAATCTGAGGTCAGAAACAGAGCTCTGACCTTAGAGCTGGGAATCCATACTCTGACCCCACTCCCCCACCTCTCAGCTGGCACAGAAAGAACCTCTCTGAGGTTGGGAACCCAACCAAGCCGAGGGTGTAAAGTGGTGCTCCACTGGGCAGGGAGGACTCTGCAGGGAGACTGCAGAGGCCAGGGTAGGATGTATCCTGTGTCCTCTGCAGCCTCCTTCCCTCTGCCTCTGAAGCACCCCAGCTAGATAGCCAAAAACAGCCATCTAGCACAAATCCAGAGCAGGAGGAGCAGGGAGGTGGAGATCGCCTCCACCACTCTTCCTGCTCTGCATAGGATGCCCATAATCCTCCATGTTTGGAGGTTTATGGTTATCCCGATTGGATTGCACCCTAAGGGGCCTATTGTGAACATCATACAATCAGTTTCATATTTGTTTGTTACATTTATATCCCACCTTTTTCCTGCAAGGAACCCAAGACAGCTTACATAGTCCTCCTCCCTCTCTTCATTTTATCCTCTCAACAACCCTGTGAGGTAGGTTAGGCCAAGAGCCAGTGACTGACCCAAAGTCACCCAGTGAGCTTCATGGCTGAGTGGGGACTAGAACCCAGATCTCCTGAGTCCCAGTCCAACACTCTGAACACTACACCACACTGGCTCTCATGTTCTCAGTGTGTGCGAGGAATTGTTAACTACTAACCACGATTTTCTTACACTGGTAGGCTTTGACAACTCCTACAGACTTCAAATTAAAATTAGAGTTGGGAAGTACTGTTAATCAGGCACTTTATCTTATTTATTTAATTTTTTTGAGAATTTACATGCCATCCACCTACATAATACTTTTTGTGTGTTTATGCTGTAAAAGTCAGGCCCCTGTCTCAAAAGAGTTTGCAGTTAAACAGTAAAAAAATCTAAAGTTCCTTGTGAATAATTATTGGAACTAAGGGTGTATGGGAAGCTTTTAGAAAAGCATCCACTGATTGTCACCGGACAAATGTAAGCTGCTATGGACTGAATTAATTTCTTGACTGTTTATTGGTAGAGGATGTGGGAATTGAAATCAACATGCATTAATAATTTGCCATTCCAGCCATACTAATGTTGAGCAACATAATTACAGAGCAATTAGTCTCATTTGGTGTTCTGCACCTGCATTGAGATGAAATGAAAGGTACACAAGTTCACAAATTTTAAAAGTATAATTTTAACAATTCCACTTTTGTTAGTAGGTAGGAGGTGAGATTCAGCTTGAGATTCAGCTTTGCACTAAATGAAACAAAGTCATTTTGAGTGTCTCAGGCAGTCATTACAACTACTCCAAAGGGACAATCTAGAAACCACTTGAACAGGTACAGTCCCTTACTTTTGTCTTAGGGCCAGAACACACTTTATGACAAACAGAGGAGCACTATTCAGGTGTTCTGTACCTGAATAAACATGCAAGAATGGGGCGTGTTCCAGCCCTGCCCTGCCCCATCATCACATTAATCACCCTGCCTGACAGTATGAAGAAGAGAATCTCTTGTATCCATGGAGGCTCTCCATGTGAACAAGAATCCTAATTTCCCAGCATTCTGGCTCGCATAGACAACCTCCATGGATACAGAATGCTCTCTTCTTCAGATTGTTACTCTCCACAAGTACAGGGTGAAGAATGTGATGATGGAGAGGGGTGAGACTGGAGTGCTCCCTCTCCTCACACATTTCCTCTGTTCATGTAAAGAACACCTGAATAGGGCTAGGATTACTATCCAAAATTCCTATTTCACTTTCTCCATCACTTACCAGTGAAGTGACATTGTGACATCATGTGGTTTTCTGCCTCCACTCCACATAATTGGTGGCTGCTGGTAGGTAGCAGCACTGAAGCACATGGTGTGATCGAGTCATGTCATGGGCAAGGGAAATACATGCTGCCACAAGGACAGCATTGAGAACATGGCAGGACAACCAATTTTTTGTCAGAGGCCTGTAACTGCTGTAATGTGCAGTTTGGCTTGTAAAAGGCCTATAATATTTTTCTCCTTCCCACATTGCTCATGAAATGTTCTTGAATGATACTATTTAATTTAAATTCAGAAACTTCCCCCCCCTCCAATCAACGCTGTGTCCTATGTGTCAAAGATATAAATCAACATTTCATATACCTCGACATTACGTGCTTCTGACATTGAAGTTTCACTTAAGATGAATATTACTCTATAAACAGCATTTGATTAGATTTGTGGGTTGAAATAGTCCACAGAAAAAAGAGCTTAATCATTTGGTTGATTAAAAAGGTAAGTCAGTGCTCCTATTATATGGTAAGAGAAGCTCACATTTTAAAATATCCTTGACAAAATCCTTCAAACAGCTTTTACTTTCCGTGAGGTACTACTGATGATGCATTTTATTGATATATTTGATCTCTCATCACTTTTTAAGTTGCCTCACTTTCTATCTCACGAAAAACTAAGGCAATGACCTCAACAACACAAAAACCTTACCACAGAACTACGTAATATTGTCTCTTATTTCTATGAAAACCAGACCCTTTACATTCCTGGATCAGTTTTCACCACCCACCCCTTTCCTAAGCAGAGGGAAGGAGAAAGATTCTTTGAGAAGACTTTTTCTTGACATGTAGCAACAACAACAAAAAGTATTGGTTTTGCTCTACTCTACTTAATGTCTGTTTAGTACAGTGGAAATGATCTCCATTATTATCCTATGAATTGTTATTTCAGAGTGCCCAAATGGTGTTCTACTGAAAAATAATTGCTTCCAATTATTCCACTGACTTCTCTTTAGCTTTTAATTATCATGTTTGAACTTTCCATTCTCACCTCTAAGAGGGAGAAGCATATTGTCTGTTTTACTTCTTTCTTCTCCTGTCATTGCTCTGCTGAGACCTATCACCTTCTGTTTCCCTGCACCTCCTCTCCTGTAGGATTTTAATTTATTTTGATATTCTACATTTCCTTTTAATCCAAAGTAGGCCCTTTCTTCAGCTCTGAGGGCCATCATGGAAACCTGTCACACTGCCAATGGGACCAAGGTAATTTGAAACTGTCGTTCTAAATAATATAACTAAGGGAGAGATCCTATGCCCCTCTGACCTTGTCTGGGGGGGGGGCATAGGATTGGACAGAGAAGCCCCTGCAACCTCGGAAATCTCTTCTGAGGTTGCAGCACCACGGAGTGCCCCCCCCACCGTAGCTGGTGTGGTTCTTTCTGCACCAGCAGGGAAGTAAACATAGAAGACTGTGTTCAGTTCCCTGGTTGGGGGGGGGGTGTTCCTGGGGGCAGGGAGGGGAGGAGCGAGGCACCACCAGATTCTGAGGAAACCAGGCAGTGCCTCAGTCTCTCTTCCTCTCCTTGTGGGGAGAGGTAAAACATCTAGATGGCTGAGATCGGCTGTCTACTAGATGTTTTTGAGGGCAAGGGGAGCATGGCGGCAATCCTATCCACTGCACTTTTCCTGCCTTCAACAGAATGCCACAGTAACCCTCCAAGTTTGGAGGGTTACAGGCAGCCTCATAGGATCATGTTGCCAATAATATAAATAATATTAGAAAATGTCTGTGTCTGTGCAACAAATCTGAGAGGACCCAAATTTGAATACAGTAGATCCATCCATCTGCTTGAAAACTTACTGCCTGACCACATGTCTCCAAAGAGGCTTCTGGGCAGCTTACAAGACAATAGCTAATCATCAATAAAATTACCTAAATCTCCATCATTTTGAAACATTTTAAAATTAAACTTAAAAAAACAACAAAAAACACCCAGAATATCAGTATCAGAACAGTTTTGAGCAGCAGCCAATACATCAGTACTACTAAGGCCTACAAGTGGGACAGCAACAAAATGTTGCACTGCGGAGTGCCTCTGTGCACTGTTCCAGTCCTTCCTTCTTCCATGATACTTCATTCTATTCCCCCTCCCATCCAGTTTTCTGTTTGCCCCACAACAGCCAGTAAACATTTCGTGGCCACTGAGCATGCTCAATCCCCACTGGGTTGTTTGTGGGTCTCCCTAAGGTTTTTTCTCTAACGTTTTTTTTGGGGGGGAGGGCAGTACTTCTGAAAACCTCAAGCATGGCTCACCATCCACTTGTGTGTGGATGGTGCCATTTTGGCTATGTAAGGACAGAGCAATTGAAGGATTGAGATTACTATTAGTATATATGATAAGAATAAAAATATATAGGGAATAAACATCTAAGGGGCATGCTATAGTTCTTCAGCATCGGATCGATAAACTTTTGAGTCTATACTTCCTGCGGTATTTCATTTTCAGGACACAATTTCTGGTATATCGAGAAGCAGGATCAAGCTCTTCTGCTCACAGGTATATGAAAAAAAAGTCCCAGTATTGTCAGTGTCATTATTCAAGGATTATTTGACACAGTGGGCTGAATCCAGCAAAAGTCTCCTGTGGAATGAAGGGCTCTTTCTGTCTGCGGAAGGCTTTTAATCCAGTGGAGCTTTTCTGCTGGCTTAATGGGGAAGGCACTGTTCTTTGCTGATTGCATCCTTCCCCTACAGTCTCCTATGTGTGTTGCTCACAATCTGCTCCAGAGGGTTGAGGGTCCCATCAGAACATTAGGGGAGGTGGCACTGGGGACTGCAGAGGGACGAGGGAATCGGCAAAAATCCCCGCCCACCGCTTTCACCAGCGAGAGTATTCTGAGTAGAATTAAACCTCTGCATCCAACCCATTGTTTTATTTAAAAACACTTCTACCTGCTCTTCAACTTGAAAAGAGTTTCCAGGGTGGCTAATGTTTAGCCCCAAAAGTTGTGTCTTGATCCTGATCCATGTGCAGTAGGTATGTAGTTCTGTGGCATCAACATAAGAAGAGCCATGCTGGATCAGACCAAAGACCTATCCAGTCCTGCATTCTGTTCCCTTGGTGGCCAACTGGATGCCTATGGGAAACCCCCAGCAGGACATGAGTGCAAGAGTGCCCTCCCGCTCATGTTCCCCAACAACTGGTGTACGTAGGCACACTATCTCTGATACCGGAGGACAAACATTATGTAGGCATCAGGATTAGTAGTCATTGATAGCCTTATCCTCTATGAATTTGTCCAATTCCCTTTTAAAGCCATCCAAGTTGGCAGCCATCGCTACATTTTGTGGTTGCAAATTCCATGGTTTAACTATACACCATTATATCCTAGTTAATTTAAATACCAGAGAATGCCGTCCAACCTTACACATCCCGCCTGTGCCAAGAAAATATCCAGCCAACAATGGATGCCAGTGAGAACAGCACAGCAATCTATAAATAAAGCTTCCAGGTGCATGTTTTGGAGGCTGTTGAGCGCTAGCCTACCACACATGTACAAACATTGCCTGGGTCAGTAAGTCCTGTTTGCCTCCATATGTTATGAAACTGGCTAAGAGACTGAGGCTATGATCCTAAACCTACTTACCTGGGAATTAGCTCCACTGAACTCAATTGAACTTACTTCTAAGTAAGACATGTATAGGATTTCATTGTAAATTATCTAATCAGATGCTTACCACAGATTGGTAAGTATCCGTGTAAAAAGTTTCTTAAGAATTTATATACATTTGATTGATGTAGGTATATCTACTTTAAAAATGTAAGGTTTGGGGTTGAGTTTTGCTGCTTCAACTTTTCAGCATCTGTACTTGAGATTTCTCAAAGGAAACACCATCCATCTCTGACTGACTGAATCCACATTTGGAGTCTTAAACTGAGCATGCAAAAAATCCACTAGGAATCAGGAAGACCCCAGTTCGAATCTTACATCTGCCATGAACTCACTAGAAGGCCTTAGGCAAGCCACTCTCTCCCTCAGTCTCAATCCCCTCACCCCGCAATATGGAGGATGAAAATATTGACTTCCGCATGATTGTTGAAAGGATTACAAGTAGCTAATGCATGCACAGTGCATTGAACACCCAAAAGCACTAAACAAAAGTTATTGTTGATGATAATATAATATAATATAATCATCAGGCGATCACTCGTGGCCGAGTAAGATTGTCTTCCAGGATAAAAGGAGGAAATTCTAAAGAAGATTGTGTAGACTCTAGCGATGGGTCCGTAAGTGACTGTGGAGGCCAATTCTAGATCCACACAGCTTCCCACAGTGAGGACACAGGTTACCAGATGGAAGATGGTCCTGTAAAGGATTCGTTTGACGTGCTTTTCGCTTAGCACGTTTCTCCCTTTCACCTTGCACTCGGGCTTCTTCAAAGTCCATGGAACCTTTGTGAAAGGCCGACCTCCAGTTAGATCGTTCATGGGCCAGAGCTTCCCAGTTTTCGATGTTTATATTGCATTTTTAGATAAGCTTATGAACATCTTTAAACCTCTTATATTGACCACCGATATTCCGCTTTCCATCCTTGAGTTGGGAATAAAATAACTGCTTTGGGAGACGGCAGTCAGGCATTCGAACAACATGACCGGTCCACTGAAGTTGGCGTTGAAGGATCATTTTTTCAACGCTAGTAGTCTTTGCTTCTTCCAGTACACTGACATTTTCCGGAGGCACTATTGCAGCACACCCTACCTTCTGGTATTGGCCATGTCTCCAAGACTTGACACTGCACCATTATTGTTTTCTGCTACATATGGGGGTTCATATCTTGATGATATGCTAGAAGAGCTTCTGGAACCTAAAGTCAAGGCATTTTGCATCTAGAGCACAGTTCTGTATAAAAGCACAAGCTACCAGCCTTGGTTCTTCAATTAACCTATCTGGGTTTCTGCTTTTCTCTTAGACACTAGTTTAACAAGCAATTTCACTGCAACCAACGATACGAAGGCAGGCACATTTTCTACACAGCTGCAGAATGTCTCACTTGTGAATTAATTATGCGGTCACAGATCAATAAAGCAAGCATGTCATATAATTGAAATGAACAAGGACTACAAAGCAACTTAATGAGAAAAGGCTGAATTCGCTACAGAGAGACTGAAGTAAAAATCATTTCATGAGTCTTCCAGACTCTCACTTAAATGAGGAGCATAAACACGCCAACTCCATACTTACTGAAGAAAAGATACACAGGGGTCGGCTATCCACTTTTGCAACACTACTCCCTTTCCTCACATTTGCTGCATCCAAGATTAGGGAAGAAGATGGGCTATCGTTCCAGTGATCCAGCCAATGGTACAGCTAGGGTTGGACTTGGGGCCAAGGTCCAGGACCCCGTAGCCCGGAGGTGGGGGCAAATGACCACCAAGAGAGTAGAAGGTAATCAGGGCAGCAAAACCAAACTCCATTTTATTCCTGTAGTCATAATGGTGCTACAATTTAAGTGAATTCTAAGTGCACACATGCTGAGATATATATTTTTTTAAAAAATCAGGGTTGGTAAACAGTTTTGTTATCATTCTAACATAACAGGAATGCAGATGCAGTTGTAAAGCATGGAGTTGTAGTAGGGAGATGAAGAGAAATGCGAGTTGTGTGTGCTTCATAGCTGAAGGGCCATCTAAAGGGTGCCCTCTTAAGACTATTAAGTCCAGGGTCTAAAATCAGGTAGCTGCAACATCAGATCCAGCTAACGTGGTCCAGAAATGGAAGCATTCACCCATTGTGAATGCACATGCATATCTTGTTGGTTCCCCCTCTGCATCCATACCTGAAATAACAACCAGAACACTTGTCTTGTATATCGAAGGCGGGAATCCTTAGTTAAAGTGATGCTGTCAGTTCTCTCACTCATAAGCATGCCTTAGGAACAGGTGAGAATTTCATTTCAGTTTGGTTTTGAAAAGAATTTACCAAAATTTGCAATGTTCTCCATATTTGGGATAAAAAGAACTTGAGATTTAAAAAATTCAAAAGTGGGAGAAACTGAAACTGACAGATTTGTTCCACTAGAACCACAACGTTGAATGCTTAGCTCTTAAAAGTCTGGAGTTGAATCTCTGTATTGAACCATGTTTGTAGTGCTGAATTAGGGTTGCCACCTCTTTTTTTCTGACAGGCTCCTCAAGTTTAACAGCAACATGGCAAGCAGGTACATCCTGGTCCTCTCCACGTTGGGAATAGCTGTATGTATTTAATGAGGATTTCATTTCAATTGGGGGGGGGTTGTTTTTGATAAGAATTTACCAAAATTCACGAAGTTCTTCATATTCAGGAAAGAAAGTACTTGAGACTTAAATAATTCAAATGAGGGAGAAAGTGAAACGGAAAGATTCACCCACCACTAAACCACGTGTAAAGTAATCAGCTCGTAAAATTAGTCACATAAACATTGGCCTCATTAAATTAGCTGGATATGTCTTTGACTGCCAATGGGATGTGCATTTGATCCCTGCATTTGACCAGCTGCTGGTGCAACTGCCAGTGTGAGAGACCCAGTGTGGCGTAGTGGTTAGGGTGTTGGACTGGGACTCAGGAGATCCGGGTTCTAGTCCCCACTTGACAATGAAGCTCACTGGGTGACTTTGGGCCAGTTACAGGACTCTTAGCCCAACCCACCTCACAAGGTTGTTGTGAGGATAAAAAGGAAAGGAGGAAGAGGAGGAGGAGGATTATGTAAGCCACCTTGAGTTCTTTGCAGGAAAAAAGGCAGGATATAAATATAATTTAAAAAATAAAAACTGGGTCAGGATCAGTGTGTTTAAGATATAGTTTGATACATAACTGACTAATGGACATATAATTTTATACATAACAGACTCCATTACTCATAGAGCTACAACAGACCTGGCCACTAAGCTGCCTCTCAATTATTTATTTGGTATTATTAACAAGGATACACACACACACACACACACACACTTTTTATCTTTATTGGTAACAGTCGCTTGACTGACATCCATTAAAATCCTTCTCTGATGACATTTTCCATTCCTTGTCAAAAGGGATTAAATAAAAATAAAATAAAATAAATTATCATAAAAGTCACTGTTTATCTTGCTGCAAGGGGTGGCAAAGAGGCTTAAGGAATGAGATGCAAATACAGATTGATTTGCTCTTTACTCTTATTTCCCTAAAGAAGAATCATCAACAAGCAACATGTAAAAGAATTTTCCTATTACTAATATTTCATCTCCCATGGCTGTTGGCAAGCAGAGGAACTTGACTAAGGCAACAAAATATTTTCTCATCTGAAAGTACTTTGAAAACTTGAGTCATATGAACTATGGATAGTGTTCTTTTTCAACTCATCTCTCACCAGCATGACATTTTGGCCAGGATGGCCAGGTTCATTTGGTATCATCGTGGACCGTTATAGGGATGGATGAGAATTTTGTTTTGATTCGATTTTGATAAGCATTTACCATAATTTGCACAAAGTTCTCCATATCTGGGATAAAAAGAACTTGAGATTAAAAATATTCAAATGTGTGAGAAACCAGACCATTTCACCCATCCAGGCCCAGGGATCCGAATGCTTAGCTCCTAAAGCTGGGTTTGAATCCCTGTGTATTCAACCATGTTGGTGGATACATTAGGATCACCAGCCCTTTTTTGCTTTAATAGCTATATGGCAGGCAGGTACATCTTGGTTCTCTTCATGCTGGGAATAGCTATACCTATTGAATTTGGCTGGTGCAGGTGGGTGAGAATTCCATTTCAGTAAAGAACTTACCAAAGAATTGCAAAATTGCATCCTTACTAATCTGAAGGCTACAACTGTCCAACTCCCTTACATGAATAATAAAGTAGCATCACTTAGCAGTAAGGACTCCTCAGTTATGTAGCACATGCACTTGAATGGCATGAGCATGGGCCAGTTCCCACATGCAACTTCATTACTTGATGATGATCACAATATTAAGTGGTGACTTGCATGTGGGAGTGAATCATCGCAGCCCTAAAGGCAGAGTTAGGAATTTTGATAACTCCTCACATCACCTCAGCTACAATGCTTTGGATGGAGTCAGTTCACATTTTTATCAAGGCCTGGTGCTGCCCTCTTCCTGGTACTTCATGGACATATGGAGGGATGACTGCAATCACAGCAGCAGGCCAGGCCCCACCTTTTCCATGTGCCTGACCTCACACAACATCCAATTAGCTCATCCAGCTGATGGAATGGCTTCCGTCTGCAGAACAAGGAGGAGTGATTCCCCCTTCCCTTCTGAAACCCCTTGCGCACCCTCAAAATTTTCTCCAGACAGTTGGAGGACCTACTGGAGCAGATTTTGGGAAGGCATGGGGGGCTGCAGGGGGAGAAAAAAGTTTCAGTGTGCATTGTGCAAGCAGACGTCTGCTTGCGTGACACTGGATACCACTCATTTGGAACCTTTCTGTATACTGCAAAAGACTGTCCACAAAGGACTCAAGTTATCCTTATTACTTGATACTTGCAGTATGAAGCGATGACTTACATGTTTCAGTGGACCATCACTGATGGTTAGACTTTCATACCCCCCTTACATACCCTAGGGATGGATAGATCAGTCTATCTCCAGTCCATGTCAGTTTTGCATATGTTCACTCATAAGTTTGTTCCATCCTGTTTCAACTTTAACCTGTATTTTTTTTAACAACAACAAAAATAATCTGCATAAGACATTGTATTTAAATACTATTTAAATAGATACTTCCAATGTATTTTGTCATAAATACCCATCTGCGAATATATTTTTCTCAAAGTATGCATTTCCAAACATGCTTTATCCTAAAATACCAATTTTTATACAGATGGGGGCGGATTGACTCAAGAACTGCATTGCAAAATGTGGACTGAATGAAATCCTCAAGCACCCCTACCTCAAGCATAATGTTTCAATGGAATTGGACCTACACATTGAGCTGCCATTATCAAGGCCTGGTTCATACATTCAATAATCAGGGGTGGGCAGATGGTAGAGCTCCTGGTGTTTTAGACTTCAACTCCCAGAAACCCCTGCCAGTATGGCCAATGGTCAGGAATGCTGGCAGTTGATGTCCAAAACATCTGGAGATCTACTTTCTGCCCACCCCTTATGTACATCACTTGATGATTGCATACATTCACCAGAAAAATGTGAAAGAACATATACATGAGACACAAGAGTACAGTAATCAAGTTCAAGTGATGCACATGCCTATGTGAACCAGGCCAAATATCCCAACTAAAATTACACTCCAAAGTTACACAGCTGCAGCCAAGCACATCTATATTTGAATCTAAGAGCTGGTATAACAGGACTAAGTGTGAGCTGTGAATTTGGTTCAAATCTTACTTCATCCATTTACTTTTGAAGCAATCTCAGACAAGCCACTTATTCTCAGCCAGCCACACACACACACACACACACACACACACACTGCAATATCCCCCGTACTTTATGCAGGAATGCCCTTTGCTAAGTAAAACAGCAACAAGCTGTTTTCAGTTGCTCGCTCCCTTCAGACCACCAATATCCTGTGCACTTTATCCTGTTATTTACATTAGAGTCACATACTACTAGACTGTATTCTAATTTTCTAGCCTCGCATTTTTCACTTGTCCAATCACTTGTTCATGATTACATTCCCATCCCAGGCATAATGAACCAATTATGCAATTTGCTGACAATCATAGATAAAAGTTGTTAATGTGCAACACGTGTTCCGGGTGAGGGGTGGGAAACCTTCTGCAGACGTGCATCTGGGACACACAACACCTGTAATTCTTTAAACTACTTCTGACTGGAGCATTGCTTATGCTGTCTTTGCATTAACATGCTCTAACTGCACTATGTCTACTTCATTAAAACTGACTGAGGTGAATAGACTCATATGATTATTTTACTTTTTTGCTCAATAGTTCAAATCGAGGACCCGCGTTTCACCCTTGTGTGCGAAATGCTCTGGAAAGAGCAGTATTATTCATAAAGAGGAACACAATTCCTTTCATTTCAAAAAGGAAGATGAGCTTCTTATGTTACCACTTCATGCATCCGATGAAGCAGACTTTGGCTCACAAAACCTATGCCACATTGTATTTGTTCTCTATGGCAGGGCTGGGCAACCTGCAGTGCTCAGCCTAATTTCAAAAGCCCTCAGCATGCAATCAGTCCAGAGCTCTGCTCTGGCAAGAGATCATCTGCCCCTTCCCTAGCAGCCCAGGGTGATGGCAGGAAGAGAGAGGAAAGGAAGTGGCAGAAGGGGAAAAGGGGTGACCCACTGTACCATTTAAGGCTGTGGGCTCTGATGATGTTCTGTGATGTAGCTTGGGTCACAGGGTTCTGCTAGGGATCAGGTCTTGAACAGGAATCAAGTTGGATCTAGGGATGTTACCTTTTTTCTTTTTTTTTGCATTCAGAAATCGTGAGCCGGTCTGAGCGAAAGGAGAACGTTCACGAACAGACTTGCGTGAGCCGAACAAAGCGAGTTCACACTAGGAAGCAAGGCAAAACAAGATCAGCACCACAGAAAGCTCTGAGTAGTGCTGACCTGGAAGCCAGACAATTATCAGAGCAAGACTGCAGTTTAAATAGGAAGTTACCAGCCTTTAGGCTGATTAGCTGATTAGCCCCACCTCTACAAAGACTGAAACTTTGATCCTTAAAGAGCCCTGGTCTGTTTCAGTAACCTCAGGCTGTGACAATGTAGGAGTGGTTGTGGCAGGCTAGTGCCTTCATGACCTGAGACCTCAGAGTCTGAGGATGGTAATGCAACCTCCTCTGGACGCAGTGAGGCACCACCTGAGGTTCCTCTGGAAGAGTGGGTTCTGTGGTGATGAATTACCTTGCAATGGCTTTCCATGGCCAAGTCTTCTCCTGTTGACTCCAGTGCCTCTTCTGGGGATAAGGGGTTGTAATCCTTGGGGATGATGGTTTGGGATGCTAGTCCATGACATCCACTCACTTTGGACTCTGGCCACACTCAGGGCCAACATGTGGCCCCTGACAGATCACTTCTGAGGAATGAAGCCCTCAGCAGAAAAAAGATTGCCCACCCTGACTCTGTGGTGCCACATGACTCTGCTATTTTGCTGTGACAGAAGTATCACAGCTACCTCTCTGGAGTTATTCCTCGAGAGGGTGTGTTATTATTTGTATTATTAGCTCAGTTTTGGAAACCTTCCCCAAACTGGTGTCCTCCAGATGTTTTGGACCAACTCCCATGATCCCTCACCATTGGCCATGGTAGATGGAGCTGATGGGTGTTTTAGTTCGATACATCTGGAGGGCACCAGGTTGAGGAAGACTGTTAGGGAGTGAGAAGCTATAAGAAAACAATAGTATTCAGATTATTTCATGTGCCCCACTTTTCCAAGGAGTGTGTGTTCTTTCTCTGGTCTCGCAAAACAGGCTGACACTATCTCAACTTTGTAACAGCAGCAACAACTTTTATTCAGCTCCCATTAACACCCCCTCCCCTGCAATTTCACAGGCTATTAACATTCCTTTGTCAAGTCCAAGAATCAAAACCCACAGTGACAGAAACCTGATGGCAACACCCATATAACAATGGATTTATTTCCTACTAGTGCTGACTTCCTTTACTTCATGCCTAAAAATATTCAGAGGGTTGTATCCAATATTAGTCCTACTTGGACTACTCCGGAGTGAAAAAAATAAAAATACATCATTGCTAGATTCGGATTTAAAGTAATGTCTGCTTCGACCCTTAGAGTGAAGTTTAGTTATTCACATCTCAATCCTGTACGTGTCTACTTAGAATAAAACCAACCAAAGTTGATGGGACTTACTCCCAGGTAAGCATTGTGTAGGAATGCAGCCTCAAAATACCTTTCACCTTCAGAAGACAAAAAACAAACATCAGAGCCTTAATGAAAATGTGTCAGGATAATATGCTCACTGGAATGGATAATTGAGGTAAAAATTGTAAATTTTTGTATGCTAAATTTTAATACATTGTAAAACTCTATAAGCTGAAATTGTTATAAAATAATATAAGGATTTAAAAAAATAACAACACACAAGTCAAGAAAGTAAAAGGCATTAGTACTGGCAGGTGTAATAGCTAAGGCTACAAACCTATATACAACAATGGTCCCCAACGCAGCACCCATGTGTCTTCCTATGGCACCCATGGTGTCTTCAGTATGGTGCCCATGGGCACCTGAATTTCTCCCCCCCCCATTTTTTAATACACATACATGGATTTGTATGAAACACATACAGCTTGCTAGCTAGCAATTATACATAGGCTTCAACAAAAGCAAACCAAATATCCAAATAAGTATCCATTTGAAGGTGATGTCTATATGCCACCTGTTCAAATACTGAAAGCATTGTAAGTTCCTGAATCCATTGCATTATGGGAGGTGAATGTTTATCCTTCCAGTTTTGTAACATCAGTCTTTTAGCTAAAAGGCACAGATAATCCATTTACACTGACCATTTGTTAATTTCCATGAAGCAGGTAAATAATTTAAAAGAGCATGTACATCAGTAAATATTAAACACTGTTCCAGTACAAAATTTATCTGTGTAATAACCTCCCTGCAGAAAGAAGCAATTACTGGACATTGCCAAAAGATACATTTAAAAGAAGGATTAACTGTATTGCAACACCAGCAATTAGCTGAATTAGACAATCCCTTATTAAAGAGACATTGTGGTGTCCAATAGACATGAAGCAAATGTTTTTGCTGAATAAGACGCAGCTAATGTCCATAGATGTGTCAGGTAGATGCCAAAGTGGCGATCCACTGATTAGGCATTTTGTGTTGGTGCCCAGAGCAGTTTCTCAAGTTCCCAAATGTGCCCATGGGTCCAAAAAGGTTGGGGACCCCTGCTATACCCGTTTACCAAGAAGTAAAACCCACTGGGACTTACTTCTGAATAGCCATGTATAAGCATGTGAACCAAGGCTGGCCAAAGACATTTTGTTGCCTGAGGTCGAGCAGCAAATGTGCCCCACCCCCACCAAAGGTGTATTGTATCCAAGGCCAGCCAAGTTATTTCGGCATCTGAGGCAGAAAATCCCACAAGCACCTCTCCTCCTCCCTGGCGCTAAAATACAACAATAATAAATTAAATAAGTAACATGTTGCTGCTCTCTCATGACAGTCAAAATCAGCTGCCTGGGGCAGCCGCTTCATTCTGCCTAACAGGAGGGCTGGCCCTGTGAGCTGGGAAATCTCCGGTCCAGCCACAAAACAAACTCACCCAGCTGGCCTCAGGTAAGCTACTATTCTCCCAGCTTCAACCATCCCCCAGCAACCCACAACCTTCAATGTGGAGATAGTACTAGTATACTTTATAGAGGCACTGTAAGAAGGTCAGAGGAAAATGTACACAAAATACTTTGAACAATGGGTATGCACTATTATTACTATAAACAATATTAGATAGCAGTATTATCCTAGTCATCAATAATAATGCAAAAGGTGATTATAGTGAGGCTGCAATAAGAAAAATCCTGACTGCACCCCTGTCAAATGAGTACCGGTACTATGAAGGAGGCCTTGAGAGAATTAATTAGCAACACTTCAGTGCAATCAGAGTCTGAGCATTAATGAGGGTTTTACTGACATCTCGATCAGCGTTTGACACTGTAAGATTTATGAATGTGAGGCAGACCTTTCAAGTCCCTTTCAGAGGCATCTGACAGAGCTAACAAGATCGGCTTGTGCTGGAGGACAATAACATCTGCATATTCCCCTTGCCTGTTCAGACATGACATGGGGGGATAGTCCCATGAGCTCTGAAAAATGTGGTTAGAATCAAGTGGTTGTAAACTTGGAAAAACATGAAGGTTATGCAATCCATCCTCTAGCACTAGAGATGTGAGGGCTTGGGGTAGGGGGAAACCCAGAAACAACTGGGGGAGGGGGGAATAGAAAAACAATAGAAGGGAAACGATTCCCTCCCCAACCCCAAATGTTTTTCCCCCCAGAACTCCCTGGGGAAAAAATAGAAACAAATGGGGGGGTGTTATTTTTAAATAGAATACCATTTTCCTCCCCCATTTTTTCTGTCCCCCCCCCAGGCCTTCACATCTCTATCTAACACAGAGGCAAGAAACTCTGCGTCAAATTCTCTAAAATAAAGACTTAGACAACTCTAGGCAAATTGCAGGACTAAGCAAAGTACATGACTGAGATCCAAATGAGATGTTACAAGACGGCAACCACACATTTCAGAGGGATGGCAACAACAACAACAAAAAGAATTCAAATATTCACCATTGAACCTGCCATGATGGCTCAGAGAGTGGGATGCCTCCTCATTGGCTACGACAGGAACAAATGTCTATAACTCTTTCTTTCTTTTTTAAACAGAGGATTGGCATGAAGCCTGGCAAGTTTCAAATAGGTTCCTTTAAAGGTTCAGGGTTCTGAAAGAGAGATGCCCTAACTTTTCCATGGTTTGGGGGCCAATTTGCATGAACATAACATACAAGGTAGAGGTGCCCTTCGGTAATTTCAAGGGATAGCTGCAGGGCTTTTTATGCAAGGGAAGCCTTTAAAAATTATTTTTTTAAAAATAGATTGGGTTGTCCTTCACCATCCCACCCCCCACTGATTTGTGGGAAATGTGCTGTGTTCTCTGTTGTGTAGCTGCTTCCCCCACCCCACCAGGGCTTTTCCAATTTGTGTTAAATAACTTGAAAATTAGCTTTACACCTTTGCTAGGCGTGGATGAATCAGCCTATTTCTGCTCTGTGTCAGTTTCACCTGTATTCATCCATAAGCCCATTCCATCCAATTTCTGCATCTGTGATTTTTTTTAAAAAAAAAAAACCCTCAAATTTGCATTTATTTTTGTACACAACTTTCCCTAATGTATGCACTCCTGTACACAACTTTCCCTAATGTACACACTCTTGTACGCAACTTTCCCTAATGTACACACCCTTGCATGCAATGTTTGAGCTGAGAAACACATTACAAAATTCAGAGAAGTTTCAATGTCTGCACAGTCCAAATAACTATGATTATTATCCAGGAAAGTGTGAATTAGGTCAAATTGCTTACAAATGGGTAACAAACACAATTCTCCCTCATCCCTACTGGGCCTCAAACTTTGTCCTGTTCAGATGTTAATCTCTCAGCGGAGTTTCTGACCAGCCTTGCAAGAACCTGTGTGAACCACCAAGCTAAACCCAGCCAACCCACCATGGATTGTAACCTGCCCAGGACCTTGACAACCACCGTTCCCCTTTCTGTGATATCTCAGACAGGCAGAAGAAATAGGAGGTTTGTCAAGCCCCTAGTGGACCACTGTAAATGGCAGATGGGCTGTGTTTGGCTTGATGGATCACAAGCAGTACAGGCCTGCTTCAGTTCTTGGGGGGAGGGGGGGATAGGCCTATTCTGCTGCCAACTTTCTGAATGAAAGTTTTGAGAAGATCATCAGAATCAATGAGGCATAGGACTTCCGGGTGGAGCTTAATGGCGGACTGAAGCTCCCTTGAAATCTCTTGAAATCGAGGGAGACCAACGCGGCGAGAAATCCAGTCAAGAGGTTATCTTGGCTGCTTAATCTCCTCGGAACAAGAGGATGATCTAAGAGTGATTCCCAGTATAGCTCTTAATTGCTCTCTGTGAGTTTTTTTTTTGCAGTTGCTTGCGCTTCTGCACTCAGATTCTCTCGGGGAGGGTAGAGTGTGGGAGAAGCCACCAGCGCTCACCGCCACGTTTGGAGTTCTTTTTTTTTAAAAGAACCTGAAGAACGACAACTCCATTTCTTAAAGATTTATTGACAATTGGGAATAAAGAGGAATTTTATCCACAATCAGGACTAAATACCCTCATCTGGAATACTAAAAAGAAAATGTGCTTTAAAACTTCATAATGGGAAGATCAACAAATGTGTTTTGAAACGAGAAAGAAAGAGGTACTGTAATTCCTTTTACTTTGAATTCTGGAAGAGTTTAAAGTAGCTGTAAATTCTAACTGCGTCACAGACAAGATGGCTACCGGTACTTATGATTTACTGCTGCAATTGGCCGGAGAGCTGATGGAACTGTTTCAAACTTTCCAAAATAAACTGTTGGGGGGACTGGTGAGGTCGGAAATGCAGAGCAGGGAGGACGAGGCGAAGAATGATATACTGGGAGAGATAACAACTGGACCTTTGAAGAGAGACAGCAGAAAAGGGAGGGATGCCAGCAAAACGGACAGTGAAGACGCTTTAGAGATACCATCCAGGGAGAACTGGAAAGTTGATCGCTGCTGGGCTACTTGGAGGAAGATAGCTAGGGAGGCTCACATGGGGGGGAAAAGTCTTTTCTGGAGCATGAGCCTGAAAAAGATGCACATCATGAATACTGTGTTTGATCGGGGAAAATGATTTGCTGATTATTGGATGGGATAAATGGTTTGACCTGTGTTAAGATAAAATGGTTTGCTGATTAGTTGATGGAATAAATGGTTGGACTTATATTATGATAATTGTTGAATATTGGGGGAAGTGGGAGGTTCTTATGAAAGAAGTAAGTTCAGCTTCCCAAATGGATTGGTGAGAGAAATTCAGATGGGATAAACCAAAATGGATTGCTGATAGTGATCCAAAGAAAATATATATAGATCTGAACCAGTAGGGGCTAGTGAGAGGAACCCCTTTGAGAGAAAAGGAGAACTTCCAGTTTGAGGTGGTTGTTATTGGTAAAAATGTATTGAGTCTAGATGAAATATAGCATAGAGAATAACTAATGGAAAGGAACCAACTAAATATGGAATAGAATTGGAGATGTGAAGTAATGTGGAAATGTGAAACTATTTTAAAAATAAAATAAAAGCTAGGTTGTCTGTTTATAAATGGAGGGAAAGAAGATAAAGAGATTTTTATTAAACATAAATAGAAATATTGAATATTGTTTAACTAGAAGGATTATTATACGTGCTTAGGAGTAAATTGCTGTAAGGTTTCAAGGTTTTGTGAACTTGTGAGGTTGATGAATAAGAGGGGGGGAAATCTTTCGTTTGATTTTTTTGTTTGTTTAAGGGGAAAAAGGAAGCAATTCCTTTATAATCATTATATAGAATATCTGATGTTACTTATACTTGGTTGTGGAGAAATCGGAAGTACTTTTTAGTTTAATGTTGTTTTGTTTTTGTAGTGTATGTTTCTTTGTTTTTTTGTTTTGTCTTGTTCTTGGTATTTTGTTTTTATGGATTCTAAAATTTTAAAAAAAAAATTAGAATCAATGAGGCATAAACATCCAAACAGCTGCTTGGAAATGTAAAGCAAACCAAGTTTATGCAGATATAGAAAACAAACCAATAGATGAGAGTCAACATGAGACTCGTGATGAAAAAGCCAGTAAAGTGACATCCTTCAGAATATCTTTGTTCTATAAACAAAGGTAGAGGGAAACCTACTTAAAAGAAAACTGGTTTACTCATCATGCCATGCTCTAGAGATCTGGGAGGAATGTATTAACACTACCATAGAGACAAAGGCTTGCAGGAGGATTCTGCAGCTGATCAAGTCATGGAGAGATTTGATATGTTGATGAAAAAATATATCTGGCAACAAAGGAACAGTTCTGTTGTCTCTCTCAGAGCTGAGAGGATCAACAAACAGGCCTGGATTATAGTTAATAAAAACAGAGGAGCTTTTCAGGAAGTGTAGCTTAGTGTGGGAGATTTTAAAATTCCTGTCCAATCCTGTCCCATCAGCTCATGGAAGATGACAACAGTTGTAAAACAGAATAAAGTATGGGTGCTTCAATGTCAAGCAGAGCTCCTCAGGCAGCAAGGACTTCCCCCTTGATTTCAACAAAGGAAGCATCTCCATGCCATTGTTTTGTGAGCATGGATCTTCTACGTTCACTGAAATTAACAGAATCAGCCGTATCATGCACGAGCATTGTGTGCTTGTCCGATTGCATGTAGGAATCTAGATTGAAGAGTAATAAAGGTCAGAGGAGTTACCTACTGGGAAAAGCAGAGTGAGATCAGGTGAATCCAATCCCAAGCACCTGCTACCCATTAATGGAATAAAGATACATTCCTAATGGTAAAACTAGACCTGGGCTGACATTTACCGTGGATTCTTCATGAGGCTGGTACCCTGCAGGCTTGGTATATGATGTGCTTTGGAGAGCATCTCCCCTGTGGGCCAATTGAACTTCCATGGTCAGCATATGATCGTATAAACTATATGCTCCTACTACGTACATTGAGAGGTTCATCAGCTAATCTCCATTAGTGCAGGTCTCATGTGTATTTTTAACATGCAATTTCCATCTAGATATGCAATTAATTTGTTATCAAATGAATCTCCATCTGCCAGCTTTTTATAAACAGTTCTCCCAGGAGATGCAATTCAAATACGGCCAGGCATTTATATGCCTCTTTTGGGGGAAGCACTGTCTCTCTGAAGCTTTAACATAATTTACTTAGCTGCTATTAATCCAATCAGCAGGAAAGATGCAAGCATTGGTGAAATGGTCTTCAAATCTGAAGTGCTGTTTAAACTGATTATTTGAGCCTCATCATATTTTAAGGGCTACATCCAACATCACGTGAGCAGACTTAGGCTCACACAATGGGACTTTGTCTCCTTCCCTCCCCACTCACATGTGCCACCCAGATCTTCCCGAGGCTACCCCAAGAGCTACAGGGGGAGAGGACATCCATTTCATCAGTGGTGCCTGTTCCACTGCCAGATGGACACTGTTAGTTTCAGCACTTACACTTTATGCACAGGCCTGTCACTTACATGAGAGTCATGGTGACCAACTGGCTAGGGTGTTTGAGAACCTGTGATAATTGCATCTTAGAGCTTCTCCTGACTATCCTCTGGTTTCAGTTTTTTTGGCCAGACATTAGCAATCTGGGTGGGATACAAATTTTCTCCCCAAACACTTCAACTTTCTGAAATCAGTCCTTTGTATCCTGTTGGCTCTACTGTTTTCCCTTGCTGTTGCTTCTTCTGCACCAATTTATTTCGTGTTGCTCCTGATTCCTCCTTTCTAGATGAGTTACAGCAGTGATTCCACCCAATCAGGGATCACACAAAGAATGGAATGACATCACTGTGCTAAGTAGCCAATCAGATGTGGATATGTGACATCAGTGTAACTGAATAAATATGAGAGTTTATTCAAGGTACTCTTTGTTTGCCTGCACTCCAAGTCAAACCAACCTCTATGCCCTCTACCTGAACGGTTTTTGTTTTGTTTTTTTTTACAAAAAAAAGGTTTCAAAACAGTATTTATTTGGTGAAAATCGTCATTTGAAGCATTGTTGATGTAAAGCAATCAATGCTGGACTGCTCAGAACATTATATAGATTTCCTACTAAAATGGGAGACCACTTGACCCTAATACAGTCTTTAAGGTCTCCATCAATGGCATGCCTATTTGCAGCATTCGGACAGACCACTGATGCAACTTCATAATTCTAAAGAGCAGTGATCACTTTCAGTTCAATTAATTATGTCCATATGAATTATCAATGCTAAAGAAGAAGGAGAGATTAAAGAACTATAACTGAAGCTCCCGACGTTGCTATAAAAGTATAATTGCCTTTGGATTTATCTAAGGGACTGCCACTGAAAGACATCAGGTAATGATGAAAAAGGAACTTGGACAATTCCAACCCCAGTTATTTAAACAGGAATCTCTAGAGTAATGACCCAGAGGAAAAATATCCTCTCATTCAAACCCTAATTTAAAGGAGTTCCCCCTGTTGTGATTTCCAGTTCTAGCTTTCAAATCAGCAGCAATAAGAAATTTAGCCTTAGGATAAGCATTTGGAAAAGTGGTCATAATAACATTACTCAGTTCCTCCCCAAAGTCCTGATCATTACCACAATTAGGCCTAGGAGGCTAATCTACATTCAAACAAATGAACTCTACCCCATCTACTGCTCAGTACAAATAAACAGGTTAAAAAAAAGCAAGTTGCACTGTAATTCCCTTGAATTATATACAAATTTTTCTTGATAGGAAATAAAGTACACAGCCCCCCACCCCCGCCTGTCAAACTTATGGATTTTAGATGCAAGGGAAGAAAAACTAGTAAACCCTTGAAGGCCTGGGAAATCTCCCTCCAAAGCCCAAGTCTCTTGAAAAAGTATGAGATTGTATTTCCTGAGCCATTTCAGCATCCATTTTCTTGTTTCCCCATCCAGATATTCCAGTCCAGAACATGGAGTCCGTCCAATGACTCGATCTTATTGAGTTCATCCTCCCTGTCCATAGTGACACCACCATTGCTTTTAAGAGTCTTCCTCCCTGTGACAGCATCTGAAGCCACAGCTTGATGGAAAGAGCAGCTAGCCAGCTCATGTGGCTCCAGAGATAGCACCTTGCTGTCCATCCTTGAGAGGTTGGCGAGTTGAGTGCTTGCTTAAACAACTTTTTTTTAAAAAAATCTGCTGTGGAAATCTACACCTCTGTAAGCAACTCCATGAGTGGTAAACCACCTTCAGGGCTACTAGAGATCAAAGGCCGTGGATTGAAGCAGTCCTTCTCTCTTACACATTTCTCTGTAAGCCTCAAAAAACAATATATCTAACCTATTCATAAACTCTTTTTGATCTATGTCAGGCAATGCACCAAATGAGTTCAACAATCGTGCTTCATCTGGCTCAATACATGTGGCTTTCTGTGACTTCAGTAGATGTAGACCCTTTCCCCACTCCTTTCTCCCCCCCCCCTTTCCCCCCTCCAAATCTTTCATCTTATTAACAGGAGTAGGGATCATTCTCCTTTTTATCAGTGGGCAACACACTAGGACAAAAAACAACAACACCTGGCTGTCAAGATGCTAGTAAACAAAAACCCACCCTTATATCTCATAATGAGAGAGGGTAGTGTACTACGACTAAAGGAAAATACTACATGACATGTTTCTCATACTGATGGAAGATAGACTACTTTTACCAAATATGATTGGATACTTTCTGGTTCAAACTGCCTCCAAGACTTCAAGATCATGGATAACCTCCATTTGGAAAGAGTTAATGTAATATGATTAGAGAGGGGTATCAGTTTAGAGCCCATAGGAAAAGCTGATATTGGGCCATGGTAGCCTGGTAATTAGCTACCCAAAGTCCGAGGGAATTGGATGAGTAAATTCGCCTTCCAAAACCATCAAGTCTTCTGCCCTCTTTATCTACCGGGTTGGAATGTTGCTTGCCCGATTTAGATCGGGCAGATTCAACCATTATTGAGTTCGGTACAGGATGCGAGAAGAGAAATTTGGCATCCTCCTCTCGCACCCTGTACATGGCTTCTAGTCTTTTCGCGGTTGTAGGAGTGGACGCTGGCATTTTCCACGAGTGCTGCACTGTCTCTAAGGGCCGGTTCACACGACCCAGGTTGCTGGCGGGGGAGGAACCGCGGGGCCGTCCGCGGGGTCCGGAGGGGCGCCGCACATGACTGGCGCTCCGCTCACATGGGCAGACCCCGTAGTCCCCGCACCGCAGTGCAGGCCTCCCGGCGCTAGGGGGTGGGGCCCCGGGATGCCCGGAGCGGCTGTTTGTCCCTGCAGGCTGGAGCGGTGGCGGCTCCGGCCGCTCTGGGCTGCCGTCTCTGTGGGGACCCCGTGGGACAGCCGCCCGCTGTTCTGACGGCATGGTGACCACGCGCGGTAGGGGCTTACCCCGCTACCGACCGTGGTCACTTTCTGTGGGTTCCGCCCACGGCTGTCCCGCGGGGGCACCTCCAGTCGGCGTGCACACGACACCAGGACCAGTGCAGGGCAGTTTGGCGCCCCAGGCGAAAAAATATTTAGCGCCCCCCCCTCCAAAGCAGGAAAAAAAAAAAACCTGCGCCGCCACCACCAACCTACCTTCCCCCCCGCCCTGGCTGCGGCGGCTGCTGCTGCGGCGGCGGCGGCTGCGGCTGCTGCTGCCTCCTCCTCCTCCTCCTGAAGCGACGCGATGGGACCCCCGCGCTGTTTTTTGCCGGGGGAAACCATGGCAACAGGGCTGTTTAAGCCCTTCTGCCCTGGTTCCTCCCACCAAAACAACACGGGCAGGGCTCCGGAAGCGACGCGACGAAGGTAGGTGACGGGAGGTTGGGGGGGTGACGGGGGGGGGTTGGGGGGGTGACGGGGGTGGCGATGGCGGTGGGAGGCACAGCGGCAGCGAGCGGGTGGGGCGGGGGGAGGCGCAGCGGCGAGCGAGCGAGCGAGCGGGTGGGTGGGCGGGCGGGGGGAAGCGCAGCGGCGAGCGAGCGAGCGGGCAGGCGGGGGGAGGCGCGGCGACGGCGGCAGGCAGGAGGGTGGGGAGACGGAGGCCTGGCGGGGGTGGCGCAGCGGCGGCGGAGGCCTGGCGGGGGCGGCGCAGTGGCAGCGAAGAGGAGCACAGCGTTTCCGCGCCCTCTTCAGCCGCGCGCCCTAGGCAACCGCCTAGTTGGCCTAGCGGTAGCGCCGGCCCTGCACGACACGGGAACCGCGGGGGAGCAGTGCTCCCCCACAGTTCCCGTGTCGTGTGAACCGGCCCTAAGAGTGTCAGCAGAAAAGGAATAAGTGTTGGAGTGGTGGTTGCAGTAGAGATCACATCAAACATGAGATCTTTTATTTTACGTTCCTCGAGTTTGGTCTCCATGCCCAAGGCCTGAGTCATCCTCTAAAACATGGTCCATGAAGTGTCCCAAGTCCTCTGATGGTGAAATGGCTGCCCTATATCCTACCTCTTGATTGGGCGAAAACCACTTTGGGGTCGCGGAAGCGAGGGAGACGGCGTCTAATGTATAGTCCTCCGGTGAGGAGGAACAATGTACTGGAGCCACATCTGGGTGGGAAAGCACAGACCCGTGTACTGCTGAAGTTGCTTGGGTTAGGACTTGTGTAGCCATCAGCAATTTGGACAGGTGGGTAGCTCAGGACCTATCTGGGGAGCAAGCCGGATATGACATGGAAGGCGATCATGACTTGACCCTGTAAGGAGGCAGTTCCCGGAATTGGGGTGATTCACATCCCTCCCAAGGAGACCTGTATCTGTGATAGGTGTAGTAGCAGGGCTCCTCATAGTGTGGGTATCGCCCTTTTATTTATTTATTTATTTATTTATTTCATTTTTATACCGCCCAATAGCCGAAGCTCTCTGGGCGGTTTACAACAATTAACAAGACAGTCCCTGCCCGCAGGCTTACAATCTAAAAAGACACGACACACAAGGAAAAAGGAATGGGGAGGGAAGAAGGGGGCTTCTGCAGTTCCTTTAGGTCTGCCCTGCTCGAGGTAGGCGTTTCCAAAACTCATCCGGCCTCTCATCCACAGGCAACTCAACAGACCAGTCAGCACTATCCATAGTGTTGGGATTGGGTCAAGCGCCTCTGCAGAGGTGCCTCAAGAAGACCAGGGAACTGATTCTGAGTCGGAGTGGGAGGGGGAAGAGGCTGCCGAGGAGACTCAAGGCTTGTTCTCCACCTCTTCTCCTCTTATATTCTCCCATCCATTCCACGGCAATGAATTCAACTTCCCCAAGTTTAATTTCTCATGAGCACTGGAAATGAAGGTATCCTTTTACTTCTCCATTGGTGGGTGTTCCACGTCTCCCCCACTCAGGCTTGCTTTTTGCATTTGTTTTGCCCTCACCACACACACCCTAACAAAGCAATTCCCCAGAGTGGCTTCGCTCACCTGGTCATGGTGAAAGATTAATTTGGAGCTCCAGCTGATCTTGCCGAATACTCCGACCTGACATCGTAAATGGGCGATTGAGATTGATAGCGTTGGCCTTTGTCTTCCACGTAGGGGTGAGCAAATGGGAGATCTAGCCTAGGTGATGCCGCACTTGTCCCTGGTCGGGATTGGGTGTCCTGAGGCTGTCGGTACCAAGAGGTATCAGTATCTCTGGAACTTGATTTCCTTTGAGCTCGATGGGTTGAGCATGATGGCTCACAATGCCAAGGAGCAATTGAAGGGCACTCCACAATCTCTCCTTCTGAGACTGAGACCACCTGAACTCTCGAGCCCATCGAGCCTTTTGGGGTTGGAGAGCGGGATTAGCTGTGACGGGTTTCCCCTGCCTCCAGTGCCAAGACCGACGGAGTCAGCTCAATTGTGGCCTTCGATGTCGAGATGACTGCAGGAGACGGAATTTTACGGGATGAAGGCTTAGATTTTTGGGGCTTTTCCTTTTTTGCTGCTTTGCGTTGTTTACGCCTTTTGGCATCCTCCTTGGTCGTGTGGGCTTTTTTGGCAATCTTTTTCACCAGTAACACTTCCAGCGACTTTCCTGGTGTTGACGGGCATTCAGCTATGGCAGTGTGGGTCAGAGGAGAACTGGGCCTTGTTGGTGGCAGAACCGTAGAGGCCGTTGGAACAGAGACCACTTCAAGAGCATTGTGCCACAGGACTGCTTTTAGCTTGTCAGCCTGATGCTTGTGGGCCTGCTGCATGAAGGCCTGACAGTGCTGGCATGAGTCGAAGATGTGGCCTAAGTTAGGGTTGTACAAACGAGCCTCAGCGGGGCAGAATGAGGCCAAACATGGCCCTGCTCACGCCCCGCCGAGGCCTTACCTTTTTCTTCGGGCAGCTCGCGCAGAGAGCTCCGCAGAGAGCCGCCTATGCTGCTCGTTCCAGCACGCACTCCGCGGAGAGCAGCCTGCGCCGCTCGATCTGGGCCGTTGCGTCACTTCCGGTACTGGAAATGACGCGACGGAACCCTGCTCAGGCGCAGTGGACCCCTATGGTCCTTTCTGCGCCTGCGCAGGGTCCATTTCCGGGCCCAAACGGCCGAAGAGGAAGGAGAAAATCGTTCGAGCGGCGCTGTGCACCGCTCGAAAAAAAGCAACACAAATAAGGCAAGTGGGAAGCGGGGGTGGAATATAAGGCCGAGCAGCACCCCCACTCTTCACTACATGTCTAGTGGCCTTCTCACAAGCAGAAAAGACACAAGGAGTGCCCATCGGCGGTCGGTAGTTTAGCCCCGCACTTGACACATTTTTGAAATACTGCCTTAAGAATCAAGGCACCTCAGGGCGAGGTGATGAAAAACTTATTTTTTTAATATGTAAATAACAAAAGTATAGATATAGTTGAGAAGAGAAAGTGAGGAAAAAAACAACTGTAGAAGAAACACTCAGCTGAAAACTGCAAAAGAAGAAGAACCTCCCAATAACAACTAGCCGAAATGGTGGTTGAAGAGGAACTGAGGGAATGGGCGGGAGCCCCGCTGGGAGCATGCGTGATGGGGGAGGGGCTCCCGACCGATTTTCTTCAGGTATAGAACTTTTCCGAAACGGTCTCTGCGCAGGCGCAGAGCCCATGTATGTGATGCACAGAGACCATGAAGAAGAAGCCACCCTACCCGGGTTTGCA
This sequence comes from Shinisaurus crocodilurus, assembly GCA_021292165.1. Classification (NCBI taxonomy): domain Eukaryota; kingdom Metazoa; phylum Chordata; class Lepidosauria; order Squamata; family Shinisauridae; genus Shinisaurus; species Shinisaurus crocodilurus. The sequence continues at coordinate 137,679,165 of CM037876.1, read as the reverse complement.
CGACATGACAAGTTGCACTGCCAAGGGTAATTATGCTAATCCCCACCCTGGCATGCGTGGAGTGGGGACATAAGCCGCCGTGGCTTATTTCTCCTCTGTGATCATGTGAACCTTGCCAATGCCTCACTCTCAGTGTATCCCTCCTTGCTAACACTACCTTTATCATCCATCCAATGTTCCAACCTTGACAAATCCTCCTTGATTTCCCTTATTTCCTGATAAATTGGCTGGAGTGCTCTAGCAACTAGAAGGCAGTTATTAGCACTCTTTCCACACAGAAGGATTAGTGCCAAATATATACGGTATTCCTGAGCAATTATTAAGCTCTTCTAACTGGGGAGTGTGGCCATTCTGGTCCTCCTTGATATGTGCCTTTCTATTGCCCATATGTTTCCTGTAGATTGAGAAGACTGTTCCATATTCCCCTCCTCTAATGGAGTATCTGGATCCAAAACTGAAAATCTGTTGTGCAACTTAATATCAGTGCCAAAACAGTAATTGGCTGGTACTAATATCTATACAATTTATTCTGTTTAGTCTCTGGACTCCCCTGCAAATCCTGTGGCAACCTCCCATTACAGTCCCCCATGAAACTGATTTTCACCACACACACACACACAGCTTAACACTGCTTTCTCCACAGATAAAAAAAACTGTCACAAAGTATACCCTTAAATTCAATTACCCAAATCACCTCCAAGTGTGCTGCTAAACATAGACTTAGCAGCGCACTTAAAAGTGCTACATCAAGGTGCAGGTTGGGTGGGTCTTGCAAAGATATAAAGGCAGCCTGAGCTAGGTATGATACCACAAACAAACAAACAAACAAACAAAAACACCCCCACCCTTTCAGCTACCACAGCAATGATGGCCTAATCCTGCAAAAGGCAAGAAAGGGAACAAGGAAAACAGCTTTCAGCACATTTTTGCAGGGGCAGCTAGAAAGAACATTACCAAAACAAAAAAAACCCACCACTGCCAAAAAAATGTTCACAAGAATGAGCAGTTTCAGCTCACCTTTGATCTTGCTCCATGTAATATCCTGGTAAGAACAGCCTAACCCCTGTCATTCAAATAAAATTCCAGCTAGCGTTAGAAGAGTGTTTAACACATTGTATTTTTCAGAAAGTCCCATTCCTTTTCCCAAAAATACTTAACTAGAATTTTATAGTACCTTCTTAAGTCAGCAAAACCCTGTGATATTGATCTATTCTTAAACCTTGTTGCTTTGTTAAGAGAAAGTGATGGAGTTATGGTGTTGCATTATAGAAAAGACTCAAAGTGACCTGCATAGTCCTTATTATAGGAAAGCAAAAATATTACACTGGATGAGTTTTAACACTATTATGGTGCAATCCTGTATATGCCTACTCATAGGTAAGTCCCACTGAGTTAAATGGGGCTTACTCCCAGGTACAGTAATACCTTGGATTGCAAGTAACTTGGTTTGAGAGCGTTTTGCAAGACAAGCAAATTTTTAAATATTTATTTATTTTTAAAAAACTTGATATACAAGCGCCGTCTTGCAATACAAGTACTGTAGTACGGCTTAAATTAAAAATCTCTGTACAAATTTTTTGGGGGGGATTTCTTTTTGATATAAGAGTGTTTTGGATTACAAGCACGTTTCCAGAACGAATTATGCTCTCAATCCAAGGCATGACTGTAATTGGGTATAGAATTATAGCCTAAATCTCAGCTAAAGTACTCCAGTGAAACAGACAGGAAAAGTAACAATGAAGCAAAATTGGTGACCTATATCCACATACTGCATTCGCTTTTCTATCTGCAAAGCACTACAATGACATGATTGGCTAGATGTAATTTATTAAATTTTTAATGACTGGATTAATATTCTTTTGTCTTTTTGTTTTGTTTTGTTTGGCAATGCAAAATAAAATACACTATTCAATTCATTCTCTTACATGCATTTCACATGCCTTGGGATTTGTTTAAAAAAACAAGTTTGCTATTTATATCAGAAATTCTTAAGAGAGAACTCCAAGACCAAACAGTCAAGTCTTGCTGCATTAATTGCATTACACGCATCAATTGCATTATGAAGGAATAATTCATAAATAAGAGAATGGAATTCCCAATGGACTCAAAGAAGACATTCAGGTTAAAAAAGCAAAGATTCCTCTAAAGAAATCATACAGAGAGATACAAATTCTTAATCAAAACATGAAACTGTGACAATCTGTTATTTACAGCCAAACACATTTAGGGTGTACTCCTATGCATGTTTATTGTTTATACAGAAAAATAAGTCCTACAACTCCCAGCATTCCCTAGCTAGCTGGGAATGCTGGGAGTTGTAGGGTTTGTTTTTTTTCCTGTATCAACATTCATAGGATTGTGCCTTTAATCTATTTAAGGCACAATCCTATGCATGTTTAGACAGAAAAAAGGCCTACAACTCTCAGCATGCCCCAGCTAGCTATGCTGGCTGGGGCATGCTGGGAGTTGTAGGACTTTTTTATGTTTAAACATGCATAGGATTGCTCCCTTAATTGCTTTTTGTTTGTTTGTGATGTGTTCAGCAACCTAGATAATCCGAATTGTTAAGAGGCGAGTCTGATTCTGGCTGATTTCAAACTGGATAAGAGATCTAGGCATGCTGAATAAGCACTAAGCTACTCCACCTAAGCAAACACTGCAGATACTATGTAAACCTTAATTATAACTGTGCAAAAAGCTTCAGATGAATGAATGGAAGAAGCATAAGCATACAGAGTTTCTGCTGTTAGAATGTTGTTCAGCCGAAGAGTTAGCAATGAAATGCATTTGTGCCTATTGCCTAATTGCAACAACTAACTGCCATTCTTAGCACAATATACTACTACTTTTTCTCTTTTTTTTAATGTGCTGCATTTTACCTTATAGTAAAATTGTGGGCCAGTTGTAAGTGGTTAACTTCTGTGCATGGTGAGTTGGAGGCCCAGGCTTTGACAACATGTGCCCCCACCAAACCATCACCACACAAATTATGCTATCTACATGCAATTTGCATTTATTACCATGCTCTTCCTGTTCTAGGAGGCTGAAGGATCACAGAAAATCAAGCCAATGTTTGTACCCTTATCACACATAATTGCTGGCTACCACTCTTTATTTTATGTTAAAGTTTACATCTTCGATTTTGCCCACCTGTGTTTTGTGACACACCTAAAACTGTTACTCCAAGTTAGCATATTGAGTCTTCCTACTTGCCATATAGGCTATTCCTGTGGTCATAATCAATTGTTACCACCATCTGAAATGCTAGATAAGAACTAGCGGCTGCCACAGATCAACAAAGATTGTGTTTTATCATAAGACATAGGTGTGCCCACAGAAGTCACAAGCATGAACATTCAACACTGGAACAGACACACATTTCTATCCTGGAGAGAAGATGTGTCCAGAGTCTGATTTGTCTGCTATATAAACACTGTGTGAAGATGCTTAAACTATAACTCTAGAAGTACACCCATCTCTTTGCATAAAAGCAAAAGTTGCATAAAAGCAACCTTAATAATAGGGAAGCAACTGGTTTTCTGTGGGAAATGTGTGCTACAATATCAGAGCATGATATTTCTTGAAGTTTCCCCACCACAACCACAACCACGGTTCAGAATTTACATGTTGCCACACTCACAACTGCTGCAGTGGGGGCAGAGTGGAATGTTCAAAATGGCTGCAACTGGGTCCAGAAAACTGGCAATAAATCACTTATTTAAGATTGTGCAGGACCCTTTCATTATGTGCATTTTCTCACATCTGCACATATTGAATGACTCAAATATATATGGATGACTGGCTAAATACATTTAGATACTGCTTATTAAGCTCTTCACTAGCTCAAATGACAGTAATTTCATGCTCTACAATATTGGCTTCTACACAAATTTTGACTGAAACCAACATGCAAAAAGTGTGGGTTTCCCCCATATTACACACGCACACGCACATGCACACACACACACACCAGATCTTAACAACTATTCTTATCAATACAAACCTAGACCAAAGTTCTGGAGCATAAAATTAAGGTTACTTTCAGTCATGAATGGGAGATATTGCTAGTTTTCTGGGCAAGGTTGTAGTCGTTTTTCATGTTCCCCCTCCTGCCCCACTGTCCTGCTTGCAGTACTGCAGGCACAGAGCTCCAGGGAATTAGCTAGGATCAATGCCAAAGTCAAGCAGCTGTGCACAGTGTTCCAGCACTCTGTGCTTTGAACTGAAAGCTTTTAAGCCAGAGCCCCACCCAGAGCATAGCTTCAGGCCATTAGCACCACTTGAGGAATGGTCTAGTCACAAACTTACTCATGTTCGAGAGCACATAATGCAGGCCACATGCATGATGCTAAGCAGGTATGAGCCAGGTAGGTCAGTGTTTGGATGGGTGACTGCCTGGGCTGCCCACATCTGTTCTCCTGCATTGAGCAGCGGGCTGGACTCGATGGCCTTATAGGTCCCTTCCAACTTTACAATTCTATGATTCTATGAGGAGAACATGCCCACCTGTTCCTGTGTCTAGCAGCCAGCTGAGCCTGAACCTTTAGACTCCTGCAATCCCTAGGGCTAGGTGGCCACTCAGCATCTGCTTCTGCATCCAAGGGAGGGGGATAACTATGTCGTGAGTGGAAGGATTGATGGCCATCTCCCCCAAGGGCCCATGATCCCACTGATCTGTCTCAAGGTCCCTTGACACAGGCAGCTCCTCTGCTACATTTGGCTTGGGGGACTCCAGATCATCCTCTGAAGAGGAGTCCTCCAGAGGGGACATGAGACCCACAGCACTTGTGGCATGGCAACATGTGGATTCTGAATCTGAACCATGGGGGGAACATTTCCAAGAAAATACATGCCCCATTATTGTATTACAAATTTCCCCTAGGAATGACAAATGTTACCAATTGCTCCTAGGGAATACTGCTCCGGTCAGTTTTGCATTCTCCCACATTCAAATGTTTAAAATTTTGAGTTTTTTCTCTCCTGAATATGAAGAATTTTGTGAATTTTGGTAAATTCTTATGAAAAACAAACAAAAACCAAATTCTCAACCATCTGCACCAGCCAAATTCAAGTATTGTTGACACTGATTGGCAGAGGCTCTCTGGGCTTTCAGACAGGATTTTTTTCCAGCCTTATCTGAAGATGTCGGAGACTGAACCAGAGACCTTCTGCATGCAAAGCAGGTGCTCTACCACTGAGCTATGTGTAAGTAATTTAAGGGTGCAATCCTATGCATGTTTAGGCAGAAAAAAAGTCCTACAATTCCCAGTGTGCCCCACCCAGCCACCATGACTGGCTGGAGGGATGCTGTGAGTTGTAGGACTTTTTTTTTTCTGTCAACGTGCATAGGATTGTGCCTTAAGAGTATAAATTTATTCAAGTGCGATCAGAAACTACTTCAGCTAGAATACCTTCATTTAATCATGGTAGCTTTGATTTCAAATGGGATGAAACCAGTTGTAGGGTTTGATTTGTGTGGAAGAACGGCTCATGTAGAGTGTTTCTTTCCAGGGATGGGGACTTGGACTCGAGGACTCGACTCGTGAGTCGGACTGAGTCCCCCCTCTGACTCGAGTCTGACTCGAGTCCCAATATTTTTAATGGGACTCGAGACTCGACTCGGGACTCGAGACCAAGGACTCGTCAACATCCCTGGGCTGTGCCAGAAGGAGTGGAGAGGAGCGCGATCACCGGTGAAGAGCGCATGGAAGCGAGGCACGCTGCTGCTCGGCCACTATGGACAGCTACCAGGAGCGCAGCCCCAACGATGTGTTGAGATTTATTTTGACTGATGTGTTGTTGTGGGGGGTTAGGGTTAGGGTCAGACATTTTGGGTTTGGCTGCCTCTGCCTGCCTGTTTGGGGTTCCCTGCCTCCTCTGCCTGCCTGGTCTCTTCTTAACCAGTTCCACAGTTTGAATTGTCCAAGACAAACGCCTCTTCCTGCCTGCTTTGGGGTTCCCTGCCTCCTCTGCCTGCTTGGTTATTTTGGGTTTGTCTGCCTGTCTGTTCTTGCCAAAATTAGTTGCAGAGTTTTGAAATAAAAAGGCACACTTGTGCCTGGAATTTATTTAAGCCACACATCTGAAGTAGCCTTCTTTTGTTGGGGGAAAACCCCATTGTTTTTAATAGGGACTCGTGGAGTCAGTTTTGGGAGTGACTCGGGACTCGTGACTCGTGAGTCACCATTTTGGACCAAGGACTCGGACTCGAGACTCGGGTCCAAAGACTCGTGACTCGACTCGAGACCAAGGACTCTTCAACATCCCTGTTTCTTTCTAATTTAAATGACACCATGTGGTCACTGGAGACATGTGGTGTGAAATGTTTATCTCTGGACCAACACACCTCACAGAGAAGCCTGATAGTTCCATTTAAGTGAATATGTGGTAGCATGGTTACTAGCAGCCAGCTTGGTGTCACAGGTCGCTCCAAGACAAGAGGTGATGGTAGCCTCCATGTGCAGTGATTTGAAGCAACCATCATTGTGACAGACAGCTGGAGTTCCGCCTCTCCCTCCCTGAGAGTGCAGGGCCAATCACGGCTCTCAGAACCTTGGCAAGGGGGCAGGGAGCTGTGACAGGCTGGGAGCAGTTGGTGTGTGGGCTGAGGGTGGAACTGGGAGACAACTGGAGAAGCACTCAGAATCAATAGTGAAGGTTAGAGGAGTTACCTCAGCCTGGAGTTGAAATATTGTAATGGTTTTTAAGATGAGCAAGCACCAGTGAATGTAATTTATGTTTCCATCTGTAGAAATAAACTTGTTTTGATTTACTGTTAACCCTTAGTGTGGGCATGAGTGACTAAGGGAAGGAACACACATATCTGACAGAACAATCTCTGAGGAGAAAGGTGGCAGCGAGGGAAATAACAGTATTCAGCTCATTGCCCTAGTTAACCGAGGCGGTTGAGCCTAAAGGCTTGTCAGGAGAGGGGAGTGTCCTGGGCAACTGCTCGTGGTGTGTCTCTGAGGGATTGGGAAGGGGAGCCTGAGTGAAAGAAGCTGAGTGTCTTCCATAAATCCCCGGGTGGGAGGCAAGCAGGATACCTGAGAGGAACATAGTGACCTGGGTGCGGGCCTGAGTATGAAGGCCCATAGCTTGAGCAAGGGAGCTGTATAAAACAAAGAGTAAAACACCCAACAAACACAAACACGCTACTGAGGGCTTCCATGAGTGGGGCAGAAGCAGGTGTGTCACAAAGTAAAGCGGTGGCAGCGGTAAAATAAAAAGGGTTGTGGTGGTGTATGCCACACGATTTGAAGCAGCCATCACATATTGATTGTTAGTTGACATCTATAGTAAGTCAGAATACCTTATCAAAAGGTTTTTGTTGACTGGGAACATTACCTATTCTGGTTGTATTGTGAATTTCAGCATTACAAAAAATAAAAACAAAATACCCAGCAAAGGTTTTTAAGTGTTTCATGATACAAACTGAGCTCAGTGAAAGTGATCAACACATTAACAGCTTAATGAGAAACAGTTCATTAATTACAACAAAAACACCATCATTAGCATTAATGGACTGTAGATCAAGCCACAAATGAAGCAAAATCAGTTGCTTTTCTAAACTCAAAGCAGCTTTACTTTAAAAAAACAAAAACCAAGAAAACAAAGTAAAATGATTACCACAGTCACTGGCATGCTGAAGAATTCTGTCTACTGTTGAACATCGCGGAGCCCAGTGAAGGAGTAAAGTAAAAGGAAATTCAGCTTGGGATGGGCAAATTTATCAGTTTTGCTTCCTCCTGCATTTAAATTTTTTAAATCTCAAGTTCTTTCTCTCCCAGATATAAACTTAGTGAATGTTGGAAAATTCTTATCAAAAATGAACTGAAACAAAATTTTCATCCGTCTGCATTAGCTGGATTCAATAGGTTCCCAGCATGGAGATGACCATGATGTGCCTGCCTGCCATGGAGCTGTTGAAGACAAGGAGCCTGTCAGAAAAAAGAGGTGGCAACCCTAATTCAGCACTAACATGGTTGAATACACAGGGATTCAAATCTAGACTTTCAGTAGCTAAGCACTCAAAGTCCTCTGCCTGGATGGGTAAATCTCTCAGTTTTGGTATCTCCCAGATTCATTAAAAAATAATAATAATCAAATCAAGTTCCTTGCAAATATTGGCAAATTCTTATCTGAATCAAACTGAAACAAAATGGTCACCCATCCCTAAAAGAAGGGCACAATCTTATGCAGGCTTAGACAGTAAAAAGTCCTGCAAGTCCCAGCATTCCCCAGTCAGCATAGGATTTCACCTGAAGTCAGAAAAGATGGGAAACAGAATGCAATATTAATGCAGAGTGCGTGTTACAGAGAAGGAAATGCGGGGATTTAGAGTAATAATATATCTTTTTCAGAGAGCAAATCTTAACAGCAGGGAGTTTGATTTTTGTCATATGTGTATTTAATCCATTTTTAGTTAAGAGTTCATCATGTGAACTAATGGTGTGAACAGAAGGAAACAAGCCTGTGGCTTATGCTGGCTCAGCTTGTCTGCTGAGCGTGGAAAGCTAAGCAGGGTCAAGCCTGGTTATTACTTGGAGGGAGACCCCTCCTCTAGTTTCCTGCATTGAGCAGGGGGTTGGACTCGATAGCCTTGTAGGCTCCTTTCAACTCTATGATCTATGAAATCTAAGCACTTGAGGTGCTCTTTTCCCACATCTGATCTCTACGTTTTAGCATCAAGCTTGACAAAGTCTTCAAAATAGGAATCTGTCTGTCTTTGATTTTGGGGGGGGGTGGGTGGCCAAGATGAATGGCTTGCACACAGTTTAAATGTTGATTTATTCTAGAGTCCGAAATATGTTGCAACTAAGATCAAAGGAATAGCTGTATTTTCAACAAAATTGTGTTTGAAAAATGTGTACATTTGAAAAATGCGCATAAAATGCATACATTTGAAAAAAGATGTGCAGAAACATGCTTTAGTCAATGGGAGAAAAATGCATACATTTCAGAAATGTGCACAATTGATGTGTACATTTGGGGAAATGTGTGTGAAAATAAGCACAAATTTTCATGCCCCAAAATCCCAACGCTCACAATCCAATACATACACAAGTCAGAATTATCTTCAAAGTGGAAATCAGAAGGCCCCTCAATCAGCTCAGGTTTTGCTGATTCAGAGCCAGTGTGGTGTAGTGGTTAGAGTGTTGGACTGGGACTCGGGAGATCCGGCTTCTAGTCCCCGCTCGGCCATGAAACTCACTGGGTGACTTTGGGCCAGTCACTGCCTCTCAGCCTAACCTACCTCACAGGGTTGTTGTGAAGATAAAATGGAGAGGAGGAGGAGGATTATGTAAGCCGCCTTGGGTTCCTTGCAGGAAAAAAGGTGGGGTATAAATATAATAATGTGAAGGAAAGAGCTTTTGGGGGTTCCTACATGCACATGCACACACACACACACACACACACACCTCCTCATGTGAAAAACAAGTAAGGCCGGTTGGGAGCTGGGAGCAAGCTCCTATTTTCTCCACTCAGAAAAAAAACATGTGGGCTCTATTGTACTTTATTAAAAAAAACAAGAACAACAACACCGTGAATGAGAGGAGGAGGAGGAGGAGGAGGAGGAGGAGGAGGAGGAGGAGGAGGAGGATTATGTAAGCTGCCTTGGGTTCCTTTCAGGAAAAAAGGTGGGGTATAAATATAATAATAATAATAATAATAATAATAATAATAATAATAATAAATAATAATAATAATAATAATAATAATAATTATTATTATTATTATTATTATTATTATTATTATTATTATTATTATTCCCTAGATTAAATGCTGACATAAGTACATAATAGCATATGGTGCTAATAGGTCACTTTATTGGGGGCGGGGGGGGGAGAGGATTTTCCAGAGGTAGGATTTTCCATACCACAGGGCTCCTTTCTACCACAAATACATGCATATAATTTTTACTTCCCCCATCCATAGTTCTCACAGAAATATAAAGCAGGAGAGGCTCAAAAAGATCTATAACCAAACACAGAACTAGGCATCTACCAGTTGCCATAGATACACAATCCAGTTCAAAGTGTGACATGATCTATGTGCCTGTAGAAAAAGAAACTTCAGGTTGCTCAAGCAGGTGTATAGAAAGGGGTGGGGGGACATCCACACTCATGAGTTAATATTAAGATCATGAGTAAACCCTAATGAGCAAGTCTCTTCCCAAAGGCCTATTTTTTCCTGTTCTGTTCGGAGCCACAGGAGAGTATTGGTTCAAAGTTCAGGAGGTGGCTCAACTACCACTATAAAATACTCTACACCATCCCACATCTTGTCTTCACTGGCGGTAGTCCCTAATATCAGTAAGAGCTACCCATTTGGAGCTCCTGCTAAACAGTAGCTCAAGGGTTCAGCCACTCATGGAATATGTGAACAGGATTCCATGTGTACCTGGTTACACAAGTATCATGCTTCTAAGATGTCATCACGGATTCATGGAAACAGACAGGACCAATTTAACTGCTTGATCATAAACATAATGAAAGGCATTTGAATTACCATAAACATGAGGATTGGTGACATCATACCTATGAGTCTTCATTGGCATAAAGCTACACTAGAATTACATCTAAAGCAGGTCCATGTGTCCAAGAGTATGGCTCTCAACTGATTAAGCCTGCAATCCTTTAATCGCTTACCTGGGAGTAAGCCCCATTGAACTAAATGGGTCTTACTTCTGAGTAAATACATATGACAAGTCTCTGCAAATAATTTTAGCTAGTTAATAATCTACCTTATTAATTGATTCATTCATCAATTCATAAATTACCAAAATCCTCAATATAAGTGTCCTTTTCACATACTGAAGGAAGTGTAAGGCACTTTATAGCTAATAAACAAAAGCTGTAATTCATGATAAGAATAAAGAATCATCTTTATTATCTTATTTTTCAAGCCCTCTTACGATAACACACCAGAAACAAAATAGCTTTAAAAAGAATACACATGTGCTCTTAACTTTCAGCCTCACTGATTAAAATTGGTCCCTACATATTAATCAAATAAAGCTTTAGTTCAGGGGTGCACAACCCTTTTGGTCCCGAGGGCTGCATCAGGCGGTCCAGGGGGCTGTAGTACGTGCACTTGTCCAGCATACACATGCTCATGTGTGCACTCATACAACACACACACACACTAGTGTTAGCAAGAGAAACCTTTCCATTCTCTCTAATCTCTGCTGACAGATTGAGATAAGGGAAGGGTTCTCTAGCCTGTGCTACCAAGTTAACCCCTTTCTAATCTCTGCTGAGAGATTGGAGATAAGGGAAGGGTTTCTCTTGCTAATGCTAGTACAAGGAAGTTAACCCCTTCTTTATTTCCAATCTCTCAGCAGAAGGCATCCACTCGCTAGCAAACCCCAGGCAGTGCCACCATGATTTTTTCAGCAGCAGGTCCAGGGGGTCTGGTGGGCCACTAGGAACAGCTTGGTAGGCCGCATGTGGCCCAACAGGGTGACATGTTTTCCACCACTGCTTTAGTCAGTTACTCTACCAATTAGCTTAATGATTAGAGATTCCCTAATTAGGAGGATGCATTATTCTGGCGCGACAAAACAAGCCTGTGGTCAACATTTTATCCCAATCCAGTAAAAGGAAATTCAAGTGCAAATGACTGTTCTATATACATTTTTTCTGGGCAGAAAAGACCACAAACCATGGCTCTGTATACAGACAATCCTCTGTTCAGGGAAATGACAGTGGGGAAGACTCTTGGATTGAGTTTCAGCTTGGGAAAACACATGTGAAACACCCATGGTGTAATATCAGCCCTGTGTTGCTATCATATTGTATGTTTTAACCCAGCTAGCTATTTATGCACACAACATGGTTCCCTCTTAATTAAAGTAAGTGGCTATGTTTGCCAACTGGATATTTGTACCTCAGCAAGGCATTCTCAAAAAAACAGCCAAGAACGAGGAGGCTGCTCTGTTCTGCTTGCTCAAATAAGCTGCCACATGAAAAATATATGGGTGAGTCAGATAAAATTAGGATGATCATACATAATCAAGTCCCTAATCCTCTTTGATTGAAATGGTGTGAGCACTGGCCACCAAGCTTTGCATCTTTCCTAGCAATTTGAATTATGTTTTGAGCTGACAGAGAATGAATTATCCCAATTGCTCTCTCTTTCAGTCAATTGCTATATAAATGAAAAACAGAGCCATCTTGATATTAGAAAGTTATTTAAGCAAATATCCATTCTACATGTCTATGTCAAACAAGACCGATACATTTTGTACTTTGGTTAATCCTGCTTTTTTTTTTTTAATGCTGATAGGATTTTAACTTTTTTGTCTAATTTATTTTAGATCTCAAGCTGAATAGCAACTGTGATCATTTTGTCCAGCATTTTGGAGTGATTGTACAGGGGAGCACCACCTGGACTAGGAACCCTTCATTTCCTAAGGCTCAGAACTGGCTAGTGAGAAAATAACAGCTATGATTCCGTTCACTCTGTCTCCAGGTTCTCAGCCTAACCTACCTCACAGGGTTGTTGTGAGGATAAATTGGAGAAGAGGAAGAAGATTATGTAAGCCACCTTGGGTTCCTTTCAGGAAAAAAGGCGGGGTATAAATATAATAAATAAATAAATAAAATGCTGTAATTTTTTTGCCCCTAGGCTCCATTTCTTAATAGATTCTTAGATAGCTTTCCACGCTCAGACAAGCTGAGCTCCTCCCCATTCTCTTATCCATACTAACCCCCCCCCCCCGTTCACATACAATGGCCTGTACCTGTTGTTTTACCCTGCTCCTGGTTAGGGACCCATGGATTGTGTTGAATCTGTTCTGTCTGCGTTTCACGGATTGTCAGGCATCCTTTGTTCTCCTTTGTCACCCACTCATTGACAGAATCAGATTTTTCTCAATTTCCCAAACTTAGTGGTGGGGCTGAGCCTGGAGTCAGCTGGAGGCTCGCTCCGGGCTCGGTCCTCCACGAGCGGTGGCGGCCCGATCTTGCTCTTCAGAGCAGCGCGGAGCATTCTCCACGCCGCTCATGCCACTCGAGTCACCGCCGCTGCTGGACCCCCCCCCTGCCGCTGCCGCCAGGGCCCCGCCACCGCCTACCTGCTCCTGCGCGCCACCGGAGCCACTGCTCCGGCGCGGTGGACCCCCGCCTGCACTCTGTTTTGGCGGGAGGAACCAGGGCAACAGAGCTTAAACAGCCCTGTTGCCCTGGTTTCCCATGCCAAAAACAGAGTGCGGGGGTCCAGCGCGACGGAGCAGGGTCCCGTCACGTCACTTCCTCCGCGCCGGAAGTGACACGCCGGGACCAGCGGACGGGGAGGCAGGCTCTCCGCAGAGCCGGAGAGCCTGCAAGTAAGCCCGCGCGGGTGGCCGAGTAGCCCGACGGACACGAGCAGGCCCAGTTTGGGCCTTGCTCCTGTCTGCCGGATTACTCGAGTACATCCCTAGTTCGTGTTGGAAAGTGTGCACTCGTGCAAATGTGCCTTTGAGCAATAGGGGAATTCCAAAAAAGTGCAAATCCCCATGCAATGTGTGAATCCCTCCCAAAATGCGAATTTTCACACTTTCACCTATGGGGGGGGGTGGAAATGCGCATTTTCAGTAGGTCTTGTTTTAATTTTTCGTTGTGTACAATTCCGGAAAGTAAAAAACCAGTCCGCAAGTTTGCAGAATCCGCACAACTTGGAAAAAGCTGGTCCACTGCAAAATCCATGGGTCGGATTCACAGATTCAATCTCATCTGAATCCATTGCACTATCTCTCCGACATCCCTACTCCTGGTAGGTGTCAGTATTTCATCAGCCAGTGTGGCATAGTGGTGAGAGTGTTGGACTGGGACTCGGGAGATCCGGGTTCTAGTCCCCACTCTGCCATGAAACTCACTGGGTGACTCTGGGCCAGTCACTGACTCTCAGCCTAACCTACCTCACAGGGTTGTTGTGAGGATAAAATGGAGAGGAGGAGGCTTATGTAAGCCGCCTTGGGTTCCTTGCAGGAAAACAGGTGGGGTATAAATATAACAAATAAAATAAAAAATAAAAAACATCAGTGTTTCCTGAACTTTGGATACCTGGAGAACAGTGTCTTGCAGAATTAAAATCTATATATATAAAAGAAGTCCTGACTGACTGACTGACTGACTGACTCATCAACGCCCAGCTCAAACCATTTAATCTAGGAACATGAAATTTTGAAGGAACATTGCTTTTATGATGTAGACACCCACTAAGGAAGGATTTTTGGAAATTCCATCCCTAACTGGGGGTGAAAAAGGGGGGCAAAATCACCCCACTCTCATATCTCCTATGGGCAAAACAACAGGGGAGCAGTTATGCAAATCGGCCTCACCTCATAATTGCTGCAGGAGCCAATAGGAGCAGTTATGCAAATAGCCCATACGACACGTAGAATGTTCATATGAATTCCTGCAGGGGCCAATAGGGGTGGGTATGCAAATCTCCCCTAGGCCATTTAGAATGTTCTCTGAGGGGGTGAAAAGGGAGGGAAACTTTTTAAATGACTGAATGACATGTTGTGTGTGGGGCGTCATCGCATAGGCTCCATCACGTTTTGATGGATCTACCCCAAATTTGGCACAGTAACTCTTCATCACCTGTAGACTCTCAGGATTAACCTGATTTTTCTTTAAGATCAGATATTTCTGTCAGAAAAGTTTTCTGCTGCCAGCACCCAGCCTAAACGTTACACTTTCAGTCAGAGACACTGTATCTTTTCCATTGTACCAAATCCTAAAATCCACGTGAGCGCAGCCATGGGCAACAGCTAGTTGGATATATGATTCACTCTACACTCACTTTGCTATTACAAATGGCTTACTTAATCTTACCTCCCCATCTTCCCCTTTCCCCAGTCACTCATGGTTCAAGCACAAGATTTTACTTTCTACACAATGGTGTAGCAGTGTCATATACAGTGGTGTAGTGGAGCCAAGGATCACATTGTCGAAACATCTTGATTAGCAGGGATTATGACATTGTCTTCCATCCCCCTCAGGCTTCCCTCTTCCCTCTGAACTTAGCTGCAATCCTCACAGTAGCTGGAGGGAAACTGGATTTTGCAAGCAACAATATATTGTTGTGAGCTATCCCTGTTGTAATACGAAGTATTTTGGGGTGGCTTGGTCTTGCAATGGTCCAAATGGACACATACTATATATATATATATATATATAGAGAGAGAGAGAGAGAGAGAGAGAGAGAGAGAGAGATATGGGTCAACACAGCTGCCTGCTTTTTTGGACACTCCTTGGGGACGTGGCTGTGGAGACTGTCATTATGAGTGCCTGAACTTCAGAATTTACCACTATACCACTGGTCATATATTGTCAGAAAATGGGGGCGACAACCAATGCTGTAAGGGGATCACCTAGGCTGGATCTACAGGAAGCATTTTTAACGGTATTGTATAATCATGACTCACTCACATGTTATATGATGCTCACCCCAAACCGTCCTCCTTACGTTATTTCTTCCATTATATCCTGGATTTCTTCAGACCAGTTATATCACAACTTTTTTATATGTTGCGGTCCCCCCCCCCCCGATATATAGCACATCAGTGTGTGCCAAACTTGCGGTACTGTTCTGGGTTCAAGAGGAGTGGCTTCAGTGGGCTGGTGGGGAAGAGGAAGTGTCCTATCGGGATTCGGCCAAACAGCAGCAATTCTGAGAAGGAGATCCTTCAGATGCTTTCCCACCTCCCTCGCCCCCCCCCCCATGGCTTCTTTCTCTCTCTCTAGCTTGTCCAGTGAACTAGAGGGTAAATGCAACACTTCTTCTCCTCTTCCCCTCCCCTTTGAAAAAAGTCCCTTGCCTCAAGGAATGACTAGCTGAAAAGAAGCTGAAAAGCATGTCTACTCAGAAGTAAATCCCATTGATCTCAATGGCACTTACTCTTGGGAAAGTCAGCACATGAGAGGGGCTGCATATGGGGGGGGGGAATTGCTTTTGGGTGGACAGGAATGATCCTGCTGGCTTCACATCATGGGTGGACGGTAGCAGCACCACAGCCTCCCCCTCATCTCTTCCCTTTCCCTTCTCCATGATTTTTTGTGATGGGGCAGGAGGAGCTGTCATTACCCCCCCCCCCTTTTAAAAATGCTTTCTGAAGGTCCTTGGCTCCTTCTCACCTGCACATAGATGAAAAGGGGGGGGAACTTTTTCTTAAAGGGCCATTTCCCATGCACAGGTCACCTTTCAAATTCTTCCTACTTCTCCCACAGTTGCATTTGTGTGTGACACAAGATCACATTTTCAACACACTGTATTCATTAGCATGTGCCCCAACAGCGGTGAATACATTTTGCATAAATACCGGGACACTTCCAGTGGAGAAAATGGCGAATTGACACCTCAGCAATTGCTGAGGGCACAACCCGGTCCCCCAAAAATAAATTGGTTGGGAGTGACTCCAGCCGGTATAAATCTTCCTGGAATCGGGGGGGGGGGAGAGAGAAGATCATGGGATAAGCCTTCAATCCTCCAGAGAGTCTCTTTTCGGGGGGTGTCTGCCAGTTCCCAACAGGTATCTCAAGTCAGTGACCCGGGGTAAAGGATTTACAGCCAGGTCCTAATAGCAGAATAATTGAAAAAGATATGTGAGAGAAATCTTAAATAGAAGAATACCTGAAAGTGACCTGTGAGAGAGGTCCTAAATTGAAGACATACAGTGGTTTTGAACTTGAAAGGGATTTGTGAGAGAGATCCCATTAGCTGACGAGGTTGGAGCTGGTAGAATAAAATTAAGATATATATTTTTGTATTATATTTGAAATTGAAATGCAATTGTGTTGTTACTGTTAAAATACATAGATATCTGTGGAAATTTGAGACTGAACAAAGGGTGGAAGATTATAGTATATTAAGTTTTATAGAAATGTTTAGTAATGCATGCTCAGTAAGGATTTTGATATTCTTGTTAACATTTAGAGAATAATTAACATTAAGGGTTGAATGGAATTCTTTAATAATCTTCCCTGTAGAAATTTAAAATGATTGATGTTTTTTGTGGGTTTGTTGAACCTACAGTAAAACCTTGGATTGCAAGTAACTTGGTCTGCAAGTGTTTTGCAAGACAAGCAAATTTTTAAAATAAATTTTAACTTGATAAACAAGCGGTCTTGCAATACAAGTACTGTAGTACGGTCAAGAAAAATGAAGACTTTACGCTATCATTCTTTATTGCAGCTTAAATTAAAAATATGTGTACAAATTTCTTATGGGGAATTTCGCTTTGATATACAAGTGCTTTGGATTACAAGCACGTTTCCAGAACGAATTATGCTTGTAATCCAAGGTATTACTGCAGAAGAATATTTGGAATATGGGAAAAAAGGGAAATATCTTTGTAATTACAGAGTACGAGAAACTATTGTTACTTATATTTGCTGTAGAGAAAATCAGAAGTCCATTTTTGTTTAGTTTTGTTGTATGTTGTTTTTTTGTGTGTTCCTTTTTTCTCTCTCTATGTTTTAATAAACTTAAAATATTCTGCATAAATACCGGGACAGAGCTCCCTGATTAACGAAAGGGACTCTTGTGTAGATTTGCCCCCACTCCGAGGACCATAGAGTAGAGATACATTGAAAACTTAATTTTTCAAGACACACCTCAGTCAATCTCATGGCACTCTAGTGTGCCCCGGTAAATAGGTTGGGATGGGAACGGCCACTTCAGTTTCTGTAAAGTGCCGTTTTCTCTGGCAGCCCCAAGAAACTCTTCACATAAATGTACACATTAGTCCATCCATTTTACATACTACCTGTCTTGAAAAGTAAGTCAGCTCTCTTTATTTTGATGCTGTGCTCCACAGGGAAGTCCAGAGATTGGATTCTAATCTAATCTGGTGTAAGAATGCATGCACAGAGCTTAATTGCTCTCGAGTTATTGTCTCAATATGTGTAGGGTAAAAACTAGGCACAATGCAGATATGAAGAATGATATTGTGGGATAATTCAGACTCTAAATTAGAATTAACTTTTCAATTCTCTCCCAGATAACCTTTATACTCATAAGAAACATTGCATAACACATTCATTTATACATTTCACGCATTTTAATACCCTTATCTCAGAATGCGCTGTTTCACTGCAACACATTTACATCGGAGTAAGTACCATTGAGCTCAATAGGGCTTACATCCACGTAGAGATATAGAGGATTCAAAACATAACTGCATAATGCCATTCTATGAGAATGAAACAAAGTGTTCAGTTAGTGTGTGTCTTGTTTACAAGCAGAATTGTGCTCCTGGGAGGTTTCCAGGAGCAGAATTCTGCTTCCAATCAAGGTGTGCACTCTACTCCCCATGCACCTTGCTTTCTTCCAAAATCACCACTTTTTGCCACCACAAAAAAATGGACGGGGGGAGGGAGTACACATGCAGCCTGCAGTCTGCATGTTCCCAATCCCTGGCTTATTTATTTATTATTAACATTTATACATTGCCTTATCTACTAAAAAGCCATCAAGGTGGCTTGCTACAATTTAAAACAATAAAAACAAGAACATAAAAAACAGCAAAACAGTAAAATGACAGGTTTTAAAAGGCTAAATTGAAAAGATGTGTCTTTACACCCTTTCTAATGGCCAAGAGAGTGGGGGCCAATCGTAGTTCTTGCATTCCATAGTATGGGGGCAACACAAGAGAAAGCCCTTTCAGGTGTCCCCAACAAACTGCAGGCTAATGTTTCCCTCAGAAGGGCCTCTCCTGCAGATCTTAATACCCGGGCAGGTTCATAGCAAGACAGGCAGTCCCTCAGATAGCCAGATTCTAAGCTGTTTAAGGCATTAAAGGTTAAAACCAACACTGTGAATTGAGCCTGGAAATCAATTGGCAGCACAGTCATGTAATTCAGGACAGATGTAGTATGGTCCCAGTACTGTATACCAGTGAGCAGCCAAGCGGCTGCATTTTGCTCCCGTTGAAGCTCCTGGACACTCTTCAGGGGTAGCCCCACAGACAGAACATTGCAATAGTCTAAATGTGATTTAGAGCCTTCCCCTTTTTCTTTCTTTTGTTTTTGCTTTGTTATTGTGTTGCTATTGCACAACTGTCTCACATGATTCAGACGTCTTTCTCTTTTTTCTTTTTTCAAATTTTTTAATTGCATTTTCCAAAACAACATTTGGCTTCCGCCTCATTGTCTGACAAACATTACCAATCCTTATCCAATCTAAGTTTCTTCTATTTTCACAGAAAGAATTTCTATCACCTTACCAATATTCAGAAATCAAAACCAAAAGTTATTAAGTCACTTTCCCTCCTCCCCAAGAAGTCCACCAGAGGTTTTAACTTTCTTGAATGAAGTTTAAAAAATTTCTCTAATTAAACAAGTCAATTTTGCCACCTCTGCTAAGTCCAACATTTTCAACAGCCAGTCTTCTATAGTTGGTATAGTTGCTTCTTTCCATTTTTGAGCATAGATTATTCTTGCTGCCGTCATCATATATTGTAATAATGTTCCATAGTCTTTCTCAAGTTGTAAGTCCATTATACCCAATAAAAACATTTCTGGTTTCAGTTTAATATTCACTTTTAAAATCTTTTGTATCCATGTGTGTATTTGTACCCAATATGTTTTCACTTTTTTACATGTCCACCAAACATGATATAATGTTCCTTCATGACTTTGACATTTCCAACATACATTTGACACATTGTTATACATCTTAGCCAATTTCACAGGAGTTAGGTACCAATGATACATCATCTTATAAAAATTCTCTCTAAGATCAGAACATAATGTAAATTTTATACCTTTAGTCCACATGTGTTCCCATTGTTCCATGATTATATTATATCCAAAGTTCCTTGCCCATTTAACCATACAGTCTTTAACTTGTTCTTCTTCTGTCCCAAACTTCAACAAAAATTTATACATTTTTGCAATTACATGATCATCACCTGTACACAATTGTATTTCAAATTCAGACTTACCCTGTTCTGTATCATACATTCTTTTATCCACTTTAAATCTCTCTAATAATTGCATGTATGAAAACCAGTGTAAGTTATAACCTTCTGTTACTAAACAATCCCGTGTTTTAATCCAGTGTGTTCCCTGACGCAATTCCAATATTTCTCGGTATTTTAACCAGTTCTCATTGCTTGTCATTTCTTTCCTGTATAATGCCTCTTGGGGTGATATCCATAAGGGTAATTTGGGGCATAACCTAGGCTTGTATTTGTTCCAAACTCTTAATAACGCCCTTCTGATATAGTGGTTCTTAAAATCTACATTAACCTTAGCTTTATCATACCACAAATATCCATGCCATCCAAACCTTAGATCATGCCCTTCTAATTCTAGAAGTCTGTTATTTCTCAATGTCACCCATTCCTTCAACCAAACAAAACAGCAAGCATTAAAATACAATTTCAAATCAGGTACACCAGATTCAGACGTCTTTCTCCAGGGTAGTGCATCTACTACAGGTAAATTGTATTTCCTAAAGCTGAACTGAAAAGTCTCTTTAGAGTCCAGTTTGATGCATGTTTAGAAGGAAAATAAGTCCTACAATTGCCAGCATTCCCAGCCAGCATGGCTGGCTGAGGAATGCTTAGCATAGGTAGAGCATTTTCCATCTAAACATGCATAGGATTGTACCTCTGAAGAAGTGCTGTCTCGATTGGGGGGCGGGCGGTGGCTATGTGGCATGTGTGAAAGGGTCCCTGAAACCATCTTTGGCTCTCAGCTTTTTCCCCAGTGCTACCATCTGTTTCGTAATGCCAATGTTTCCACTGTATGGCAGCCACTATTTTATTTCCTCATGGGAACTGCTCAAAATCAGGACAGAAAGCATGGCCCTCACTCGGATGGACATCAAAATAATGCTCTGTTATGGTTTAGTCATTCCGAAGGCAACAGCGTGAGGGCAATGCTTTCTGCCCTCACTCTAGGGGGCTTCTTGTAGGATGGGGGGGAATGGTGGATGCGAGGCACCAGGAGCGGTGCTGCTGCTGCAGTGTTAAATTTTGCCTGTTTTTACCCCCTCCACAAATAGCTAATATGTTTAACCCGCACCCCAAAAATGTGGATAGGGTGCTGAAATGGGACAGGAGCAGGGGTTGGCTCAGACCTAGTATTTCCCCACCATTCAAACTTGCAATATGTGCTTTCTCCACACGGATGTCAGTTCACAATGTAATGGGTTGCTGGGATCTGTGGACAGCTGCTCCACACAGTGAACCACTGAACTGCAGGTGGTAGCTTCTCAGTGCAGTATCTTCTGGCCCTGAACTGTCTCCACACACCCAGCCTGGCCATTGGATCCTCCTGGACAGAAAGGAGTATAAGAGTTTCTCCTGTTTCAGTTGAGCCTTGCTTGTGTTCCTGGATCCTTGCTTGTCCTTCAGTTCTGGTTTGCTCCTTGACCCTGCCTCCTGCTTTCTCCTTTGTTTTGTACTCATTCTTCGATACTGGCCATGGCCTTGTCCCCCGGCTCCTGGTTCCCAGCATCTTGCTTATCTCAGACTGCTGCCCACAGCCTAGCCATGATACACAGGCACCTATCGGCCTGTGGGCTGCAGTGCATGCAAGTGTCCATTTTGAATATCCAAGCCGCAACTGCGGCTTGTTGTGTTGTCTGAAGCTGGTGAGGGTGGGTTGTTGGCGTGGTTAACAAACCACCCGCAATCCTAAAACAGTTCTGGGTGGTTTGTTAACCACACCAAGAACCCACACCTCACCAGGTTCAGATGACACAACAAGCCATGGTTGCAGCTTGAATATTCAAAAGCCACCCAGCATAGGCTGCAACTCATTGTGGCTTAAATAAGCCACGGTGGGCTGCGGTGATCATGCGAACCCAGTCATTGTGTTCAGTTGGACTTACTCTCACAGGTAAGCGGGTATAGGATTGCACTAATAGTTAGATTGGAATTCAGGAGGAGTGAAACCCTGGAACAGGATGCAGGGTGTGTGTGTGTGTGTGTGTGTGTGTGTGTGTGTTTGTGTGTGTAAATTGGCCTATGACCACTGTCGTCTAAACATGGCCCAAGAGAATTATTTCCTAGCATCTACTGTTCTGTGGGTAGTAAAATAAAACAACAATAAGCCATAACGGGACTTTGAAGGACAGTTTTCCCCAAGTTCTATTGTTACTTACTTAATTACTTTCTTCTCCTTTTTTTTAGAGAACGTTCATATGGGAAAGATGAAGGATCAACTTTTTTTTTTTTTAAGTTGAAACTGGGCAAGGTATTGACAAGAACATTATTGTGGCTGGCATTGCTGAAAGTGCCAACTGAATGGATAATGGAATGCTAATGCAATACAGGAAGGAACTAAAGAGAGGTTTAATTATAAAGGGCTTTAAAGGTAAAGGAAAGAAATTTGCCAGTGATATAGTGGAAAAACAAGAGCCAACATGGGGATTGAAAAGAAAGGAAGTGGAGGGAACAATGGAGCCACAATGTTGAGCCAAGACTTAGCAGCAATGGTTTGAATTGATTTGATGATGTGAATAACACTATAGAAATCAAAGCATGAAATAAAAAGCTCCTGAATTTAATTCCGACCAAGCGATCCTGGCACTGTACTCAGAGCTAGTGTGGTTGTATAGCAGTTGTTGCTAGACTTGGACAGGGGAGTCCTGGAACCAAATCTTGAGGCAGCTCATGAAGCTCACTGGGTAGCCCTTAGCAAGGCACAGTGGGCAGGTTCACACGATCATGGAGGGGAAATAATTACCCTTGCCGGGTGCAGGTTGTCGTGACGTTTGAACCTGGTGAGGGTGGATGGCTGGAGTGATTCTAGGTCCCCAGCAACCTAGAATAAGCCATGGATTTCAGGGTGTTTTGTAAACCAGCCCAGCCAGCCACCCTCACCGGGTTCAGATGTCACGACAACCAAGGAGGGTAATTATGCTAACTAGGTGGCTCACCACCAGCACACGCGGAAGGGAAAACAAGCCACCGTGGCTTATTTTCCCTCTGTGATCATCAGGGATGGGGACTCGGACTCGAGGACTCGACTCGTGAGTCGGACTGAGTCCCCCCTCTGATTCGACTCGGACTCGAGTCCCAATATTTTTAATGGGACTCGAGACTCGACTCGGGACTCGAGACCAAGGACTTGTCAACATTCCTGGGCTGTTAACGAGTCTTCTGGCTGTGCCAGGAGCGCAATCACCGGTGAAGAGTGCATGGAAGCGAGGAGCGCCGCTGCTCGGCCACTATGGACAGCTACCAGGAGCGCAGCCCCAACGATGTGTTGAGATTTATTTTGATGTGTTGTTGTGAGGGGTTAGGGTCAGACATTTTGGGTTTGGCTGCCTCTGCCTGCCTGTTTGGGGTTTCCTGCCTCCTCTGCCTGCCTGGTCTCTTCTTAACCAGTTCCACAGTTTGAATTGTCCAAGACAAAGGCCCTGCCTGCCTGCTTTGGGGTTCCCTGCCTCCTCTGCCTGCCTGGTTATTTTGGGTTTGTCTGCCTAGTCTGGTCTTGCCAAAATCAGTTGCAGAGTTTTGAAATAAAAAGGCACACTTGTGCCTAGAATTTATTTAAGCCACACATCTGAAGTAGCCTTATTTTGTTGGGGGGAAACCCCATTGATTTTAATAGGGACTCGTGGAGTCAGTTTTGGGAGTGACTCAGGACTCGGGACTCGTGAGTCACCATTTTGGACGAAGGACTCGGACTCGGACTCGAGACTCGGGTCCAAAGACTCATGACTCGACTCGAGACTCGAGACCAAGGACTCTTCAACATCCCTGGTGATCATGCGAAAATGCCCACTGTGACTTGCTAAAGGCTACCCAGTGAGCTTCATGGGCTGTCTCAAGATTTGGTCCCAGGACACCCCAGTCCAAGTCTAGCACCAACTGCTAACCAACATGCTAGCTCTGAGTACATTGCCAGGATCTCTTGGCCTGAATTAAATTCAGGAGCTTTATTTCATGCTTTGCCACCATGGCTTATTTCCCCACCGTGATTGTGCGAACCTAATCAGTATCTCGGCCTAGCCTACTTCACAGGTTGGCTGTAAGAACAGGTCGAAGATAACACCCATGTGTGTCACCCCCAAACCTCTTTGGAAAAGTAAGGATAATGATGTTATAAATTAATACTCTGGAAGGTGTTTGAATGAATCCTTCTGAAAAAGTCATGCAGATTTTGAATTCCAATTCAAGGTTTTCTACATGTATGAATAATTGCAAGGGTCCACCAGTGCAGGAAATAATTCTCTTTTGCTCTCTCTTTCTCTCTCTCTCTCACACACACACACACACGCACGCACGCACGCACGCATGCTCTCTCTCTCTCTCTCTCTCTCTCTGTATAGGGAACATAATTATCCAGCAGTTAATCAGTAATAAAACATCAACCATGGCTGTGAACATGCAGGAAGATCATATTTTTTAAAAGTATGTTGGCATAGCAACTTAACTACACCTTGCCAAAATCGAAATGGAGTCTAATAGGCCTCATTCCATTTTTATGGTTCATCAATGGAAACAAATCAATTCAAACATAAGGCTTTGGAGTGGAATAAGGCAAAATTAAAAAAAAAATATCACAAACCCCACTATCATATCTTTCTTAATGAAAGCACTCCAGGAATTGCAATAAATGAATGGATGGAGCAAATAAAATCAATGATCAGATTGTTGGTATTTGAAACTTGAGTGATATCAATCCATCCGCTTTTCAGCAAGCTTATGTACCATCAACACTTGTTCAAATGTGGTTGTTTCCTTCACTGGTGGACCCTGGCAATTATTCATAAATATATAAAACATTGAATTGGAATTCAAATTCTTCATGACTTTTTCAGAAGGATCCATAACTGGGATACTCAATTCCTACCACTTGTTTACAGTGAAGTTTGCATTGGCATGGAATGATGTTTCAAGAAGCACTCCAACACCATTCCAAGATATGTTGGAAGAGACCCGCCATCAACTGAGAACATAGATAACAGTGTGGAGAAAGAGTAATTTGTCATGCTTTCAAAGCCACCCAATGAAACTGATCGACAGCAGTCTCTGCACAGATAAAAGGAAGTAATTCTTCACACAGTGGATAATTGACGTATAGAATTCACTGCCACAAAAGCAGGTAATGGTCACTAGCTGAGAGATGGCTTTATAAAAGAGCTGGATAAATTTGTGGAGGCTACCAGTTCAATAGTTATTAGCCATTGTAGCTAAATAGAACCTCCTTGTTTAGAGCTACTATACCAGATGAGCACCAGATGGGAAGGCTATTCAATGGGTCTCCTCGCCCCATTGAAGGAGATGAACGTGCAGTCTGATTCTTCAAAATGAAGAATGTTTTTCATATAGTTGTATTCACGTATTACGGGTGGAATCAACATTCATAAGCCCTGTTGATTTCAGTAGGACTAACCTGCACATAAGTAATTCAACAGGGGGCAGTGTGTCATGTGGTGGCTAGAGCAGTGTGGGCTTGTATATGGAGAAATTAACACATGAAAATCTACTCTCGGCTATCCCTGTTATGGATACTTTTGAGCTTGTACAGCCTTAGGATGTGGATACGCTGGTTGGAGGACTGAGAAGACCAACCACCTGCTCTTTGGATCCTTGTCCTTTGTGGCTTGTAAAATCTGCCAGGGCTGAATTGACTGTGTGGGTATCAGACATGGTGAATGCCCAAAGAGTGGGATGATCCCAACTGTTCCAAAAGAGGAAGTGGGGAAACCACATCTGAAAAAGTAAAATTCCCCAGTCTCTACTATACCATTCGAAAACATGGTTCTAGAGTGGGCGGGGGCTCATTAACTCCAGGCAGTCTTGGAGGACATTGATTATTTGGATCCATTCTCATCTGGCTTCCAGCCTGAGTTTGGCAGAGAAACTGCTTTGGTCACCTTCACAGATAACATATGTCAGGGAATGGATGGAGGGGAGGAATGAGATCCTGTTGGTTTTCCTGGGCCTCTCAACAGTTTTCAATACCATTGGCCATGGTATCCCTTCAGACCGTCTTTCTGGGTTGGGACTTGGGGGCATAGTGTTACAGTGGTCCCAGTCCTATCTGGAGGGAAGGATTCAGAAAGTGGTACTGAGGGATTTCTGTTCTACTCTATGGCCACTGGCCTTTGAGGTGCCTCAAAACTCCATCTTGTGTGTGTGTCTCACCCCCACCCCATCCTTTATATCACACAGGGCTGTGGCTCACGCTGGCTCAGCTTGTCTGAGTGTGGAAAGCTGGGTCAGGCCTGGTTATTACTTGGATGGGAGACCCCTCCTCTAGTTTCCTGCACTGAGCAGGGGGTTGGACTCGATGGCCTTGTAGGCCCCTTCTAACTCTATGATCCTATCCTATGATCTACATGGAACTGCTGGGTGAAGTCACCTGGAGATTAGGGATAAAATGTCATCAGTATGTGGATGACACACAGCTCCAACTCTCATTTCCATCTTCGGAGGCAGTGGAAACCCTGAACAGGTTTCTGGAGGCTGTTTTGGGATGGATGAGGCAAACAAGCTGAAGCTTAATCCAAACAAGATGGAAGTTATAAAGTAAGAAGTAAACAATGTTTTTTTCTTTTCCATCACTTCCTTGCTTTCCCTCCCGCTGTCGATCTTTCTCTCTCTTTTGCACTGAGGAGCAATTAACACAATGACTGCTGGGTGTGGCGCAGTGGTGAGAGTGTTGGACTGGGACTCGGGAGATCTGGGTTCGAGTCCCCACTCGGCCATGAAACTCACTGGGTGACTTTGGGCCAGTCACTGACTCTCAGCCTAACCTACCTCACAGGGTTGTTGTGAGGATAAAATGGAGAGGAGGAGGATTATGTAAGCCACCTTGGGTTCCCTGCAGGAAAAAGGTGGGGTATAAATATAATAAAAATAATAATAAAAAATAACCCACACTTAAGGGTTGAGTAGGTGTTCAGTGTGGGTTGTCGGTGAACAGTGGGTTGTTGTTGAAATGTGGGTTATCATTTTGTCTGAACCCAGCTGCACTAACAAGCGATGGATTGTTAACCATGAACAACCCATGAAGAGAACCTATGGTGTGTTGTTGGGGTGTAAACTGTACGTTGTTCACCATGGTTTGTTATGTTGGCTTGATTCAGATAACACGATAATCCACATTTCAACAACAACCCATGGTTCAATGACAACCCACACTCAACCCTTGAGTGTGGGTTATCATGTTGTCTGAACCCAGTCAGTGTTAGGTATACATAAGACTCAACTTTTTTATACAGAAAGATGTGGTGGCTACCTAGACTTCAGTATGGACACCAAAATCCAAAAGGTTAATTTTCCATCACAGCTCCTACAATCTGACCATTTGCACTTTACTCAAATTACTCAGTCAGCTTCCGTCAATACCTAATTTCAACCAACTTCCAATATTCCAATTAGTTGCTTAACTCTTGATGCAGCATTGGCTACTGTCTGACTTCAACTAATTCATGTGCATTTTAAACCCTTTGCTACTCGTTGTTTGTAAAAGAATTGATTTTGATTTTTGTTTGTTTGTTTGTTTGTTCTCCTTAAGGGTGGGGAAAACAAAATAGACTGTTATAGTAGGACATTTCAGATTTAGCTGTCCTTTTTGCAAACATTAAATTATTTTACTGCTTTTGTTTTCCACATGTGTAACTACCAAGTTATTACAGCAAAAAGGAGAAGGTTTAAGCTACACATGGGTTGCCATGTTAGAGAAAAGGAACATTTTGAAGTATTTTCTCTTAGCAGGTAATTTTAACAAGGGAGCAATTTCACATAAATACCTCCCTATATGGAAAGGCTGTGAAGCATAATAAAGTCATCATGTGAAGAACAATCAACTAAGTCATCATAAATGTATCAATTGATCCTTAGGTAACTTAATAGCAATTAGTAATTCCTTTGTGGACCAAATGAGAAGAAGCAGTGATACTATAAGCAAGAGTACTGGAGCACTGTGTATGTGTGTGTGTGTGGGGGGGGAGATACTATATATGTGAGCAAAAGTATCACAGCATTATGAGTGGCTGCCATGTTTTTCTGTTGCGGGGGGAAGATGGCTGCCACCAGAAGACTTGGTAGTTGCCACATTTTTGTGGTGGTGCTCACCCTCATTCCCACAATGCTCCAGGACTCATCCAAGATGGTGGCTAGAAACTACTCAACAGTAGAGTGTTGAAACAAATTTAAAGGTAAAACATATTTTTATTTAATTTTTAAAAGGGCACTTAGAATAGGTCAGGTATATGGGATGGAAGGGGGGAACTGTAGGGAGGGGCACACAGGACCACACTTTGCCATGGAGCCAGTCCTGAATACCCAGCAAGGGTACTACCCATAGAAAGGCCTCACTGCAGGGAGACAAAAGCCCACTTTTTACAATCAATTATCAGAAACTTGCCCTGTGAACCAATTAACATATGAACTGCAATTAACATATGAGTGTATTTAGAAAGATCATCATTGGCTTCTGATATGTACATATACTAAGTAGGTGGCCTGATTCTCCAAAGACTGTGGTACTTGCACTTTTGCTCCTAAAAGAAGCAGAAGTCACATATTAATATTTTGATCAAGTGGGTAGAATCATGATAAGATGTGTACTTCCTACTCTAGCATCCCTCCTTCATCAAGATCACAAATGAACACAAGAAGCTGCCAGAGACTGACTTAAATGATTGGTCCATCTAACCCATGGCTGTCTACTCTGCTTGGCAGCAGCTCTCCAATGTCCCAGCCCTACTATCTGAAATCCTTTAAACTGGAGGTGCCAGGGGCTGAATGAACATTCAGCACAGTGCTGCCTCCAACTTTTGGAGGGCCCTTGGGCAAGATACCCTCCATGGGGTATCTCCCTCAGTGAGTCTACCTTCTCACCGCCATTGTCACCAGCTGCTATTGCTCCTCATCCTCATCCTCGCCAATGAGCAAGTAGGCAGCGGCATCTACTGCTCCTCCTTCCTTCTCACTGCCGCTGTCAGGAAACAAGCAGGTTGCTGTGGTGAAGAGGAGGAGCAACTCGAGAGAGCGCTTGTCAGTGGGCTCCTGGCAGGTGTGTGGGCGCTTGGCAGGTGTCCAGTCATGCCTATCCTTGATGTCGGCCTTGATTCAGCATATGCTCCACCCACTGATCTATGCTCCCATCCCTGAAGGGGAAGAAGACATGGAAAGGCCACAGAAGCTCTCCATGGTCCATGGTTCCTCTTCTTCTTGGGAAGATTTTTTTTTTTTAATAGGTTGGGAATTTGGCTTACACAGAATACAGTGTATATGGTCTGGGGGAGGCACCACACAGGCTGTGGGGGTTGCTGCCTGTGACCTACAGGCTATACTTTGCACCCCTGGCACACACTTGTAGTGGCAATGGGAGAGTTATTTGAACAAAGCATGCCTCTAAAAATATATCTTTCCAGTTCTGCCCAACAGCAAAATTTACTCCACACAAGTCTCTTAGAACAAGCAGGAACTCTTTCGCAGAAGTTAAACGGCATTGCCGTGTCCTTCAGTGCAAACCAGGGTTGTCATATTAGGTTACTGCAAATGAGTCAGCTTCCAATGGGGAAGGCAGTTACAATGCATAGCAGTACCATGGGCCATTTCTTAAGCGAAGCTGAGTAAATTCCAAGCCAAAGAAGCCCCTCAGCAACATTGATAATTCCTTACTTAATAATTAAAGAAATGAAAATCCTGCTTTCAGAACAGGGGTGGGGTGGGGGCATCGAATGTGCATCTAGATTTTATGCAGACACTTGTAAAGTCTACATCTTCACAGAATTCAGGTCATCATTATGTAGTAAGATAAAGAAGCCAAAAAATAAGATGGGAGCTTTGGGGAGGGGCAACTAAGGCAGGGAAACAGGAAGTAACACCTATGACAAGACAGGGGGAGTTCTAGAATTCACAATGAGTCCAATCCCAGTGGTGGAGAGCGAAGTGGTTCTCTAGGTGAAACCATTAGCTGCTGCAGGGTGATTGAGGGGAAGGGAATTCCTGCCTCATCTGTGAGCACCAGTAGGCAGCAGTAGAGGTCAAGAATGTCGCAGTCAGCATCGTGCAGTGCTGCAGCTCCCTAATTGTAGACACTGGACTTAATGGACTGATGGGGCAGGAGGAGGCTTTAGATGGCCATGTGTGCGTTATTTCAGTTGTGAGGGACACAACTGACATTTCTCTTTGCCCCCGCCCCCCTTCAACTGCCATCCTAGGCTTTAAAATGGCTTCTACATTTCTGATAGGTTAGAACAACAACAGCAGCAACAAAACTGCTTGCCAACCCTGATGAAAACAAAGAACAAAAAACCCTGAGCATGTACATGTTTTACATTTTAAGCTCTCTTAAAGCATCGCACACTCATGCATATTTACAAGGAATAAAATGGGAGTTTGCTTCTGCACCGGCTGTCTTCTGGGTGGTCCTTTGGGGAGGGCTGCGGAGTCCTGGACTCTGGCCCCGAGGTCCAGTCCTGCCATAGCTTCACCACTGGCATCATGCTTGAGCCGAATTCAAGGTGTTGGTTTTGACCTTTAAAACCCTATACGGCTCCAGTCCAGTCTATCTCAAGGAGCTTCTCCAGCAACACCAAGTAGGCCGCTCAACAAGATCTGCCACAGACGGCCTTCTCCTGGTCCCTTCAGCCAGAGCGGCTAGACTGGTGGGGACTAGGAAGAGGGCCTTTTCTGTGGCGGCCCCCGTACTGTGGAACTTTCTCCTGAGTGACCTCCGCCATGCCCCCTCTCTGCTGAGCTTCCGCCGCTTACTAAAAACTTGGCTGTTCAGGCGGGAATATGGGGTGGGCTAAGATTTTAAAATTTTATACTGTTTTAAATGTATTTTATTCTGTTCTTATCTTATGTACATCGCCCAGGGTGGCCGGTTGCCGGCCAAATGGGTGATAAATAATAATAATAATAATAATAATAATAATAATAATAATAATAATACTGACGGCAGCATGGACTGCTGACAGCAGAGGGGCTGATGACCTACCAGCGATAGATATAAGCAGTGTGCTGACAGCGCCATCCCTGCCTCCTCTCAGCAACGGTGTTGGGGGCAGCCCACTAGGACTGGAGCCCCAAATCTTTCATTTCGAGTCCCGAATCTCTGGGAGGCCATCTGCCCCACCACCCTGCTGTCCATGGGCACTTGCCTGAAGTTTTTAATCTCTGAAATGAAATGCCTTCCTCTCCCCTGTCCATACATCCCTTTCTACAAATAGGGGTGCTCTTAGGAGACAGGGTCCTTTAAAAACACGTACACAGACAGACTTTAGAGCATAAGTAAATTAGCATATGCAAGTTTGTGCATTTTGTTTTGTTTTGTTTAGTTTTGTCCTGTGGACCTGAACCCCAGACCCTTTTGGCACCTAGCACCACCCCTGCCTCCATTCTTGCCTCCTGGTGCTTACAGGCAAGGGGAAGAATTCCCCTCTCCCCTCAATCATCCGCCTTCAACAGCTAAAGGTTCTGCCCCAGCAAACCGCTTTACTGGCTTCCACTATCCCAGGACCACTATACTGCAGCATCCATGTCTGGTTTTAGTTTCAACAGACCTGTATCTACACAGTTTCAATATTTTTGTCCTTAGTAATGAAGAATCCACCCCCACCCACCCCCCAAATTCACTCGAATAACAAATGAAAACTGAGATTCTAAGGAGACCGTGTCTTTAGCCAGGTTCAAGATTTCATCTCGTGCAGAATAATTTTGAAAAGACGGGGGCGAGGGGATGTATAGTTCTGCTCAGTGAACAGCCATGAAAAGGCCAAACTTCATTTTCCTTTGAAATTACAGGGATAAGATCAAAGGCCAATATGAGAACATCTTTTATCTCCACATATAAAGCCAAAAATCACATTGAAGAAATGTTCTAAACTCGCCCGTAAATCTCCACATTGAATCATTTGAGAAATCCATTTTGGTTCTTGGTCCAATTTTTTTATTTCTATATAAAACAAACACATAATATCAAACATATAACAATTAACAAAACAAAATAGACCTCCGATTTTTCTTCTACAGCAAATACAGGTAACAATAATTTTTCTTACTCGATAATCCAAATGAGAAATCTCTTTCTTCCCATTGTCCCAGATTCACTTATTATTCCATAAATCCACAAACAAACAAATCATTATTTTCCAGTCTCTGCAAAAAGTCAATTAGAGGTTTCCACTCAATAATAAATGCAGATGTTGTCCTTTCTCTAATTAGTGATGTAAGTTTGGCCATCTCTGCCAGCTCCAGCATCTTGACCAACCATTCTTCTATCGTAGGCACTGCTGGACCTTTCCACTTCTGTGCATATAGTAGTCTCGCTGCCGTTGTCATGTATAGAAATAAAGTTCCATATCTTCCTTCTAGCTGACTGTCCATTATTCCCAATAGAAAAGCCTCTGGTTTCAATTGAAAAGTAATCCTTAAAATCTTTTGCATTAATAAATGAATTTCAACCCAAAAACTTTTAGCTTTCTTACATGTCCACCACATATGATAAAAGGTTCCTTCCTGTTGTTCACATTTCCAACATATATCTGATGCACCGCTATACATTCTAGCCAATTTCTCCGGCGACAAGTACCAACGATACATCATCTTATAAAAATTCTCTTTAAGACTAGAGCATAAAGTAAATTTCAAACCTTTTAACCACATATTTTCCCATTGTGTCATTAGTATATTATAACCAAAATTTTGAGCCCATTTTATCATACATTCCTTCACTTGCTCTTCCTCAGTTTCAAATTTCAACAAAAGCTTATACATTCTTGAAATAAGATGTTCATCATTTAGACATAATTCCCTTTCAAAGTCAGATACTCTCTGTTCAAAATCATACAACCTTTTATCAACTTTAAACCTTTCTACCATCTGTAAATAGGAGAACCATTGACATGTATGACCTTCTTTTATCAGTTCTTCTCTTGATTTTATTTTACATTCATCTTGTGAAAAATTCAGCAAATCACGATATGTCAACCAACTGTATTTACTTAACATTTCTCTTCTATGATGGGCTTCTTGTGCTGATAGCCACAATGGTACTCTCTGACAAAACCTAGGTTTATATTTATTCCAAATTTTCAAAATGGCACTTCTAACACAGTGATTATTAAATTCTACATTCACTTTAACTTTATCATACCACATGTACCCATGCCATCCAAATCTCAAATCATATCCCTCTAAATCTAATAATCGACTATTTTTCAACAAAACCCATTCTTTGATCCATACTAAACAACAAGCAGCAAAATATAACTTCAGGTCAGGTAGACCCAACCCCCCTCTTTCTTTTGCATCCTGTAAAATCTTAAACTTAACCCGTGGCTTTTTCCCTTGCCATACAAATCTAGATATATCCTTCTGCCATTGTTTAAATGATATTTGCGATGTCACAATAGGAATAGTCTGAAACAAAAACAACATTCTAGGTAATACATTCATCTTGATTGTGGCTATTCTCCCCAAAAGTGACAATTGAGCTTTATCCCATCTTTCTAAATCTTTTTTCATTTCATTCCAAGACTTTACATAATTATTTTGAAACAACATACAATTCTTATTTGTTAATGTGATACCTAAATACTTTACTTTCTTTTCAACCTTAAAACCTGATTTATTTGACAATTTTATTTGATCTTGAATTTTCATATTTTTTGTTAATATCTTTGTCTTTAGTTTATTAACCTTAAAACCAGCTACAGCACCAAACTCCTTCAATTTAACCATTAACGTTTCTATTCCTTTCAGAGGATCTTCCAAAGTTAACACCAAATCATCTGCGAAAGCTCTCAACTTATAAGACTCTTTTTTAATTTTTATGCCTCCAATTCTATCATCTTGTCTTATATCTCTGTTCAATATTTCAAGCACAAGAATAAACAACAAAGGTGATAATGGGCAACCTTGTCTTGTTCCTCTATGTATTCCACACGGTTTCGTCATATCGCCATTGACAATTATTTGTGCTGTTTGTGAAGTATAAATTGACTTTATCCATTTTATAAAGTTCTCTCCAAAATCCATTTCCTTCAGTACTTTAAATAGAAACCCCCAATTTAAATTGTCAAACGCTTTCTCTGCATCTAAGAAAATCAATGCAGCATGTTTTTCATTATGCTTTTCCAAGTATTCCAAAATATCTAAGACTGTTCTAACATTATCCCTCAGCTGTCTTTTAGGTAAAAAACCACATTGATCTTCATGAATAAATTCTTGAAGAATTATTTTTAATCTTTCCGCCAATATCATTGTAAACAGCTTGTAGTCATTATTCAGTAATGATATTGGTCTATAATTTCTTGTTAAGGTTAAGTCTTGTCCCTCTTTAGGTATTAATGTTATATTTGCCTCTTTCCATGTCTCCGGCATCCGGCCTCCTTGCAAAATAGAATTCATCGTTTTTTGTAAAGGTTGTATGAGTTCATCTTCAAATCTCTGATAGTATTTACCAGAAAGTCCATCCGGTCCTGGCGCCTTTCCTGGTTTAATCTTTTTATAGCACCCACCAATTCACTTATTGTTATAGGACCATTCATAACATGTCTCTGTTCCTCTGTAATCTTAGGTAACTTTTGTTTTTCAATATATTCATCTATTTTTTCTGATGAAACATTATGTCCTTTATATAAATTCGAATAATAATAGTAAAATGATTTTTGTATCTCCTTATTGTCTGTTAATACTTTATCGCCCTCTTGTACTTTTATTATCATTTTCTTTTCTCTTTCTTTTCGCAATCTATAAGCCAACCATCTCCCAGGTTTGTTTGCAAATTCAAAGTTCCTCTGTTTCATATAATTCAATTTTATTTCCATTTCTCTTGTTGTTACCATAGATAACTGTTGTTGCAACATTTTAATCTGTTGGAAAATATTTGAGTTTCCTGGAGAGATCTTTAATTCTTCCTCCTTCTTTTTTATTTCCTCCAGAATTTTTTGCATTTTCTCTTGTCTCTTGGCCTTAAGTTGAGTATTATATTGTATAAAATAACCTCTAATAAAAGCTTTACTTGCATCCCAAACCATTCTCAGATCTGTACCCTTATCTAAGTTAATTTCAAAAAATTCTTTTAGTTTCTTTTTACAATCTTCCAACACTGCTGTATTTTGTAATAACGTTTCATTTAATCTCCATCTAAAAACAGTGGATTTTCTTTTGCAAACCATAGTCACAGGATTATGATCCGAGAAAGTCTTTGGTAAAATCTCTATTTTAGAAGTTTTAGTAACAAAGTCTTTAGTTGTCAGGAACATATCTATTCTCGACAATGATCTGTGTCTCTCAGAAAAATAAGTATATTCCCTTGAATCACCATTCTTTTGCCTCCATAAGTCCACCAGTCTCAGATTTTCCATCAGATCAAAAAGGCTTTTTGGGACTTTTCCTTGATATCTTGTAATATTTCTTTCTGAAGTTCTATCCATTTGTGGAAGCATGACCCCATTCCAGTCTCCCATCAAACACCAACTTTCATATGATAAATCCATTAGAATATCCATAAGCTTCTTATAAAACACCGCTTTATCTTGGTTAGGTGCATAAATTCCCACCACCATTGTCTTAAATCCATTTAAGTTGACTTCTACTCCCACAAATCTACCTTGTTCATCAGCAAATACTAATTTTGGTTTTAAATGGGATTTAATATACAAAACAACTCCATTTTTCTTTTTAGCATGTGCCGAGATAAACTCTTCACCTAATGTTTTATAGACCAAATACTTTATATCTTTTTTCTTGATATGAGTCTCTTGTAAACAAATGATGTCTTGCTTTAATTTTTTCAAATAGTAAAATACTTTTTTCCTCTTTTGAGGGGCATTTGCGCCATTAATATTCCATGTTAAACATTTGTAATCCATAATCAGTAGAAATTTAAAATATACATATATATATTAATCTTAATCTGTGCCTGTGGCCAAGGCCATCCTTTCTTCTCCCCGTTTCATCTCCCCAAAATCTCTTTTAAATCTTTCTAGGAAATCTCTGGCTTTTTGAACTGAATTCAGCTTGAATCTCTGATCTTTGAAGGAAAAAACCACACCTTCTGGAATCTCCCAACGAAAAGCAATCTTTTTCTGTTTCAGCAGTACAGTCAAAAAGGCATAATCTTTCCGTTTACGTAAAAATCTAATAGGTACTTCTTTCAAAACAATTATAGAATTATCCTCCTCCTTCAATCCTGTAGCAAAATGTTTTTGAAGAACCTGATCCCTTGTATTCTTCCTAACAAAATGAACCATGATGTCTCTTGGTACTCCTTTATTTCTGGCATAGGCAGAGTTAACTCTATAAATCTTGTCAAGCTCTATTTCCATATCTCCTTCATCTAAGGCCAGAAAATCCGCCAAAATTCTAATCATTCTATCTCTAGTATCCTCTTCTTCCTTCTCTGGGATATTTCTAAATCTCAGACAGTGTTCATTTGCTCTCAGTTCCAGTAAGGACATGTGATCTAGCTCCCCTTCAACTTCTCTGGTTATCACTTCAGTTTTATTCTCTAATATTTCAACTTTATCAGCAATCTGTTTAACCTCACCCGAGATTTGCTTTACTGACCCATCCAGTTTTTTAACTGCATCAGTCATATCCATTTTCATTTTCAAGATCTTTTCATCCATACTTTGCTCAAAGGCATTAATCCTGTTTTCCATCTTATCCATCCTACTGTCCAGTTTATTTCCCAACTCTTCAAATAAATTCTGAAGTAACTCTGGCGTAACCATCTTATCTGAACCTAGATCCAGAGATGCTTTCCTACTTCCTGAACCTTTTTTCGCAGCCATTGTATAATACAATCGAAGAGCCAAGTTTAAAAAAAGAAAAAGAAAAAAAGTGAGGAAGAGAAGGAGGGGAAAAAAACCCTCCTCTAGTAAAAGCTCAGATTTCAAGGCCTCTTAAATCACGTCTCTAACACAGCAGGCTTAGACTTCTTATCTGGTTGTTATGGAACTCATGAGTCATAAGTCATAACCAAAACATCCAGCAACAATCCCACAGCAGCCATCTCTTTTCTAACAACTTTTTCACAGCCAAACTTTCGTCAATAATAAAATTATTAAAAATGCAAATAGTGAGAAAGGATAGTCATAATAGAATACCTCCTTTCTTCTTCTTCTCCTTAATTAACTTTTTGCCCGAATTTTTTAGCCATTAAAGCCTCCAGCGTCTTGTGTTCTTCGTAACCTCCCTTCTTTTTAGTCCCGGAAAAAAAAGGAAATATCTCACCATAATATAGTCCTTAATTGCTGTAGTAGGAAACTCCCTTCGTCATAGATAGTTTGTAATCCATAAATCATTGGGAAATGAAGATTTTTTGCAGGCTAAGTGTCTTTTAAAGCTCTGATTAGCGGCTTGAGCAAGATGTAGCTTCCACCCCCCCTGACCGGTGTAGTGTATCCTCTGAACAAGCCTTCGCTTAAACAGTGAATACACAAATACCGATCGCCCGGGGTGTCTGTGGTTAATCTCTTCGTTCTCCCCAATAAACTGGGGTGATTTATGTCAGCTGAAATTGCTTCCAGCTGGTTCTTTACCGCTATCAGCCTCCCGTCTTCCGAGAGCGTCTGCCTGCCGAAAAACCTCACCCGGAAGTCTATTTTGTTTTGTTAATTGTTATATGTTTGATATTATGTGTTTGTTTTATATAGAAATAAAAAAATTGGACCAAGAGAAATCCATTTTGGGAAGCAGATACCATATAAAAGGATCCAGCTGCAAACACGGAACCACTAATTAAGTTTGCACTAAGGTGGAAGCTAACCGATAACTTATATTTCATGTAACGTGAGAATCATTTATACTGATCGGGGCAGGGGGTCTTAAATTAAAATAATAATGGTAAGGTTTGATCAGACCTTTATGCCTGTCGCATATATCCATGAATGGATATTTAAAGCCATCCTGCCAACATGCCTATCAAACACAAATACAGAATGCAACAGAAAAGTGGAGGGGAGATGCTGTAGCCGCATTCTGCGTTGCAGAGCCTGCATTGATTGAGCTAGATGGACGAGATGATCTCTAAGATCCCTTTCAAATCTATGATTCTATAGCCTTCAGAAGAATGGTATCTCAAAAGGCTTTGTTGTGAATGTGATGTGTAGGTAGGAATGGGTGGGACATCTCCCATTTGCATCAAAAACCATCTGGGGTTTTTAGTCACTCTTTGTGGATGTTCTAATCTAAAACTTCAACGGGTTTGCAAGCAACTTGCCAAGAACGAGGGCAACACCCAGATAATCAATCCCCCTTTCCGCCCCATCGGTTCTCCACTTTGGAAGCCCCACCCCCCACCCCAAAGAACACCTTACCTTTGCAAAGAGAGTATGACCAGCAGTGGGAGGAAACCCTGACTCACTAGCCCAGATACCCCTGCTGTCCCAACTAAGTTGAAATGACAAGGAGCTTTTCTACACAAGGCACTAATATTGGGCACTTGCGATTCCTCACTCACGGTAGTTTGTGGGTGCTTTAGACGACATTGCCATCCTCCAGGGCCTTTCCTGTGCTTTCCAAGCATTTTCATGAGGGTTTTTGGAAAGTCAGGTATTTGGGGGAATGGCTGACTGAAACACTAGTGTAGTTGCATAATTCCGATATACCACAGCGCCACCCAGAGCTCATGTAGTAGGACACATAGAAAGGCAGAGAAGGGGGTGAAAACCCCAGAAAAAAACATGTGTAGGGGATCTGATCTTAATTCCACAAAGAATCCAGAAGCAGCAGCCACAGTAAAGTGGCGGGTTAAACACCATCTAGAAAAGCCCATGGGGTAACATTCCTTGCTAGGCAGGGGAAACTATAAATTCCTTGACCCTTGCAGGAAATGAATCTTCTGCGCAGCATCATTTCAACTTCTGGAGTCAGTGGGGTGGGCTCCCTCTCAGCCCTGGGTTGGGGTGGTGGTGATGGGAGGATTGAGCAGGGGAGGAGAAAGGTTCTAAATTTGTGGCTTGATTTGAGGCTCAGTCCAGACTCATATGAGTAACAGCTTGTCTTTCAAGGGCTTTTCCCTCCAGATCCCGAGCCCCGCTCCAATTCAAATACTTGCCCCCTCCTTAATTTAAATGATATAATTTACCCAGGGATGTTGAAGAGTCCTTGGTCTCGAGTCACGAGTCGAGTCACGAGTCTTTGGACCCGAGTCTCGAGTCCGAGTCCAAGTCCTTGGTCCAAAATGGTGACTCACGAGTCCCTATTAAAATCAATGGGGTTCTTCCCCAACAAAATAAGGCTACTTCAGATGTGTGGCTTAAATAAATTCTAGGCACAAGTGTGCCTTTTTATCTCAAAACTCTGCCACTGATTTTGACAAGAACAGACCAGGCAGACAAACCCGAAATAACCAGGCAGGGAACCCCAAAACAGGCAGGCAGAGGCCTTTGTCTTGGACAATTCAAACTGTGGAACTGGTTAAGAAGAGACCAGGCAGGCAGAGGAGGCTGGGAACCCCAAACAGGCAGGCAGAGGCAGCCAAACCCAAAATGTCTGAAAGGTTACATTAGGAAAATGATTTTAAAAAATAAACTTGGATTGTTACTGCAACTGGGTCCAGGCAGCACCTGCAGGTGGCATCAAGCAGGGATGTTGACGAGTCCTTGGTCTCGAGTCCCGAGTCGAGTCTCGAGTCCCATTAAAAATATTGGGACTCGAGTCCGAGTCGAGTCAGAGGGGGGACTCAGTCCGACTCACGAGTCGAGTCCTCGAGTCCGAGTCCCCATCCCTGAATTTACCAGAGAGGATTTTCCTTCTAGAATTTACCTATTATTTATTTCATTTTTATACTACCCAATAGCCGAAGCTCTCTGGGCGGTTTACAACAATTACCAAGACAGTCCCTGCCCGCAAGCTTACAATCTAAAAAGACACGACACACAAGGAAAAAGGAATGGGGAGGGAAGAAGGGGGAATATTAATTACTACTTCCGGCAGTAATTCTCTGTGTAGAAGTCTCAAGAAGTTAGCCCGGGAGGGGGCAGTCCAACTGGAGCAGGCCCTGATGTTCCCTCGGCCTGCTCCTGCCTCCTTCCTCTTCCCCACAGGGCTGTAGAATATTATATTACAACAATATTATGTTATTGTTTCTTCATTTCCTGCCTTAACTTTAGTATACAATTTCATATTTTTCTTGAACTATTACTGATATCATATATCATTTCTGCCTCTCTTTATATTTCTGGAATGTGTGGTCTTCTTCTTGACCCAGAGTACCTCTGGTATACAACCAACGGGACGCTTACATTCCCACCAATTCTCTTGAGCCCCGCCAGTTCCTGTCCGCAAGCAGCACCCACCACTTGGGAAACAAAGATTTAACACTCCCGTGGCAACTGGCAACCAGAAATGAGCGGAAACACTCATTTCTTATGCGGGGCAAGTTGTAAGGGAGCTCCACTGACCTGCCACAATAGATAAATCAGCATTTCCACTTTTTTCATGGCTTTCTCTAGGAAGCGCTAAATCTCTGTCGTGCTAGCAGCGGGTCCCACTTGTGCAACGGAATCAGTTTTGCAACACTGGAATCAGTTGCACAACACCACTTGCACAGCAAAATCTGTGGGACACAAGTGAATCGGCAGGGGTGTAAAAGCTTACTAACATTATGTCCAGGAGTGAGCCCAGATATCTTATCTGTATAGTTGTGCCCTGCACTACAAGCAATATACCTTTATTTTTTAAAAAAGAAAAGATATAATCATATTTTTAACATTAAACTGGAGCCATCAAAAACATTTCATGGTTTGTTTAAAAATGGTGGTTTGACTGGAGTCCATTTGAACCCAGTTCCTCATTTGTACTTTTTCTGAGTGTGGGAGGATAAAGAAAATGCTCTAAAAAGGGAAAGCACTCCAACTGTGATAGGGAGACCCCCAGCTATACATCTCCAGTGTGTGTGTGTGTATCTGTCTGTCTATCTATCTATCTATCTATCTATCTATATCTGCCTGTGGAGAGCTAGCATTTGAGGGAAAAGGGTTTTATCCTACCTTTCGCCTTGATATACTCAGGGCCAAAGCAGACATTACTTTAAAATCTGTGTCTAGCAGCTATGCATTTTATTCATTTTTACTCTAGAGTAGGTGCAGGGACCGTAATTCTGAGTTGAACCATAGCGTGGGTGGTCGGAGGGCTTTTAAGATCCAGATCGGGGGGGCCTGCACACACTGTAGAATAACAATGAACTGAAGGTGTGGCTGCTAGACTCAGATTTAAAGTGATGCCTGTTTTGCCCTCAGCTTATTACATACAGAATATCTGTGCTCTGTGCATGTATGTGTGTGTTGGTTTATGTGTAGCATTCCATTTCAAACATGCAAATCCCTACCCGCATTCTGAAGTCATCCCTATATGCTTTATTTCACTGTGTAGATCAGCTCCTGCTCTGTTCCGACTCTATCAATCCAAAAACCCCACCCCCCACCTCAAAGAACCCCAAAGTGTGCATAGGAGTGAGATTTTAAATCCAAGCACATCTGCAGACAAACTATCTGCCTTAAATGAACTGTGCCCATAATAAAGCTACAGTAACTCAGATGCATCCCCACGGTACTGTAAAGTGTGTAATTGGCTGGATGAGCGGCTATCTTCGCAATCACTGGTCAACTTCTTACATTATCAGTTCAACCTTGAAAAGGATTGTAGGAGCTACTGTGGAGAGTGGTTATTCTGTTCCTTCCTCCCCCCCAAAAAAAAAAATTATTCTGATGTTTGGTAAAGCTTCATATTTTGACTCACACGTGGCATCGTATTGTCACTTCGTCTCGGATTTACACAGTAAAAGAGAAGCATTTCATGATGATTGATTCCCTGTGGGGTTGCAGTGCCGCAGAAAAATAGACGAGAAGCATTATAAAGTGTCGTACACCCTCTAACTCAAGACGGCAAGTCTCCAAGAGGAAAAAAAAGATCTTTTGGATTAGATATCCAAAAGGTATAGGTTTGCTTTTGCAAAGATTTTAATGGCTGTGAAATTGTAGTGGGAGGGGGGACTCAGCATCTGAATTGATTAATAAGTGAGTACAGGGAAATACACAGCCAACATTGCCTGGAACTTGTGCTTTTCCAGCTAGAATGAAAGCAATAAAATGACTTTAAATTTAAGTTCAAATGTGAGCAGTCTTTTACTTTAATACTTTGTTATTTTAAAATGTTCTACTATAGATAGATAGATGGGATGGTTACATATGTACGTGCATAGGTCTTATGATCTAAGATTTGACACATGGGAAACAAGAGAAGATGGGAAGGGAACCAGAGGTACAGATAAACAGGAAATGAATGTGCAGTTGCTTTAGTTTCATAGATTTCATAGATCATAGAGTTGGAAGGAGCCTACAAGGCTATTGAGTCCAACCCCCTGCTCAATGCAGGAAACTAGAGGAGGGGTCTTCCATCCAAGTAATAACCAGGCTTGACCCTGCTTAGCTTTCCACGCTCAGACAAGCTGAGCCAGCCTAAGCCACAGGCCTGTTTCAGGCTTAGTTAGTTGCAGTACGACATGGGAACAATGGGATTTTGCCAAAGTCTCCCTGGAAACTATATGTTTTGAGAAGTGATTTTAAAGTAGCAAAAGCAGTAGCATCACACAAATGTTCTGGGAAGCAGTTCCAAGCATAAGGGGAAGCAAGGGAGAACGAACGGGGTCATTTGTGGATGCAGAAGACCTCAAGATGATGGAACGTGGTGGAGCTTGAGGAGCGAAGTGATATAATAAGAGCAGAGAGATGATGGTGCAGCAAGGACACATAAGATATGGACCAGAAGCTTACGTTGGATCTAGGAGAGGATGGGAGCCAGTGTAGGAATTTAAGGATCACATTCATGTGATCAAAGTGACCAGAATGATTTGGCCAGTAAGGGCCAAACTAAACAATCATCAAATCACACATAGCTCTGCTATGTGTGATTTGACCAACGTTTAGTTTGGCCCTAATAAGGTTCTTGTCCTCTCTGTTATCAGTGCATAGTCTGCTTTCATCTTGCCTCCTTGTTCTGGTGCAAAGGCAAAACCAAAAGGTAAAGATTACATATAATGAGGCGATGAGCCCTATTCAGGCATTCTTCCAACCATTTTCAATGAATGTGTGAGGAGAGACAGTGTTCCAGCCCCACCCACCTCTGTCATCACATCCATCACCCTGTATACATGGAGGGTGACAGCCTGAGCAGGAGAGCCTCCTGTAACCATGAATAAGAACCCAGGAAAATCACAACCATAAACCACTCCCCTCCCTTCCCTGCCCCACTGGCTTCCATGATGCACTTGTATTGTATGGATGTTATGATCATGGAAACCACTTAGAATATAAGCTTCCCCAATACCCATGCAGATGTTTTGGACTACAGGTCCCATCACTTGTGACCATTGGCCATGCTTGCTGTGGCTGATGGGAGTTTAAGTCCAACACATCTGGAGGGCACCAGGTTAGGGAAGGCAGGCCTAGATCACGTAAGTGCTTCTCACTCCAGTATCATCAGAGCCATCGATGAGCGGTGGAGCACATACCTTTTCATGCAGAATGGCTCAGGATGTCGTTGTTTCTATAGTGCCATCCATCCATATATGACACATGATGCTTTACAATGAATGAGAGAACAGGTCGATTAAAATTTGTGTAAAGCATCAGTGGGCAGCTTGTGGTCGTACAAATGTTTTAGCTTACAACTCCCCATCAGTCTTAGCAAGCATAGCCAATAGTGAGGCATGATGGGAGTCGTAGGCCAAAACATCTGGAGG
Source organism: Shinisaurus crocodilurus (assembly GCA_021292165.1). Lineage (NCBI taxonomy): Eukaryota > Metazoa > Chordata > Lepidosauria > Squamata > Shinisauridae > Shinisaurus > Shinisaurus crocodilurus. The sequence continues at coordinate 137,635,489 of CM037876.1, read as the reverse complement.
GCACAAGTTGCCCACCCCTGATGCAAAGAGTCTCTAAGCAAGACTCCCCCCTCCCTCTTGCAGAGCTCTGGTGTTTTTAGCAGCAGCATTAGAGGCTGAAATTCAACAAGTGAAGCATTTTGTATCATTGCAGTTCCAGGCTGGGAAAGGATGCCCTTGAGTCAGTTTCTTTCTCATGCAGTTGTTAAAGACACAGGAGGAGGCCACTCCAAAAAAGAGGGCAACTATTTCATCTAAGAAAAAAATAATTAAACTCATTCCATATGATAACATTTCAGGTGAAATTGGAAGTGTTGCCGAATGACAGACAATGGACTTGAAGCAAGATTGGTCTGACTGCAGGCTGAATACATCTACACATACACCTTGAGCAAGGGAACTTGCCAATTACATTAAAATGGTAATGTGGGATGAAAAGTACAATATATTTCATCAGACTCTGTCTTTTGCACTGTATGCATAATATGCATCTTGGAGCCGTGAAATGCTGTTGCATGCGCCTCTGATGTCTGATATATTGAAAAATGCAGTAAAATGAATGCCACCATGTGATTTCTCCCTTATTAGGCTGTTTTCTGTTGAATCTGGCACCACTAGGTGATGGTGCTCATTACAAATGCCCAGCCAATAAAAAAAGGACCAGATTGCACATTAGAAACAGGTAATTAAGTCAGTATCTAAATCACATCAAGTTAAAACACCCATTTTGTTCTGCTAATCAATCAGACTCAGAGTTTGTTCCAGAAGAAGAAGCGATACAAGGAAGCAAAAAAGAGACTCCAGCTGTAGAAGTAGTATTTCCTATATCCTTTCATCATTCAGTTTTCTAACATGTAGGAATTCTACAGGTAAAACTTCCCTCATTATGTTATTACCTTGTTGGGAAAAGCTTGACCTACTGTATATCAGGTAACTATTAAAGGTGCAGGGAAAGCTGCCCAACAAAAAATAAAAATATATATTTTTAAAAAATTCTCATCTTAACTACTGATTCATCCTTTTTGTAGAAAAGTTTGGCAACAAATGCTTTAAAGAAACTAATCATAAGAACATAAGATGAGCCTGGCTGGATCTGAACAAAAGTCCCTCTAGTCCAGGCAGGGGTGGGCAGAAAGTAGACCTCCAGATGTTTTGGACTTCAACTCCCAGCATTCCTGACCACGGGCCATGCTGGCAGGGGCTTCTGGGAGTTGAAGTCCAAAACAGCTGGTGATCTACCTTCTACCGAGCCCTGCTCTTGTCCAGTATCCAGCCAGATGCCTCCAGGATTCTCACAAGCAGGTCTTTCTCCACAGTTGCCCACTGGCAGCTGGTATTCAGTGGCATAGTGTCTCTGAACACAGAGGTTCATATAGCCAAATAAATATAATAATAATAAACCATGGCTAAGGGCTATTGACCCACCTAGCAATTCATGGATGATATGAGTCATGCGTGCATGGCTTTATAGTTAAGGATATAGGTTAGTGTTGGGCCCAATCCTTTTCCTTACTTCCCGGGGGCACGAATGCCACCCAAAGATTGGATTACCCTTTGAGGGTGGGTGAAAGCTAAGAGCTTTTGGGTGAGGGGTGGGCTTACTTTGAAGATGAGGTGGCTGAGGGTTTTGGATTGGATTTATTTTTAATGCCAACCCCCCTTTGCTGCTGCTTTAAGCCCTCAGCACCCTGGCAGCATTCCCTTTGTAATTCGGGACAGAATGCCCCATGGGATGGTCAATGGGGCAGCCATCTCTCCCCCCCCTGCCTCAAGAATGCCACTGGAACTGATGCTAAAGGTGGCTGTGTAGGCATCATCAAAAAAGAGGACAAAACAGGACACAAATCTGCATATGCTAATTTACATGTATGGATGTAAATTTAGAATACCTATAATTGAAATAGAATGACAATACATCTGACCATAGTGCAGAAGACTGTGACCAGATGACCTGTATACTGTTCAGGTGCTAAAAATTGTTGATGGACAACTTCAAGCCCGCTGTACTCCCTTATCTTTATACAGGATTTGGACTGGTCAACTCTTCAAATAGAAACTGTCCTCTGACAGCCCTTCAAGTAGAGGTCTGTCCTCTGTAAAGCAAGACACCTGGCCACACCATGACATAGCATCGTTCCTATGGGCATTGCATCTAAAATTACAAAAAGAAACTCTTAAGCAACAACTCAGCCACCTCATCTTTAAGGTAAGCCCACCTTAAAAGTTCTTTGCATTCACCTGTCCAGAAGTTGCTAATAGAAGTTGCCCCCCTACACACTTTCACATGGGATGAATGGTCACATGAAAATGTATACGACTGTGTGCTGGGGGTGGGGGTGTAATTCTGTCCAGCTCAAATATAGGCTTGCTGAGCAAACTTCAGTTTATGAATTTAATCACTCCACAAGAACATATCTTAGCTTTCTGAACAGCTTACCATTCCTTACAACAAGGTAAGGTGGTGGTTGTTGCCCGTGCACGCGCACGGCCGCCTCCCTCCTCTGCCGCCTGCCGGCTGCCGCCTCGCCCCGCCGCCTCGCTCCACACGGCCGGCCGGACCCGGAAGACCCAGCAGCTCCAGGCAGCAGCGCAGCCTCGCAGCGACCCCGGGCCACAGCCCTCACCCGCCGTCCCGTCCCCGCGTCCTCCTCCTCTTCTTCCTCGCCGCCCCCGCCAGACCCCGGCATGGACGGGCCCGCCACCTGGGGCCTAGTTCTCATTGAGGTAATAAAACTGAGCTGTACCACTTCAGGCTGCCTGTGGGGGCTCACATGTTTGAGTGCTCCTCCATATAAAACCAGCCTTTGCACATGGAAAACTAGCGTTTCAGGCAGAGTTAGGTTAAAGATCCTCTCCCTGACATCTCGTTTTCTATGTTCCGGTATGGAGGAGGAAAGGCGGGGGTCTGGCCCTGGCCCGGCCCTGGCACCGGCGCCCCCCCGCCCTGCAAAGTGTCAGCTGCGCCCGCCGCCGCCTGGGGGCTGTTACCTTGCGCCGCGGCGGTGCTGCTGCTGCAGAGGCCGCTTCCTTCCCGGGAGGGGGATCGTCCTGCCGCCGCCGCCTCTCCTCCTCCGGCTGCTCCTTCCGCGCTCCCCTCGCCTTGCCTTGCCTTGCCCTGCCCAGGGAGGAGGCCTCGCCCGCCGCCTCCACTGCAGCGATGAAGCCGCTCGGATCAGACCGGCTCGGCTGCACTCTGCTCGGGCGGTGCCGACGGAGCCCGGCAGGGGGAGCCCGAGAGCACCCGCCGCGCGGGCGGGCCGGCAGGCAGCCGGGTCCTAGCGCCCGCTCTCTCACCTCCCCCCACGCACGCGCACGGCCTCCCGGCGAGTGTGTTCCGGTCTGTCGGCATATGTTCAGAGACTCTCTTGCTGGCTTCCCCATCAGCTCATTCTCAGGAAGAGCAGCAGCATTTTCATGCACACAGTTATCAGGAAAGACGTGCTGGAGAATTGCTCTGGAATAAACCCGTGTGAAAAGGGTTTTCCATTCTTCCAAATCTGCCATCGCGCAGCACAAGTACCCTGCCTGCCAGTCATCACAAACCTGGAATTAGGGGAAAGACGCCTCTCCTTTTCTGGTGTACAGAGGTGTACTGGAGGTAGCATAGAGCCATGAGGACTAGTAGCCACTGACAGCCTTCTCCTCCCCTATGAATTTGTCCAATCCCTCTGAATCCAGCTACAAACATCTCCAACGGGCAAAGTCTCTCAATATACAAACACAAAGTTGCATCCTTGTATGTGTGTGTATAGCAGTTTTTCATTTAGTGAGCCCCCACCTGCAGCCTCAGTTGGTACAGCTCTCAGCCTCAGCTATACCACCTGCTCCATAAGCAGAAAGAGCAAGCTCAGCCTTGTTGCTTACTCAAGCAGCTTGGGGCGGGGGTGTCACATAGAAAGAAAGCCAGAGATTTGAGAGAGCAACAGATCAAAACAAAAAAAGCAGCGGAATTCAGTAGCAGGTTGGGTAGGCGCTGGGAAAACCTGTTCTAAGGATGCTGGAAGGAAAAGGATTGATTCGGAAAATTCCTCAAGGGGTTGACATTCTGAAAGATGCAGGTCCGCCCGCCGAGGCGCTCTTGGCCCCATTTTAATATAAAATTGCGTCTTCATTTTATTTATTTCCATAAAAAGGCCCACCAAAATCCTCAGCACCAGGCCCATAATGGTCTTAATCCTGCCCTGAATTGAGATACTGTGGTATTTTAACAGCTGTAACTAATTGTTTCCAATCATCAGTAAGAGAAATCTATATTTTTCACCAAGAGTTTAGAATTGCACATCTGACTCTTGCTCAAAAATAGCTATCCATCTTGAAAACTGCTATATTCACAGCCTTTACCAGCCACATGCCTAATATGGAGAGAATTAACTTGTTTAAATGCTAACAAGGAGAATCAACATCTCTGGGGAAAGATTACTCTTCCCAAAGGCTGGGCAAGCATGGTCTAATGCTCTGGTGAGTATAACAGCTGATAGGCTTGTTACAATGGGCATTTATCTTACAATAGTAGAGGCCCTGAAGTCAGCTTTAGAGTATTCTTGGGCTTTTCAGCTACACAGTTATAAACCTCTACTATTAAAAAAATAAATACAATTCTACAGGACTCCTTCAAATAATGCTGAAAATATATTAGCCCAGATGTTCACCATAGTTAAGAACAAATGGATTAACTAGTTCATCAGGTAGAAATAGAAAGTAATAGGATTCAAGAGTACCTGGGAGTAATTACCTTTAATCTAGAAGCTCTTTTCACCCAGATGTTTCAGGGCTCAAAGTGGTTTTCAGTGGTGAAGAAAAGTCAGAGCCAGTGACTGTGTTCAGACAACATGATAATGCACATTCATGGGTTGAGTGTGGGTTGTCGTTGAACCATGGGTTATCGCAGGGGTCCTCAAACTACGGCCCGCGGGCTACATCCGGCCCACCTTGTCTTTTTATCCGGCCTGGTGGCCGATCGTTGTTGGTATAGTGGTTGCTCGCGAGAGAAGGAGAATCTCCTTCTCGCACGACTCTTCCGCAGCCATCGGAGGAGGAAAGCTCGTGGGATTATAACGCTGACGTTTAATCACTTATTAACATTATAATAATTAATTTATAATAACTTTCCATTTAAGAAAAACAAAATTCACTCCTATCAAGTAAAAAAAAAGGACCCGGGTCCTTTTTTTTTACTTGATCCATTCGTTCATATTTTTTTTCAAACTATGGTCCGCCCCCCAACAGTCTGAGGGACAATGAACTGGCCCCCTTTTTAAAAAGTTTGAGGACCCCTGGGTTATCGTGTTGTCTGAACCCAGCTGAGATAACAACCATGGTGAACAACCCACAGTTCACAAGCCAACACACCATGGGTTCATTTCATGGGTTGTTCGTGGTTAATAAGCCATGGCTTGTTGGTGCAGCTGGGTTCAAACAACATGATAACCCATGTTTCAACAATAAACCACGGTTCAATGACAGTCCACACTCAGCCTTTGAGTGTGTGGGTTATCGTGTTGTCTGAACCCAGTGACTGTCTTCTCTCTCTCCCCTTTGACCCCCCTTGGTGGCAAAAAAGCATATTAACTAATCCCTCATCAGTCATCTATGGAAAAGAAATAATGTGCAGTAAGTAATTTCCACTGTGTTCAATGGGGCTTACTGCCTTGTAACTGTGCATAGTAGTATTTTATTGGTTCAGCACAGGAGTAACTCTGGGGGACCCCTGGAGGACCTGACTGGGGCCTTGGGTAGTCTGGATTTGGCCTGCAGGCCTGAGGTTTGACACCTTGCTGTAAAGGGTTGTGCCCCCTCCCCCCACCAGGGTCCTAATTTGGATCCCCACACACATGTCTGTTTACTCCAAGGGGAAAAAGCAATTCACAATAATTGCTAATTGTGTAAGTAGTGTCATGTCTCTAATTTCAACCTGAGGATGAGATGACATTAATGGTGAGCAGGTATAGTCCTAATCACATTAGCGCTGTGCCATAAATGCAGCCATGGTCAAAATAGTGAGTCATAGAACAAAATTGGTATGTTTATAACATGATAGAATTATGCCCATGCCATGATAGAATTGTCAAAAGCTTTTGGGATCAAGTCTCATGTGCAAATGTTAAACAAACATGGATGAACAATTTGGAGAGGAGGCCAAAACAAATGAACTGGAAAATGCCCGACTTTTGCAAATGGCAAACATGGATCTGAAAACACATATGTAGTTTTAGTTCAGCCTTAGAGCCAAACTAAACATTCTCCTAACCATGCATAGTGTAGCTATGCATGATAGTTTTCCTTACATTTCTATAAGCATCCATGACCCTGATTCACACTGGGAACATTAAACCTCCCCTCCACCTGTTTTTCCTGAAATTCCACCCTGCATAACTCCAATGGATACTTCCCCCCTTTTTTTAACCCCCACCCCATGTGGGTATTGCATTTGGAGAAGGGGGGAGAATGTGTGTGGGGGAGGTTTAACCCCCCCACCCCACCCCCAGAGTGCCATGGTCCCAATCTAAACTATCTAGACTTTTGCAATATGACCATTTGCCCCAGCCTGCTAGCTCGGGGGGGGGGCATGGCTCAGTGGTAAGGCACATGTTTTGGTAGGGCACATACTTTACATGCAGCAGATCCCAGTTGAATCTCTGGAATCTCCAGTTGGGGAGCTGGTGGTAGAAAGCCCTCTTCCTGAGACCCCGGAGAACTTCTGCTGTCAGAGTAGACCCTATTGGAATAGATCAACAAACAGCCCGCCCCGGTGGAATGCAGGCTCCTATGTTCGTCCCTCGGAGATGAGGTCGAGCTGGCAGGGTGGACTTAGCCATGTCAGCAGGGATAAGCTGCAAAACATTCCTCTGCGATTTCATTCTGCCTGAACAGAAGCCTCGTGGCTCCCATGGTAGCAGGAATTTTAGAGGCACCTTTTTACCAGCAACTGAAGAGCTTTTGCTACACACCCACCCCACCCCACCCCACAACATTCACCTTCAGAAAAACCAAAAGGAGCATTAATTCACTGTAACAACTGCCACTTTGGAAATATTAAGGGAGGGAAGAAAAATGAGTAGTCATTATTCAATTTACAAATGAAAGATCTATTGGGCCTATATTGTGTCTCTACCTCTCGCTTTTTCCACCGCTGCTTTCCTATATCACCCCTGACTAGGTTCCTCATCAGTTATATGCAAAGTCTCTGTGGCATCTTGCTGTATCTAAATCAGAAAAGAGGGGCACAGCAGCAATTACAAGTAGCAGTCGCTGGAACTGTGCCTTTTTCATTTCTTCATTTCCCCCATTTCCAGTCATGACAAAAAAAAAAGTCTCTATCTTTAATTCCCTCTCATTAACTGGCAGTGTCTTGTCACTAAATCTTTGTATATGTTCTACTTTACTGCATATAATTCATCATTTTGCTATTACTTGTACAACTGATTAATTAAAACTGAACTACAGTGTGTATCAGAGCTAAATCCTTAATTTATTTGGAGGGTTGAGGGAAATGGTCCAGCCGTCTGCAGAGATGCACAGAAAGATGATGATGTTTTGAAACCTACCGATACACATTGCTGGCAGAAGATATTATGAATACAGTGGTAATAGTGGCCATTATTGACATAAAGAAATATGACCAGTTCAGTATCTGGATATCAATAGGGTAGACAAGCAAAGCAATAGTTACTGGGGGTGCAGAGACCCAGTTTAACCAACTTAAGTATCACTCTTACTATAGGGGTGCTCAAGGATTTCATTCAGTCTGGATTTTTTAAGCGAACTGACCCAATTTACTGTTCCCAGACTAATGCATCAGAACAGTTATCCTTCAATTTTCGCCCTTCTTCAAATTTTGTGAGAGCTCAGAAAATTTACCAAACTGCATATTAGAATGCATGTTTTTGGTTAAAATGCATACAAATTTGCATATTTTAGAGGGAATATACGTACAAAAATGCATATTTTGTAAAATAAAATATGTTCAAACATAACACAAATTTTCATGGGCTCTTTTTGAAAAAATTCACTGATGCAGAAATGGGATAGAATGGCCTTCTGAATGAACACATGAGAAACTGACATGGACTAGATCTGCCCATCCCTGCTTAATACATATCTGTGTGCTTGAAACACCACATATGCTTCATTATTTTGTTTTATATATGTTAAATAAACAAAATCCTATCCTGGAGACTGGATGTGGGTACCAATGTTGTAAACAAAAGAACATCAAATAAGCTACTGTAAACTTAAACAAACCCTCCACCCTTTAACTATGACCACCAGATGTCTGCCCAGATTGGGCCGGTATCACTCAGCAGCTCCTGAAATATGCTCAGGCTACAGCTACACCAAACTTCCAAGGCAAGGAAGTTTCATAAACATGGCACAACTGTGTGCACACCATGGGAAACTCAGTAAAGCCACGGGCATGATCTCTGCCCCCAGCCCCCATGGAGGGCAGGTTTTAGAGGCTCCTGCCATAGTGGGCACAGAGCAATATGCTAGGCCACAGTAGGGCAACTGAAGACCCTTTGATGGGGGAATCTAGTAATCCAAGCCCTGCTGCATGCACAGGCCATTCCATGCAGGAGCCATTCAAGTGAGCTCCTTTTTGGGGATGGCCTGTACAACTTGTTGCCTGGTGAGGAGGAGGAGATGTGGAGGCTGGAAAAGAGGGAAGGCTAGGGTGACCCTTTTACAGAGGACAGCCCTCTATTTGAAGAACTACCAGAGGGCTGTCCAGTCCAAGTCCAGTTTAAAGATAAAGAACCATCCGAAGGAAGAACTGGGCTTTGAAGTTGCCCATCAACAGCACCTGGACAGCAGACTGAGCAGACAGGCACACAGGTCACCTGGTCACAGTCTTGCACACTATGGTGAGATGTACTGTATTTCTGTTTAAATTATAAAAGTTTCTAAATTTGCATCTATACATTTATTTATTTATTTATTATTAACATTGATTAATCACCCATCTGGCCGGCATACTCATTTTTATGCAAATCAGTGTTCTCTCTTGTCCTCTTTTTTGGTGATTCATAAGTGGCCACCCTAGAGAAGTCTGGCTTGGTCTGCTTCCTGGTGCTTGCCACCCAGGTAGCATGTGTGTCGAGGCAGTTGTCACATCAGGTGTTGCTAACTGACAAGCATCTCCTTAGGGTAACCATGTGTCCTACTTTACAGAGGGCAGCCCTCTGTTTGTGGTCATCCTCTGTTTGGAGGGTTATTTATTTATTTGTTTATTTATTCATTTTCTATACTGCCCAATAGCCGAAGCTCTCTGGGCTGTGTACAACAATCAATTAAAAAAACACAATAAAATACAGTTTAAAATATAAACAATAAAAACATTATAAAAATTTAAAACCAATTTTAAAAACATCACTAAAACAAGTTACGTAATAAAACAGGACTGCTAAAAACAATTTACCACCCCACCGTATACCATTTAATTATTAAAAGCCTCAACGTAGAGGACAGTCTTAACCTGGCATCTGGCACTGAAAAGATAATAGAGTTGGCGCCAGGTGGGCCTCAGGGGGGAGCTTGTTCCACAGTTGGGGGGCTACCACAGAAAAGGCCCTCCCCCTTGTTGCTGCCCTCCAAGCCTCACATGGAGGTGGAAGTCCGGAGGAAGGTCCCAGATGTTGAGTCCAAGTTTGGTTTAAAAGTAAAGAACCTGAAGAAGGGAGAGCAAGGCAGGGTCTTGAAGTTGCCCAGCAGCAGTGAGCACCTGGACAGCAGACTGAGCAGGTAGCAAGCCTTCCCCAATGGGGCGAGAGGTGATGTCTTTGTATTTACATTACATGCCTAATTTTACATCTGTACATATAAATTAGCATATGCAAATGTGCACCTTCTTTTCCAGCAATGTGTTTCCTCTTTTTTGGCAATTCATAAGTGGTCACTCCACTCTTCCTTGCCACTTCCTTCCTATGCAGTGCAGAGCTTCCATGGAGGACGGAACAGGACATGATCCCCACATGAACAAGTAAGTGATTGTTTATTCCAGGGAACATGATGTCCTGAGACAAAAAAAATATATGGCATAGATCTTTTGTGTGTGGTATATCCTATACTGTTTTCAACATGGGCAGCTATGCCATCCATAGCAATGGTGCTTTTTCTAACAAAGACAATCCAAACAGCTTCGTTGCTGCACTGTCATATTGGTGGTAAATTAAACAGCAGAAAATGAAGGAACCCTGGAAAAATTACTGTCTATAAAGCCCTGCTAGGTATGGACAGTCACTGAGTCCCCAGAGAAAAGCCCTGAATTGACTTCTCAAATCACAATAAACAGTTTGATGTGGAATTGTTGTCTAGCTTGAGTAGCTATTTTTTTAAATTATTATTTTTACTCAGGGTTAGGCAACCTGGTGCCTTCCAGATATTTTGGACTACGAGTCCCATAATCCCTACTATTGGCTATGCTGGCAGGAGTGAGGGGAGTTGCAGTCAGAAACAACTGGAGGGCACCAGGTTGCCTAGCCATGGCTTATTTTATCGAGAAGGCCCAGATCTTTAGGGTTACTTTCCTTTCTCATTCATCACATTCCCAATTATTAGTTTCAGTCCTTCGTTCTTTTTGCAAGGCATATTAGATGCTCCCTAGAGTCACTCAAACAAACTGTATTATTTATCACAAGGCACATCATATATCCCACATAACCACAGAGCTTGCAAAGTGAGCATCTATGCAGGTAAAGGAGTGAAAGTAGCCCTCTTAGCTGAGGACCCTTAAATGCAGTTAAATTGGGAAAGGAGAGAGAGAGAGAGAGAAACAAAGGCTGGCAGCCAAAATTCCAACCACTAGCATTTCCTTGACTTTGTAATTGAATCCTGAATGATTTGATTATGTTCCCCCATTTTAATAATCACAGAGATCTTTTAGTAGACTAAGAAGGAACCTGGCTTAATTATATTGTGGCCTTTTGCTTTGCTGTGGAAATAGCATTATTTCTCATCATGGAGCCTCTGCCAAGACGAGAGAGACTGAGGAGGTAAAAATGATGCTTGGATGAAGTTCTTGCCGGAAATGGAAAAAAGAAAGATTTCAAGTTTGACCTTCACAATAGAGGGCTACATCCAATATTGCATGAATGGATTTTCCTGTCCTCTGTTCCCCTCTACAGCCCACCCACACACAAAATCTGCTCCAGAGGATCCCCCATCCCACCAGGCCAGATCTGTGGGGGTGAAGGGAAATGCAGCAGGAGGAGGAACCTGCACTGCTGGCAAATGCTGCTCTGTCAGCAGACAGATACAACACCCTACATTGACCAATTTAGTCCAGTGTTCTGACTGGTGGGAACAGCAGCTTCCCAGGTCATGCAGCACTGGCTCAAGAGGTGGCTCACTAGAGGTCAATGCAATGGACCTCTGAGGGGAACTCACTGGAGGTTACTGTGAGGCATGCAGTCTGTTAGCGCTTTTTGCTCTGCAGCAAAAGCATATTACCCGCCGGTGCATTGTCACCGAGATTCTGCTTGGTAAAAGCAGAAGTCCTTCCCAGTCCAGTTGTCCAAGAGCCATTAACTACAGATATCTTGACTTGACCCTTGGACTCCACATAGCAGCCTTAGCCAGGCTGGCACCCTCCAGAGGTGTTGGACAGCACAGCTGTTGGTTGGCTGGCTGGGGATGATGGGAGGTGAAGTCCAACACATCTGAACTGCGCCAGGTTGGGGAAGGCAGGTATATGGCAGGCATTTGCTCAAGCTGCAGATGAGCCCTCTCTTCTTCCTCAGCTTAGGATGGAATAATCAGCTAACCCTCCAAACAAGAAGAAACTAAAAACAAAAAGCCACTGGTGCCTGTGCCAGGTTGTGAACTGCAAACTGTCTAAATACTTCTTGCACTCACAGCATAGTAATCTGAAGACTAGTTTACATGGCTGTGTCCTTCAGTGCCACGGTATAGGTGTTGTTTGAGTATAAGAAAGGGTGGTTCTGCAACACAGGACTTCTCTGCACATGGCATTTATTGTGCACTTGTGATCCCTCACTCACAGAAGTTGGCGGGTCCTTTACACATCACCATCCTCCAGGGCCTCTCCTGTGTTTTCCAGCCATTTTTTGCAGCTTTTTTTTAGAAAGAGGAAAGTGCAGTGGTATTTCCTATTGTGCTGGGAAGTGCTAGAACATGGCCGTGTATTTTTCGCAATTGCGCTATACTGCAGTGCCACCTTATGGTTGTGTAGCAGAACATACAGGAAGGCAGAGAAAGAAAAACCCCAGGAAAAAAATGTGTAACGGATGTGCTCTTCTTCCCACAAAGAAAATGGAAGAAGTCTCAGTAAAGTGATGGGTTAAACACCTCATGTAGAGAAGCCCACAGACTCCAGGAATGAAACAAAGAAAAGTAGAACAGTGCACAGCTATAATCTATATATATATAAAAGAAAGTGTCCTGACTGACTGACTGACTGATTGACTGACTCATGAACACCCAGCTCAAACCATTTAATCTAGGAACGTGAAATTTTGAAGGAACATTGCTTTTATGACGTAGACACCCACTAAGGAAGGATTTGTGGAAATTCGTCCCTAAGGGGGTGAAAAAAGGGGGCAAAATCACCCCACTCTCATATCTCCTATGGACAAAACAACAGGGGAGCAGTTATGCAAATCGGCCTCACCTCATAATTGCTGCAGGAGCCAATAGGAGCAGTTATGCAAATAGCCCATACAACACTTAGAATGTTTGTATGAATTCCTGCAGGGGCCAATAGGGGTGGGTATGCAAATCTCCCCTAGGCCATTTAGAATGTTCTCTGAGGGGGTGAAAAGGGAGGGAAACTTTTTAAATGACTGAATGACTGCTGTGGGGGGGCTCGCATAGGCTCCATCACGTTTTGACAGATCCACCCCAAACTTGGCACGCATACTCTCCATCACCCAACGACAAAGAGTGGCGGGTTCAAATCTCCAAAAAACCTCACTGCGCCTGTACGGCCCAAAATAGATGAGAGCCAATGGCGTCACTTGGAATGTTCGCAGGGGCCATTCAGGGGCGGTTATGCAAATCGCTCCAACAACATATAGAATGTTCATATGAACTGCCACAGGGGCCAATCAGGAGCGGATATGCAAATATCTCCTGCGTCAAAACAGAATGTTCATATGAACCACAGCCAGGGCGGAGCTGGGATTACATTGTTGGGTAGCCCCGAGGGGGAGGGGGCAAGCAGGGATTTCATTGTTGTGTAGTCCCGGGAGGGGGCAAGCTGGGATTACATTGTGTGGTCCCGGGGGGGGCAAGGATTTCATTGTTGTGTAGTCCTGGGGGGAGCAGGGGGGGAGCAGGGATTTCATTGTGCAGTCCCGGGGGGACAAAGATTTGATTGTGTAGTTCCGGGGGGGAGCTGGGATTTCATTGCATAGTCCTGGGGGGGGAGCAGGGATTTCATTGTGCAGTCCTGGAGGGAGGGAACAGGGATTTCACTGTGCAGTCCCGGGGGGGGGGGGGCAGGGCTTTCATTGTTGTGTAGTCCCAGGGGGGAGCAGGAATTTCATTGTGTAGTCCCTGGGGGGGGGACACAGAGATTTGATTATGTAGCCCCGGGGGGGAGCAGGGATTTCATTGTGCAGTCCCGGGGGGGAGCAGGGATTTCATTGTGCAGTCCCAGAGGGGGGGAGCAGGGATTTCATTGTGCAGTCCTGGGGGAAAGGGAACAGAGATTTCATTGTGTAGTCCAGGGGGGAAGCAGATTTTATTGTGCAGTCCAGGGGGGAAGCAGATTTCATTGTGCAGTCCTGGGGGAGGAACAGGGATTTCACCGTGTAGTCCTGGGGGAGGAACAGGGATTTCACTATGTAGTCCTGGGTGGCCAGGGATTTCATTGTGTAGTCCAGGGAGGGAAGCAGGGATTTCATTGTGTAGTCCCGGGGGGGGGGGGAGCAGGGATTTCATTGTGTAGTCCTGGGGGAGCAGGTAGTCCCGAGGGAGCTGGGATTTCATTGTTCAGTCCCGGGGGAGCTGGTAGTCCTGGGGGAGCTAGGATTCCATTATGTAGTCCCGGGGGACCTTGTTTTGGCACAGGATCCCCAAAAGGGATTGGCAAAGGTTCTTTGAGGGATTTTCTGACCATAATAAATACTCCTCCAGGAAGTCAAAGCCAAACATGTTTATTGTAAAGTCAAGCCACAAGTACAACAATGCTATCCTCCCAGTTCCCTGGTGGAAATTCCACCCCTTAACAGCACAGTCACTGTTCAACCAACCCAAATGCTAGGTCCAGCAGCTCTCCGCCTGGGTATGGGCTCTCCACGTTGGGCTTCTGCAAGGCTCTCTACACAGCATCCTCTGCTCCTCCTCGCTCCTTCCAGTTCTTCAGTACTTCACACGCAACTGACCAACCGCCACTAACGACCACCGCACTCCCGCTAACAACCACCACCCTCTCCGTCTGCACTTGCTCTTCTTAAATAGCACCACGTTTCTTGGATTGCAGATCTCGTGCTTCATTGCTAGCACCTGTGCTGTTTGCATTGTCATCCCTCTGGCCAGCAGCCAGATCATGCGCAGGTGAGTTGCTCCTTCATTGCCTCAGCTTGGCAAGCAGCCAAGTAATCAAGGCCGGTTGCTGATTCTTAAAGCAAACCTACTTTCTTAACGCAAACCCAGAGCATAGAGGCAGAACTCTGTACAACACTCCTGTACTCCTCGCCATCTTCCGCGACTCCCATTACAGACCTTTCCTATGGAGCTATTCAAAACAGCGGTCAGCGACCTTAAGGAATTTCGAACAAATAGTGCCTATAGGAAAATGACGACCCGTGCAAACTTGCCACGGTCACTCTTCATCACGTGAGCGAAGCCGCGGGCAAAAGCTAGTGTTCCATATACGATGCATGTGATCCTCAAGAAAGCAACACTGGATGTCACTGTTAAGTAAACCAACTTGTTAATTCCCTCACATTGAAACAATAAGAAGAAATTAGGGGCTGGTTCTTTAAAAAAAAAAAAAAAACACCAAATGTAAAGGGAAACACACACACAGCGAAAATGCCACCTCTTACTCCCTGCCAGTGTGAATCCATCAGGGCCTTGGAATTTTCAGTCCCTCCATCATTGGACCCCAACCACCCCCAGTAGGAATCCTCTGCACCTCTTTGTTTCCTGCGCACCAAGTTGAGCATCTGTCTTTGGAAGATACAGAGGCAGCCTACAATCTTTCTGACTGCGGCAAACAAGTTTCAATGTGGGCCATTGTTTTCACATGGTGATGCTTTCAAACAAACATCACTGGGTTGGTATAACTGCATCATGCGATGAACCAAACAAAGCTTGCATTGTAGGAGCTCATGTTCACAACTTTGTTCATCTGGAGTAAGATAAATGCAGCTTAGGGCTCAATCTTATGCATGTATAGACAGAACAAAGTCCGACAACTCCCAGCATTTCCCAGCCAACATGGCTGGCTTGGGAATGCTGGGAGTTGTAGGACTTCTTTAGTCATTCTGAAACAAGTTGTCCCCCCCGGTATACAAACAATGTAGCAGAAAAGTAAGGTGCAAAGAAATGAGAAGCAGTCATGTTCTTCCAGTGAGTGTTTTTACCATTGCTGAAGCAATTCAGTCAGAAATTATATACATTCTTCTCTAGCAGTAGTGTCTTAGCAATGCATTTGACATGGAAAGTGATCTGCTGTCTAAGAATTTGCACATATTATTTGTCAATGAACTCTCACCCTTCAGATCTCATTTTAGGGAGGATAAGACATATTGTTTAAGCCCTTTCTTCAGGACCACTCCTGCCGCATGTGTAATGATTTCTACCCTGTAGTTCCATTAGCTGTTGGTTATTTTTTGTGAGCCACTGTTAGGGACCTCCTGAAGTTGCCCACCCTTGATTTGAAAGTTTACCACATGTCTTTTGTAACTATGTGGACAGGTGGCTGTCTGTAGCCTCTGAACATGCAGTGCTCCTGCAATTGGAAGGGGAAGGTGATTTCTTCCTGTTCCCCACTGCAGCCCCCTGCTCCTCAAAAATCTACTGTGGAGGTTTGGGGAACCCCTTGGGATAGTATAGGAGCTGGTATGGGTGGCAGCAGGAAGAAAAGGGAATAGATGGAAGTCTCCTCCTCCCTTCTGGTTGCATAAGCAGCTGTTGAACCAAGGCCCCTTCCATTTGCAGAATATGACCTTTTGTTTGTAGAAGAGGGCCTTCCATAAACAGAAGAACACCTGTTCATAGATGGACTCTACTAGATCAAAGTCAACATGTTTATTGCCTTGTAGGGCCAAAAAACAGACATTAATCCAGGGATTTTTGGATGAGACTGAATAGCTAGATCCAGTTCAATCTGGCTCCAGGCCTGGTTATGGAAAAGAGACTGCTTTTAGTCACCTTGGTGTATGATCTATGCTGGGAACTGGACAAGGGGAGTGTGACCCTGTTAGTTGTTCGCACACAACAAGACATGGGTAGCAAGCCAAGGTGGGTTGTTGGCCAAACCACCCACAACCCTGAAGCAGGCCCACTCTGGCTGGATCCACACATAGGCCAGGTTTGCCTATGGCTTCTTTTCCCCGCCCCACATGTGCTGGTCATGCACTGTATGATTTACATAATTACCCGCATAGCACATGGCTTCCTTTTTCATCCAAACTTGGCGAGGTGTGCAGCGGCGGGTGGCTTCGAAGCCACCCCAGAACCCTGCAACACGCCATGGGTTCTAGGGTGGTTTTGAAGCCACCCCAGCCACACACCTCACAGGGTTTAGATGACATGGGAAGCCGTGCGCCGGAAGAGTAATTAGGCAAATCGCATGGTGTGCAAGAGGCAACACATGCGAGGCAAGAAAAAGAAGCCACGGTGGCCATCTGTCAGGGATGCTTTGACTTGGATTCCTGTATTGAGCAGGGGGTTGGACTCGATGGCCTTATAGGCCCCTTCCAACTCTACTTTTCTATGATTCTATTATTCTTTTCCCCATTGATCGTGTAAACCTGGTCATAATGACAAGCTCCTCAGGGAAATTAACCCACAGTGGCTTGTTACATGTGAACCAGGTCCCTGAGTGTCCTGATCACTTTAAGTTATATCAAGACATAGTGGTACACTTATTAACTCCCTAATAGCTAATTGACAATAGCAGTTTCCCATCTTACAAGTAATCAATATAATGTGCTGCCTCATTGGTATGTAATTGTGACTGTGTGAATAAAAGTTGAACATTATGAGTGATTGAACCATTTTCAGCACACTGATGGAAGGGCTCTAATGGAATACTTAGCCCAATCCATGCTGCTACTTGTTAAAACGGAACCAGAGAGTGGAAATTTTTCTAGCCAGGAGGAGAAAGCATCTGCAAAGAAAGCAGGTGATTGAAGGAGTATCAACCCTGAAATGTGTTCTGAGTGATGAGGGTTCATTGACAAATAAGACATGCAATTTCTTAGACAGCAGATCAGTTTCAGATGAAGTGTCAATTGTGTTGCTAGAGAAAACATGTAAACAAAGGCCTGTGGCTCACGCTGGCTCAGCTTGTCTGAGCATGGAAAGCTAAGCAGGGTCAGGCCTGGTTATTACTTAGATGGGAGACCCCTTCTCTAGTTTCCTGCACTGAGCAGGGGGTTGGACTCGATAGCCTTGTAGGCTCCTTCCAACTCTATGATCTATGAAATCTATGAAAGGATGAATGAGAGAAGCATGCAGAGTGACTTTATGTGTAAATTACTCAGAAATAAGTTCAGTGGGATTTACTCCCACAGAAGTGTGCTTAGTATTACAGCCTAAGAGTAATAAATTGGCTGTTAGCACAAGTACAGGAAGCTTCACGCTTTATGGCAACTTTACCCAACCTGATGCCCTCCCAGTCGGGATGTCCGAGAAATCCACAACGGACTCAAATGAGTTCTATTATTTCCAGAAACACAAAAAGAACAGAAGATGAGCTGAAAATTCAGCCCTGAAAATACTCCAGCTATAAAATGGTTGCAATATATTGGCTGAACCTCTATCCACCCTAAAATCTGTTCTTTCTATCAGCCACAGCAACAGAAAATCACTATGTGCAAATATAAATGAAGAGCAGACATTTTTCTTTTATTGAGACAATTTGGTGGGTCAGTGGTATATTCACATAAGTAGTATATAATATATATTCCACACAGTTTTCTGCAACAGTTCCTTGTGTAGCTATTAAGACTCACTCACTCCCACCTGACAAGCATCTGCTGTCCTCTGTTGCAATCTTAAAATTAACTATCAACAATGTGAAATAAAATTAAGGGAACAATCCTATGCATGTTTAGACAGAAAAAAAGGCCTACAGCTCCCAGCATGCCCCATGGCATGCTGGCTGGGACATGCTGGGAATTGTAGGCCTTTTTTTCTATCTAAAAACATGCATAGGATTACGCCTTAAGAGACACAGTAGTTACACAGCACCTGTACATGATGTTGTCATTTCATTACTGTTCCCTGTAATAAAAGAGAATTCTTTATGTTCTTTTTATTTCCATAAGTCCCAGGTGGCTTGAGAAGTGTCAGTCTGGAGCTTGTGCACTCTTATTTTCTCCACTGTTCCCTTTGCTTTTGTGACAAAATTACAAAATACAGTTAATCATCCCAAATATTGCTTTGGGCAATGTGTCATACTGAGTTATTCTTCTGTCGGATATTTTTTAAAGACCTGAACCAAATAAAAAAAAACACTGGATTTGAAGTAAGCAGTTCAAATGTAATGGAGTCTTAGAGGAAAGCAAAATAATTATAGCTTGGGGAGGGGGAATTAGAGCCCAGAGTAATGCGATTAAAAAGCAGGAGCACCGATGAAGGAGATTATATATTAGTTTAGGGCCAAATATGTGGCAATTCCATTAGCAAGACAGCAGACAGGCAAATGGATCAAACACAGTTCTATTAGTCCAGCAAGAGGGCAGTTCAAAGCAGGAGAAGTCAGAAATCAGGCACAGGTCAAGAGCACAGGATTACCAGTGAAGAAAAGACAATTCCAAGAGGTATGTGGTCAAGGTAAAAGCACAGCAGTCAAACACAAATGCAGTCCAAAGAGCAGAGTCTAGCAGGAATCCAAAGGTCAGCAGCACAGAGGATCAGTCAAGAAGCAAGCGGTTTAAGGCATTGGAGCTGATAGAACGTTGTTGTTCCAGCAACTAGCAAGTTCCATCTGAAAGCTTGTATAGCCAGAGCTTCCAGAGCCCCAACCAGAACTCGGATTACATCAGAGGTTTCTGTAAGAAGTCCTCCTCGTAAGGAGAGCCCTATTCATGAGGAGCCCTTTACTCATGAGGAGCCTACCTTTGTAAATGGGCACTCTTCCTCACAGGCATTCCTCTGGCTTGCCTTTTGAGACAACACCCTTGGGTCTATCAGAGGTGGAGTCCTGCACCTCTTGTTGGGATGGACCTGCATGCAGCCCATCGCCCCCAGGGGCCCAGGCTCCTCCAGGTCTTCTGACATGGGCTGTTCTTTGTCTCTGGGGTCTCCAACTCCTCCTCTGAAGAGGATTCCTTCAGTGGGGGCATGTCATCCAGACTGAAGGAAGTTCCCCACCCCTGGTTTATAGGTAGTCACTTTTCCAAGGCTTAGGGTGGCAAGCCTATACTGGAATTACAGTGGCTAATGGGTTTTAGGATTTTGCAATCATCCCACTACCTTGGTGCAACAAGATAATGCAGTGGTGTTGCTGGTGGGAGGGTGTCCCTGTTGTGGTAAGTTCACCAGCCGGTGGCCGCCTTCCTGGCTGAAGGGTCATGGCGATATTTCCAGGGACACTGGTTGTGTGCCACTTTCTGCCAAAACTCAAGGCGGCTTACATAATCATCATCCTCCTCTCCATTTTATCCTCACAACAACCCTGTGAGGTAGGTTAGGCTGAGAGTCAGTGACTGGCCCAAAGTCACCCAGTGAGTTTCATGCCCTATTGGGGGGACTAGAACCCGGATCTCCCGAGTCCCAGTCCAACACTCTCACCACTACGCGAACAAAGGCGAGCGAGCACCACCACCCCCGAAGGTAGATTTAACACCCCTTGTTCCTTGGAGGGAAAAGCTGGATGTAAATGTGACGAACAATAAATAAATAGTCAGTGTAACTGAGCACATTACTGTGCTGTTCCTTACCAGCTTGAAGGGATAGGATGTAGGACTCTCAAATAAAGCTTACTTTCCCACAGGCTGCTTCTGTGATTTTGAGTCTCTTACAAGGTAAAGGAAGAGACTCTGTGGCTCATGCTGGCTCAGCTTGTCTGTGGAAAGCTAAGCAGGCCTGGTTATTACTTGGATGGGAGACCCCTCCTCTAGTTTCCTGCACTGAGCAGGGGGTTGGACTCGATGGCCTTGGGCCCCTTCCAACTCTATGATCCTATGATCTCATCCCCAAGATTTCTTTGGACCACTACACTGGGCAGCCCATGCAACTCTCTGCTAACATTCAAGGAGTAACTGTTGGAATCTTGGCCTCAGACTTCATTCCTGGGTTACTCATTGTCATGCAAATGTGTCCTGTTTGTTCTCAGTTTACTTTTACAATGGAAACAAGGCTTCAGAATGAAATCTCATTCATTCCAATCAAGGGAAAACAATGGCTGCTGTAGCAACTGAAAATCTGCCAATTTGAGAACAAAACCAAGCAGATTGGACTAGCAAGAAAATAAAAGGTCTGCTGTACTGAGAAGATCAAAGGGAGACACTTTATTTTTCAAATAATGTTCAGTTGTATTTAATTGGTGGGGCACTTTGAATAAACATCACTTGAATGCTAGGACAATATTCTCTGCTTTCTATTATGGTAGATTATGCACAACTGTATTTGAACTAATATCTGCAACAAATATTAGTAAAGATCATTTTGTAATGTTGGTGGTACATCAGATCCAAGAATTCTAGGGTATATTCAGCTTTGATTAGAAGAAGAACTGGTGTTATGTCCATGATTAGGAGAGCCTAACTGCCCCAGCGCAGGAATAACCTGTGTAAAATCTCCTACAGGGCATAGCTGTCGTGCAAAGGATTTGGGAAAATGGAAAGGGACAGGAGAGTGATTGGGGTGACACCATAGACAGTGCTACAACATATTGCCCCTTGGAGGGCACCCTGAAGGTTACAAAAGGGGGGACAGTCTAGAAGCAAGTGGGGCAAATGATGCTTTACCATTTGTCCTACATCTAAAGCCATCACTTCCCTTAGGGTCCTGTAGTGTCTAATTACACATTACATGCAAACAAATGTAATGAGACGCAACAACAGCTTTTTTTTCTGAGGAAATGGCTGTAAGGAAGTGCCATAGCTCAGTGGTAGTAAGGCAGTCCCTGTCCTCAGGCATACAATCTAAAAGTAATAACACACAAGGTAAAAGAGATGGGGAGGGAAGAGGGGAAAAAGTAACCTCGGGCACTAGTTCTTAAAACGGCGGTGTAATTATGCCAACACACATGAGGGCTGCAACTTTTAGTTGATTGCTTAGGTTATAAACTTTAGAATAACAGATTAAAAACATTTTGGTCTATTAAATAGGTGTCCCAAACTGAATTGTGAAACATTTTTATCATCATCATCATCATCATCATCATCATCGTCATCATCATTATTTTAATGTTTCCCCATTGATGCCTACCACCTTTTAAATATTTGGGGAATGGGGGGGAGTTACATTTTTTTTAGTGGAAAGTCTTTAATGAACTGCTGTTCATTTCAAACTGTGGCAGGCATTATTTTGAATAGATACAGCATTCCAGATGTGCTGTTTGCAAGACACATCATGTCAAATGCATCACCAGACAACAAAGACCTTCTCTTTGTTCAGCACTGTTGCTTTATTCCTATACACATCTATGCAGATTTAGGATTAGGATTAGGATCATAGAGTTGGAAGGGGCCTACATGGCCATCGAGTCCAACCCCCTGCTCAATGCAGGAAACTAGAGGAGGGGTCTCCCATCCAAGTAATAACCAGGCCTGACCCTGCTTAGCTTTCCACGCTCAGACAAGCTGAGCCAGTGTGAGCCACTTATTTCACTTATATGAAATAAGACTGGCCATCTGTGGAACCTCAGAAGGACGGATTTGTCCCATGGGCCTGAGGTTTCACACCCCTGCCTTCCAAAAAAACCTGTGAAGTAGGGTTAGGTTAGTCAGGCTAAAAAGTGATATGCACAAAATGACCAATTGAGCTTCATGGCTGAATGGGGATATGTAACCAGGTGCCCCCAGTCCAATGCTATGCCTACAATACCACTGTAATATATATGCTACCCTGCATATCTGGGGCTGTCCTACAAGAGATTTTGACCATAAGTAATTTTGGCTTCCCCCATAGGAATAGTCAGTTCACCAAGGCCCCATCAAAAGCTTTTGACAAGCTTATGGCCTTCATTATTGATACACTGACATCTCTAAGGTTCATCTCTTTCTGTATCGAAGGTGGAAGTAAGTCCCACTAAACACAGTGGGACTTACTTCTGAGTAAACATGCATAGGATTGCATTTTAAAACTCATAGACTTTAATCAACTAAGGCTGCAATCCTATGCAGCCTTACCTGAGATTAAGTCCGATTGAACTCAATGGGACTCACTTCTGAGTTGACATGTGTAGGATTGCAGTATAAGGTGCAATCCTATGCACACATACCGCAGAGTAAGCCCAAGTAAACACATTGAAACTTATTTCTGAGCAATTATGCATAGGACTGGGCAGCATGATCTCTTTAATTGGGTTTCAGCTCTAATGTCCACATAATGCTGAAAACCATAGAGCCCTGCTAGATGTGTACTCATAACATTCGTATTTTGCCCTTCCCCAAGAGCTCATGGATGACACACACATGGCCATCCCATTGTATCCTTACAACAGGGCTGTTGAGCCTCTTTCAGCCCATGGCCCAAATTCAATTTTAGAGAAACTGCCGGGGGCCACATTGCTGTGGTGGGTGGGGGCAAAGGGCCAGGTGGTCCAAAATAACAAAAATATCAGGATATTTTAGCTTAGAGTTCTTGTTACCAGTAGCTAAGCCTTAGGAGAGGCATTTCAACCTTTTGGAATGGGGAGAAAACTGCACAAAGTCCAGGAAACCACCAAATGATTGGAGTCAGGAGGAGGGGGCATGGCTACCACAGGCCTGTGGGTCATGCTGGCTCAGCTTGTCTGAGCGTGGAAAGCTAAGAAGGGTCAGGCCTGGTTGTTACTTGGATGGGAGACCCCCTCCTCTAGTTTCCTGCATTGAGCAGGGGCAGGGATGTTGAAGAGTCCTTGGGCTCGAGTCACGAGTCAGGGGGTTGGGCTCAATGGCCTTGTAGGCCCCTTCCAAATGATCTATGAAATAAGACTGGCCATCTGTGGAACCTCAGAAGGACGGATTTGTCCCATGGGCCTGAGGTTTCACACCCCTGCCTTCCAAAAAAACCTGTGAAGTAGGGTTAGGTTAGTCAGGCTAAAAAGTGATATGCACAAAATGACCAATTGAGCTTCATGGCTGAATGGGGATATGTAACCAGGTGCCCCCAGTCCAATGCTATGCCTACAATACCACTGTAATATATATGCTACCCTGCATATCTGGGGCTGTCCTACAAGAGATTTTGACCATAAGTAATTTTGGCTTCCCCCATAGGAATAGTCAGTTCACCAAGGCCCCATCAAAAGCTTTTGACAAGTTTATGGCCTTCATTATTGATACACTGACATCTCTAAGGTTCATCTCTTTCTGTATCGAAGGTGGAGTGGTGGGGAAATACAATCCATGGATAGTATTTCTGGAAAAGGATAAAAGAGTTATTATTAAAAAAATAATAATCCATGACTGCCTTGTGCAATAAAGAAACCCCTGAATTTCAGCAACAGACTGTTCTAGCCTCATAATATTGGGATTAAGTAGTGGCTGTAGCTTTAATATGTTTATAAAGCAAAGGGCTGGAATTTCATTCAAGCTTATCTGGCAAACACATCAGTGAAAAAGAGAAGAGGCAACCTCCAGCTCTTGCCTGAAGCAATCAATTTGATCACAGATTTTGTAGACAGAATGTGGTGTTGCTAGGCAAACAACCCACAAAAAGATCAAGTGATGTGGCTAGGCAAACAACATAGAAAGGGTTTTTTTAAAATTGTCAGTCTTTTTTATCGCCTCAGAAAAACACAAGCCCCGTCCACACACACAGAACATGTGTGTTTTCTTTCTAACTTTCAAGTCAATTGAACAAAAGTACATTAGAAGCTTCCATTTTGATTCTGCAACAAATCCATTTTCTAGTTCTCACATTTGATCCTGGTTTTGTCCACCCAGATGCATATAGTTCAAATAGAGCACATGAAAGGCAGTACTACATTTGCCTGAATACAGAAGTATAAGAAAGATTACTAAATCATCTGGGGCATCACTGCCCCATACTGAAGATTGCACTGTCCCGCAGTTATTTTTGAATGTGTTCTTTTAGGATATGTAAAGGAGAAGGAAAACATAGATTCATAGATTTCATAGATCATAGAGTTGGAAGGAGCCTACAAGGCTATCGAGTCCAACCCCCTGCTCAGTGCAGAAAACTAGAGGAGGGGTCTCCCATATTAGACAAAAATGCATAAATTAGGAAACATGCATATGAAAATAAAACAAATTTTCATGCATACTTTTTTAAAAGTCTCAAACTGATGTGGAAATTGAGAGAAACTGAAATTGACAGGTTCGTCCATCACTAGCTTGATGGGTCATGGAAGGGAAAGGACAGAGAGCTCCAGTTAGAGATGGCACAGAGATCCACAGGGTTAGATTTCCAATACAGGTTTTATAGTTCCACTGTAGTAGTTCTTTATGTCAGATTCTATGGCATTTAATTTCCTTAAGAAAAAAAATATTGATAGCTGTAAGTGCAAAGTCTTGTACATGCTGCTCAAAGAGCTAGAGAAATATGTGTTTGGATGCACAATTCCTTGTTTATGCCCAGATATCTGTATACAAAGATTGCAAAGGGCAAATGAAATTGACATGATTTCTTCTCTACTCTGCAGTACATCTGAGAAGACCCTTCACTGTAGAGGCAAGGGATTTGAAACCACTTGTCAGTTTCACCTCTAGAATGAAGGGGCTTCGCTGAATTCAACCTTGTCAGTTTCTCAGTTGCTCCTTGCAACTTTTGGATAATGTGCAACATCTTGCTAAAGCCCAGAGGACTACAAGCAGTGTTCAAACTGACAAGCTTCCCCCCACCCCCTGCGCCTCTGAAGCCACAAGCTTGTCTCACAGAATTCAAGGGGAACCAGTGAGAACCAAGCCAGAACTTATTTGCATCCCTCTTGCCACAGATTCTGTTTCTTGATCAAATTAGAGAGTGACAGAATATTGTGAGCGTGGGATGGAATGCTTCTGGGTGTGTGTGTGTGTGTGCATGCGTGTGCGCGCATATATATAATATGTAGCCCCAGGTAGTGACAATATTCCACCAGAATTACTTAAAATCAATATAGAGTGGTGGTCGCCGGTGCTAGCCGCCCTATTTACTTGGATTGATCACTCTGCCAATATCCCAGAAGATTGGGGGACCACAATTATTATCCCACTATACAAGAAAGGGAAAAAGGCAGATCCAGCAAATTATAGACCCATTAGCCTCCTAAGTATCATCACTAAATTATATGCGAGCCATTTACAGAAAAAAATTAATAGAGTAGCTGCATAGTGAAAACATCTTGGCGGAGGAACAGTCGGGATTTAGGGTAGGGCATTCCACAGTGGACCAGGGCCTGGTCCTGCAGCATCTAGTCGAAAAATGCACAGCAACTACAGGAGGCACTCTATATGCAGCCTTTATCGATTTTAAATCGGCTTTCAACTCTATCCAAAGAGACAGATTATGGGCAAAATTGGAGGATACTAACATAGATAGACATCTTTTAATCCTCATGTACATAGACTATACGAGAATACCCATTTTCGAGTGAGATGTAGTAGGGCAGGACATCTTACCAAGCAAATTCTAACTGTACAGGGAGTAAAGCAAGGTTGTATACTCGCACCAAGCCTAAAAAATTCTTTAGTTGAACGCTTGGCAGAGGTGAAAGCCCATCCACCTACATTGGCAAATAAGTTCCTGTCAATACTTTTGTATGCAGATGACGCAGTGCTGCTCTCACTGACAAGCATAGGCCTAAGGCTCCTTTTAGGGGCTTTGGACCGATACTGTAATAACGAGCTAATGCCAATTAACCATGAGAAATCAAAGGTTATGGTATTCTCCAGGAAGAGGTTAAAGCATAGGTGGCAGATTAATAATCATCCCATAGAGCAAGTTGCCACATTTAGATATGTAGGTATACCTTTTCAGTCCAGGGGGACATGGAACTAGCGTTGTATTGTATCATTGAGCCTCGCGCGGGCAAAACGAGGTCGAATCGGCCCCACTCACGCCCGCATGAGGCCTTACCTTTACTTTGGGGTGGCTCGCTCCCTCCGCGGCGAGCCGCCCGCGCTGCCCATTCCGACCCGTCGTGTCACTTCCGGAACTGGAAATGACACGATGGAACCCTGCGCAGGCGCGCTGGACGCCTGTGGCTCGTTCTGCGCCTGCGCAGGGTCCTGTCGTGTCATTTCCGGTCTCGGAAGCAGCGGACGGGGCCGGAGAGCCCGATCGAGCGGCGCACAGCGCTGCTCAGAAAATCACGTCGGGTCGCTGCCTACCCCGGAAATTCGGCTCGGAGGCGCGACCCGGCCTTGGATGCACCCCTACATGGAACGCACAGATTAAAAATGTAACGGAGAATGCCCAGAGGAGCGTAAAGGCCCTTCTTCGCTTCTTCTATACAAAAGGTGGACAATACGTACCCGCAGCTATTCAGGATTTCAATGCCAAAATCATACCGCGGATGCTCTAGGGTGCCCAGCTTTGCTCTTATAAATGTTACGTCCCTTTTAAAGTCATCCAAACTAAATTCTTGCGGGCAGTGTTAGGAGTACAGAGCTGTGTTTCAAACGCAATAGTTCAACTGGAAACTGGACAAATATCAGTAGAGGCGCGAGCATGGATGCTTAGGATCCACTATTGGCTAAAGCTGATTTTTCTCCCGGAGGGCCTGGCTCCTCTGACACTAACAGACAAATGTCAGTCCAAATGGAAATCTGTTTTGTATGAGAAATTACAGCAACTTAGGCTTTGCACCAAACTTTTTAGTTTCCATGGGATATGGAAAGGCCAAAGCACTGGTTCGGCAGCATGATAGGGATGTGGAATTGCAAAAGTTGCGGAGCCAGGCAGTAACATATTCTGACTTCAGGAATGAGGGGAGGATATTAGCGCAAGCAAAATACCTGGCAGAGCTGAATGTCCCTGAAACTCAGGAAAGCGTTTACTTTAGCCAGGCTAAATGTTTTGCCCTCGTCACTGCTGGAAGGTAGGTTTAGAGAGGTACCCCATATCCAGAGCGAATATGCCCCTGTGGAATGAATAGGGTGGAAACGGCTGGCCATGTTTTGCTGCACTGTACTTTTTATCAGGATTTGCGCCAAATCTTCATTATGCCTATTATTCAATACATTCCCGGTAGAGCTGAAACATATTATGTAACGTATCTTTTGATGGACCAAAAGCACCAAGTCACGCTGAAAGTGGCAAGCTTTTGTGCAGCTGCCATAAGCCGGCGGAAAAGTGTGCTGCTGAACCTGTTAAATAATTAGTCTGGGACTGTGGGGGAGTATTAATATGAGGAGTGAATATATTGTGATGGTTTTATTCTGTATTGGTTTATGACCAAAAATATAATAATAATAATAATAATAATAATTATATATTATTATTATTATTATTATTATATAATATGTATATATTATATATATGGTTACATCTGAATTTTGCTGCTTGAAGTAGACCCATTGAAATCAATCAGTTAGTCATGACTAACTTAAGTCCCATTGATGTCAACAGGTTCACTCTAAGCAGGACTAAATTGGAATCCATCCAACACATTGATTAGTGAATGCTGGCTTTAAATATGGAAGATTCATGAAGTGAGCTGCATGGCTTTGGCTCTCACCCTAACAAACTTCACAGTGTTAATGAGAGGATTAGTGAGAAAATAATTTGTTGATAGACTTCTGTGACAAGCCCTGGCCCCAGACCTGTCACTGTCCCTTTTAATACCCTCAGTAGCGTTTTCGACCAAAGTCATTAAGCATTCCAGCCATGGGTGAAAAACAACGAAAATAACAGCTTTTATTTGTACAGGGATTTTTATACTGTTAACAGGTTCCAGTTTATTGTTTTTTCTGTTACCAAAATATCTTTCCGCTATCTCGTTCTCACAACCTCAGGTACTGCTTGGGTACCTCTATATGTAGGAATAATAAAAGGCCAAACCACCCAGACCCTTCTTAGTTTCATACACACACACACACACACACACACCAAGTAAGGAAAAAACGGCTCTAACAGTTTCTTCCCTCCCGCCTTTTTAACCCCTCCCCTTCCATGTATCAAGATAGGCTGATTACACAAACTACCCAACCAATCGGGGTTTCTTCCCTTTCCCAGTTGCTGGGCAGACTTGCTAGAGGTTCCGTCACAACTTCATATGCTGTAATTCTGTTGTTGTCTTTAATAGGTAAGGGATATAAATGGACTAATTCTTCTTTTGTGTGTCCTGTCCACATCCAAGGTGGGAACATGGGACAAGGCCTACTTGGTGGTGACATTTAGATTGTGAAATTCCCTTCCCTGTGAGATCTGCTTGGCTCTCTCTAAGTTGGTCTTCCACCATAGGTAGGCTGAAGTCCCTTTTGTTTCAATTAGCCTCTGGTCTCCCTTTAATTTGATGAACTTTATTTGCTCCCTCTGATGTAGTTTTACTGATAGCCGTTTTGTGTATGTGTGTGCAGGTAGGGATGGGTGGATTGTTTTACTGCCTAATTAGGATGTATGTATTGTTTCTAGTTTTATTGGAGACATTTCTTTCTTAATTGATAATAGCTACCCTGAGCACTCTTGTGTCCAGAGTGGAAAGGCAGGTCAACATGTCATAATCAATAAATTAAATGGGAGAAGACAGTCACCCATTTGGGAGGAGACTGTGCTTCTTTTTATTATAGCCACTTAAAATCATATTATACAAAATCAACAACAACCACAAAGAGAAACGAAAAAGTAGACAAGAAATAATCTACAACAGGGAAAAGAAAATATAGGGTCAAACATGTCCTGACATTTACTATTCCAGCATTTTGCAAATAAGAGTCCATCTTTCAATCCATTTATTTGCCTGTTGTCCATTAGTTGATTTTCTGTAGTAGGTCAGTTTTGATAAGATGGCAATAATTCATACTGTACCATACCATCCAAAAATTAATGAAGCCACTGTCTTCTTCAAATTGGCTGCTATGTACATTTTGGCTGCCATAAGTTAGTTAGGGTACAATCCATTCTGGCTGTTCCTCCTGGTGGTTCAAGAGCACATGATGCAGGCCACATGCTGAAGCTAAGCAGGTACGAGCCAGGTCAGTGCTTGGATGGGTGACTGCCTGGGCTGCCCACATCTGTTCTCCTGCATTGAGCAGGGGGTTGGACTCGATGACCTTATAGGCCCCTTCCAACTCTACTATTCTATGATTCTATGAATGTGTACAATTGCAGGGCTGCTAGCAGAGTGGTGCTACAACAAGGAACCAGGCCAGAGCGGAAAGGCATTGCCTGTACTGTGCAACATTAAAAAAAAAGACACACACACCCCTATCAGCAGCCTTCCTACCAGATGTTTTTGTACTGCAACTCCCAGAATCTGTGACTATTGGCCTACTGGCTTGGAGTGATGGGAGATGTTGTCCAAAACATATGGAGGGACCCAGATTGGAGAAGACTGAGCTGCAAGTAGCTCTGAAGCTCCGTGTTTGGGGGTGTGGGGTGGGTGGGTAAACTTCACCTGTTGAATTTGTGCCAATCCTGACAATTTTAAAACAAAAAGAAAGGTATTGCCCTGAAAGCCCTGACCCCCCCATGTATACACACTTTCCCATGAGTAAGTCCCATTGAACGTAATAGGAACTTCCTTCTGAGTACACAAGCATAGGAGTGATTGCAGTCTGTTACGCTGTTTTCAGAGCAGTGGTAAATTTTACTTTGTTCTACTTGTGTACTTGTGTCCATGTAGAAAGCTCTCTACAGTAATGATTAGGATTATTCTGCAGGGATTTTGGATTTTTTTAAAAAAAATGCATTAGAAATTTTAAAAATTTAATATTTTAGCAGAAAATACACCTTCCTCAAGAGAAAGAAAGAAAAAATCCCAACTACCTCAAACAGCAGCAGCAAACATCATCATTCCATTTTGGCATTATTGTTATTTATTTATTTATTTATTTATTATATTTAGACCCCGCCTTTTTTCCTGCAAGGAACCCAAGGTGGCTTACATAATCCTCATCCTCCTCTCCATTTTATCCTCACAACAACCCTGTGAGGCAGGTTAGGCTGAGAGTCAGTGACTGGCCCAAAGTCACCCAGTGAGTTTCATTCACGGTGTTGTTGTTCTTGGTTTTTTTTAATAAAGTACAATAGAGCCCACATGTTTTTTTTCTGAGTGGAGAAAATAGGAGCTTGCAGGGTGGGCCTATGAACCACTTTGCACACTCATCCAAATGTTAAATATTATTATTTCTTTGGCAAACTACTAATGAGAATAAAGCCAACATGGAAGGATCCATTTTTAAAGTGGGAGGGAGATCTTTAAAACAAGGAGTTTCCAGTACAATGTGGGGAAAGTAGGCTGAAAGTTATGTTTGACTGAAATAATTGCATATTCCTCCCCAGTTTACCTCTTCCTACCATTTGTTGTCGCCTCTATATTACATTTTAGATTGTAAGCTCTTTGGGGCAGGGAACTGTTCTCTTATACTCGGTAAAGCACCATGCACATTGATGGTACAATAATAATAATGACAACAACAACAGCAGCAATCACCATCATCCTCATGGGTCTGGATGATGGTAGCTTCAGAGTGGTCAGAGCCCTTAAACGGTTAGAACATCCTGAGGTGGGTGGCTATACCCTTGGCCATGCCATCATGTTGCCTGGCCACACCCCCTTGATCACACCTTCATGTTGCTTAACCATACCTCTTACAAATGCACATGTGTGTCCCTATTTTCATCTGTGAAATGTTGGAGGGATATGCTGAAGGCCACTTGGTTCATGCAAGGAATTTTTGCTGCTGGTGGTCTATTGTTTCACAGTTCCAGGCTCATTCCACATATGCCAATGACCATATATAATTTGAAGTGAGACACTTAACTAATCATAGGAAGGTAATGTTAATACTCAACACCTTGAGCTTAAAGACATTCAACTGGAGTAAAAGGATGTTAGTCTGGACGACTCTTACCTCTGCAACCTGGAGGCAGCTGTGGCTCATCCTTCCATGGTCCTGTTGTCCATCCTCCTCTCTTGCCCACTGTGGTGATCAGCATTCCAGGTGTGCTGAACTGCAGGTGAGAAAGACAGTAGAACTTGGTGAGGTAAGCATGGGTGGAGCCACAGTTGCCCACTCTCTCACTTGGTCAGGGGTATGGAAAGCAAGTCCTATGAGGAAAGGCTGAAGGAAATGTGTATGTTTACCCTTGAGAAGACAAGGCTGGGGGGATATTCTTCAAGTTCCTGAAGGGCTGTCACACAGAAGACAGCAAAGAGTTGTTTTCCATTGCTTAGGCGGGCAGGACTAGATTAACGGGTTTAAGTTATAGAAGAGCAGATTTCTGCTGGGCATTAGCGGAAGCTTCTAGACAGTAAAACCAGTTTAACAATAGAACCAACTAACTAAAGAGGTGGTGGGCTCTCCTTCACTAGAGGTCTGTATGCAGAAGGTGAACATCCATCTTGTGGGGATGCTGTAGAGCCCTGGATTTCCTTCACTGAGCTGGGGCTTGGACTCGGTGACCCGTAAGGCTCGGCCAGCAACTCCATGATCTGATGATGCTACTACCTTGGGAAATTTAAAGGCATGTGTTTGATGTCTGAGTTGTGAAGTGGCAATCCTAATTTCAGCTAGTGTTGCCATCAAATTTCACCCAAATCAAAACTTTTAGTCTACTTGGCAGGTCATGCTCAGATAATACACTGGGATTTTGAGGGATGCTAAAATAATGTTGGTAATATTGATAACATTTAGCAATCGGAGGAGGAGTTGTACATCTCTAAATTCAGTGGCGCTTATGATCTATGTAGAAGATTGAGTGATTGATTTAACTATCAGGGCCTTTTCATACCCACTCTTCCTATGTCGGTACAGAACAGATCATTTGAAACAAGAAGTGTTGTTAGCTGAGCTGAGTGGTGCTGCAGCTTCAGAGCTAAGCCTGTGACATGAAAAGCCCTCAGATGTCTTGAATGTCTAATGGCAGCCAGATCAACATTTGCACTGCTTAGTAACAAATCTCTTTCCTGCATGCTTTAATTTATTTTTCATCTCCAGAAGCAAAGGTTTCAAAGCTTCTTCAAAGGCATTGCTTCTTGCTAAATCAAAGGCCAAAAAATACAAACCCCTCCCCATCCCACCCCCACCCAGTGCAGCCAAGGAGATATTTGGTTTGCATTTGCAAAACCACTGTGTGCAGAATACAAGAAACAAGAGTTCTGATTTGTTCTCAGCAAGTCTTGTCCTTCTATACGTTTAATAATTCTGGCTTTAATATTGCTTTTATTGGGACAGACAACACAGTCATGTCTAATGGCGAAGGGCCATAGCTCAGTGGTGGAGCCAGTGCTTTTCATGCATCATCATCAGGCGATCACTCGTGACCGAGTAAGATTGTCTTCCGGGATAAAAGGAGGAAATTCTAAAGAAGATTGTGTAGACTCTGGCGATGGGTCCGTAAGTGACTGTGGAGGCCAATTCTAGATCCACACAGCTTCCCACAGTGAGGACACAGGTTACCAGATAGAAGATGGTCCTGTAAAGGATTCATTTGACGTGCTTTTCGCTTAGCACGTTTCTCCCTTTCACCTTGCACTCGGGCTTCTTCAAAGTCCATGGAGCCTTTGTGAAAGGCCAACCTCCAGTTAGATCGTTCATGGGCCAGAGCTTCCCAGTTTTCAATGTTTATATTGCATTTTTTTAGATTAGCCTTATGAACATCTTTAAACCTCTTATGCTGACCACCGATATTCCGCTTTCCATTCTTGAATTGGGAATAAAGTAACTGCTTTGGGAGACGGCAGTCAGGTATTCGAACAACATGATCGGTCCACTGAAGTTGGCGTTGAAGGATCATTTTTTCAACGCTAGTAGTCTTTGCTTCTTCCAGTACACTGACATTTGTTCGCCTATCTTCCCAAGTAATTCACAGGATTTTCCAGAGGCAACGTTGATGAAATCTTTCAAGGAGGTGGAAGTGACGTTTATAGATAGTCCATGTTTCGCAGGCATACAATAAAGTTGGTAATACAATGGCTTCATAAACCAGTGTTTTGGTCTTCTTACAAATATCCCGATCCTTGAACACTCTATGTTTCATTCGAGAAAACGCGGCACTTGCGGAGCTCAAACGATGCTGGATTTCACTGTCGATGTTAGCTGTAACAGAAAGATAGCTGCCAAGATAGAGAAAATGATCGACATTTTCCAGTATTGTCCCGCCAAGCTGGATAGATGACATCACCAAAGGGTTAGCTTGCACTTGTTGATGAAGCACTTTGGTTTTTTTGATGTTAAGTGAGAGACCAAGTTTTTCGTATGCTTCTGCAAAAGCATTTAGGATAGTTTGGAGATCATCCTCTGAATGTGCGGAGACCACATTATCATCAGCATACTGAAGTTCCACAACAGAGGTTGTAATTACCTTACTTTTTGCTTTCAGCCTGCTGAGATTAAAAAGCTTTCCATCTGTTCGATATATAATTCCCACACCAGTGGGAAGTTTCCCCTCGACAAGATGTAAAATCATGGCGATGAAAATGGCAAATAATGTTGGGGCGATAACACATCCCTGTTTAACACCTGATCCCACTTTAAATGGAGCACCATGAGAGCCGTTGTTGTCCAAAACCATTGCCGTCATGTTGTCATGGAGAAGTCACAAGATATTCACAAATGTATCGGGGCATCCAACTTTCATAAGGATAGTCCAGAGAGCTATACGGTCTACAGTATCAAAGGCCTTAGCCAAATCGATAAATTTATTTATTTATTTATTTATTTATACCCCGCTCTTCAGCCAGAAAAGGCTCTCAGAGCAGCTTACACAAATTAATAATAAGACAGTCCCTGCCCTCAGGCTCACAATCTAAAAGACATGAACACAAAACATCAAGAAACACTGAATATAATATTAAAAAAAAAAATCTACAGAATATAAGAACAGCAATACAAGTTAAAAAATACCAAAAAACCCCACTAAATATTCAAAAAAAATACAACAGAAATAATTACAGATAACAAACAACAAAGGCAGGAGCAGCAGGAGCAGCTTTTGTGACCTAGATGGCCTCCAGGCACCTTCAGCAGCAGCAGCCTTTGTAGCTGGAGTCAGTCAGGCCCCACCCTCCCTAGCCAGGTGTGATGAACCAGGGAAGCAGGGACCAGGTCTTGCAGGACTCACAGCTAGATGGCCTCCAGGCACCTTCAGCAGGAGCAGCAGCAGCCTTTGTAGCTGGAGTCAGTCGGGCCCCACCCTCCCTGGCCAGGTGTGATGAACCAGGGAAGCAGGGACCAGGTCTTGCAGGACTCACAGCTAGATGCCATATAAATGCCATATAAAGGGGTTGATTTTGCTCCCGGCATTTTTCTTGGAGCTGACGTGCAGTAAAAATCATGTCTACTGTCCCTCTAGAGGGGCGGAAACCATATTGAGTTTCAGGGAGGATCTCTTCTGAAATAGATAGAAGACGGTTTGCGAGAATCCTAGCAAATATTTTACCTGCAGTAGCTAAGAGAGAAATGCCCCAATAGTTTCCACAGTCTGTTCTATCACCCTTCTTAAAGAGGGTGATAATTATGGCATCCCTGAAGTCTTCTGGGATCTCTTCTCTTATCCAGATTTTTTCGATGAGTTTATGAAGATGTTGTACAAGTTCGGGGGGCCCTTCTTTAAAGATTTCAGCAGGAATCCCATCTGGTCCACTAGCTTTATTATTCTTCATTTGATTAATGGCTTTTATAACTTCATCCAAAGTGGGGAGTATTGCAAGTTCCTCTCTCATTTGTTTTTGTGGGATTTGCAAAAAAATCTCATTATCCACCTTAGATTTACAATTTAAAAGATCATAATAATGCTCTTTCCAATGCAGTGCAATAGACTCTTTGTCTTTTAAGAGTTTGGTTTTTGCTTTTCATGCAGAAGGTCTCCGGTTCAATCTCCAGCATCACCGCATGATCTCCAGCATGATCTCCAGCATCATAGGGGACAGTAGGGCTGTCCCCTATCTGAAAACCAGGAGAGCTGCTGCCTGTCAGTGTTGGCATCACCCAGCTGAATGGATCCATTGTCAGACCCTGACTTCCCAGAGCTGAGGTGGTAAAGTCTCAGTAAAACCTTTTATTGCAGAAATTCCTGTAATTGGCTATAAGCCTTTACAGTCCCAATAAAGATCCACAGTTAACAGATCATTATGTAGTTCCTTGACAACAATCAGTTCATGAGCATCACAACAAAAGACCCTGCCAGCCCTGGGTTCAGCAACAGAATGAGTCCAAAGTTCAAGTGAAAGCAGGAAACTTTCCAGGTTACCAAAATGTTGTTTGCAGCAAAGTCTACAGCTGGTTGCTCTGGCTTAAATACAGGAGAGTGGCCGCTAAAGATCACTATTGGACATTCAGTCCCGGCAGGGAAATCTGGCTCTCAGGCGGTTGTTGTGCCTCACTGGATACCTTTGAACTTCCCTCTTTAGTTTTAAATATATATATATATTTATTTAGTTGATGACACACCAAAGGAGACACCCCCAAAACACCCTCTCCTGCTCCCCTGTTCCCATAGTAGACATCCCTGGTCGAGAAGCAAGGGCCTCCACCAAAGTCAGATGTGCCAGCTGTGGAAGACAGGCTTTATCAATTCTCACCGTCCCCGTTCCAGCTTGCCAGCCAGTGGGAAGCCTGGTAGAACTAAGTTCTCAGGTGTCTGTCTTCCCAGGGCTGACTCTGCAGCTTCCCCATCTGACTCAGAATCAGTGCCACAGGCTATCACCCCCCCTGGACTGGGGCAAAGTCTCAGATCCATGTTCTATAAGGCAACTTCCTATGATACAAATGGGCCTGTCATTTGATGTTTCCCCTTTGACCCCTATGCATTTATATATTCATTTGTATCCCACACTTTCAGCTCATAAGTACTCAGGGTGGCTCCCAATTTGAAAACTTAAAAATACGTCTGACTCAAACACATCTAAACAAGCAAACAAAATAGGAACAGTAGATAAAACTCATCTCCACAGTGACTTGAACAATCCTAAAAGCCTGAGAAAATGAAAAAGGTATTTGCCTAATGATGAAATGACATCAGAGTAGGTGTCAGGCAATCCACTCTCATAACAGTGGTCCAAAGGAAGGGTGCCACCACCAAGAAGACCCCCTCCCAGTTGCCATCTGCCTTACCTCAGAAGGCAGGGGCACCCAAAGGAGAGCTTCTTGTGATAACCTCAGTGACTGAGCATTCTGGTATGGGAGAAGATAGTCCAACAAGTATCTGGGCCCTAAGCTATGTAGGGTCTTTAAAGGGAAGCAGTTAGAGTTGAGCTCACAAACAGAAAAGGAGAAAGTGGAGCTGTTGGAGCACTATTTTATTTATTTTATTTTTTATATTTATACCCCGCCTTTTTTCCTGAAAGGAACCCAAGGCAGTTTACATAATCCTCCTCCTCCTCCTATAGAAAAGGATCCAGTGGCGTCTAGTTGATAATGCTATTTATGTTGCACATAGAGCAGGGGTGCAGAGCCTCAGGCCCATGTGACTTTGGAAATCAGCCATTGCAGTTCTGCGGTGGCTGCGAGAGGGTGTGAAATCGGATCTCAGAGTCCCCCTCCAAGGTCTTAGCAGTGTCTCTGGAGGGGCACTCTGAGCAATCCTATGTTCCCTGGGATGCATTTTCCCAGGGGCCATAGGATTGCTCTCTCCGGCTTGAATCCTGTACACACTTACCTGAAAGTAAGTCCCATTGAAGCCAATGGGGTTACTTCTGAGTAGAGATGTATAGGATTACACTTTTAAGCGTTGGTTATCTCTCTTCCACAGTGAAGGCCAATCCAAAGAAAGAATTAGACTTCACTGCAATCTCCATCTTCAGTCATTCTCGTCATTTAAAGGTCTAACTGACTTTCCAAATGGTTTCCCACTTTAGATGTATTTAAAGGAATATTTAGAGCATTTTGGTGATGGTTTTAGTATTATGCGCTCCTCAAATTGTTGTTGTTGTTGTTGTTGCACATGCCTCCTAGTGATATGATCAGAATCCAGAATTGGGCTTTGGGGAAAGAGGGCAGGGGGGGGGAGGACAAACAAACTATCTTCTGATCTTTTTTTTTTCCTCCCTAGAAAATAGTTTTGTTTGCCAAACCCAATTCTAAACTATGCCAAGGGGAGTTTGCCCATCACTAATTGTCATATGGGGTTCTTTAATCACTGCAGCCTTCAAACAGCAGTTGCCAATTTTGTATTTAAAAACTTCCTTTAGAGGCAGGTCGTTTTGCTGAAAGCAATTCTCATTTAACTGCTACCATCCCCGGCTTTGCCCTAAAAATGATTTGCTTTGTTCCTGTGTTAGTGGGTTGTTGTTGTTGTTTTTCCTGAGCAAATGACTAAACCCACAATCTGTTGTTTGCACAGGGAAAATTGCTTTCCAGGACACATTCTTAATGAAAATCAGAAGTAAAATAAATTAAACTCGCCTGTGTTGACAAGAGCTCACAAGGCTTTGAGTACTGCCATTTTAAAATTTAATGAAGAAACTTTATATTTTGTTTGGCCTTTGACTTGCTGTGAATAATTGCCTTTGCCATTTCTGACATTCCCGATTCTTTAGAAATATTTCTGCAGTTAACTCAAATGAATAAAAATAGTTTAATACCACTCCTCTAGGACATCTCACGTTTCCTATACAAAGTGAAAGAGTTTAATAGACATTTGAATTGGCTGACACCACTGACTTCTATTTCTTTCCTTCTTTTCCTGCCCTTTCTTTTTCTCATCTGCTATTTGGATTTTGTTGTGTCCTGGCAACAACAACAAAATACCAGTAATGGACCGTTTTACAAATGGAAAAAGCACAATGTCAAGAAGACAACATACAAGCTCATGCAATGCATCAGAGAACACAAAAGGAACATCCACCAAGCTTTGAGTTCCAGCATCAGCCCACAAGCTTGGAAAAGACATGTGCAAAACTGGTACAAATGGATTTATTTCCCCAACTTACTGTAATGGATGGTGGTGAGGGAGTCAGTGGCAAGGGCTCTGTATTAGGGCCTCCCTAAGGTAGTAGCAGGGATGGGGACTCGGACTCGACTAGTGAGTCGGACTGAGTCCCCCCTCTGACTCGACCCGGACTCGAGTCCCAATATTTTTAATGGGACTCAAGACTCGACTCGGGACTCGAGACCAAGGACTCTTCAACATCCCTGGGCTGTGCCAGAAGGAGTGGAGAGGAGCGTGATTGCTGGTGAAGAGCAGGGATGTTGAAGAGTCCTTGGTCCCGAGTCCCGAGTCGAGTCCCGAGTCTTTGGACATGGCATGCCGCGTCACGCCGCTAGCGACGGCGCTCTGTTTTTGAACCACAGCAACCCCGCCAAAAACAGAGCGACGGCGCTGGCGGTGTGACACGGCGTGCTGTGTGCTATGGCGATGGCGACGAGGTCGACGGCGGCGGAGGAGGAGGAGGAGGAGGAGGAGGAGGTGAGGGCGGCGGTGGAAGAGGCGAGGGAGGAGGCGGAGGCGGAGGCGGAGGCGGAGGAGTCCTTGGGCTCGAGTCCCGAGTCGAGTCTCAAGTCCCACGTAAATTATTGGGACTCGAGTGGGACTCGAGTCAGAGGGGGGACTCAGTCGGACTCACGAGTCGAGTCCCCGAGTCCGAGTCCCCATCCCTGGTGAAGAGCGCATAGAAGCGAGGTGTGCCGCTGCTCGGCCACTATGGTCGGCTACCAGGAGTGCAGCCCCAACAGTGTGTCAAGATTTATTTTGATTGATGTGTTGCGTACTTGGGAGAGGCAGAAGAAGGACCTGAGATTACTCTGTGTGGATGGTTTGAGTGTGTTTCTGGTTCCAGCAAGTTTATCACCAGTGGAGCGGGTGTTCAGTGAGGGTGGAATTGTGATGAGATCTCACCGTTCCAGAATGGGGGCCAAACATTTAGAAAAAATCATGTTCCTCAAATGCAACATGGATAAGTTTTAGGAAGTACAGCAAGTTTATTTTTTAAAACCATTTTTCTAAAATGCAACCTTTCAGACATTTTGGGTTTGGCTGCCTCTGCCTGCCTGTCTGGGGTTCCCAGCCTCCTCTGCCTGCCTGGTCTCTTCTTGACCAGTTCAACAGTTGAATTGTCCAAGACAAAGGCCTCTGCCTGCCTGCTTTGGCATTCCCTGCCTCCTCTGCCTGCCTGGTTATTTTGGGTTTTTCTGCCTGGTCTGTTCTTGCCAAAATCAGTTGCAGAGTTTTGAAATAAAAAGGCACACTTGTGCCTAGAATTTATTTAAGCCACACATCTGAAGTAGCCTTATTTTGTTGGGGGAAAAAACCCATTGATTTTAATAGGGACTCGTGGAGTCAGCTTTGGGAGTGACTCGTGACTCGTGACTCATGAGTCACCATTTTGGACCAAGGACTCGGACTCGAGACTCGGGTCCAAAGACTCGTGACTCGACTCGTGACTCGATACGAAGGACTCTTCAACATCCCTGGGTAATAGATGCTACCACAGGCATGCACAGCAGCTTCCTGAGAAACTGGGGATCTTAGGAAATGCAGTTCCTATGGTACCCAGTATCCATGAAAGCAGCTGCTCATGCTTACAGCAGAGTACAGAGACAGTAGGAACTACATTTCCCATGGCTCCCAGCATCTTGGATGTTATTGTGTATGCTTATAGCAGCATCCAGAGGTGTAACTGCATTTTACATATTTCCAAACATCTCCAAATGCTGCTGCATATGCTCATGGCAGTGTCTGAAATCTGGGAATCCTTCCAGCGGCACCTGTAAAGAAATGCACCCTCATCACCACTTCAGTAAGTTTATAATAGAGTGGTGGCTGTGAGAACCCACATTGGATTCTGCAGTAGAAACACAGTCCACACCAGAGCCATTTTGGAGCCTGGGTTATTTGCCACGTAACTGTAGAATATTAGCAAAATAATACAGTTTCCCCAAACTATTTCTGCAGTAGAGTTGAG
The DNA here is from genome assembly GCA_021292165.1 of Shinisaurus crocodilurus. Taxonomy (NCBI): domain Eukaryota; kingdom Metazoa; phylum Chordata; class Lepidosauria; order Squamata; family Shinisauridae; genus Shinisaurus; species Shinisaurus crocodilurus. The sequence continues at coordinate 137,595,216 of CM037876.1, read as the reverse complement.
AAACCTGCCCACTGCTACTCCACATCATTCATGATCATCTTGTAAACTTTCATTCTGTCCCCTGCCATCTTCTTCCTGAGCTAAAGAGCACCAATTGCTTAATCCTTTCTTCAAAAGGAAGTTGTTTGGTCTGCCTGATTTTTATTTTCCTTTCTGCGCATTCTCCAATTCAATTATATTATTTGAGCTACCTGTTAGGCACCTGAACACATGCTGAATATCACATATCTTAAATATGTGATAGAAGCAATCACACAGGGGTAGGCACATTCCACCTGTTTTGAACTACAGATCTTATAAGCGTCAGCAGCATGGCCAACAGCCAGGTGCCCTCAAGATGTTTTTGTAGTCCAAAACATCTTGAGGGCACCAGCTTGCCTCCAGCAATAACATATATATAGATATATAGGTGAGAGTCTACCCTCAATGTGCAGCAGTATACAAAAAGGAATACATTAGGAATTTTCATAGATCTCATAGATCATAGAGTTGGAAGGAGCCTACAAGGCTATCGAGTCCAACCCCCTGCTCAATGCAGGAAACTAGAGGAGGGGGTCTCCCATCCAGGTAATAACCAGGCTTGACCCTGCTTAGCTTTCCACAGAATTTTAGAGAGATTGAAAATAAAACGGCAAGTATCATAACGTTATTATGTTATTATATAACTATGGTGTCCTGATGTCCAGAATATCGTATGGAATGCTGGTTGTGTTGGTAAAAGCAGTCAATAATCTACATAGACAACATGGACCGCAATATGTGATGGAGCACCGTTCCCTGCATGAACCTACCCATACACTACGCGGAAGGTGGCAACAAGGGAGATGGCCTTCCTGATGGAAGCCTCCCCCCCCCCCCCAATTATGGAATGATCTCCCTGATGAGGCCTTCCTGGCACCAACATTGTTATTCTTTTGGTATCAGGTTAAGACCTTCCTCTATTCCCAGGCATTTGACAGCATATAAGTTTTTAATCAGGTCATGGGATATTGTTTGGGTATGTGTGTGTGTATATGTGTGTCTGTTCTGTTTACAAATATGTTTGTAGCTAAACTGTTTTTATATTATACATACTGTATTTTTAAGGATTTTAATATTTGTATACCACCCAGACAGCTTTGGCTATTGGGCGGTATAGAAATGTAATAAATGAATAAAATGGATAGATTTGAAAGTCTGATTTTCTCTTGCATATTGTGACAACTCCCATTTATCACTGGAATGGGGCCTAGAAAATGAGTTTTAGACTGTTCATTTCTATCTCCTCCACCTTGCTACGTTATCAAAATACTTCATATTCCCCTTTAATGCCATAGATCCAATTTCATTTACTGAGTTCACTTCAAACTTCTGCTTTCCCCATTCCAAAATAGGGGCAACAGCATACACACATCTACTAATAAGTGAATTAAATGTTGATTTAAAAAAAAAATATGGAATAGATCTGTGTCTTTGTGGAACTGTGGGGAAAGGAAGGGAATAGAGAAATCTATCAATCTATTAACGTATGTGGGATACCTTACTGAACTCTCCATAAATGCCATCTAGTGGCAACATTGATTGACAGACAGTGAGAACAAGTCTCCAGCTTCCATCCAAAGTTTCTGTAAGCTGAACTCTGCTCACAGACAGGATGCTCCCACTGGAGGCCTGAAAACGTGCTCCGCCTCCGGAGAGCTCCCTCCAGAACAATGTGGGAGCTTACTGGATTTCTGTTTCTTCTGCAAACAAAAGGAACTACAGTAATACCTTGGATTGCAAGCATAATTCGTTCCAGAAACGTGCTTGTAATCCAAAACGCTCTTATATCAAAGCGAGTCTCTGGCGGGCGTGAACGGGGCCAATTTCGGCCTGCTACGCCTGCTCGAGGCAAGCGGTTACATCCCTACGACTTGTCTTGCAAGACCTTGCTCGTTTATCAAGTCAAAAAAATTTTTTTTAAATTGCTTGTCTTGCAAAATGCTCTCAGACCAAGTTACTTGCAATCCAAGGTATTACTGTATTCCATTTGAGGAAAAGCAATTCTAGATCCAATCCTCTATGTCAGGGCTCTCCAACCTTGGTTCCCCAGATGTTGCTGGACTACAGCTCCCAGAATCCCTTGCCATCAGCCATGCTGGCTGGGTATGCTGGGAGCTGTAGGCCAGCAACATCTGGGGACCCAAGGTTGGAGAGCCCTGCTCTATGTTTTTCAGTGTATGTGAGAAAAAATACCAAAGGACAACATACATAAGCAACTTTAGACTCTACAATACACTTTTCTCTAGGATTGTCAATGGATAAAAACATATTTTATTTGTTCTAATAACCTGCCTACTTTACCAATTAATCTCTATATTTAAATAAATCTGCCTAGTAGCAAACTCTTGATATGGCTGCCTTTTTGAGAATAGTTAGGGGAGTGTGAAATAACTTACAATTTCATTTTTTAAAAGCTGCTATTCTTTTTACTTTTATTTATTTATTTATTATATTTATACCCTGCCTTTTTTCCTGCAAGGAACCCAAGGCGGCTTACATAATCCTCCTCCTCTCCCTTTTATCCTCACAACAACGCTGTGAGGTAGGTTAGGCTGAGAGTCTGTGACTGGCCCAAAGTCACCCAGTGAGTTTCATGGCTGAGCGGGGACTAGAACCCGGATCTCCCGAGTCCCAGTCCAACACTCTCACCACTATGCCACACTGGCTTTTAGATAAAAAGGTCATCTTTAATATGTTTGCTTTTTTCAATTTTTGATTACAGTAACACACCAGAACCAAAATGGCTTTAAAAGATAAACCGGCATGCCCTTCAGTCTCAACCCTGCCAAATAAAATGTGTTTCTACCTGATTAAATTTTGTCTGATCTGATTAATCAACAAAAACCCACCTGTAGTCTTGGGCAACTGCTTACTCATAACAACTGTGGGCCCTGAATATGGATGTGCATTTCTATTTTCAGTAAGGTTTAAAGGAGCACCACAATGAGGAGTTTGCAATCCATCTGTGCATACCCTTATTTATTTATTTATTTATTTATTACCTTTCTATACCGCCCAATAGCCGAAGCTCTCTGGGCGGTACACAATGATTAAAACTACAAAATACAACATAGAATACAGTACAAAAAATTAAACATTTAAAACTACAGTATAAAATAGGGGTAAAAGCTGAAATAAAACCTAGCAGCAGTACAGAGATTTAAAATACAGTAAAGAATTTAAAACAGAGACTAAAAGACTAAAATTCCTGGGAAAATAAGAAAGGAACACAACATAGGTGCCAGGAGAGCCATATCAACAATATACATACAGAAAGTTGCTTGTACATCTCTCTTGCTGGTTTGGGGCAATAAAGGCTTTAGTATTTTTAAGCAGGCAATTATGATAATTTTTCCCCTTTCGAAGAGCATGATGACAGTCCCCATAGCCACCCATGCAAGGTGAGTCCAAAAAGTGCAGGCAGCTGTGTTGATCCACATATCTGTGTATCTGTGTGTGTTATATACTGGTAGGTCTTTTGTAAAGCTGATAGGTCTTAATTGCCCATTGAAGACCAAGGCACAGCACAATACTTAGCATTACAACAGGGATAGCTCACAATATATTGTTGCTGAGAAAATCTATTTTCCCATCAGCTACTGTGAGGATTGCAGCTAAACTTAGAGGGAACAGGGACACCTGGATGAGTGGCAGATGATGACATCAGCATCCCTGCTAATGAAAAAATCTGGGTGCTTCGACCTTTTGAACTCTGCCTCCACTATACCACTGCTTTGGAATAATGTGCATACAAGATCAGGAGAATCCACCCTAAGCGTACATTTTTGGCAAGCTTTCTATGGTTGTTTCACTTTACAATCCTGCTGAATACACCCCTGCGTATGTACAGGACAGGATAAGATGGCACTCGCAGGAAGGAACAGATTGAGAATCCATACATTTATTTTTTTGCATTGTAGAATTGGCAAAGCAAGAATTGTGAGAGTTGAATCATATTCTGATAGTGACTCCCGATTGATTATATTTGTGGGGGTGGGGCAGGGGGAGGTCTTGCTTTAAAGGAAAATCATTACAAGGAGCCATTACACGCACACAACATAGTTTTGGCTTTTCAGGAAAAGCTACATTGACTGCCACATTTAAACATGCATATTGAAGCCAGATGGGCTTTCCAGGAATGTCACCGTGCATGCAAAGCCTAGGGTAAAAAGACAACACCCACTATTTATCCTGCCTTGACCACATCCAAGAATGGACTAGAAGCAGCAGCCTTTTCAGAATATTTGCAGTCAGATTTGGCTTTTCCTTTTGCTAGCTGCAGTGGATGAAATCATAACTGCTCGGCTGCCTGATTCCATCATCCAGATGAAGCCTGACAAGGCAAAGCAGCACAGCTGGAACACTACGCTATAGTATTTATCTCAGTGTCAACACTGGGCAGGAAGATTACATCAACATCCTTTCATCCAGACATGTAGGGCCTCCAGGAGGTAGTCCCTTATCAAAAAGGCTGCCTCTGAGTGCTCACACCTTATTTGTCATCTTGGGAAGCACATTTGCAGACATGTATTAATCACAAGTAATCTTGAAGAAGCTTTTATATGCAGAGCTGTTGGAAGAAGGGAGGAAACCCCACTAAAACTGGGAAGCAACCCATTTATTTATTGTTACAGAAATCATGAGCTTTTAAAAAATTATTGTTAAATGGACCATATTTGATACAAAATCATGAGCTTTGAAATAATTCGTCTACAATATCATCATTGATGCTCAAATACACATGTAAGATCACATAGAATAATACCCATAGCTTTGTAATACTGTCCCTAAAGATGCATGTGTGTACGTGTGTGTGTGTGTGTGTGTGTGTGTAAACCAGCCCTTCCCAACCTGGTGCCCTCCAGATATTTTGGACTACAACTCCCAGCATTCCTGATCATTGGCCATGCTGCCTGGGGATGATGGGAGTTGAAGTCCAAAACATCTGGAGGGCACCAGGTTAGGGAAAGCACACACACACACACACACAGACACATCTAATTCTATTCTACAATCTACAAGAAAAGAAAAAGGGGTTTCATTCTCCTGGTCTCACTGGCTTGGACCCTAAGGTAAGTTCCCATAACGACATTCATGTAAAGGAAGTTTCTTGTTCCCCTTCTGCCCCTGCGGTTCCCTGTGCCCCCTCAAGTTCATTTCCTTACATGAACTTCCTTGACTTATCTTAAGATCCGAGCCTGATCGTAGGTGATTCCCAACCCCAAGCAGCCACACACATCCTACCTCACAGTATTCAGCATGGGACTCCCAACTTGGGGGGGGGGGGGCAAAGGAGAGGAAGTTATGGGAAACTTTCTTTCTCTGAACTTCCTTGACTTATCTTAGGATCCAAGCCATCGGGCAGTATGGGCCTATAACCAGGGAAGGGATGGGTGTGTACCCCCCTACATTCACTCTGCCCTCTAATATCTTTTTTACAAAAAAAATATTAAAAAACAGTTTATAATTTTGTCTTTAAAAGGCCTGCAAACCAGATGAACTCACACACACACACATTTTTGCACACACACCCCTGAACATTTAGGCTGACTACAGCCCCGGGGCAGTATCCAATGCTGGCAATCCAACAGCAATAAACACATGCTTGCAGGGCACAACGTCCGGCACAATGGGAAAGTAGTAGTGCTTGCTAGTGCAAGCCAAGAAACTATCTGAAACTACTATTTCTGCAATGGGACATGTCAGCGGAGCTCCCTTCATCAATCTCTGCTGACTTGTCCCCTTCTGGAAGTGGTAGCTTCCATTTGCGCTAGTAGGTGTTATTTTCCTGTTGTGCTAGCTGTCATTCCCATTAGTGCAGCAGCAGCATTGGATACTGCCCATGGTGTTTATTTCCCCCACCCCCCATGAAATTGTACTATGCAGTAAATATTAATTTTCATTGCCCCACTATCACTCTTACTTAAGCTGAGTCTTCAAGACCCCTTTCCATAACTTCTTTCACCATTCTCTGACTCTAGGAACATATTTCCATTGTTTGGTGCACCATAATCAAGCTACTAGAATCATATAATAGATCTGTTCCTCGTCTGTATTTTATTATTCTGTCTCATGGATATATTCAATAGGAAGACTTCTAAATCCAGCAGGACTCCATCCATACCCAAGAATTGCTTCCACTACCCTACTCATCTTTGATCAATATTTCTGAGTAATTTACAGTGCCATCATACATACGAAACACTTCCTTTGCTGTATGACATTTCCAACATATATTTGAATGTCTTTTATTTAAGCTAATTTGGTTTATTTATTAAGAATTTGTATTTTATTAATTCTAAATTATAATACGATCTGAAGAGAAACCAGTTCCATTTGTTTGGAATGCTTGGCACGGGAATCAAAGCAGCAGAAGGTGGTTGGCGGTGGGCGAAAGTGGGAGACCAAACTTTGGCCTCTCTCTCTCTGATTGCATTTGACCCTTAAGCCTTGACAAGTTGCCCTGTTTGGGAGTCCAGTCAGTGGTCATGGGGTCCAGTGAAGGAGAGGGCAGTGTCATCCTGATCACCAAAGACAATGATGAGAACCCTTTGGAGAGCTCCATTTTATTGGTTGTGTGTTCAGAGCACTTTCCCTTGGAAAAGAAGAAAACGGATGAAATTGTGGATGACGAATGTGAGCTGTTACTTTCTGCAAGCAAGCCAAAGTGATGCCCCACGCAAGATACAACTGCCAGACCCACCCCTTTGAATGTGAGGAATACAAGACATCGTGTCTAGCGATGTGCCGTCGAGCCTCGAGTGGTGTAGAGGACCGAAATCGGCCCGCTCACGCCCGCACGAGGCTCGGTCGAGCCTACCTTGTACCGTCGGCGACTCGCCTCTCCACGCCGGCACTGGAAATGATGCGATGGGACCCTGCACAGGTGTGCTGGAGCCCCATGCCACGTACTGCGCCTGCGCAGGGTCCCGTCGCATCATTTCCGGTGCCAGAAGTGACGCAACGGGACCGGAGAGGGCAGCTCAAGCGGCACTGAGAACTGCTCCGTGCCACTCAGAAGATCGAGGCGGCAGGCTATACAGCAGGAATTGGGGAAGACACTAAAGAGTGCCTGCATAGCAGCCGCCACCAAGCTTCCACTTTTGCACATGTAGAAGGGTATTTTGTCCTTCTGTGTCTACATCCATTGGGAAGCACTGTATTTTCACCACTTTCAAGTAACGGACCAGCTCCCTGTATTGTTGATGGTTTTCCAGTCTCACAATGCGTCCCTCTATCACAGGAAGTCTCTGCGCAGTGGTCTCCTGTGGGACTACTTGTGAGGGTGTCTTTTCTGCTAAGCCGGACATTCCGGATACTGTACAGCAACATGGCATTGTATAAGAATCCCAAATGCTGGAGCTCTGTGATCATGACTTTTAGCAGCCACCCAGTCTTAGAACACGATAACCGCCTGGCAGCTTGGGTGATGCTTCGGGATAGCTGCTCCTCAAAAAAGGAGCTGCTATGTGGCATGCCACAAGGTGCAATTCTGTCCCCAATGCTATTGAATATTTACATGAAACTGCTGGGAGAGATCATCCGGAGGCATGGGGCGGGGTGTTATCAGTATGCTGATGACCCCCAAATATATTTCTCTATGCCTTTGGTAACAGCGTCAGCTAAGGATAGTGTGTCTCCTCTGAATGAATGCTTGGAGGTGGCAATGGGCTGGATGAGGAAAAACAAACTGAAGCTGAATCAGACAAAATGGAGGTGCTTGCTGTCAAAGGCCACAACCTGGGTTTGGAGGTGTGTCAACCAGTTCTGGATGGGGTTACACTCCCCCTGAAAGACTGTGTTCGCAGCCTGGACCCATCGCTTCAAATGACAGCTCAGATAGATGCAACGGCTAGGAGTGCCTACTATCAGCTCCAGCTGATATGCCAGCTGTGCCACTTCCTAGAGTTAGAAGACCTAAAGATGGTAGTGCACGCGCTGGTAACTTCGAGGCTTGACTTCTGCAATGCGCTGTACATAGGGCTACCTTTGTACCTAGTTCGGAAACTTCAATTGGTGCAAAATATGCCAGCCAGATTGGTCACCAGTACATTTAGAGGTGCCCAAATTACACCAGCTTTAAAAGCATTACATTGGCTGCCAATCAGTTTCCGGGTGAAGTATAAAATGTTGGTTATTACCTTTAAAGCCCTACATGGTTTGGGTCCGGGTTACCTGCAGGATCGCCTTCTCCCGTACAATCCGCCCCGCACACTTAGATCCTCTGGAAGGAATTTACTCCAGTCTGCCAAGACTAGGCTGGCGAATACTACCCAGAGGACCTTCTCTTCTGCTGCTCCCAGACTGTGGAATGGCCTGTCGGAGGAGACTCGTCAACTAGAAAGTCTCTTGGCTTTTAAAAAGGCCATAAAGACTGACCTCTTCCGACAGGCCTACCCAGTGGAATTTTAAGAGTTTTTAGGATACTTTTAAAGGTTTTTAAGAATATTTTAATAATATTTACTATGTTTTTAACTAGTAAAACTAGTTATGTTTATTATATTTATGGTTGAAAATACAATTAGAGTTGGTCTGATGAGTCCTAGGCTTACTCTCTTCTCTGTTCCAGAGACCCATGTGTGCTATGATACTCGTACAGAGCTCCACCTGTGTGTGTAATTTTCCTAAGGCATAGGGGTAGGTCTTTAAGAAGATCCCTTCACATGTATAGAGCAATCCCCTCCATTGAAATCAATAGGAGAGAGGGATCAACACACATTTGCCCATTGGTGGATTGATTGGAACATAGTGTTTTCTAGCACCTACCCAATCCAGCAAGGGACACATGCATGCGTGATTTTATTTATTTATTTATTTATTTATTATATTTATACCCCACCTTTTTTCCTGCAAGGAACTCAAGGAGGCTTACATAATCCTCTTCCTCCTCTCCATTTTATCCTCACAACAACCCTGTGAGGTAGGTTAGGCTGAGAGTCAGTGACTGGCCCAAAGTCACCCAGTGAGTATTATGGCCGAGCGGGGACTAGAACCTGGATCTCCTGAGTCCCAGTCCAACACTCTAACCACTACGCCACACTGGCTCTGGGCAGTGATACTCCTCTGGGCAGCAGTGAACTGGCTAGAGGTGTATTTTCATGCAGATGGAGATGTGCGTTCCCATCTGCATCAAAATACACATCTAGCCAATTTTGTGTGCATCCCCATCTGGGACCACTAGTTGTTGCACATGGCTAGTGAGTGCTCATGCAACTACTAAACTATGGAGCGGAGCCATAAAGTTTCAAGGGCTGAGTTGCCTGCAACCTTTAGGAGCTAAAGCCATAACAGCTTGCACCCTCCCATCCCATCCTCTTAAAGATGAGCTATGGGACAACTAGAAGGCAAGAACCAGGGCTTTTTTTCTGGTGGAACTCACCGGAACTGAGTTCCAGCACCTTTTCTTCTATTAATTGCATTACAATTTAATCACCATCTACTCCCGAGGAAATGTAATCCAAGAGTTCCGGTACCTTTTTCTCCAGAAAAAAAGCACTGGCAAGAACTGAAAACAAAATTATCTGTAGAAGCAAACTGCAGAAAGATGGAGAGGATGGCCCATGGGAAATACCTTATTCTCAATTCACATTTGCAGACAGTGGTGTTAAGACTTGCGGACACGGGTTGCTTTTTGGATCATTAGGACTTCTTTAAAAAAAACTCATCATTAAAAATGTGCCTGCCACAGCCTGTTTGTCTATTGTTGATATTGTTTCCCCCCACCCCATGTCATATGACTCAGTCACATGAAATATTTAATCTGGGCTTTACTTTACTCTCACAACTGTACATCTTGGTTTGAACTTAAAGAGAAGCCCAACTTTTTATGTTAGACAGTAAATCTCCACCTCGGGAGGAAGCCTTGCTCTCTGAAGGTTTTGTGGAGCTTTAAACTTTAATGGTAATACTTCCAAAGAGGCAGATGCAAATAAAATGACTTGCTCTGGAGGTCTGGTTTTCACTGCAGGCTGATAAAAAATGAACGGTAGGAGCAGCTTTGCAAGATAAGAAATTATTTAGGGATGCCGTAATTGACATGTACTGAATATTTTCCCTTAAGAAGTACATATGTTAGACAGAGGAAAATCGCTTTGCACGGATTGCATCTGCAGTTCAGAGTAATTCTGCTCTGAAGCATTTGACTGACGTGAGACTATTGTTCATTATCAGGAGTACAAAGAGATCAAGGTTAAAATTAAGGGTATATTGTGTTGCTGCTGCTATGATGAAAAATATAGTGTCGTACCCAATGCTAGTCCTACTTAGAGGGGCCCATTGAAATGAATGGGACTTAAGCTAGTCATGACTAACCTTTGTCCCATTCATTTCAATGGGTCTACTCTAAGTAGGACTAACATTGGATATTACCCATAGTTTCTTTCCCGAGGAGTTTTATATAGGACAGATACTGTATGCTTAAAGCATTAAGGAAGAGGACATCCCATTGGAATGTTGCCGCCCTGTCTTAAAAGCTGGTGAAGTGTACTGTGGTGACTAAGGGTCAAGCGACATGTTACGTTAATTGCATAGCATGTAACTGAGCCTATTCTTTCTTTCTTTGAGAGTAAGTGTGTGTGACCCCAACTTGGATTGGGACCAGCACCCACCAGAAGGGAAGAATTAAAGATTTCCCCCCACCTCTTTGCTTTCCAAAATTTCTCCCCACTAAGTGGGGAGTTAAAAAAGAAGTCTCAGTTGCAGTCAGTGAAGGCCTTTTTTAATCTTTGCATGGCAGAGGGTGGTGGAATTTTGGGAAGTGGGGGGATGCTTTATCCTCCCCTCCCAGTGGGAACTGGTCCCAATCCAAATCAGGGCCACATGCACCTACGAGAAAAAAAGAAGAGTAGGCTAAGCTACATGTGACACAAAGTAATGTGTACTTTGACCCCCAGAATGAGCTAAAGCAGGGGTGCACTTGAGCTATTTTAGACCAGGGGTGAAGGTCCCAGGCCTCTCCAGTCATGATTGGCCTCCAACTCCCAGCAGCCCCAGCCAGCATGGCCTATAGTCTGGGACAATGTGAGTTGTAGTCCAACAACATCTTCAGGGACATAGGTTCCCCACCCGTTTTAAACTCTGGATTTAATTATCTCACACCACCCCCTCTTTATGCTTCAACATGTATGCCAGCCCTCCTTCATGTCAGAGCCCTCCTGCTCAATCTGCTGAGTGAGGCACTAGACATCTGCCCCAAATTCCTGCCCTCCGTGCACCACTGGGGCTAAGCTGTGAACCAGGAAGTCTCACCTCTGACATAAGCTGCCTGGGGGCAGGGGGCTTCGGTAAGCCACACATCTCGCAGTGTCTCATCATGCCCACATCTGCAATATTGGGATAATACTACTGGCAGGTATCAGAGAAGAGGGTGGTGAAGAAGAGGTTTAGAGTTCCCCTGATGTTGAGCAGGAAGAGGCGATACCCACCCCCCCACTGATCAGGCCAAAAAAGAGTGAGCCTATTCTTTAGGACCCAGCAGCTTCCTGTCCCTGTATCATTTTTAATGGGGTGGGGGAAATGACTGATCCTCTGATTGCTTTCAGGACAACATTGGAAAAAATACCACTTTATTATTTGCCCATGACATAGGCAGGTGTAGTAAGCAACATTCTTCACATCCTGACTATCTTGAGCCTTCCCTCCTTAAAACACTTCCAAGAGTTCCTGAATATTGATCCAACTTATAGGGTTGTTGTAAGGATAACAGAGATACCACGTCTTTGATGCTCTGAACACTCTTTAGCTGTGCAGGGCAACTTGTGGCCTTCTAGATATTTTGGCCTACAACTCCTATGAGCCCTAGGCAGCATGGCCACCGCTGAGGGCTGATGAGACATATAGACCAGAACAGTTTCAGGGCCACAACTTGCCTGCCCCTGCTCTATAGCATTCTACGAATGCTTAATCTTATTATTGATTCCCCAATGTTCACTGCCAGCTCTCGGGGGGCAGGGGCGGGGAATCACTGGCAGCTTTAATTTCACCATTTCAGAATTGCTGCTTTCTGTACAGCTGGAGTATAAAAATCACAGTCCTCGTCACTTACAATGACACAGATTAGGCACAACACAATACAAGCTTGATCCTCTCAGCTGGCTGGTCTAAGTCTCTCTGGTCCAGCTTTGTGCAGGAGATTGGTGGAGGAGGTGAACTATGCTACATCCTTTTACCCATGTTAGCGTACGATTACCACAAGATGCTTTTGGGGGGAGGGAAGGAATTAATAATACAAGCAATGAATTAATTCAGTTCCTTATGTTGCAATCACGGTGTGATATTCCTTCCTCACCCCAACATTCTCATGCTGGCCAAAGCATTAAGGTTTATGAAGCCAGGAATGAGTGCCAGGATTGAGTTCCTCCCCTCTGCCCCATCATGTGCCAGCTTTATTGGCACAAATATCCTAGCTTGCATTAAGGCAGAGTTTCTCCATTACATCTGAACTCTGGCTTAATGTCTCTTAGTAAACCAGGAAACCTTTCGTTAAGGTGAATCAAGTCACAGGAGGATTCCTCTAGCAATACAGTGAGGCTCAGATGCTTCATAAGGCAATGCGGGACCAGGACAATGGGAGGCCTCTTTGCTGGTCCCAGACACTCCATCCTCTCCATCTCAATATGGGTCTGAAAGACCAAGGGAAAGTGTGGAGGGTAAGTGGTTAGCAAGCCCAGTCTGTGGTATTGCACAACATCATTACTGATCACGGGGCACGTCTGTTAAAGCTAGGGCTTTACCGAAACAGGGAAATCCGCTCATTTGAGCTTGACAGATTTCCTGCCCACTTTCAATCTGATGATCGGAAGCAGGCCAAGTCGAGTTTTTTCCCATGGATTTCCATCTGTAAGATGGACTGCAATTTGCTTTTTTTTTTTTTTTTTTTTAAACCACCAGTGCGGTTTGGCATCCAGACATTGGGTTCCCTTTACATATTATTTTTACCAAACATTATAGTTTCTACCATGCCAGTCTAGTAAGTGCAAAGACTGCCCACCCATCCACCCACACTGTTTAGCTTCCCAGCCTGATTACAAACCATGAGCACGATGCTCGATCCCTTAGGAGGCCCACTGTTTGCATGGGCAAGCCAAGTGAGCTGAAGACTTTACATGTCCCCTGATTGGCACGGGAGCAAGTATGGAGTCAGCAGCAACCGCAGCATGAAGGATTTGTTTAAAGGGGGGTCTTTCTAGCTTGAACAATGATGATACGTCCTCAGGTGCTCCCTTACCGTTCACTGTGGCTGTTCCATTGCCCTTTCCCAAAGAGTAACGATTACTGAAAGAAAGGGATGAATTCACGTTAAATGCCCAGAACAATTGTGAAGGCATCAGCATTACCACTTCTCAAATGCATCCAACAACAACGACAACAACAACAACGGCTTCCCCTAACAAAGTTTGTGCCTTCTTAATCTCCTGCTGTATTGAAGCCTACCCACCTCCTGTCCCCTTCCGTTTTTGATCATGGCACCTTTTTGAGTCCCAGATGAGTTAGCTTAGGTGAAATTGTGTCAAATACTAGAAGAGCAGAAGATATCCAAATATGTGAGGATGTGTGATACGCTTATGCTCTGAGTCTAGTGACATTTTCTGCTAATCAGCAAGGTTCTTACCAGCTGCTGTGCTGTCCTTTACAACATTATTATTCATGAGCTTTTACTTTGAGATTAAAAAAAATGTTCTTCGTGTCGTGAGCATAGCCAAAATATTCTAAAATGAGCTGCAGCATCTTGATTAGGGTGTTGTGAAAATAAGACCAGGGAGAGCTGGCCCAGCGGGTTAAATGGGCTACACTCTTCAGATATTCCAAAGAGGTCTTTGGATCACTTCTGGAACTCTAACAGCTGGAGATATTAAATTTAGATAGCCTTCTTTCCCACTAGAATTTTGAGAGCTTGGACGTATCATTTTCATCTCACCACAACCCTTGAAAAAGGCTAGACTTCGGCCAAACTAGACAGGATGGTAGACACGTCTCTTCAAGTGCCATGGCATGGGTGCGTTTTTCATTGAGACCATGACACACAGGGAAAGAGGGTTCATGCTTTCCTTCCCCACCACAGTCCAGATGAAATTACCCTTCCCTGGCAGCTATTAGCCCTAGAAGGCAAGCTCCCAATGGCGCCTATGGGAGCTTGCCTTCCGGGTACAGTGACCACTTACACATCGCCAAAAAAGAGGAAGTGCATCACCCCAAAAGTGGGCACCGATTTGCATAACATTTGCACATACTGATTTATAGGGATACATGCAAATTTAGAAATGATAGATCTATTTTAAACAGAAATACAGTACATCACGCCATGTTGACAAAGACTGACCAGGTGACCTGTGTGCCTGCTCAGTCTGCTGTTCAGGTGCTAATTGTTGATGGGATTGGGCAACTTCAAGGACCCTCTCTGTTTGCCCTTCTTATGGTTTTTTTTATCTTTAAACTGGACTTAGACTGGGCAGCCCTTCAAAGAGAAGACATCTCCAAATAGAGGACTGTCCTCTGACAGACCTTCAAATAGAGGATTGTAAAGTAGAGCACCTGACCACCCTTCTTCAGGGGCTAACAGCCATCGGTATTTTGCCCTGCATTTTGTTGTGCATGTTGTGCACATGTGGTCTCTGTGCAGAGAGATGATCGGATGGATTTGCAGAGGTTGAGAGCGAGGACAATGAGTGAGATGCCACCCACCCCACATTCACTGGTCATCTGAAAAGGGCTATGATTATTCTTCAGGAGCACCATATATCTGGCCAACTCACTGGTTCTATGCCAGGGGTGGGCAACTTGTAGGCCAAAATATCTGGAGGACTACAATTCCAAACATCCCTCACCATTGGCTATGCTGGCTAGGGTCCATGAGAGTTGTAAGCCAAAACATCTGAAGTTGCCCAGTCCTGTTCTACACAGTGGGCTGTATCCAATCAGCCCCACTCACAGATGGAACAGATTTCCATTGGCAGAATGGGGAAGGGCAATTCCCCCTCCCTCCACAGGCCTGTGGCTCATGCTGGCTCAGCTTGTCTGAGCGTGGAAAGCTAAGCAGGGTCAGGTCTGGTTATTACTTGGATGGGAGACCCCTCCTCTAGTTTCCTGCATTGAGCAGGGGGTTGGACTCGATAGCCTTGTAGGCTCCTTCCAACTCTATGATCTATGAAATCTATGAAACCCCTGCACACCCTCAAGATCTGCTCCAGAGGGTTGGGACACTCTCCAGAGCAGATTTTGTTGGGGTTTCAGTGGGGAGGAGAGATGGCAAAAGTCCCATTGCGCAAGTGGATGTTGGATTTCACCTAGTGATTGTCACAATAAACAATGAAACATGATTGTGTGGTAGCTATGGATCCCCAAAGTGCATATCCCTGTGCTTTAAACAACAACAAAACCCGAACAACAACTCTGACCTGTGTTGATAATATAGCTATAGATATTTTGTAAAAATAACCTTCCTAAATACTCTCAGAAATACACTATTTCCAGCAATTTAATCTTGAATAAAGCCATTCAACTTCGCTGATCATTTCCCCTCACAGAAATCTAAAACTGAAATGGCACCCCAGTGACTTGCCCAATGAGCTTCATAGCGGAGCAAGGATTTAAGCATAGGTCTCCAGCAGCCAACCCAACTCGCTTCTTATCTGTTACACTTTCATTACAAATTGAAAAGCCCCCACCTTGTTGTTTCTTAACATTACCAGGAATCCTGCCTCATTCAGCTACCTGTGTACCCTGGCACTAATGCGTGCACACACAGCAGGAGGTTTTTCTTTGAAGTTTTCAGTCATAATTCTTCATAGCTCTCAAGCACTTTAGGGCTCAAGAAGCGTGGGTGGGGGGAGAGAAATTACGCAACGGAGTCACCACATATGTTGGCCTCTTGGCATGGCACGCCCATCTCACACTATTATTATTTATTTATTTGTGCTTGGGGAAAGGGAGAGATGTGGGCCCGCTCCTCTACCCTGAAAATTAGAATGCTAGCCCAGGAAGGGAGTATATTTTGGGCTTCCCTTCCATAAATTGCATTTGAAACCAGCAGATGGAAGTGGTTATATTTCCTTAGAGATATTTATGTTTAACATTTTTCATCCAAACAATACAGTCACAGAATTCTTAAACTGACAAGGTTTGGAGACAACACATTTTCCCCCAAGAGAAAGAAGGACTTAAAAGTATGAGAGAGAATGATAGCTTTCCTTCTGTAAACATGTTTTGTTTTTGTTTTTTACCTGCTTATCTTAAGGAAGGGAAACTAAACACCTCTAAGCAATTTCTTTCCCCATATTATTTTTTTTAATGGTCAAAACGGGGAAGACTTGTATCCGTTTGCTCATTTACCCTATCCAGAAGGGATTTACTGCAAAGCAAAAAAAACAAAACAAAACAAAACTCTATCTCCAGTAAGAAAAGGAATACATTTGAGAGGAGGCTGTTCTGCAAAGGCTGAGCCACATGACAGCATTTTTCTCATCCACGCAGTTGAATAATTTGAGGAAGAAAAATCTAAAACAGCCAGACCATTTCATTCGAATTACTTTTGATGAGGGAAAGAATGCCACATCGTTCACAGGGGAGAGAAGAGGGTTTTTTATCTTCCCTAACCAGTGAAACAGATCATTCTTCTCTGCGTTTTATTACTCAGCATGTTCCCTCTTTCATTGCTGTTATGATGCTCAACTTGATGTTCCCAGATGAGTTCCTCCTATTAGGCAACTGTCAACTTCAGACTGCTCCTGCCAAAATTAAGAGCATGCAACTGCAGCAGACTCCACATTTGGAGGTCTCTTCTCCCCACATGCGCTCTTGTGCCCTCTAGATCCATGTATATAGAGCTAAATGTTTCAGCTTCTTCTGTTCTGTCCTCATCAGTAGTAGCCGTGATCATGTTAAATGGATAGCAAGAGTAGCAGTTTGGAATGCTGGGAGATGAAAATTCCTAAGGAGGAAAAAACAGACTGGTATAAAGCTTATGAATCGTCCTCCAGATTAAGGCCATATGCACGAAAAGTTCTGAGTCTGTAGATCTAGAAGTTTTTCTTCCTGTCAAGCATGTCCTTTGTTTGTTCAAACTGGAAGCAATTGTAAATTGAGAGACTATGTGCCGGCGAGTTAAAATGTCTTGCAACAGGCTGCTCTAGTTTTGGGGTAAGAATTGCAGATTTGTGGTTATGGAACCTTGGTCTTAAATCTGCTGTAGCTTTCCCTACATATTGCATATGGCATCCTTTTTTCTTTCTTTCTTTCTTTCTTTCTTTTTTTTTAACATTCAGTTAAATAAATCACATTAGTGGAAGTGCATGTTACTGACTGTCTAATGCAGTAAGTTTTGTTACTAACTGTGCCCTTCTCACTCTGCAAAGCACTTAGACGGATGATTTCGGCAGTCTAAGTACAGCACTTCGGCGTGAGAGGGAACGAGGCTGAGGAACTGCCAGGATAACTCATACCTTGGCAACGCCAGATTCCTCCACTCCCCGTCCCCCAGAATGCCCCTAAAAGCCCTTCTCCAAGGTTGCTGTTATGACCCTGGAAAACCAGCTGGCGTAGTTCTTTCTGTGCTGGCTGCAAATGGGGGGGAGAGGGGATCTGAGTGTGGATCCCCCAGCTCCGGGGTCACAGCAATTTTCCAACCTCATTGCTGGGAATCCGAAAAATCCTATGTCTGTCTAAATCAGTGTTCTCCAACCTTGGGTCCCCAGATGTTTTTGGCCTACACCTCCCAGCATGCCCCAGCCAGCGTAGCTGGCTGGTGCATGCTGGGAGGTGTAGGCCAAAAACATCTGGGGACCCAAGGTTGGAGAACACTGGTCTAAATGCTGTCTAGCGGCCACAGAATTGCACTGTTACATTGTTTTATATATACATATTGTTCTCAACTGCCTCAACCCTTCCTGGGCAATGGAACAATTTTTAGCAACTCTGAAGAACAGGAGGGGGTGTGTGGGAGTGGGTGGGTGGGTGTCCACTCCTTAAAGAGAGAGAAGAAAGAATTCACAGAACAGGTAGCAGCTGCGTTGGCTATACATCAGCCTTCCCCAACTTGGTGCCCTCTCGATGTTTTTTTTAGACTGCAACTCCAGCATTCCTGGAGTTGCATTGGCCATGTAGGTTGGGGCTGATGGGAGTTGGAGTCCAAAACTTCTGGAGGGCACCAGGATGGGGAAAGCTGGGCTACTTACTGGTGTGGGAATAACGCCTCATCCCCTTTGGAGAGCCAGGATGTCCCATTACGTGGGGAGAGGGTGAGAAAACAAAAAGGCATGACGGCTCCTTCTTCCTGCATACCAAGCTGAGCTTGCCCTTCGCAAGCTCCGTGTAAATCGGTTAGGAGGAGGAATAGCTCCCCGGTCTTGTTCTACCTAGCAACAGGGATTGGAAAATCAGGGATGTTTGAGCCTGCTGAAATTCTCCAAACTTTACTTCAAAGCTCAGTTCAGCTCACTCCCATTTTCATTTGCAATCTGTTTTTTGGTCCATTTGAATGGGAATATTCCCCATTCCAAAAGGGAAAAGTGTGCATTTCTGTGCACATTTTTCAAAGGTGTGCACTCCCCCCCACTGACTAAAGCATGAAAATGCATATTCATTGGTGGAAAAGAGTGCATTTCAAAGTGCATTTTTTCACACAAGAAATGCACATTTTTTGAACGTGATGGTGAGTTCAGGAACCTGTGAACATTTTTCAAAAACAATGCGCTCACATTTGGGGCTGTGAACAGGGTAAGTCTGGATGATTTGCGAACTGAAATGAAGTTCTTGTACATCCCTGCCTTGGAATGCCAACTCATCCAAAGCCACTTTACCTTCCCTGCTTTCTTTAGCAGCCCCAATAAAAAGAAGCCGGAAGAGGGTGCTGGAAGAGTGACCCACAACTCCAAGTTATTGCTCACTACCTCCTGAACTTGTTTACTGCCCTTTGCTTTGCCTTGCTCCATCCTGAATCCACCTCTGCTATTCATCTGTTTATCCTTTTCCCCTGTCTGTTTGCCTGTGCTTTGAAGCTTCTGGTCCACCCATATCCTGCTTCGGAATGGGCAAATCTGTCAAGCTCGATCTCATTCAGGTTCATTTTTCCACCACAAGGCTTGTTCCATCCTGGTTCCTCATTGGATTGCAAAGCTGCTGCTGCTGCTGCTGCCTGCCTGCCTGCCTGCCTGCCTGCCTGCCTGCCTGCCTGCCTGCCTTCTTCTTCTTCTTCTTCTTCTTCTTCTTCTTCTTCTTCTTCTTCTTCTTCTTCTTCTTCTTCTTCTTCTTTTCTGCACAGGAATACACAGAAATGTTTGTGTGCACATTTTTGTATGCATGTTCCCATCTTCAGGTAGAAAGGAATTGCCAGAGATGCCCAAGGAGGGCACCTCTGCCTGCCTTTACCAAGAGGGTGCTAGTCCTCAGAGCGACAGCATCCTGCAAGGAATCAGAACAGGATGGTGCTGCATCCTAGTGGTTTCTTCAAATGTATGCATTTCTCCATGCACAATGTTCAAATGGGCACATGCTTATCTGAACACTTTTCTGCTTTGTCAAACATATTGCAAATTCTGAAATGTATAGTTTTCCAATGGCAAATTAGGTTTGGGTCAGCGTTTGGTTCTCGGAAGTACGGATAATCTTGCATTAAAATGCAACAAATTTCTCACCCATCCTTATTCCTGCTTTGTGACCTTGGGAATCCAAGGCAGCTCACATAGTCTTCCTCCTCTCCATTTTATCCTCACAACAGCCCTGTGAGGTAGATTAGGCTGAGCGTCAGTGACTGGCCCAAAGTCACCCTGTGAGCTTCATGGCCGAGTGGGGACCAGAGCCTGGATCTCCCGAGTCCCCAGTCCAACATCTAACTGCTACACCACACTGGCTCTCAAGTCAGTACACTGAGTTGACAAAACTTTTAAAGCCAATTGCTGAGCATAGCAATATCACTGATCCCAATCAATTATCCTGTTCTCAGGGAGTGACACAGTTGCATGAAGTATCACTCCATTCCTTTTTCTCGGCCTGAGTGCAATGGTGTGCCATTTTAACATGATTCCCATCCAGTTATAGAACACCCCTCCTATGATTGTTCTTTGGAGTTTGAGTAATTGACAGTGGCAAAGAAGAATTTGGGGGCTTAAATGATTTACTCCTGTAACCTTTGAGGCTCACCTTTGTAAGCATCAAACGTCTCACGTTGAACACACACTTTGAAAGGGTTGACAGGTTTGGATCAATAGTGAACTTCGAGGATGCTTGCTGCTTTTCAATTGATCATTCACAATTACGACTCTAGCAGACAGCCCCTTTTAATCTATTTAAGGTCGGACGCTCAGCTGAACAAACAAATCACCTGCATGTTGAGCCAGTCATTGTTCCAATCCCATTGCTTGGTGGTGAACTGTTAAGTTCATTCAGCAACCCAAATTAAGTTTTATTTGCACAAACATGTACCTAGCCTACAAACACATATTTAGTTTGCAGCATGGTTACATTGAAGCCCCTTGACATGGAGTATTCAGCACAGAAAGCAGTGGGAAAGATAGATGCGTTAACAAGACAATTGCCTCAGGGCTTCATTCATATACAGTAATACCTTGGATTGCAAGTAACTTGGTCTGAGAGCGTTTTGCAAGACAAGCAAAAATTTTAATAAATTTTGACTTGATAAACAAGCAACGTCTTGCAATACAAGTGTAGGGATGTAACCGCTCGCCTCGAGCGGGCGTAGCAGGCCAAAATCGGCCCCGCGCACACCCACCAGAGACTCGCTTTGATATAAGAGTGTTTTGGATTACAAACACGGTTCCGGAACGAATTATGCTTGCAATCCAAGGTATTACTGTACCTGTGTTTCATTTTTTAAATGGTAAGCAACGTTTATACTTAAGTAAAACTTCATCATTCTTCAAAGGAGTAATGGAGACACTTAAGTTTCCGTGAGATGCCGATGTGCCAAATATTGTTCATTTCATTAAATAAAATCTCAGATGACCATTAGACTGTAGCTTATATGACTGGACAACACATACAAAATATGCATTTGCAGCTAGTGCAGAATGAAGCAGTTTAGCTGTTGTCAGGAGCTGCCCCTTTTCAGCATGCAACTCCTTTGCTGAGGGAACTGTACTAGCTGCCTACTGGGACAGGGCTTTGTTACTGGTGTATAAAGCCCTAAACAACTTGGAACCAGGATGTTTGAGAGGGCACCTTCTCCCTTACCAGCCTACTCAGTCACTAATGTCATCAGATAAGGTGCTTGCGGTGGTCCCGCATGGTAGAGGCTGGTGGCTCCAATGCCCGCAGGGCTCTGTATCCGCTCCAGATCGCACGCTGAACTTTTAAGGAGCTATCCATGGTGCTGAACCCTATCCCCAAAATAGTGTCTGCACCATGGATAGCTCCTTAAATGTTTGGAGTCAAATCCAGAGTGGATACACAGCTCTGCTGATATTGGAGCCACCAGCGTCCACTGGTTCCACATGGATCTTTAGCCCATTAGGAGTCCACTTGGAGTGGAGCCTTCAGTGTATTGGCTCCCTCTCTGTGGAACTCCCTGCCTCTTGATGTCAGGCACCAATGTTTTGCTTTGGCACCTACTGAAGACATGTTTATTTAAACAAGCCTTCCATGACTAACTAGCCACCATGTTACATAACATAACCTGATTTAAAAATATGTTAATTCTGTATTTTGTTTCTCTTCCCACTCTTTTTATTGTTCACCACTCGGGAATCTTGTCTGATATAAAATTTGTAAGTAAATAAATAAATAAAATTTGGGAAACCCCCATTAATGTTTTGTCTTTGGATCAGAAAGGTAAGCAAAATCTTTTGAGAAACAGTTTGGTACAGTGGACACCATGTGGGCCCTGAATGCGTAAGAGTTAGGCTTTCAAATCCCACATTCACCAAGGATACAAACTTTCAGTATAGCCTACCTTGCAGGTTTGTTGCAAGGATAAAATAGGATAAGCCCATGAACTTGGAAGAAACAATTGGAAACACTGAAAACAGTGGGGCATAGGCCCGAAGGGCTACAAAATCTTTGGATGGGAATTTCTGATTTACTTCTGAGTAGACATGTACAGGTTTGCACTGTAAAGCCATGCTGCAGGGATGAAACTATCTCTAGGTTCTGTCTGCTGCAAAATCCAGGATCTACTCATGTCTTCTCCGACATCAACCCCACTGAGTTCAATGCAACTTACTGCCAAGTAAGTGTGTATACGATTGCAGCCTCAGTGTTGTTGTAGCCACCTAAATTACTACGCTTCGGGTGGGTAACTTTCGGCCCTCCAAATGTTGATATCAGCCCAGCATAGCCAATGATGACAGCTGGTGAAGGTTCCAGTCCAACAACATCTGGAGGACTACAAGTAGCGATGTTGTAGAAATCTGCAATGGATTCAAATGAGTTTGAATTTCTATTAATCTGACCTGCAGATTCCACAGCGGACCAGCTCTTTCTGAGTCATGCAGATTCCATGGACTTGACAACCAGTTTTTCACTTGTGGGGATGGGATTTGCACTAATTTGCATTAACTAATGCACAGTACCGCATTTGCGCAAGTGAGCATTAGCGCCAATGCACACTTGTACTAATGCACTAATGTGAATTAGTGCTAATGCAAATTAGCGCAAGTAGAACCAAATTTCAATTCCGCCAATGAGTGGACAATGGAACAAAAGACACCTGACAATCCGCGCAACACAGATGGAACAGACTGAACATGATCTGTACATCCCTAGCTACAAGTTGCCCACCCTTCTATTAGGGCTCCTATAAATATCTGGGTATTTGGTTTCATGAGGCTGCTAACTGGAGAGTCCAGGCGAGGCTTACTAAGGCTAAAGCCAAACAAAATCTGAGTGCCATATTGCGCTTCTCTCTTTCACTAGTGGTAAGAAATTTATTTTAGCTGCCATCCATGTTTTTCAAGCTAAGATAGTATCCCAGTATCCCAGAGAGTCAGTGTGGCGCAGGGATGTTGAAGAGTCCTTGGTCTCGAGTCACGAGTCGAGTCACGAGTCTTTGGACCCGAGTCTCGAGTCCAAGTCCGAGTCCTTGGGCCAAAATGGTGGACTCACGAGTCACGAGTCACGAGTCACTCCCAAAGCTGACTCCACGAGTCCCTATTAAAATCAATGGGGGGGTTTTCCCAACAAAATAAGGCTACTTCAGATGTGTGGTTTAAATAAATTCTAGGCACAAGTGTGCCTTTTTATTTCAAAACTCTGCAACTGATTTTGACAAGAACAGACCAGGCAGAAAAACCCAAAATAACCAGGCAGGCAGAGGAGGCAGGGAACCCCAAAGCAGGCAGGCAGAGGCCTTTGTCTTGGACAATTCAACTGTTGAACTGGTCAAGAAGAGACCAGGCAGGCAGAGGAGGCTGGGAACCCCAGACAGGCAGGCAGAGGCAGCCAAACCCAAAATGTCTGAAAGGTTGCATTTTAGAAAAATGATTTAAAAAAATAAACTTGCTGTACTTCCTAAAACGTATCCATGTTGCATTTGAGGAACACGGTTTTTTCTAAATGTTTGGCCCCCATTCTGGAACAGTGAGGTCTCATCACAATTCCACCCTCACTGAACACCCGCTCCACTGGTGATGAACTTGCTGGAACCAGAAACACACTCAGAGCAGCCACACAGAGTAATCTCAGGTCCTTCTTCTGCCTCTCCCAAGTACGCAACACATCAATCAAAATAAATCTTGACACACTGTTGGGGCTGCACTCCTGGTAGCCGTCCATAGTGGGCGAGCAGCAGCACACCTTGCTTCCATGTGCTCTTCGCCGGCAATCACGCTCCTCTCCACTCCTTCTGGCACAGCCCAGGGATGTTGAAGAGTCCTTGGTCTCGAGTCCCGAGTCGAGTCTCGAGTCCCATTAAAAATATTGGGACTCGAGTCTGAGTCGAGTCAGAGGGGGGACTCAGTCCTGACTCACGAGTCGAGTCCTCGAGTCCGAGTCCCCATCCCTGGTGTGGCGTAGTGGTGAGAGTGCTGGACTGGGACTCAGGAGATCCGGGTTCTAGTCCCCGCTCGGCCATGAAACTCACTGGGTGACTTTGGACCAGTCACTGACTCTCAGCCTAACCTACCTCACAGGGTTGTTGTGAGGATAAGATGGAGAGGAGGAGGAGGAGGATTATGTAAGCTGCCTTGGGTTCCTTGCAGGGAAAAAAAGTGGGATAGAAATATAATAAATAAATAAATAAATCCCAGATTCTTTTTGGAGCTCCTATCTGGTTTCCTTCTCTTAAAGACTCTCTCGAAAGCATTCAATCTTACTTCCTTAGATCTATATTTGGTGTGCCCAAGTGTGTAGCTGGTGCTGCCCTTTATCTTGAAGCTGGCCTTAATTCTCTTAATTGTCTGGCTTGGATACATTCTATTCACTTCTGGCTTCCTTGCCAGCTTTTGGTTAAGCCTAATTCTTTTGTTTCTCAGGTGATGTTAGATTCCTATGTGCCTGCTTGGAATAAAAAAGTGGGGCAAAAGGTTGCCTGCTAGTGGTGTAGTCGAACCTGGGGGGGCGCTTTGCCCCGCCTCGATTCTCCGCGGCGGCGGCAGGCCCCCCGCCTCGATCTTCTGAGCGGCGCGGAGCAGTTCTCCCCACCACTCGAGCTGCCCTCTCCGGTCCCGCCCCGTCACTTCTGGAAATGATGCGACGGGACCCTGCACAGGCACAGTACATGGCACGGGGGTCCAGCGTGCCTGTGCAGGGTCCCATCGCATCATTTCCGGTGCCGGAAGTGACACGACAGGGACCGGAGCGGGCGGCGCGGGCGGCTCGCCACAGAGAGGCGAGCTGCCAACGGATTAAGGTAGGCTAGACCGAGCCTCGAGTGGGCATGAGCGGACCGATTTCGGTCTGCTACGCCACTCGAGGCTCGATGATACATCGCTATTGGGCTGTCTCTTTCCTATTTGCTATCCTTGTCCTGGGAGAAAGCTGAATTTCTAGTCAAGCAGAGACTGACTGACATCAATTTTCAAGAGCTCCATGCAGCGGCACAGGGCCCATGTTCCCCTCTCTCACTGGGTTTGTTGGGCCTTTATCCTAAAAATGGGATGCTCTTAGTGGTTATCCCTAAATACAGGAGAGCATTCTCCTTAGCTCAATTTAATGTTCTACCCTCCAAACTTTTGGATGGTAGATACAGTAAAATCCCAGTGAAAAATAGATGCTGCCCCTGCAACAACGAGGAGGTGGAATCTGTTGTGCATGTTCTTTTTAACTGCAGTTTCTATAGAGGGGCTGGAGAGACTCTAATGCATCCGATCACACAAACTTTCCCTGGACGATCTTTAGAGTCTCTTTTGACCATTCTGCTTGATGGGTCAAATAGCTTAATCACTAAGGAAGTTGCAAAATTCTTGAATGTTGCTATTCTGACTAGGCCTTCTGTGCTTGCCTGATTCTGTTATATTGTATGTTTTCTATTCTGAGTGTACAACTGAGAGCTGGTATATCTTGTTTGTATTGTGTGTATATATATATATATATATTAGTGTGGTTGGCAGACCATAAATCATCATCATCATCATCATCATCATCATCATCATCATCATCATCATCGCTCTTGGGAAATGATTGTATGCATTCACCCTCCATGCCCTTTCTAAAAGCTCCTCCCACATCCACATCCTTGTGCATATACTGTCAGATAGTCATAAGCAGTCTCCTGCCTAAATGGACCCTACCGAAGGCCAAAACTTTAAACCCATATCTAGCGGCTACATATTAAAAAGAGGGGGGATTACTCTTGAATAGGTGCAGGGACCATCTGATCAAGAAGCCCTGTCAAGAAGCCACGGTGGGTGGGTTGTTCTGTGAACAACCCACAGTGTACCCGACAGACAATCAGGTTCACTGTGGGTTGTTCGCCCCCTCCCTCCCCCTTGGTCCTCCCATGGGAATCCAGGGGGACCTGGCAGCAGGACTGACTTGTCTCCCCTTAAAAGCGCACGCGCGTGCGCGCGCACACACACACACACACACACACACACGGGTCCCAGACCTGATTGGGGGCCCTGGGACTACTCCAGAATAAAAATGGGGAACAAAATGTAGCTGCTAAACACAGATTTTAAAGTGATGCCTGTTTTGGCCCTAAATGCAGGGCTTTTTTTCTGGTGGAACTCACCGGAACTGAGTTCCAGCACCTTTTCTTCTATTAATTGCATTACAATTTAATCGCCATCTACTCCCGAGGAAATGTAATCCAAGAGTTCCGGTACCCTTTTCTCCAGAAAAAAAGCACTGCCTAAATGTAAATCAAAATAGGCCCTTTAGAAACAGACATTTGGGATGCAAAAGGAAGAAGGGGCATATGCTTTAAACAACCTTTTTATAATGAACCAAAATCGCAGCATGACAGTGATTTGGAGAGAATGGGTAGCATTTCGAGCTGGTGGAGGCTTCTTTAAAAGCATCAGGTTTCGTGACAACCGGCTGACAAGTTTGTATTGACTCCTACCGCATTCTTATATGCTATTTTGAGAATGCTTTTGTCTAGTTCCGAACACCTCACATTTCATTGACAAGAGTGCAGTCAAAGAGAAATGGGAAGGTGGCCTCTCTCTCCAACTTCAAAAGGGGTAGCCCAAGGTGGATCAGGTAGGGCAGAGTGCTCAGTATTGTGTGTGGGGGGGCGGGATACCTGGTAGAACTACATACAAGAACAGGATTTGTGCATGCTTTCCTGAAGGACAATATATGATCAAGTGTGAGCAGTTCATCCACATTGTAAATGTTTTTTCTTTAGGCTTTTATGTTTTGCTTTGCAATATATTGAGGGCACGATCCAGCCAAAGTGAAGCACTTTTACACCCCATTGATTTCAATGGGAGAATGAAGCACATGCTTACGTATCTCCCATTGAAATCTATGGGACCTGAAAGGGCTTAATTATGGCTAGATGGTACCTTGAATGTGCAATGGTTGGTGGTTGAACTTGAAGCTACCTCTGACACTGAACCTATGTTATTGCCATTCTGAGATGAATGCTACTTACTACTACTACTACATTGTTACTCTTCTCTGTTATCATTAATAGGGATGTGAAATTCACTAACAAGCGGAACACAGATAAAGCCAGGTACAAGGGAAATCAAGTTATCCAAAGCTAAAGTTGCTTATGTATGTAAATGTTTAGCTATATTCCTGCCCATTTCTTTTTCCAGTTTCAGTTGGCACTTGTATATATGTATATAAGTTATCACATTTTTCAAATGGAAACTTTGTTCCAATTCACTGAGTCAATTGCTCCAGTCCACAGACATACATAAGCATTGGAGACTGTTGCACGCCAGTGGACATACGCTGGAATACTGCTGTGCATATATATATATATATATATATATATGATGCACCCAGAGAACTTCAGCTATTGGGCAGTATAGAAATGAAATACGGTAAGTAATAAACAACAACAAATACACACACACACACACACACACACACACACACACAGCCCAGCCACGTATGCGCCCAACCAATGGTCAGCGCTGAGCTTTGATCACTTTGATCAGGGCAAGGAGGAGTATCTGGATTCAGACATATGTGTGCTTTCCTAGTTTGCAGATTGTCTCGAATAAGGAGTCAGGGAAAAAAGTTGAGGATAACACAGTTATTAATTGGGCTGGATTAAAGCCTTAAACTAGAATTCATAGTCTTAAAATATCAGTATTTATCAGTTACTGGAATTTAGTGCAGAAATAGGCAGTGTGTTTGGTAGGGGCATCATGAACTGGAGGGCATATTTTAATTTTCATATGCCTCAGTTAACAGAACTACTTTTTTCAGATAATCGATAGTGGGTGGGTTCACACGTCATTCCAACCCACCCTGGCAATAAGCCACGGTGGTTGGTTGTTCTGCAAACAGCCAATGGTGCACCTCTCAGATGATCGGACTCACTGTGGGTTGTTCATTCCCTTCCGCCCCCTCAGTCCTCCAGATGGTATCCCAGGGGACACCACAGCAGGACCGAGTTGTCTTTCCCTCCCCATCACAATCAAGAGTTGTTTTCAGCTCCCTACAGGTTTTTTGCACTTTAAACTTTTTTTCCCGGAGATCGCAAAAGCCAGTTTTGACAGCCACTGACAGGATCGTTTGTCTGGGTTCGGATGACACAACAATCTACCGGGGGTAAAACAAACCCTACAACAGCCCATAGGTTCTCAGGGTGGCTTGTGTGGAAAACAACAACAAGCCACAGTGGGTAAACCGGGCTGGGCTCAGATGCCACGACAACCAACCATGGCATGCTGCCATTTGCCGTGTCGTGCAAACCAGGTCAATGTCAGTTGATGCCTTTTTAAGTTGAGAATATTTTTTTCTGACTAAATCCAAACGCCCATTTTGTGGTTTGTGCGGTATTCTTGTATTCACCAATATAGGATGGGATGAATGTCTTTAATCTCTGACTTAGCTTTGCAAACACATTTTAAACATGCACTCCTCTTCTTGAGCAGTAAAACAAATTCCCCACTTTTTGAAACTGTATCTGAACCCTTTGTGGGGGGGGGCAGGGAAGATTATAAAGGTTTCACAGATATGGAAGGGAACACATAAGAGAAATTAAAATAAAAACAACTGTACAAGCAACACAACCAGTGTGGTGTAGTGGTGAGAGTGTAGGGCTGGGACTTGGGAGATCCGGGTTCTAGTCCCTGCTCTGCCATGAAACTCACTGGGTGACTTTGGGCCAGTCACTGCCTCTCAGCCTAACCTACCTCACAGGGTTGTTGTGAGAATAAAATGGAGAGGAGGAGGAGGATTATGTAAGCCACCTTGGGTTCCTTGCAGGAAAAAAGGCGGGGTATAAATATAATAAATAAATAAATAAATAATAAAAATAACCAAAGGAACAAAACAAAAGAAACCCAGTATAACCTTTTGAGACAATACATTTTAAGACAATCAAGGATAAATCAAAACAAAGCCAAGAGAATGAAATGTGTTATTGCACCCATATAATGCACTATTTTATTCAAGCAGGCTGTTGGTATGTAAGATGGTCTGTTGGGTTGAGTGTTTTTTTAATTTATTTTTATTGTTGTGTGTTTTAAATTGTGTTTTTTAATGTATTTTGTTTCATGATTGTTTCAGCTGAGTTCCTAATTAATTTTTTTAATTCTTATTATTGTTAGCTGCCTTGAGGACCATTTTTTTGGTGGAAAGGTGGGGTACAAATCAACTAAATAACTGAATAATATCTGGCAAAACCAAAGACATTAATAGACCAAAGTCATTTTTTAATATATTTCACAGATTGAAAAGCAGATCCAGATGAGTTTCTGGCAAACTGGAAAAAAGAATTCTTAACTTTTGAAATTTATTTTTCATGTAACTATACATAAACATAGAAACAGCACAATCCTCTTCATGTCTACTCAGAAATCCCACTGAGTTCAATGGGTCTTACTACCAGCTATGTGGGTATAGCCTTGTATGTGCTATATTAACATCCTTCCTTTCTTCCTTTATGGATCTCAAGGTGGAGTACAAGCGAGGGTGCCCAGGAGGTTTCCTAGCTGAGCATTGACCAGACCCAGACCTTTTTAGCTGCAGCAAGGTCACTGCATCATGTGCCTTCTGATCATGATCTGCATATATATAATCCTACACATCTACACACAGACGTATACAAAATAACAAGCATTGCCTGTGGCAAAATTAAATGTCCGCAGCAATCCAGGGAAGACTAAAAAAACAAACAGAACATTTTAATAATTTGACTTGAAAATAAATAAATCTGTCTCTCTACTTGAAAATTACTCACATCTATTTGGTGGTATAAAACAACAACTCACTCAAGGCTGTCCCAATCGACCTGCTATGCACAAAGATCAGATTAAAAATGAACAAGACGTTAAGTAAAAGCAAATGCCGTTCTACCTCACTACGCTTGATATGGTCGAACTCCACTCCTTGACTTTAGCCTGATTCTCCAATCAGATCTGAGCGCTTGTTTTTCTCATCGGCTGTTCTCCTATTTAGCATTCAGATTCAGTCCCCTTTAATGTGTGCATGGCCTTGTTTGTGATCTATTGTCATAGGTACGACTGGGAAACAATTGTGCTTGTCTCTTTATCATCATTAAATAGCTACCAAAAAGGTTTCTTTTTTTTTTTATTTCTACAACAAAACCAGCCTAATAGCTCAATTTACTATTCTCACATGGAAGAACTAACAATAATGTCTTATCAGGAATACCTTCAAGGATGGAAATTTGGAAGAGTGATAAGAATTGTTATCTGCCTTATACCTCCTTTTGTAGTTAAATCAATATTTCCCTCATTCACAGATGAAGGATAATGAGATGTTCCTCATCAATGTTCAGCAAAGTGCAAATTTCAAGCATTTACTAGGAAAGAGTCTTACATAGTCCATCCATCAATGCTACTCAAATATTTTGAAGCAGGGCCATTTTGGAAACTTATTCAACCTTTCAGGATCCAACTGTAAACCAACCAATCTTTCAAGCCCTACTTTCTCCCTCTACAACAGAAAACACAGGAATATAATATGAGTAGATAGATAACACTGAACAACTTTATATTTCATTTTTCAAGTACGGATTTTAATAGAAGAGAAGCTGCCTTCCCTAAGCTGGTGCCCTCCAGATGTGCTGGACTACAACTCCTATCATTCCCCCAACTGGTTGGGAATGACAGCAGCTGTAGTCCAACATATTTGAAGGGCAGCCAGTTGGGGAAGGCTGGTACAGAGAAATGGAGCTTGTCTCTGAAAGAGACTTTGAGAAACACTCTCTTAATGAATTAATTTAAAACATTTCTAGCTTGCCCGTCATCACACGAGGTACCACGGTGCTGTACAATATAAATAACAGGGCCGGCGCCACCGCTAGGCAAACTAGGCGGTTGCCTAGGGCGCGTGGCTGAAGAGGGTGCAGAAACGCTGTGCTCCTCTTCGCTGCCGCCCCCCACCCCCACCGCTGCTGGGCCACCCCCTGCCGCCACCGCCGGGCCTCCCCCCGTCGCCGCCCCCTCCGACCCCCCCCCCCGCTACCTACCTTCTCCGCGCCGCTTCCGGAGCCCCGCCCGCGCTGTTTTGGCGGGAGGAACCAGGGCAACAGGGCTTAAACAGCCCTGTTGCCCTGGTTTCCCCAGCCAAAAACAGAGCGCGGGGGTCCCATCGCGTCACTTCCTCGGAGGAGGAGGAGGAGGAGGAGGAGGAGGAGGAGGAGGAGGCCAGGGCAGGGGGAAGGTAGGTGGCGGGGGTGGCGGGGGTCCGGCGGCTGCGGGGGGGGGTTGCAGAGCAGGGCTGCTTTGCTCCGGAGCCCCCCCCACGGCACGAGAGGGGGGGCGCTAAATATAATATCGCCTAGGGCGCCAAACTGCCCTGCACCGGTCCTGATAAATAATAAATTTAGGGCGCGATCCTATGGCCGCTAGACAGAGTCTGGATGGCCATAGGGTAATTCAGAGTCCCAGCTCTGACCTTGGAAAGGTGCTCCGACTTGGAGCACCCACCCTCACAGCCAGAGCGGAAAGAACCGCACCAGCTGCAGCTCTGAGGCTGCAAGAGCAACCTCAGAAATGGAGTTTTGTGGGCAGGGAGGCATTCAGCTCCACGAGCATACGTAGTATCCTGGAAGCGCCTCAGCCTCCTTTCCTTGTGCTCCAGGGCAAAACACTTAGATGGCTGAAATCGGCCATCAAAGTGTTTTGCAGGGTGGGAGGAGAGCAGAGGCGACCTTCGCCTCTACGTTCCTCTCACCTTCCATAGGCTGCCCGTAACCTTCCCAGTTTGAAGGGTTACGGGCAGCCTCATTGGATTGTTCTGTTAGAAGAAGCCTAATACAATACAATAAAACAAACACTCAAAAGCCATAATAAAAGACAGCAAGTAAAAAAAAATCAATTACATTTTCAATTACAAAGGCAGACAGAAACGTTATACAAATTAAAATGCCTGGGTAAAAGTGAAGGTCTTAACAGATGCTAATGAATGTTAATGTGTTTACCTGTGGTAGCAGTGCCTTGGCACATGGGGGTGGGAGTGGGGGGTGTCCCTCTTTTCCTCCTTAGAATAAGGGGAAAGTGCCTTGGTTGGCTTGATTAGGTTAGGCCCTGTGTGTCCGAGCCTTTACTTGACATACCTTATCCAAGCAAAATGGAAGTTTCTAGAGTCAAGGTGTTAGGGAAGGGGTGGACCACACACAGGCCGCAGGACACATGCAGCCCCCATGAACATTTTTATGCTGCACCCGCAGCCCCACTGCTACTGCCGAATTTGCTATGGCAAAAAAGCACAGATTTTCCAAGAAAACAAGGCACACTGGGAGTGTGCACCATGTTTACAAGCCAAATTGCACTACCCAGAGGGTTCTGGGAACACTCCCAGAAGTCTCTGGGGAGTGCAATTCTTCTTGAAAACAAGGTGCATGCTCCCTGCATATCTTTTTTTCCCCTTGTAAAATTGCTGCTTTTTGCCACCAGTGCAGCCAAATGCAGTGGTGGTGGCAATTTGGGGGGTGGTAGGGAAGGGGTGCAGCCCCCTGGGGACTCCAGGGTGGCAATGCCGGACATAGTCCACCCCTACGTTAGGGGTGTACTCACCAACAGTGAGGCTGAGCAACTTGGTAACAAAAATGTCTCCAGCCCTGCAAATTGTCATCAGGTTCAAAAAGTGTTAGAAAAGAGATTTTTCCAGATTGTTTTCTGCATCTGTCACATTAATGATTTAATTATTAACAAGGGTAGCCTTACAATACACACTAATTTAAAGTTATCCTATGATGTTCAAACTAATTTTTGCTCATTGCACCCCGGTACGCTGCTACTTATTGACCTTGTTCATAAGTCTTTTGTGTGACACTCTAGAAGCCACTTTGCTGCAGTTAAGCCTAAATTATGTTCACAAATTCCTCCGTCCATTCCATTTGTTTCAAATTGCAAGGCATAATGTCCATTTATCTTAAGCCAATGACTGCACACAGTAAAAATCATAATTTTTCAAGAGCATTTTCATCTCCACAGCCAATTAATGTTGCGGGGGGGGGGGAGAGGAAGTGTTTCAGTTAAAATCTCTAAACTGAACCTTCCCTCGACACTCAAACCAAACCCTGTATCAAAGGGGCTGGAAAACTTGATTTGAGAGTACTGAAGCAATGCGATGGGAGGCTTTGCATGAGCAGAAGTGCTTTCCATTCAGGGCCGGCCCTGCCATTAGGCAGAGTGAGGTGCTGGCCTCAGACGGCAGATGCTGGGAAGTGGCAGCAAGGTGTTGGAGGAGAGAGCTGTGGATCACTCGGTCTGCCGTGTGCCCCCCAAGCTAGCCTACTGCCTTCAGGTGCTGTGGAGGATGCTGTCCCATTGCCAATGTTGAAGTAAGGTTCAGCTATCAGTCCTATCAGTGTCTGTACATGGAATGGGAGGAGCGCCATCTTGTCCTTGGCCTCAACAAAATGTCTTGGGCCATCCCTGTTTCCACTGGTTCAGGGGTGTCAAATCTGAGGCCCACGGTCCAAATGCAGCCCACCTGGGGTTCCAATCTGGCTCTCTGCAGTTCCCCAGAGGGTCACGCCCCTTTGCCCAGTCGCCACCCCTTTCCCCCCAATCACATTCCATTTCGTGTTTTCCCAGCTTTTGCACAGCTTTTTCTCATTCTCAATGGCTGAAATGCGTCTCCTAAGGCTTAGTTACTGGCAGGAAGAGTTTTAAGCCAAAATATGCTGATATTTTGAGCAGGAGACATTGCCTTTTGGGTGCACCCACTACTGGAATGCAGCCCCCCCAAGAGCTTTGACCCACAGGCACCTGGTTTTCATTGATCCCCCACTCCTACCTATGCAGTACATCATGCCATATCCCACTCCTGTTCCGGAGTGTCCCTCAGTCTCAATCATCCTTTGAGTCATGCTCCTCTAAAGCAGGGCTCTCCAACCTTGGGTCCCGCTGGCTGGGGCATGCTGGGAGTTGTAGGCCAAAAACATCTGTGGACCCAAGGTTGGAGAGCCCTGCTCTAAAGCTTGTGCAAGACTCGAGCTTCTGCTCGAGAATTAACATAATACTATAAAAGGGAGGTTCTGTAACAATTCTCATTCTTCTACAAGAGGCTTCACAAGGTATCGTGCAAGTGGAAGAACATAATTAGATTGCATTTCATCATTCTAGTGCAATGCTCTTGATAGGGGTGGGCAACCTTTTGCTCCTGAGGGCCACATGCAGCAGTGGGTTGGGGCCCTATGCCAATGGGTGTGGCCAGAGCTGGTGCTAGGCACAGCCAGCATCCCCCTCTCTCTTGCTCACTCAGATGCACACATGCACAAACCCTTCCTTGTCCAATAAGGTTACCGGATAGTTCTGAGCAGGTCACTGCTCCCTACCAAAAGAATGGGGCAGAGTCAGTACTAGTTAAAAGTTCCTGTTAAAATGTTTACAAGCATCTGGATCTGGTCACGGTCATATCAGGGCCTGGCTGGATCCATTGGTCTGATAGTGGGCCATAGCTCAGTGGCAGAGCATATGCTTTGCCTATATAAGGTCTCAAGATCAATCCTTGGCCTCTTGCCCTAAAAGAATCTCAAGTACAAGGTGCTGGGAAAATTTTCTTCCGGCAACTCTGCAAAGCCAGGGTCAGAACAGACAACCCTGGGCTAGACAATGGTCTCACTCAGGAGAGCCAGTGTGGCGTAGTGGTTCGAGTGTTGGACTGGGACTCGGAAGACCTGAGTTCTAGTCCCCACTCAGCCATGAAGCTCGCTGGATAACTTTGGGCCAATCACTGACTCTCAGCCTAACCTACCTCACACAGGTTTGTTGTGAGTATAAAATGGAGAGGAGGGTCACATAAGCTGCCTTCGGCTCCTTGGAGGAAAGGCGAGACAGATAGATAAATGAATAAAGATAAGGTGCATTCATAAGCACAGTACTGTGCAATGAATGGGCCTATTCACGACGGGGAGAATTTGAAGAGCACTAAATTAGACACGTTTAGGAACTGGGTGGGTATTGGCCTTGATACCATGGGACTGTGTAAATTTGCTATTCATGCAGTTGCAATTATAATAAGTAATATTAAAAAAATATCCATTTGCAGGCTTGCATTGATTATTTCCTCCGGGGGGCCTGCAGCGCTCGCAATAAAAGGACTGCCATTCATTACACAGACGGCTGTGTACTAAAGTATGCCGCCATTCCGGTGTGTGTATACGATGCCAAGCAAGTAAGTGCCTACTTTAATTCAACAGCCCTCAAGTATGTACATAGGACTTACTCCTCCATCTAGAAACCCTTTCCTTCAATGCATACAAAGAGCATCTCCTGAAGCCTTGGCAAGATTAAGTGGGGCATTACATAGGTGCCTTTTTAATAATTGCATGAAGGTTGAATTTGCCTTAGAAGCTGATAAGGAAATAGGGGTTATATGGTCCAAGCACCTCAAGGGCATAAGACGGAGCTCCTGGTGACAGAAACAATTTCAGCATTGGCAAATGCACTCCTCCTTCTCCTCGCCTCCTAAGGAACAACGGGGCAGGAGCTGGGGAGAGATGATGCGATGGATCAGATCTGCAGTAGCCACACTCTTTGACACCAGCCCTGCCCCCTGTCGACATCAGGAAGAGGAAGAGGCAAATTAGGGGATAACAAATGCTTAATGAAAAGCAAGGCCTTCCATTCAGAGCAAAAAGTGCAAAGAATGGTGAAACATACTGTTCTGTACCCTGAGCGAGCTTATGATCAATCACTTACTTGACTAGCATACTTAATGGCAGCGGTGGCATTATTCTCTGCTTATGACAGCGAGCGAGGCGGCTGTTACTGCACAGAAAGCATTTTATGGAACACAGAATACAATGAATGATGGCATCTTTGCTTCTAGCTTATATACCTGGAGACGGGACATTTAATTTTATCCTTTTTTTTTAACATGCAGAGCAGCCTTCCCCAACCTGGGGACCTCCAGATGTGTTGGGCTACAACTCCCATCATCCCCAGCCAGGCGAGTACTAGCCCAACACTTCTGGGTCGGGGAAGGCTGATGTAGAAGATCTTTTAGAGCCAGTTCAGACTCCTTTGCTACTGTGTTCAGAAGGCAACAGGGAGACCATGATTTGGTTAAAATGACAGTAGGTTGGGGGAGAGTCCAAGGAGGACCTCTGTCTTACCTGTCAGGGCTGGGCCATGGTCAACACTCTGGGGTGAGCCAGGAGCTGGCTGGGAAATGTGGGATGAGCCAGTTGTCAGAGCTGAGGAGAAAGTCAGAACTACTGCGCAAACTGCAGGTAAGCTCAAGAAGCAAGTCAGAATGGGGCAAACAAGGAGTCAGGACCAAAGAATATAGCGCTCACAATTACCTTGTTGTGCAACTAAGGCTCAATGGGAACATGAGGCCTTCTTATATTCCCTCCCTTGCAGGAGGGAGGAGGAGCCACTGGCCGGCCTGAGTGGGTGGAGTCAATCCGGTGCCTGAAGGTGCTTCCCTGGGAAGCTGACCCCTGATGTTCAATGGTTCACCACATGGGGGTGGTGCTGCACACAGATTGAGCAGTTCCTGATATTTCTCTAGTAGGGGAAAAGGTTAACTATTTAGTCTTCATCATTATTATTGTCTTGACAAAGTAGACATTAAATACATTAAAAGTAGACATAAATACATTAAATACATAAAAATAAATTGTGATAGATGTTCAAATACATAATAATTGCTAAAACACTTATATAAAATGTTTATAAAAAACATGAAAACAAATTCTGACAACACCATAATTGAGCAAACTAACCGGGCAGCACAAGCAATCAGGGATGGCCTGGGTAAAGAGATAGGTCTTTAATTGGCGCCTAAAGCACACTACAGTCGGCGCCTCCCGAATATGTAACAAATAAATTAAAATGAAATGTAAACAATTGTAAAATTTAAATGTAATAAATTAATTAATTAGGGTTGCCACTTGTTATTTCTATCAGGCTCCTCATCTTTAACAACTATATGGCAGGCAGGTATATCATGGTCCTCTCCATGCTGGAAACAGCTTTTTCTATTGCATTTGGCTGGTGCAGATGGGTGATTTCCTTTCCATTTGTTTTTGACTGGGATTTACCAAAATTTGCAAAGTTCTTCATATTCAAGAGAGAAAAAAATTAAAAATTCAAATGTGGGAGAAAGGCAGATCTGCCTATCCCTAGACTGCTCATCCAAACACACATAAATCTTTGGGTGATTATACAGCTCCAAATTATTAATTATATATATATATTCAATGTGAAATTGATCTCCAATTTCAGTTGGAAGAATCTTCTGCTGAACAGAAGAATGGTGGCAGGTTCATCATGAGGTTTACAAAGATAATGTTTGTGAAGCACATTGGACTCCCCAAAGCACTGTGTGTGATATGATTGCTGGAGTGTTGGAGTTCAAATCCCTGCTCAGCCATAAAGCTCATTAGGTGACTTTGTACCCATGATAAATATAGGCAGAGTACATATGCAGATAATGGATTATGCCCAATGTTAGCCCTACATAGAAAAGACATATTGAAATGAATGAGACTTAAGTCTGGCCTTGGATACAACCCATTGGACACAAATCAGTTTAAGAAGTAAAGGGCTCAAGAATAACTTTCCATATACAGCAATAGTGAAATCTGTTCAGCTTTTGAGTTCATTTTGGACAGAGCCAAATTGATCAGGACCAACATTCAACTAAACCTCACCCACTCTAGATGAAGGAAGGGGTAAACACCTTTGTTTTCACCACTGCCTATGAAATGGCAGCGTGTGGTCAAGTTGCCATTTTTATGATTACGTGAATGGTCTATAGTTAACCCCAATAACTTGAATAAATGCAAGTGTTACTGTGTTTCTGTTTTCCAGAATTCGTTAAAATGATTTCAACAAGTCCTCTATAGCGTTTTATTCACAGCATAAGCAACGGCAGTCACTGATTGCAATAACACTGAAATTTCAGCTTTCCACCACATGGGAACAATTTGCTTTGCTAGGAAGCAAAGAGATTTAAAGTCCACTTTAAATCACAAGGGGCCATTTTTATTTCCTCCTCCAGACATGACATAAACAGAAAGGACATTGGTGGTTGATTTACGCCCACCCTAGCCCCAACGGTCTAAAATATTGTTTCGGACAATTATTGGATTTATTACTTAAGTATAAAATAAAATTCATGAGAGTGGTTGTCGTCGCCTTGCTGTGGAAGGCTGCAGTACTAACTGTTATGGGTCATGTTTGCGTTAAACAAATGATCCTAAGTTTTTTTTTAAAAAAAAAAATACAAACAACCACCATGTTTAAATGTTTTATTTGTGGAAGGGGCTAAGAAATAAAGTAGTGAAAAGGTGGTGTGTTCTGCCATTCTTCCTTCTAGGTGCCATCCAGGAGAAGTTCTGTTTTGTACTAGCTCATTTTTCCTTCCTTCTTCTCAAATAATAATGCCAAATAATTTCTGGAGAAGACATATATTTCTTCAGATCAGGTTCTAAATATCCAATACATGTTTTGAAGGATAGCTATA
Organism: Shinisaurus crocodilurus; assembly: GCA_021292165.1. Taxonomy (NCBI): domain Eukaryota; kingdom Metazoa; phylum Chordata; class Lepidosauria; order Squamata; family Shinisauridae; genus Shinisaurus; species Shinisaurus crocodilurus. Next base: position 137,556,723 of record CM037876.1, on the reverse strand, counting down.
ATCTGGTTGGCCATGGTGGAAGCTATCTTGTCCTTCATCTCAGGCAGCAAAAAGTCTGGAGACAGCCCTGGGCAGAATGAAACCAAGTAATGCCGCCTAGAGCAGCCTTCCCCAACCTGGTCCCATCCAGGTGCTTTGGACTGCAATGCCCAGCATTCCTGACCATTGGCTATGTTAGCTGGGTCTGATGGGAGTTGAAGTCCAAAAGATCTGGAGAGCACCAGGTTAGGGAATGCTGGCTGTAATGCCCCTCACCTCTCGTCACCACCACCTGTGATTTGAACTCACGACTGGTCAAACCCCACCTCCACACTCTCTCAGTCTCCTCCGCTGCCACCAACCCCCTTCAGGGTAACCAACTCAAACCACTCCTTTTAAGTTTTAATAATGAAATAAGTTTATTTAATTACAATTAAGGGTAGGGAAATGGATAATGTTATTGGATTCTAAATGTTGAAGATTCTCTCTCTCTCTCTCTCTCTCTCTCTCTCAGACAAGACTCCAGCTCCCAACTCCACTCAGACTTCTCTCCCCACTCTCAGCTCACTTCCACAGCTCCCCTCAAACTCCACTCAGACCTCTCTCTCTCTCTCTCTCTCTCTCTCTCTGTCTACAGCAGTGTTTCTCAACCTTGGGTCCCCAGATGTTTTTGGCCTACAACTCCCAGCATGCCCCAGCCAGCATAGCTGGCTGGGGCATGCTGGGAGTTGTAGGCCAAAAACATCTGGAGACCCAAGGTTGAGAAACACTGGTCTACAGACAGCCCTCTGTGACTCCCCCTTCTCCCTCAGACTCCCCTTCTGAACAGCACTGCCCACTGTTTATATGACAGGCTTAAAAAAAACCCTTTCTCAATCTCTCAGCCAATCAGCTGACATCTCAACATTCCACACTCCTTTCACACTCCCCCCTCCCCTCACATACTAACTGATATAACACTTTGGGCCGCTTCATACGACCCAGGCGGTGAGCGGGGGAGGTACCACGGGGCCATCCGGCGGGGCGCCGCAGACGACCTGCACCCCGCACGCGTGGGCAGACCGCGGTGGAGCCAGCAGTCCTCGCACTGCAGCGCGGGCCTCCCAGGCGCTAGGGGGCAGCAGCTCCAGATGCCCAGCGGGGCCGTTTGCCCCTATAGGCCGGAGCAGGCCGCAGCTCTGGCCACTCTGGGCTGCCGCCTCTGTGCGGCCACGGGAGGCCCCCGTGGGACAGCCGCCCGCTGTTCGCACGGCAGGGTGGCCACACACGGTAGGGGCTTACCCCTCTGCTCCCCTGCGGCCTTCTGCTCCCCTGCGGTTCCCGTGTCGTGTGAACCGGCCCTTTGTCTATGGGCAGTGGCATGACACTGGCCTAGAAGGTGCCCTTGCCCAATTGAGCCAAGTCTGGCCAGCTAGTCAAAGGCCCAGATTGCTGGTATCATGCGCAGGTAATGTGCGAAGGCTGGCCACTGGAAGCCCCAGCTTGAAACCACCACCCTGCCACTTCACGCTTGGTTATGTTATTGCTGAAATTCTCGTGATCACAGCAGATTCAAAGGGGGGCTGCCACAACTGTAGCCATCACGGGAGCTGTGCGCAAATGGTGCCTTGTAATTCCTCACCCTATTTGTTGGCAGAGAAATTTGGGGGAACCATTTCACCAATTTCCTTCTCAGTGGCCACTCCCAGGCGGTGGAATTCCCTGCAAAGAGAGGCTTGGTTTGTTCCTTCTCTGCTGTCCTTCTGCTGGCAGGCAAAAAAAACCCTTTTTATTCAAGGAGGCCTTAGGCATGTAAGCTAGTCTGTTGGGTAGGAAGCTGTTTTTAATCCATTATTGTTCTGTTTTTAATGGTGTTTTCATGCATTTGTTTTATTATTGTTTTAGGGCACAATCCAATAGGGATGCCCGTGAGCCTCCAGACGCAGACGATTATAGGCATCCTATGGGGGTGGGAGGAGTGCAGAGGCAAATATCACCTCCGCACTCCTCCTGTCCTGCAAATCAGCTAGACAGCTGTCTAGGTGTGGTGCTTCAAATGGGGAGGAAAGAAGGCTGGGGCACTGCCAGAATGCATATCCTGGTCTCCTCCCCTCCCCACCCCCTGGAACGTCCTCTTTACCCCTTCTCCAAGGTTGCTCTTACGACCTTGGAGATGCAGCTGGCAGTTCTTTCCACGCTGCCCGCGAGGGGGGGGAGGGCGTTCCAAGCACAGAATCCCAGCTCCAAGGTCGGAGCTCTTTCCCAACCTTGGAGCTGGGGCTCCGGAAAATCCTATGGCCCTCTAGACCAGGACCCTCCAACCTTGGGTCCCCAGATGTTGCTGGCCTACAGCTCCCAGAATCCCTTGCCATTAGCCATGCTGGCTGAGTGTGCTGGGAGCTGTAGGCCAGCAACATCTGGGGACCCCAGGTTGGAGAGCCCTGCTCTAGACGCTGTCAAGGGGCCATAGGACTGTTCTGCCCATCAGGTTTTATTTATGATTGTAAGCTGCCTTGAGTGCCATTTTTCTTGGTACACAGATGGGGCACAAATCAAATCAAATCAAATCAAATCAAATAAATAAATAAATAAATAAATAAAATTTCTTCAAGGGGGAAGGAGAAATGTTCCAATGGTTTTGGGAGGGTAGGGCTCAACATTAGTAGCGGCAGTAGCACAGCTTCTTTCTTTTCCTTTTTCCTTAAGGTTTTCCTCTCTCTCTTTTTTCAATTTGCCACCGCTGCAGGTGGCAGCAATTGTGTTGGCTGCCTGGCCACCAAGTTACATCATCCACAGTGCCCTGAAACTAGCATTGTACCAGGGCATTGAGGGTCAGGGGGGGAATGCCAGCCGCTACAAAAAGTGGTGGAGAATCTGCAAATTGGCCTTCTTTTTCTAGGGTGGATATGGGAGTGAGAGAAAGAAAATCTCAGAACTTCTCTCAGGCAAAAAAATGTCTTCCAGGAATTTCAGCTCAACTCTAGCACAGCAACCAAGTACAACTAGGTTTACATGTAATTCTCATTACTCCATTAACTCCGGTGGTAGCTCTTAAGGATTTTCCTGAAAACTTAAGATTAGAGCTGGAGGGTAAACTAAGAGAAGAAAGGGTTATTAGATTGACCGATTGGGTGGAAAAGATGGGGACTAGAGATCAAATAATGGAAATTGTTGGGAGAAGAAGATTATCGTGGTTACATTTATTACAGTTAGAACAGTGGTCGAAGAAATGGAAAAGGAAAACTGAGTACGAGAGAGATTTAACTAATTTTGAAAAGATGGTCATGTCTAGAGACGGCCTACCAGGTAATGCATCAACAAGAGGTATAACAAGGGATTTATATAGATTGATTCAAAAAGCAAAAGAACAAGAGGATCAGCTTAAGACAGTATGGGATAATGAATTTGAAGAGGTGACCTCGAAGGTGGGGTGGAACAATATATGGGATAGACGGATTGTGAAAATGATGTCAATTAGGATAAAGGAAAATTTTTATAAACTAATTTGGAGATGGTATTTAACTCCAGTAAGATTAAATAGAATAGATAATAATTGTTCTGCATTATGTTGGAGAGGATGTCAGGAAAAAGGGACATATGCTCATATGTGGTGGAGTTGTAAAAATGTATTGGTGTTTTGGCGAGAGGTTTTTACAGAAATATCGAAAATTATTGGTACTAATTTAGAGGTCTGTCCAAAATTAGCATTGTTATCAATAACTGAGAAGCTTATTTGTGATCAAAATACGAAGGAGTTAATTGTAAACGTGTTAACTGCGGGCAGGCTAATGATAGCGAGAAATTGGAAAGTACAACATGTTTTCCTAATAACAGACTGGTATAAGGAAGTTTGGGACATAGCCCTAAATGATAAACTAACTAGTAGTATCAAATGCAAAAAAGGATTGCTAAAGAAGAATAATTTTATGGAGATATGGAATCAATTACTAGACTATGTATTAATAAAGGGGAAGGGCAACATGCCTTGTCAGGATATGTTATATTTTTGGAATTTAGACTTTATTTGATCAAGAGGATAGAAGTATATTAATTGGTCCCTTGGAGGGTGGGGGGAGCACTTTATGATTTATTGTATGTTGATTATGTTATATTTGTGTGATAATTTTGTATTTTGTTAAATATATTTTTTGTGCTATAATTTGTTTTGAAAAATAAATAAAATATTTAAAAAAAAAAGTAATTCTCATTCACATGCAGTATACTTCCTTCAAATGAACACGAGCCCAAGGACATCCATGGGACAGTGTCCTGTCCTATTCCTGCATTGAAGGTCAGAACTGTCCAACAGAAAGCACAGCACAGTAAGAAAGATGTTGTTTCAGCAAGGGCTAGGCTCCTACTCAGCAGTGTTATAGGGGATGTAGTTGCCCTACCCCTTCCTGCTAGATGGGCCAATGGTTGCTAGATGGACCAATTGGGGCCCTGATACAGAGCATACTTCCTCCTCATGAGTATCCCCTCAAAAGATATTTGACATGCTGCCAGATAGGCACTGACTGTGCCTCTGGCTCTGGGCTTCTATCTGGACACGCTGCCACTTTTGCTCCTGGGTCCTGAGGGTGCTCTTGGTGGGCCTGAAACAGGGGGGTGGGACAGTCCAGGCACTTTTGTTCTTCCAGTGCTGCAACCTCCTCGAGTGGGGCATCACTCTTGGTGGTGGTCTCAGGAGAGCTATTGGCATTGTCCAGCTACCCCCCTGACCCTCACAACCACTAGAACCAGCAACATGATCCTCATCCAATGTCTCCTCCAGCTTCATGGTTGTCCTGTCAGGAAGGTTGTGGGATATGACAGTAGGAAAGGTGGTGGTGACATTCCATGTATGAATGCTAGTATGACACTAATACCTATGGAAAATACTTTGGGGGGGGGGAATAACTGTTGCACTTAGTGCAATATGGCGTCCCACTATGCAAGTGCTGTTCCATCAGTCTTCCAAGCTCCTATAACCTGACACTAAGCCTGCATCATCAGTCAGGTTTGCAAGACTACAAGCAAGCCAGTGTGTTTCATCCAGTGCTTCACTAGCTCTGGCAGGAACAAAACAGTATTCCTTTCTACAATCCTCTCCCCCAGAAGCAACCATTTAAGCCATGCAATGATGTTCAAACAGTGATAAATCAATTGTGGGAAACTGACAGCTAACACAGATCAGCTTTCAGATAGTGTTTGTATGTACGGGTATATAAGCTTATCAAGCAATAAGTTCATCTCAGTTGATCGTGTGAGTTGTGGCACATCTGTAAACTGGTCCAAGGCACCATCAGTGCGAAGTTCCAAATGGAGACAGAGCAGGTGACATGGAACCAAGAGCTGATCTTGTTGCACCAACACATTTCTCATATTCAGGTCTCATCCTGCTGGTGGTGATGAAGATTTTTGAGCCTTAATAAATCCTGGCAATGTAATGCTAATAGAAGTGGGTGAGAATTTCATTTCATTTCAGTTTTGATAAGAACTTACCAAAATTTGCAAAGTTTTGGGGGAAAAGAACTCGGATTTTTTTAAAAAAATTGAATGTGTGAGAAGGCAAAACTGACAGATTCATCCATAAAGGCAGAGGGCTTTGAGTGCTTAGCGCTTGAAGGTCTGGGTTTGAATCCCTGTGTATTCAAGCATGTTAGTCCTGAATTAGGGTTGCCACCTCCTTTTTTCTGATAGGCTCCTCATCTTTAACAGCTACAAGGCAAGCGGATACAACATGATCATCCCCATGCTGGGAATGGCTGCACCTATTCAATTTGGCTAGTGCAGATAGGTGAGAATTTTGTTTCAGTTCATTTCTGATAAGAATTTAACAGAATTTGCTAAGTCCTTAATAAGTGAGAGTGAAAGAACTTGAGACTAAAAATTCAAATTTGGATGAAAATAAGACTGACAGAGTCACCCATCCCAAAATGCTAAGCAGCAGTGAGACTGGACTCAAGACAAAATAAATGGTCATAAATAACATTTAAATGGAGGAGGGAGTGACAAAATACAGCAGAAAATTCAGGCATATAAGAAAATTAACCCCAAAACCAGCATGTGAAGCTAACTAAAATTCTGACTTAGCAGAATATGATATCTCTACTAGAAGCCAGTGAAAAATATTCGAGAGTCAGGAGAGTCTCAAAGAAAGTTTTCAAAGCATTTGCAGATGTGCCACATCCCTTTAGTTATAGAGCAACAACAGCTTTGCATCTGTATCACAGCATCTGGAAAGAAGCAGGATGCCAAACTTGTAGGCATGTTATCATAAGCCACCTTGGGAAGACCATGATCTTGAAAGGTGGCTAAGAAAGAGATTAAACAAGCACACAAATAAAATTGTTCCATTCTGTGAAGTTGGTATGTTTGTAGTGCTGTATCCAACTTTATCTGCAGTTTTGTGGAGAATTAAACTGTGTTCAGGAGCCTGTGAATACTCCTACAAGGAAGAATGGCAAAATTTTATACTAAGTACCACAGACGTAATTGTTATCAACAAAGGATTTACATAATCCAACCTTTCTTGTGCAAGTGGAAATCCACTTGTGCAACAGAACTTCTGGTCATGCAATGGGACTTCCCTGTGCTCTCTCTCTCTCTCTCTCTCTCTCTCTCTCTCTCTCTCTCTCACACACACACACACACACACACACACACACAGCAGCCCCCTGTACATGCCCCAAATCTGCTCTGGCAGTTTGGGGGCCCCTCTAGAGCAGATGTGGGGGGGGGGGGCTTCAAGGGAGAGGAAATCTCTTCCACAAATAATTCCTTCCTGCTGGTGGAGTAACACAAATGGATACAACCCACAGCTTTCATCCAGCATTAAAACAACTACTACTAAAACTACTACTACTAATTGGTCCTATAAAGATATCATCTCACTTGCTCTACATTCCTTTCCTCTGTAGCCCCTTTCAGTCATTCTGTCCACAAGTACAGTAAATACAGTAAGGAGGTCTGGGCCCTTTGCCCCTGACATCACTGTCACCCACCAGCCCTGCTTCCCATCCCAACATCTGCACATGAGCTGGAAGGGCTGGAAGAGACATCCACATGCACACACCTGTGTAGGGGCCTAACCTACATGTGTCTAAATCAGCTGCTGAGATTCCAGTCAATATTTTCAGATTTCAGTGAAATACAAATGATAGGGTTGTTGTTGTTTGTTTGTTTTTAAAGTTGAAAGTGGTATGAAACAGGCATTATTTTCCTGGGTGTACAGTATACACACAATTCCTTTCCCCCACAGTCATCCCTCTTCAAACAGGTTTTGCAGCTTTTGAAACAATACAAATCCTTGCAAAACATTTTACTATAGGCAAAAGTGGATTTCGTCATTACATTTATATCCTGCCTTTTCCTCCAAGACACCCAAGGTGGTGTACATGGTCCTCCTCTTCCCACATTTTATACACACAACAACTCTGTGAGGTAGGTTAGGCTGAGAGCCAGTGACTGGCCCAAAGTCACCCTGTAAGCTTCGTGGCCAAGTGAGGACTTGAACCCGGTCTCCCCAGTCCCAGTTCAACACTCTAACCACTACACCATACTGGCTCCTCCCACACTGGACTGAATGCCCATCTCGTACCACCTTCAACTCACCAGATAAACCAAAAGCAAACTACTGTCAAGTCTCCAACCTTAGGAAATGTATCTGATTGACAAAGATAAATCTCCTAACTAGAAAAAAATCTGCAAAATACGGTCATGCTTTCAAAGAGTTAACAACTTTCATGACTTGCAGTATCTTGCTGCTGTTGTCTTTGTAGAAATGGAGACAGAAAGCTGCTTTTAAAAAACCAAACTGTGGTGCCACTAAGCACCCGCCACCAGGTTAAAATGCCTGCCTTTGTTCTGAGGAACATCACTGGTTTGATTTGATGGGCAGTTTATGTAATACCATTTGGCTTTCCCAACTGCATCCCTCCTGTCTTGCAATAGTCTAGCAGTATATTTTATGGGAAGGCATAAAGTGACCCCTAAAGTGCCTTTGGAGGGTAACTAGATATAACTAAATGAGCATATGTCCCCAGTTTCCATAAAATAACAACAAGGCACAGCAGCAAGAAGCTTCTGTGGCTAATGACGGCTTTGAGTGCCCAACATATTTTAATATTGATGTCACTCTCTCTAATTGCACAGCAGGGGAAGCCAAGTTAACACCCTATTCTCAGGAACTTGCCAGGTGTCAATTAGGGCACTTGAAGATTAATTCAGAAGCACTCAAAAGCATTAGCCTGAAGTGCTAAGCAGATTTCAGTAAGACCACACCTGAAAGCATGGGATCATCTCAGAAGGAGAAGGAAAGAAGAGCCACCAAGTCCAGAAGTTCTTGAAAGACACAGTAGCCACAATGTCATGTTTCATGCCAGCATGCCCTCTTTTTCCTCCCACCCACAAAAGAGGGATATAGATGTGGTGAAGAAATGGACTATTTCATCAAAGTCAGGGGTGCAGAACCTCAGGCCAGGGCACCAAATCCGGTCCACCTAGGGTCTTAATCCAGCTATCCGGGGTTAGCCAGATGGCCCCACTCCCTTTCCTCCAACCACTGATCATTGGGTGGTTTCCTGGTTTTTGTGCATTTCCCTCCCATTCTAAACGATTGATGCCTCTCCTATGACTTAGGGCTTTTCTACAGGAGGCATTTATTGTGTACTCATGATTCCTTAATCATGGTTGTTCACGGGCTCTTTAGATGACGTTATGATCCTCCAGTTTTGCTTCTGTTTTTTCAGGGTACTTTCCTGTTTTTTATTTTAGAACAGGGAAACTGAGCGATTAAATTACAACGGGGAAAATGGAGCACTATCTCCTCATGTATTTCCGCTATTCTACTATAGCACAGCTCCACCTAGAGGCGGTGTAGCAGAAAAACGGGAAAGAAGGAGCACTTCGTGTAGAGCTCTGATCTCAATGCTGTGATGAAACCAAAACTAGATACCGTGATTAACAGCATAATAAGTGCCTCGTGCAGAAAAGCCCTCGGTTACTGGCAGTAAGAGCTTAAAACTAAAATATGCTGGTATTTTTGGCCCTGTCCCCTTTTGCCTTCGACCCCACCCTACACTTGAATGTGGCCCACAAGAGCTTCTCCAGAATGGAATGTGGCCCTCGGGCTGAAAGAAGTTCTGCATCCCTGTTCTAAGTTGTAAAAAAGCAGCAGCAGCAGCAGCAACAGCAGGAGAGTAACACTCTCATTTTATGTTTGCTAGCTTGCCATACAGAGATTGACACTATGGCTTTAAATTCCTCAATGAAATGGGAGAGTTGGCAGTAGTCACTTCTACTCTTCTCCCCCTCCACATGTGGAGTCCTGCTTGCTACCACAGACAGGGGGGGGGGGGTTTGAGCCAAAGGTATGGAGGAAAAATGGCAAGGGGAGGCTCTGGCTGCTGAATCCCACTTGATCAGGATCTGTCAATATATAGTGCCAACCTCCGGGTTGTACCCGGAGGTTGGCACCATCTTGTTTCTCGGTTTCATGAAGTAAACACATGACACTAGTGCAAAAGACCAATTAGCTCAGCCTGAGAGAAGGGCTGTCTGTTAAAGATAAACTGTAATAAGAAGGGCAAGCAGGGCCCTGAAGTTGTCCAGCAATAGTTTGGCACCTGGACAGCAGACTGAGCAGGCACACAGGTCATCTGGTCATAGTCTTTCCAACTATGGTGAGATGTACAGTAATACCTTAGATTGCAAGTAACTTGGTCTGAGAGCGTTTTGCAAGACAAGCAATTTTTTAAATAAATTTTGACTTGATAAACAAGCGACGTAGGGATGTAACCGCTCGCCTTGAGCGGGCATAGCGGGCCAAAATCAGCCCCGCTCACACCCTGCCAGAGACTCGCTTTGATATAAGAGTGTTTTGGATTACAAACACGGTTCCGGAACGAATTATGCTCTCAATCCAAGGTATTACTGTATTGTATTTCTGTTTAATAGCCATATTTTCTAAATATGCATCTGTACATACAAATTATGTAGGTACCGGTAAATGTTATGCAAAGCTATGTCCTCTGTTGCCCTCTTCTTTAGTGATGCATTTCCTCTCTTCAGGTGATGCGTAAGTGGCCACCCTAGGTGTACACCACCCTCTTGCCTTGATCAAGGCAGGGCCTAGTACGGGAGCACAACTGACCCAGGGCTCATTCGCATGGCCATTGCAGTGCATGGTGGTCAAAGGAAAGGCCTTGTTCTCAGCAGCCTCCGCCAGTAGCAAGGTGACTGTGTGCATTTCTACTCATCACCATCATCATCTAGTATGGGCCTGAGGAGGAATGGAAAGTGCAGAGGGAAATCAGGGGGGAGGGAGAAGAGTAAGAGAGAGAGAGAGAGAGAGGCACACGCGCAATGGATGCTGGGAAAGTGGCTCCCACAAGTGGAGGTTGGGGGCAGGGCTACGGAAGCCCAAGAGGGACTGCAACTAAGTAGGAAGGAAGCGGGGGAGAGACCGTGGTGGCAAAGGGGAGGAGGGATTAATTCACATGCCACACGCCGTCACGTTGTCTCCTTCAAGGGAACATAGCGGCATGGGATGCTCATCTCCTGGGCCTTTCTGCACATCTACTGTCACATGCACATTAGGGTTGTCAGTGTTTCAGCTGGTGCCTGTAGTTGTGCCTTTAACAGCAGCTTGAACTGCAGATGTTAACTGTGAAGCTTCACCTGCTGGTTTATGCAAATTGGGCAGCTCTTAGAGGTGTATTAGGGCATTTATATATACGAGGGCTTTTCCCATCCCCTCACTTTGAGTGCTAAACCAAAAGTGACAAAGGCTCCCTTTCTCACTGTGCATTAGGGAAAAGCCCTGATCTCCCATCAGAAGCTGATTGGAGATAAGAGCCCCCCCCCCCCCGGCTGCATGGTGAGAAAGGGGCTTCCGTTTGCACCACACAGCAGGGAAAGGCAGAGAACTTTCCATGGAGGGAGAGAAGATGGCTCTCTCTCCCTCCATGAGCTGTTCACTGCCTTTCCATGCTCTACAGTGACAAAGGGACCCCATTTCTCACCGTGCAGCACAAAAAGGCAGCAAACTGCCCATGGGAGAAGCAGAGCTGTCTCTAGGACTAGGCAAATGAGGCAGTCACCCCTGGCACAAATGACAGGGGGTCACCAAGCTGTAGCCGTGGCAGGCGACTGGCTAGCTATGTCCTTGATTGGCAGCAGCAACTGCACATCACTATTTTCCCTCCCCTTCCTCTCTGGGGAGGTAGCTGCTGCTGCTGCTGCTGCTGCTGCTGCTGCTGCTGCTGCTGCTGTTGCTGCTGCTCTTGCCCTTTTCCTACATGCACACAAGTCCTTCCCCCATTCCCTTCCTTCCAGGATGGGTTTGCCGGGAGCTAGCGCAGCCCTCAGGCTGAAAAAGGTTCCCTGCTTCTCTATAACCAAAGCTCTCAGGGTGATGTACATAAATACAAAATAAAACACAATGAAATGCAGTTAAATACATTGGGCAGTATCCAACTGTGTCATTCCCCTAGTGCAAATGATGCCGTGCTGGTGGAAACTAGGTTCTGAACTAGCATAAGAGAAGAATCCAACTAAAGTTACATTTGCACAAGTGTGGTTGCGCAAATGGTTGTTCATTATGCTTGTGTAAGCCGTTGTGCAATCCATTGTGCAGCTGGTTGCACAATGGCTTGCACAACTGTTTGTGCAACGGCTTGCACAACCGATTACGCAAGCGTAATGGGCAACCGCTTGTACAACAGAAAGACTGAGCAGAGCTCGGCTAGCGTTATTTGAGTTTGCAGAATGACACCACTGGATACTGCCCAAGATAAACTAAAAGCAGCTACAAACACAATTTAAAATAGCAAAGACTGAAAGATCAGAAACAAGAAATACTAAGATCAATGTGTAGATGTGAGGGGTAAACAGTGGACTGCCATTGTGGCATGAAGAAATGACTGTAGGAATATTTCACATAAGAGTCCAGCCACCTTTAACCACAACTCTATGTCCTAAAAGATCAGGATGTCCCAGTGTTTTGTTTTAGCTGTTCTTCACCTTCCCTAAGTCTAACCTCCTTTCCAAGATTTTCGGGGATTTACTGATTGGAACCTCTGGCTTTCCCTGAGCCCAGAGTCGCTTGATTGTTTCTAATGGACCTCTGGCAAAATGAGCCAAGTGCTCAGCTGTAAAATTGCTTAGCAATATTGTCTATTTTTAGAAGGATGACAGGAGATTCAGTCAACCAATCTCTCTGCTAGAAGGTCTGTTTGGGGGATATGCTGCACTTTCTGTGAAAAGTCAGTGTGGTTCACTGGTCAGAGTATTACATTTAGGATGGCCACTTATAAATCATCAAAAAGGGGGAACTGAATCACCAAAAAAGAAAAGAAAAAGAGCGTGCCAATTTGCATAACATTTGCATATGCTAATTTATAGCTATAGATGCAAATTTAAAAATAACTATTTCCATTTTAATAGAAATACAGTACATCATCTCAGAATAGTGCAGAAGACTGTGACTAGATGACGTGAGTGCCTGCCTGTTCTGTCTCCTGTCCAGGTGCTAACTTTTGATGGGCAACAGTTCTTATGGTTCTTTATCTCTAAATCAGAATTAGACAGGACAGCCCTTCAACTAGACACCTGGCACCTTCCTCTTTAGAAAACCGAAGTTCAAATTCCTACTTAGCCCAGTGCTTCAATTGGGGGAGGGGGGCGGCAGAAAGATGGTAGGGGTCCATACTGAAACTCACAAGGGCCACCCCCAAACTCTCCCCAATTGTAGACAAGTCACGCCCCCTAAAAACAGCAGCTAAGGGATTGAGCACAAAAGGTAAGGGGGCTGGGGGCCCTCTGCGCATTGTGTGCTAGTCAAGCCAACTGAAGCAAAAGGCTAGTTCAAAGAATGGGACTGTGCCACTCTCCTGTGTACTATTTTATATAGGTACTGTCTGGGTTTGCCTCTGCCTACTGTGCTGGGAAGCAGGCAGCAGCAGGAGGGTGTCCGCTTATGCATCCACCAAAAAAAGAGGACAAAAGAGGACACGGATTTGCATAAAATGCTCATGTATATGTATAGATGCAAATTTAGAAATCATTACTAGACTTGAAACAGAAATACAGTACATCTCGCCATAGTGTGGAAGACTGTGACCAGGTGACCTGTGGGCCTGCTCACTCTGCTGTCTGGGTGCTCACTACTGATGGGCAATTTCAAGGCCTCTCCTTGCTTTTCCTTTTTATGGTTCTTTGTATTTAAACCAGTCTTGGGTTGGATAGCCCTTCAAACAGAGTACTGTCCTCGGTAAAGGCCTCCCGGCGTAGAGGCAGGCAAGGATACAGCCCTGACTATAACATATAGCCATGCTATAACTTAAGACACCCACGGCCTAGGCCAATATATTTTGCTGCCTGAGGCAGATCAGCAAATGGTGCCTTCCCCCACCTCACCCCCAAGTCAAGGTGTATAGCAATTAGCAAACAAAACTGGCCATATTATTTTGGCACCTCAAGCAGAAAATCTCACACATGCTTCTCCATAGGAGTAAAAATACAATAATTATACCTTCAGTAACTCACAATTTGCTGCCCTTTCATGACACCCATAATCAGCTGCCTGAGGCAGCTGCTTCACTCTGCCTAATGGTATGCCCTAAATCAGGGGTAGGCAACTTTAGGCATTCCGGGGACCAATTTCCCCCCACCAGACCTGCACTCCCACTGCCCCCCACCAGAAAAAAGGGGGGTCATGGTTTGCTGCTGAAATTCAGCAGCAAACTGCTATGGAGGTTAAAAATGGACAGATTTTGCTTTAAAAGAAAAAAATCTACAGCATGTAGCAATGGCATACTTTCCAATTGCCCCGAATTTGCCAGGACAGTCCCGCAAACACTTAAGCCATTACCGCTTTGTACTTTGTTATGCAGATTCCCAATTTGTTATGCAGAGCCACGAATTTCCCTGCCTCGCCCTGCAAGCTATTTAGCTTAGTTGCGATTTTGCCCATGGCCCCTTTAAGCAGGAAGGGAACAGATGTCTGTGTGTGTGTGTGTGTGTGCGCGCGCTGCGCGCGTGCGTGCGTGCGTGCGTGCGCACGCGCGCACGCGCGCATGCCTGTGCACATGCTCACTCTACCTGCTGCCTCTGACCAGGCCCCCAGGGTACAGAAGACCCATTGAAGACATTTGTACTTACTTCTGATTGAGTAACTGTGTTTAGGATTGCACTGTTTGTTTTAACTTAATTCAAGTTACTTAAATTCTGTAAGATTATTCCAGTTTAAGTGTTTCTTTAAATCTAAATTGTGTGAATAGAACACAAAAAGTGCTTTAAACTGGGGCCTTTCCACAATAACAAACAACAACAAAGCTGTTCAGCCTCTCAAAGTTACTCCTTGTGCTTAAAAATCAGAGCTATAAAGGTGTTGGAGCAAAACGCTGAAGGGGCTCAAAACCCCAATGTGTCTTTTTGTATTTTCCCCCACCCAAATGCTCCCCCTCCTCTGCATCTCCTTCTTTTCTTCTCCTTCTCCAACTGCTCTGAAAATGCGGGACCAATCCTGACAATTTTAAAACAAAAAGAGAGAGATTGCCCTGCCAGCACTGATCCCCCCCCCATGATTTCACCAGATTTCAACAATTAAAACACCAGATTTCAACAATTAAGGGTTTAAGTAACGTTAAAAAAAAATACAACAGCCACGAATAAAATATTATAAAATAAAATATAATAATGTAATAATTATAATATATAAGATTTTGTGTGTTTATTTATTTATTTATTATATTTATACCCCACCTTTTTTCCTGCAAGGAACCCAAGGCACCTTACATAATCCTCCTCCTCCTCTCCATTTTATCCTCACAACAACCCTGTGAGGTAGGTGAGGCTGAGAGTCAGTGACTGGCCCAAAGTCACCCAGTGAGTTTCATGGCCAAGCAGAGACTAGAACCCAGATCTCCCGAGTCCCAGTCCAACACTCTCACCACTATGCCACACTTGACCATGCCCTTTGGTTGCCTGGCCATACCCTTGGCCACGCCCTCATGTTGCCTGGCCACACCCTCTTGATCATCATCATCATCAGATGATCACTCGTGACCGAGTAAGATTGTCTTCCGGGATAAAAGGAGGAAATTCTAAAGAAGATTGTGTAGACTCTAGCGATGGGTCCGTAAGTGACTGTGGAGGCCAATTCTAGATCCACACAGCTTCCCACAGTGAGGACACAGGTTACCAGATAGAAGATGGTCCTGTAAAGGATTCATTTGACGTGCTTTTCGCTTAGCACGTTTCTCCCTTTCACCTTGCACTCGGGCTTCTTCAAAGTCCATGGAACCTTTGTGAAAGGCCAACCTCCATTTAGATCGTTCATGGGCCAGAGCTTCCCAGTTTTCGATGTTTATATTGGATTTTTTTAGATTAGCCTTATGAACATCTTTAAACCTCTTATATTGACCACCGATATTCCGCTTTCCATCCTTGAGTTGGGAGTAAAGTAACTGCTTTGGGAGACGGCAGTCAGGCATTCGAACAACATGACCGGTCCACTGAAGTTGGCGTTGAAGGATCATTTTTTCAATGCTAGTAGTCTTTGCTTCTTCCAGTACACTGACATTTGTTCGCCTATCTTCCCAAGTAATTCGCAGGATTTTCCGGAGGCAACGTTGATGAAACCTTTCAAGGAGGTGGAAGTGACGTTTATAGATAGTCCATGTTTCGCAGGCATACAATAAAGTTGGTAATACAATGGCTTCATAAACCAGTGTTTTGGTCTTCTTACAAATATCCCGATCCTCGAACACTCTATGTTTCATTCGAGAAAATGCGGCACTTGCGGAGCTCAGACGATGCTGGATTTCACTGTCGATGTTAGCTGTAACAGAAAGATAGCTGCCAAGATAGAGAAAATGATCGACATTTTCCAGTATTGTCCCGCCAAGCTGGATAGATGGCATCACCAAAGGATTGGCTTGCACTTGCTGATGAAGCACTTTGGTTTTTTTGATGTTAAGTGAGAGACCAAGTTTTTCGTATGCTTCTGCAAAAGCATTTAGGATAGTTTGGAGATCATCCTCTGAATGTGCGGAGACCACATTATCATCAGCATACTGAAGTTCCACAACGGAGGTTGTAATTACCTTACTTTTTGCTTTCAGCCTGCTGAGATTAAAAAGCTTTCCATCTGTTCGATATATAATTCCCACACCGGTGGGAAGTTTCCCCTTGACAAGATGTAAAACCATGGCGATGAAAATGGCAAATAATGTTGGGGCGATAACACATCCCTGTTTAACACCTGATCCCACTTTAAATGGAGCACCATGAGAGCCGTTGTTGTCCAAAACCGTTGCTGTCATGTTGTCATGGAGAAGTCGCAAGATATTCACAAATTTATTGGGGCATCCAATTTTCATAAGGATAGTCCAGAGAGCTGTACGGTCTACAGTATCAAAGGCCTTAGCCAAATCGATAAATGCCATATAAAGGGGTTGATTTTGCTCCCGGCATTTTTCTTGGAGCTGACGTGCAGTAAAAATCATGTCTACTGTCCCTCTAGAGGGGCGGAAACCATATTGAGTTTCAGGGAGGATCTCTTCTGAAATAGATAGAAGACGGTTTGCGAGAATCCTAGCAAATATTTTACCTGTGGTTGCTAAGAGAAAAATGCCCCGATAGTTTCCACAGTCTGTTCTATCACCCTTCTTAAAGAGGGTGATAATTATGGCATCCCTGAAGTCTTCTGGGATCTCTTCTCTTATCCAGATTTTTTCAATGAGTTTATGAAGATGTTGTACAAGTTCGGGGCCCCTTCTTTAAAGATTTCAGCAGGAATCCCATCTGGTCCACTAGCTTTGTTGTTCTTCATTTGATTAATGGCTTTTTTTACTTCATCCAAAGTGGGGAGTATTGCAAGTTCCTCTTTAATTTGTTTTTGTGGGATTTGCGAAAAAATCTCATTATCCACCTTAGATTTATGATTTAAAAGGTCATAATAATGCTCTTTCCAACGCAGTGCAATAGACTCTTTGTCTTTTAAGAGTTTGGTGCCATCTTTTGATTGTAAAGGGTTTGTACCATAGGTTTTGGTCCATAAATGGCCCTTGTGGCCTTAAAAAAGCCCCGTGCATCATGAGATTCTGCAAGTTGTTGAATTTCTTCAGCTTTCTTTTTCCACCAAGCGTTCTTAAGTTCTCTTGTTCTTCTTTGGACCTCAGCCTTTGCGCTAGCGTAGGTTTTTTTCTTGGCAGCGCAGTTAATATCATTTTGCCATATTTGGAAGGCTTTCCTTTTTTGGTCAATTATATATTTAATCTCATTATCATTTTCATCAAACCAATCCTGATGTTTCTTAGTTTCATATCCAATAGTTTGTTCACAAGCTGCAGTAATGGAGGTTTTCAGCTTAGACCAATGGTCCTCAATGTTGTCAGGAGGTTCCGTAGGTAGATGTTCCTTAAGAAGTGATTGAAGACGAGTTTGCTTAATAGGATCTTGAAGGACTTGGATGTTCATTTTACG
Source organism: Shinisaurus crocodilurus (assembly GCA_021292165.1). NCBI lineage: Eukaryota > Metazoa > Chordata > Lepidosauria > Squamata > Shinisauridae > Shinisaurus > Shinisaurus crocodilurus. Next base: position 137,539,293 of record CM037876.1, on the reverse strand, counting down.
CCTTGGTTTCCTTCCTTGAAGCCTACGTTGGGGAGCAATGTTGATAACCATTGTGGACCGGATTAGTCGGTGGTCTGTCCAGCAGTCGTCGGCACTCACCATGGCCCTAGTAAGAAGTACATCGCGGCGATCTCTAACACGGACAATTACATAATCCAGAAGATGCCAGTGCTTTGACCGTGGGTGCTGCCATGATGTTTTAAGCTTATTCTTTTGTCGAAAGAGCGTGTTTGTAATAGTGAGATTATGCTCTGCACATATAGACAAAAGTAAGAGTCCGTTCGGGTTGCTATTACCAACTCCGTCTTTTCCAATAGTTTCTGGCCATAAATCAAAGTCACGCCCGACTCTTGCGTTAAAATCGCCCAGGAGGATAATTTTATCCTCCTTAGGTATCTCTGACAGGAGAGTATCCAACAGGCAATAAAGACTTTCCTTGATGTCATCATCAGCTTCTAATGTTGGTGCATAAGCGCTCAAAATAGTTACCTGTTGGTTATTGGCTTTAATCGAAGAGTTATCAGGCGTTCGTTAATGCCAGTAGGAACTTCTGACAAAGAGTTCACTAGTTCATTTTTGATGGCAAAGCCTACTCCATGTATTCGTCGGTCCTGCTCAGGTAGTCCTTTCCAGAAGAAGGTATAACCTCCTTTTTCTTCTTTCAACTGTCCCTCTCCTGCCCTTCGAGTTTCTTGAAGTGCTGCTATGTCAATTTTAAACCGTCTCAGCTTCCTTGCAATAATAGCAGTCCTACGCTCAGGGCGTTCACTATCTATGTTATCCAGCAATGTCCGTATATTCCATGTTCCAAAATTCAAATGTCTTTTTCGACCGCTAAAATGGTGACCCCACTGGACGCGGTAATCCAGTCAGGGGAGAAAGAGGTAGACTATGTTTAGGGCACCTTTTCTAGCCCCCTCCCCATACGGGGTGAGCAGAGTGGATCCTAAATAGGGCTGCTCAGTCATGGATACAGCTGCCGAGCTGCTCGACTACCTCGTTACTTGAACAGGGCGACTGAGTCTGCATCCACCGCCCATGTGCTGGTCCATGACTAGGGGCTTCCAGATTCACAGTCCTGCCCCCGTCGCCATTCGCAGTCGCCATGGGACTTTTTTAATGTTTGTTTGGTTGGGTTGGGTTGGGTTGGGTTGGGTTGGGTTGGATGGGTTGGGTTGGAAGATGCCTGTGCGTGAAACTGTTTTATGTGGGGAGATCGGTGCACAACGAATCACCACACAAACTTGACAGAGTACGGCAGAGATCCAATGGCACAGTTACCCTGACGATTGGAAAACCATTCTCTGCTGCAGCCTTCATCCGCCTTCACAGCCGTTGTAATTTAGGTTTAATTATCTTCCGCCTGTTCTGCCGTTGAGGACTTTATGTTTTGGATCGTTCTTTGTCAGGTTCCTCTCCCTGGACCTTACCGCCATGGGTGACCCTACTGCGAGTACATAGCTCCCGACGGCATTGTTCACAGGATTCATTGGAACACGCAAGCCCACTCACCACTTCAAGGTGACGATCCGGCGAGGGGTTGCTTAACCATACCTCTTACAAATTCACATGTCTGTCCCTATTTTCATCTGTGAAATGTTGGAGGGTATGCAATGGGGGCTGGATGCAACTCAGGGGCCGCATGGTGCCCGCTCCTGTCCTAGATCCTTCCACCATGAGAGGTGTGTGGTTTTGTGGCTGTTTTTCTTTGGTTAATTGTTTTTGGTGGGGACAGGCAGAACAAAGACCTGGATCCTCCTGAGAAGTAACTGCATGAAATGGACCTGAAAGGGAAGAGATGGGGAGGGCACTGCAGTAACTCCCTGACATTCGCAGTGCTGTGCTTTCAAATCTAAAAAGGAGCTGGAGGAGGAATTGCACTACTGGCTGTGCCCCCTAGCTAGCGCTTTGATCTCGTGGCCCATTCAGCCCCGAGGCTTCCTGCATCAGTGGCATACATAGCAATACTAGAAGATGGGTCAAGACTCCTTTGAGAAATGGTTGTGGTCTTGTGGAGACCTGAGGATCCTAGTGGCTATGCTGATAGCCTTAACAAAACCACGGACTGTTTCCTATTCTGACTTCCTCACCTATAGAGGACTATAAGCAAGATTGTTGTGAGGACAAACGAGATGAAGAAATGGTGCTCTCTCAGTCATTAGAAAAGCTGATCTATAAAGCTAGAATAGGCTTCTGCAACTGGGTGCCTTCAAGATGTTTTGAACTACAATTCCCAGCATTCCTGACTATTGACCATGCTGGCTGGGACTGATAGGAATTGAAGTCTAAAACATCTGGAAGGCACCAGGTTGGGGAAGGCTGATCTAAATATCGAAAAGGCAATTTTATCACATATTTTACTCTGCTCATTCTTCAGTACTCTCCATGCTTTGAAAAATTCATCTTGTTTAATTGATTTCTGGAAAACAGCTTCATTTGTCCACCAAGATCTACACATTATTTTAAACTACTTTCCGTCCTGTCTAAATTTCCAGGTATTTTCTAGTACAAGGTGCCTGTCTGGAGATGTTGTAGGCAACTTGAAAATAAATTACAAGGAAGTGATTTAGAGTAAATAACACCAGAACATAAGTAATGAGTACACAAAAAAAATTACCTTATCTTTCCCTGCCAAGAATGACTGAGCTGCAGTCCTCTTTTGAGAAGACTGATTAATGTAAGGGTAATTTAGAAAGGGAAGTAGTTAAAAATCCTGAAACACATCCAACTTGTTTATTTCCTTTCGTTTATTGATGGGAGTGAGTTTGTTAACTTTTTTTTAGCACATCTAAAATACAGACTTCAGGTTTGGGTGTGTTTTTTTACACACACACACACACACACAACATTATTTCAGGACCTTAATCAATGCAAGCTACAACTTACTGATTTATTCTTACTGAACTTATTCCTTGTTTTTGAACAATAATTGCAATGGTAGTGCCCTTACTAATAAGATTCAATGGGTTACCTACACTTATCTATGTAGAATAGACCCACGTTGAGCCAGTCAGAGTGGTATGTGTGCAGCTTTAGTGTGGAGGACTCTCAGGCTGCTATTTCTGTTCTGGCAGACTTCAACATCTATGCCAGCTGGTTCAGGAACTGATAGCCACGAAACCAACTGTGGGGCTATCCTACCCAACTGTGGGACTGTCTCCACCACACATAGAACAGGTCAAATGTTGGATGGTGTTCAGGGCTAGGCAGCTGTTTAGTGATCTGGATGTTGAGGAGGTTTCAACATTGCCCTCTCATCATGGTCAGATTACGACCTGGTGAGGTTCAGTGACTCTTAGCTTCTACAAGTGTGAAGGATCAGTTGGACGGTCAACTACAGGAATTAAAACTATAGGTGGTTTTCTGACAGCTGTGGGATCATGATGGCTGCTTCTCTCCCCATCTTGTTCTTTGAAATTCAGAGATGACCCACAGGGCTGGCCCTACCATTAGGCAGAGTGAGGTGACCACCTCAGGCAACAAATGCTGGGGGACAGTGGTGACAGCCTCCCTGATGTTCCTCCTGAACTGTTCATCTCTGTTGGATCCTGGGGCCCCTAAACTAGCCTTCTGCCTCTGGTGTGGTGGAGGACCCTATCCCATTGCCAGTGGTAGTCAGCTCTGTGTGTGGACTGGGGTGTGGGTGCTATTTTGGCCTTTGCCTCAGGCAGAAAAATGTCTTGGGCTGCCCCTGATGACCTAGGTGGTTGACATGATCACTCTTAGATGTCCCCTTCTGCTAGCAAGAATCAGTTTGGCTCCCACATATCCCAGTGAATTGGTGGTGACGAAGCAGTTGGAAGAACAGCTTGAATGCAGATGGGGAAAACTCAGGCTGAGCCTGAATGAACAGAGTTAGAGCCCATATGGCTGTGGTGGTTATGGCAGGGGAAGATAAATTACTTCTCCACTGTTGCATTCGCTCAATGTCTGGTGCAGCTTTTCTGGATAGTAAGGTGTCTCATGCATATGGCTCCACAAGGTGGTCAAATCAAACTATTGGCTCAACTATGACTTGTTTGCAGAAGACTGTGTGGATAAAATCAGTTGCATCCACTCTCACTTGGGTCTCCAGGTTAGGTTTAATTCTGATGCAGGACATTCCTTTGGCATCATCTTCTTGCAATAGCTTGGATCAGTTTCATTTCCTGCAGTTGGAGGGTGCTGATATGGTGCTTCAAAATGTTTGCCCTACTTCTTGTACTCATCCCTTGCCTGTCTTGGCTTTTAACATCTACGGTAACTGGAAAGTAATAGCTGGGGGGGGGGGTGTCATCCATGAAGTAATTAATGCTTCCTTGGGAGAGAGGGCAGTCCCAGCTGCCTTGAATCAGGCAGTTGTGCGACAAGTCCTAAAGAACCAATCATTAGACCGTTTAGATCTTTCCAACTAGATCTAAACCATTGAAACCACTTTGGATGCCATGATCAATGACTTCTGCTGGGAGGTAAACAGGGGGAATACAACACTGTTGATTCTCCTGGTTTATCTCAGTGAACACACTGATCAAGAAATCTTTCTGGATTGCCTTTCAAGGATGAGAGTGGAAGGCTGGGACCATGCTCCAGTGGTTCTGCTCTTATCGGATGGTCATTTTTGGAGGGTAGGACTGGGAGAATTCTTCATGCCTTGGCATTTATGCTATGAGGTTTCACAGGGCGCTATTCTCTCTCTCTCTCTCTCTCTCTCTCTCTCTCTCTCTCCACACACACACACACACTATATGTTGTTTAACATCTAGATCAGGGGTGGGCAGCTTGCAGCCCTCCTGAGGTGTTGGCCCACATTTCCCATCAGCCCAGCATAGTCAATGGTGAGGGATGACAAGTTACCCATGTCTGATCTAGATGAAGAAACCAGTGGGAGGAATTGTCTGGAGATTTGAGGCAAGGCATCGTAATTGGTATACCAAATATTCCAGTTCTGCCTAAATCCCACTGACAGCCATGGAATGGGATATAGTCATGCCTAACTTAACTCTCATTGATTTAATGGCACTAAGTTGCACTTACCTTTTCTAGGATTGTTTACAAAATGGGTCAATAAAAAACTACAGTCAAAAGAAAGAGAAAAGGAATTAAAAGTTTAAATGATGTGGAGGTGAATAAGATTAAAATCTTGGTCAAAATTTTTAGCAGCCCTTATTTTACAGCAGCAGATTGATTGTGGTGCTTAGCATAATCAGCGTGATCTATCTGGAGTGTGACTGTGAATGATATGGTGTCATATTTCATTCACCCAGAATGATCCTGCAAGAATGATATTTTTAAAAGTAGATTTGTGTCTGTGTTTTTTAGAAGATAACTGTGTGATCTTGACAAATAAAATCTGTCTGACTGTATTTCAAGAATGAAATGTGTGCTAGAGATGTGTATCCTGATAAGACTGAAATTGTTCAATGATTCTTGCCAGATAGTCATAGAATCATCGCATAGAAGTCAGCCCTTCCATCATTAATTCTGCTTAATGTTGATTCCAATCTCCTTTTTGTTTTGTTTGAAATGATATACCAAGATGTTTACTCCATGGCTTCCATACTTCTTTTTCCTCTCCCTCCCCCATTTTTCTATAGTATTTCACAAAGTTATATGTGCTGCAAGTTAAATTAGAAGCTTTCCAAAACTAAATATATACTTCAATATGGAAAATGTGATATTTTACAAACGGTTTTGCTAATCTAGATCAGGGGTAGGCAGAAGGTAGATTTACAGATGCTTTGGACTTCAACTCCCAGAAGCCCCTGCCAGCATGGCCAGTGGTCAGGAATGCTGGGAGTTGTAGTCCAAAACATCTGGAGATCTACTTTCTGCCACCCCTGATCTAGATTATTCAAATCAGGGATAATTTACAGAGCAATTGACCGTAACATGGACATATAATGGGTTTCTTTTATCCTAGGTATATAGTTTCAAATTATTATTTTTAATCTATAACAGAAGGTAATAGTCTTATCAATAAAAAAATCTAAGCTATTGCCATCCATGGTCTTTCTAACATAACTGGTTCTGTGGGACCAGTATTGGGGCTGCTTCCTCAGGCTGAAGTAGAGAGGCCAAAATCATGGAAGGCAAGTTGGGTCGATGCAATTTTGTCCTAATTCAGCCATACTGACTAGTTACACTTTTTTGTCTCATTGTGTGAACAAAGACAACCAAAAAGTAACTCATGGCCATGGGCATACCACTGTCATGACCCACACTGCCACCAATGACTTGCACATTGACTCGTAGAGAGAAGAGCTAGTTGACTGACTGACTGGCACTACCTGCAGAAGTACCAGATCTTGGCCTTTGCATTGAACCTGAGTCCAGAAAACTATGGACCACCAGTTTGAGATGCCTGAACATGAGACCCCCTGAGCCAGTACCCCCAGGGACTACAACCCCTGAGCCAGACCACCACCCCACCTCAAGAACCAGCATCCTTGTCCCCATGGGCCTCAGTGTCAAACCTGTTCACCACCACAGGCAGTATACCTCGTGATAAGTGTTGAAAAGGTGATGGACTGCCAGGCTTCAAGCCAGAGGGCTGCCTCTTTAAGGATCTCCATTCTCCAGAAGGTGGGGGGTGGGGAGGTGCCTGGGAGAAATAGGCAGGCTTAGGGACTATATAAGGGCTCGGTTAGCACCCAGTCCTTGTTGGAGCAAGTTGTCTCTTCCCTGGGATTGCCTTTGACTATTCTTGGCTTTGGCACCTTCAAGCAGGTCCAGGCTCTCCCCTTGCTTTGGCTATCTGCTCCAGGCCACTGCCTGACCTGTGCCTTTAGATTTCACTATGGGCTCCTCCTTGCCTGGACTGGGACATGGAAAGGCAGTCATCTGTAGGGCCACACTCAGGAAAAGGAGCATCTTATCACTTTGCTGCTTCCATGGATTTCAAGGGGTGGGGTACCTGAGCATTCCCCCTCCTCAAATTAGTGCACCCAAACTGGCCCTTTCTCAAACTGGGACTCACACCTCACCTCTGCTGCTCCCCCCCTCTCTCCTCCCCAAGCAAAAAAAAAAAAGCCTTACATTGGGAAATGGAGAGGGGGTGCCAACTGGGGGAGACCTCTCTCAACACAGGAACAATTTTGCAGGTGCTTCTCCTTGGCAGGAAATTATGCACAGAACATCTTGCCTACAAGCCCTATGGTCCCTGGCAGGAAATGATTTTCCGTGCACCATTTGCAGCCTGTGGAGCCTTTCCTGGGTTGAGCAAACACTCTGCCAATTACTAGCCCTTCCCCAAGGTAGACCTTTTGGTGGTGGTGCAGGGAGGGAGGGGGGTGTCAGAAAGGAAAGATACATGAGAGAAGGGGGACTCCTTCCATGGGACCCTTGGATATCCATCATTACTAAACAGAAACAGTCAGGAACCATAATGCAGTGAATCCCATGTCTTTCGATAATTATTTATTTGCTTACAATATGTCTGTGCCTCCCAATAGTGAAAGTTCTGTTTGCAACGTACAATAGAAGTAAATAAATCAATCCATAATGAAGCCATGACATGTAATAGAGCATAAGGCCAGCAAGAACAGAGGGTGACATCCACATTGACAAAAACTCACACAGCAGCACTAGAAATTTCACAGGGATCCCAAGGTAACATTGAAAGGCTGCCTCACCACAGAATTCATCAAGGAAGTCTTGACCAGAATCTAACAGGGAGAATCCACTGCTAGAATTATGGGAGGGCAGACAGGGCCACTACCTCTTGTGATGGCTCCCTCAACTATTGTTTTTAGAAGATTAAGGGGGGTATGATTTGACTAAAATGGAAGGTGGGGTGATATGGTGTGGCTTGCAGATTTCCTTAGGGCCTCCTACCTTTCCCTCCATAGTTTGAGCACTGGGAAAACCACCTGATTCTACCCTTCCTTTCCCAAATGCCGATGTGTAACAAAGACCTCTATTTTTGTACTTCAAAACACACCATAGCCAATAGGCACTGCCATGGTGCCATCTTGATTTGATTAAGCCTGTGAAGTGGCTGCATTGTCACTTGTCAGTGAGACAAGAAGGGATTAACTTGAACCAGAGCTAATCACAAAGCCTGTTCAGGAATCAGGATAAATCCAAAAACCAATCCTAGAGAAGAGAGTTTATTTATTCTGGGAGTGGGAAAGAAGAGTCAAGTCAAGACATTCTTGAGGGTTCTTTGCACAACTGTAAAGCTTTCTCAAGAGTATTGAAAAATATGAATATAGTGTGTGGACCAAAAAGAGACTGCACCTTTATTTCATTATAGGAATGCCACAGGTGAGAGTTCTTCACTGCCATCTGAGACTGGCTTAGGCCCAAAGCTCAAGATTTTATGTAATGTTTAGTTTTAATATCCCATCTAATACTGTTAAGCATGTTCTCATTACCCATATGTATTTCTGAATTCTGCTAAGCTCTTGGATTCTGATTATCTTTTGGCATTAAGTTCAATAGGTAAATTATACATGATAAAGTGTGAAGCCATTTCCATTTAAAAAATGGTTATATTGCAGCTTAATTGGATATAGGTTTGTATCACAAAAGGCAACAGTTGATCTCAGCTCCCTTTTTCATTAGCATTATTTTGCAAACCCCTACCAAACTCCTTCTGATTTGTATCTTCTCAAAGTACAGCTTCCACATTTCTCATTAATTATGAGTGTTTAGAGTGCCTCACATCCCTTATCTCAACAATCCTGTAAGGAAGGTATGACTTATCCCTATATTGCTGATGGAAGACGGAGGCAAAGAGATTGCAGCTTGCCTAAAGCCACCTAAGGAGTTTGTGGTGAAGGAGAAATTTGAACCAGAGCAACTTCCCCAGTTGCATTCTTACCATGTGGCTAAGCCACACTACATCACATGGTCTCCTGACTCTAAGCATTCCAGGAAGCACTGCCAGGCTGAAAGCCTCTGTTCTAAGAGCCCTGTGACACTGCACAGGGCATTTTTAGAATAAAACAAAAACCAAACACATACCTTCCAACATTTCACAGATGAAAATAGGGACACGCACATGTGAATTTGTAAGAGGTATGGCTAAGCAACATGAAGGTGTGATCAAGAGGGCATGTGGCCAGGCAACAGGAGGGCGTGGCCAAGGGTATGGCAATGGCCAGACAACCAAAGGGCATGGTCAAGTGCAAAAGTTATTAGAGGAAACATACAAAATCTTATAGATTATAATTATTACATTATTATATTATACATTATTTTATAATATTTTATTAGTGGCTTTTGTAAAAAAAATTTTTACCTTACTTAAACCTTTAATTGATGATTTGGTATTTTCCATGGGTGTGTGTGTCAGTGCTTGCAGGGCAATCTCTTTTTGTTTTAAAATTGTCAGGATTGGTCCCACATTTTCAGGGCAGTTGAAGAAGGAGAAGAAAAGGAGATGCGGAGGAGGGGGAGCTTTTGGATGGGGGGGAAATACAAAAAGACACATCGGGGTTTTGAGCCCCTTCAGCATTTTGCTCCAACACTTCTACAGCTCTGGTTTTTAAGCACAAGGAGTAACATTGAGGGTCTGAACAGCTTTGTTGTTGTTTGTTATTGTGGAAAGGCCCCAGTTTAAAGCACTTTTTGTGTTCTATTCACACAATTTAGATTTAAAGAAACACTTAAACTGGAATAATCTTACAGAATTTAAGTAACTTGAATTAAGTTAAAACAAACAGTGCAATCCTAAACACAGTTACTCAGAACGTACAAATGTCTTCAATGGGTCTTACGTACCCTGGGGGCCTGGTCAGAGGCAGCAGGTAGAGCGAGCATGTGCACAGGTGCGCGCGCACGCGCACACACACACACACACAAAGACATCTGTTCCCTTCCTGCTTAAAGGGGCCATGGGCAAAATCGCAGATAAGCTAAATAGCTTGCTGGAGGAGACAGGGAATTTGTGGCTTTGCATAACAAATTGGGAATCTGCATAACAAAGCACGAAGTGTTGATGGCTTAAGTGTTTGAGGGGACTGTCCTGGCAAATTGGGGCAATTGGAGGGTATGCAAACAGAAAGAAGACCCCCTTTGGCAACCTGCTACACTTACAAGGTGTGAGAAAATTCTTCAGAATTCTCCTTCTCCCCAGCCTCTTTTGCTGGAGTATTCATTTTGCCCCCCCCCAAAAAAATAAAAATTGCAGAAAGTGACAGACTTGAAATATTCAGCACAGCACTAGTTCAGTATATTTTTGCAGAACTGCTACTGGGACTGGGAGTTATGAGCACATCTGCCAGTGCTTCGTCATCTTCACTGCTTCCTTCCTAGTCAGTTTCTGGGACCAGCTCAGACCTCCTTGTTCCCCACCTTGCTAGGTTGAGTGGCAAAGTCTGAAGGCAGCTCAGCTCATGGGGCGGTCATGTCTCCTACTTTACAGAAGACGGTCCTCTGTTTTAATGGCTATCAAAGGACAGTCCTCTTTTTGAAGGGCATCTTCTGTTTGAAGGCCTGTCCAGACCAAGTCTGGTTTAAAGTTAAAGAATGGTAGAGAGGGAGCAGAGGGGCCTTGAACTGCCCACCAACACTGAACACTTGGGCAGCATACTGAACGAGTACACAGGTCACCTGGTCACAGACTTCCCCCCCGCCCCCACGGTGAGATGCAGAGTAATTCAGTTTACCTTGTAGCAACTATTTCTAAATTTGTATCTATACATATAAATTAGGACATGCAGGTCTTGTGGAGATCTGTGTCCACTTCTGTCCTCTCTTTCAGTGATGCATTTCCTCTTTTGGGGCAATGCCCAAATGGCCACCCTATCTACTCAGGTTTGCATGTGACCTTGCTTGTCAACCCAGCAAGGTCAGGAACAGGGACGGTGAGACTGGGACTGGGGATGATGGGGGGAGGGCTTGTGTGTATGCCCTTGCCCCCCCCACACACACACATAGTGTTTAAGCCCTCACGTGAGCAGGCTGAACACCTTCATGGGGCTTAACTTTCTCATCTTTACAGATAAAGACAAATGATTATAATATCCTTTCTGACCTATCCCAATGAAACATACTAATTGTACATTAAACCAAACACACACACACACATACACACACAAATATTACTGATGCGCTTCCATTTGAAGAAAATTCAATGTGTTTGGAAACAATCCACCAGAGATATTTCTCCTAGGTAACAAGCCTGCTTGGAGAGGAGCCATGGAGAGCCGTGGGTGGAACCATTTACTCATATTCAAGAAGTTATCCACCCCTGAAACAAAATTCTGTTTAAGACTACTGGCATATGTTTTTCTGTGGTATATTAGTGGATCATACCTTTAATAAAGTGGCAACCATTTCTCTCTCTCTCTCTCTCTCTCTCTCTCTCTCTATATATATATATATATATATATATGCTTTGCTGTTCCTTCCCCCCAAATCGTTTTCAGTATAACTTACCGGTAATCCTCTTACTGTACATGTTTGAGTTCAGTGAGGTATAGAGAATAAAGAGCAGCTAGTCTTACTGGAGCTCAAAGAGATGTACGTGAAACTTTCTATACATCAGTAAGCAAACAAACCCTGTTCTGCGGGGAGGAAGGTGTTGGGAGGTTGAAATTAAACCAAGCTTCCCTGACAGCTCTGATAACGAATGTGTCTATAGAATGCAAACACGTAAGGACTCAAGTTCAAGTTTTTAATTAATACCACCTTTCAAATAAAAGAAATTATACAAGCAAGCACCATCCAAAAGCATAAATATCAGAATAATTACATGTAGAGTGTTGTAGTTACATGCCATCAAGATTGAAATAGATTTACGTACATGTAATATATGGTTTGGCCCTAAGTTGGTTTCAAAGTGTCTGCCTTTCAATACAAAGGTTTCTTTCTCCAAATTACCGTACATGCTATAAATATTTGTTTTGATTTTGGAATTAAATTTCACGTATTTTTAAACAGGAATGACTTTTCAAAAGCTTTACTTCTGAAGTTCTTGGCTTTGAAAAATACTCATTTGAGAATTTTCTCAGAGTTTTTGCTGTCAGTTGTTATAAATTAATACCACACTGCATTTTTAAAGGTTGACACACTTGAAATGTAAGACATTGTTTTGACAAAGGCACATTTAGATCTCCTTGTTTAATAGTCAACCCACAATAATCCAAAGAGGACAATTTTTCTGACTATCAAAGTACGTATATCAATGTTTTCCAAAGCCAAAATGTAGGGATGGATGGATCTGTCAAAGTTGGTCTTGCCAAGAATGCTGATCTTTTTTTATTACTATTTTGAGGTCGGGCTCTTTCTATCCCATTTCCACATGAGCTTGCAATTTTTTTATAAAATCCGTACAGAAATTCATATACCGTACATTTTTCATAACATACACATGAATGTACATATTATGCGTGTTTGGATACATGCACCCATAGATTATAGTGTGTGTGTGTGTGTGTGTGTGTGTGAATTTTGGAAATCCATGCATTTTTCTTTGCAAATTTTTCAAATGTGCACCTGTTGGTGAACACAGTTTTTGTTTGTTTTGCAGAACACATCACAAACTTGGAAATGTACAGATTTCCATCCAAAAATTGTGCTTGGCTCTGCGTTTGGGAGGTGCAAATTGGAGAAATCTGTTTAAAAAGAAAACACTTGAAAGAGTGGATTTCACATACATTCTACCAAAACACTAGTTTCCTTAAGTCACAAAGTACTTCTGGTCTATTTTCTTTTTATTTGTTTATATGGAGGAAAGATAACATGGGAGATAACATGTTTAATAGAGCGTCCCAGGGACCATAGGATAGTTCGGATTCGCCCCTCCAAGGTCGGAGACAGTACTGTGACTCTGGCAGGGGGGGGTAGGAGATCTGACCCACCTCCCTGACCCTCTCACAGCCGGTGTGGAGAGAACTGCACTGGCTACCTCTCTGAGGTCAGAAAGTCAACCTTAGGAAGGGGGAAAGGGGAGGCGTTCTGTCTGGTGGCTGGGGAGAAGACCAGAGAGGCCAGGCAGGATATGATTTATCTTGAGCCTTCTTCCCTCCCCTTCTGAAGTGCCCTTGCTGGACGTGCTGAAAAGACTGAAAAGCCCATCTAGCGAAAAAATCAAAGAACGGAAGGAGGGGAGGCGAAGATCGCCACAGTCAGCCACTCCTCTGGCCCTGCTGGCTTCAGCCCATAGGAAAACTCAGCATAGCAAACTCAGAAGCCTCCAAGTTTGGGGGCTTCTGAGCGACAAGGGCATAATGGAAAGGATTGCACCCCAAATCAATAAATTGCACTAGAATCCTCACAAATCAGACTTAGACATGTTGTTTCCATGAATTTATTGCAGTTTGCACTCTCTGAAACCATTTGTTAATGTTTTGTGCAAATGTCGAGCCCATCTCCTGATGGGAATGGGCCTCTGGAATATAAGCATAGGCTTTGTGCATCATATTTCACATAGTTCAAGAAGGCCCCCTGGAGAGCCTTTTCAGAACCTTTTCAGGGGTGCCCTGACCCTCCAGAGAGCTTTTCTAGGGCTGGAGTGAGGAGAAAGGGATGAGAAACTTTTCTTCCATGAACTTCCTTAAGTTAACTTCCTAACTAATGTCCTGCAATTGGAAGAGGTCCTCACATCCACAAAAGAGACTTTGATCCAGTGGAGGCTTCTGCTGGAGGAAGAGAGGGAAGAGACAATTTTCACTGATTCACCCTCCCTTCTGCAGGCCTCTTGCACCCCCACCCCCACCCTGTTCCAGGGCAGTCTCCCAACCTTCTGGAGAAGATTTCTAGGGATGCAAGGGACTTCAGGAGGGCAGGGGGAAGAGGGAATCTGCAAAAATTGCCTTCCCCCCTGCCTTCTGCCAACAGGAACGCCCCGTGATAAGAACTCTATTGAGGGGACACTCCCACTGATGGACCATTTCTTAGGATCCAAACCATAGTATTTGGTATTTATATGGTGCTTTCCTTAAGTGCTCAGTTGCTAATGTACTTTTTATAAGCTGCAAAGGGAAGAGTCCACCATGAGTAAAAACTGGGCTCTTTCCTGTAGCTAAAGACTTTTCCACCACTGTGATCAGGGGACATGAACTCTGCTTCAACAACTGTGCCCCACTTATGTTGAGGAGTCATATTCCACTAGTTATTATAGCAAACAACCTGGCTGTTCAGTTTGCTCTTGCCTCGTCGTCAAACGGTGTTGGTGTCAAGGTCACTGTGAAAATATAGTACACAACAGATGTCGGGGTGGGGTGGGGGTGGGGACCATTATCTCATCTGTCTCTATGACCCATATCACTTAGTCAGGAATATTTGCCTGTGGAATGAAAATGCTTCATCCCCCTCCACAGTGAGGGAATGCATTATCTAAGAAGTCTGTGTACAAGATTCCCTAAGGCAATTCTAATCCTCTAGCTAGACCAACGGGCATAACTTTGTCTTTTTGAATCACTGCAGGAGCAGCAGGAGCTTTGATATCAGGGATCCGTTTATGATTCAGTTGGCAGGTCTGATTAAAATTCATCCCATCATTTCCTTCTGCAAAGTAATGATCAGAGATGGTTGGGTTTTATTGTTTTATATCAATTTATCTGTTATGAGAGACAAAAAACCAAGATCAAGTACAATTATTCCTGCGAAGAATGAGTCTGCTAAAGAATATAAACTTCCTCCCTTTCTTCTACTTAGTTTTAGTTTGCCTTTCACAATCAATAGCCAGGGTATGGGTGAGAAGGGCTCCCTGTTTACATGGAGCTTAAATCCACTTTTCTTTTGATGCCATTTGAAAGTCTTCTTTATGTCATCACACACTGACAGAATGATCAATCTGAAATTCCTAAAGACTGTTGTTCTTTTTTCAGGGTTCTGGCTCCAGAACAAATATGTCAAAATATAGACAACAATCACCTAGGGGGAAACTGTTTAAAAGAGGGTAGTGCTGGTGGGGAAATCAACTGATACTTTTCTCACATGAAAACAGGTTCTCATAGGGCTACTTTCAGTTCTAAGAACATAAGAAGAGCCCTGCTGGTTCAGACCAAGGGTTCATCTAGTCCAGCATTCTGTTCACACAGTGGCCAAGCAGCTGCCCACGGGATCCCACAAGCAGGACATGAGTGCAACAGCACTGTCCCGCCCATGTTCCCCAGCAACTGGAGTACATAGGCATACTGCCTCTGATAGTGGAAATCCAGTTTTGATCCTGAGACTCAGGTTTTGACCTACTTTCCCCAGGTCTCAGGGGAAGAAGTAAAACCTCAAGGGTTGGTGAGCTGATACTGAACATGGTCTAGAATGCTCTACATTCATGAGAATGTACGTTTGGCTCATAGCTTCTGGCCAGCACAAGGGGATAACTTGGCCACTCCCACCCAACGAAGTGCAGCCTTATCTGCTAGAATTTCAGCTCTCTTTAACGCTAGTAATGCCCACCCCACACACCTTTTCTGTTCTGGTGCAGGGAAGTGCTCAACTAAGCCGATCTGGTCCAACTGTAGGGGCAAACTAGGCAACCACCTAGAGTTGATGTAGGAAATGTGTGGCCTTCCAGATGTTGTCAAATTGCAACTCCCATCATCCCTCACCATTGGCTATGCTGATGGGAGTTGCAGTCCAACAACAGCTGGAGGGCCACACATTCCCCATCCCGACCTAGAGTGCCAACATTTCCAGGGATCTCCCTCAGCCATGCAAATGTCTTGGCAAGAGCAGCTGCTACTCCTGCCCATATTTTGGAAAAAGGGCGGTACAGAGGCAGCTTAGCAGCTCATGGGCTGGTTTGATATTCCTTCCCTTCCAATGGATGTGATCAAGAGCCTTTTGATTTCCATTGGCCATGTGGACACAGTTTTAAAGGGAAAGAAGTAATAAATGGAAAGGCATTAAAAATGAGAATAGGAAAATAGAACCGTGGTCAGTTATTGATGAGCTATTAATGATGTGCCACTAGGTGTGGGCAATCTGCCCACCACCAGGCTTGCTAGACACTCGGCGAGTGCTGCCGCCGTGCCTGCCGAGCCGTGCCAAAAGCGAGCGTTAGCCGAGGTGCTCGCCAGACTTCCAGGTTCCCACTTTTTACATAGAAAATGGCGTAGGATACTTTAAAAGTGGCCGTGATTTGCGTAAGTTGCACAAATCGCAGACGTTTTTAAACGTATCCTACGCCCTTTTCTATGTAAAAAGCGTACCGCCGGTAACCCGGAAGTCACTTCCCTGTCTCGGCTCATGAGAACGCAAGTCAAGCTGGGGAAGCAGGTAGGCCGAGCAGAGCTCGGGCGGGTCAACCCTGGTGAGTTTGCCGGACTTCCACCCCCCAATCAAGCTCCACACACATCCCTATTGGTGTATGACAAAATGTGGGGTGGGGGAAGGAATACACTTTCAATTCTCCTAAGTTAGCAAAAGCCTTGGACAGGACCTGGTGCTAATGGAATGCGGTGGGGACTTCATGCCTACTGGGCAGAGATATGTATCAGAAATTGAATCAAATATTGACTTTGTAAAGAGAAATCTAAGGACCTCTTCTAACATAAAAGCTTAATGGTTACACTCTTCAGAAATCCAAACCTAATAATTATAGCCATGTCAGAGATCCAGACAACTTGGTTTCCTTGTTGTAATCTCTGCAGCTCAGAATGCAGAGCAAGGGCTTGGATGATTCCTGGGGTAAGTCTTCCCAGGCAATCAAAGACAAGAGTTCTAGAAAAAGACCTAAATAAATCCACACATGCAGAGGTTTAGTCCAACCTTGAAATCTTCATTGGAACCCCCACGTTACATAGGTCAAGGCCTATCAAATCCACAAGTCAAAACAGGTTGACGAGTAAGTCCAGAATCATCCCACACATGCAGAGATTTCAACAACCAAAGCTTCCACTTTGAAATCCCCACACAACATGTGTCCAGGCATAGAAAAGTCCAAGAGTCAGGAATAGCCCAAGCCATCTGGCAACTCTGGGCTATTGATGATAAAAATCCATAATCCATAGCAAACAAGACTTCACATTCTCTGAAAAGTATAGTAGTAGTTTTCATGGCAGGTTCTTAACAATACAAAGTTCAAGAGACAAGAGTCCATATTAGATGGAGAGAGAGTCCATGTGAAGTTGCCCCAAAAGAGTCAGATGGTGGTAAGTCCAAACAGAGAGGTTTCAGGGTGGTAAAGACAAGAATGTTCCTAGCCAGCATTGACTTAAAAGCGAAGGTGTGGCTACGATAGCCCTCCTCTTGAACAACTAACTAACAAAGGATGGTAGCCCATCAATGAGGCCCATGCAAGCTAGCCCCCACCCACCCACCACTAGAACCGTGCACCACCACCACACAGCACAGGTGGTCCAGTGCACATTTGTGAGAAGTAGCTGTGAGAAGCAGATGTATGCATGGAGGAGGCACTCTGATTGGATAGGGTATAGGAGCACTCTTCATGTACATCTGTGCACAAGAACTGGAGACAGTAAATCACATGTTGGGCCTGTTCGCATGATCATGGAGGGGGAAATAAGCCATGGTGGCTTATTTCCCCAGCCGCGCGTGCTGGTTATATGCTGGAGGGATTTGCATAATTACCCTAGCCAGCGTGGCTTGCCGTGTCATGTGTGCCCAGTGAGGGTGGCTTGTTGCCATGGTTAACAAGCCACCCCAGAACCCTACAGCAGCCCAGGGGTTAGTTAGTTCATTAATTAAATTTATCCCACAGTCTCGGGGTACCTTACAGCAATTCCAGCCAAACAATCAAACAAACAACAACTGGGTTCGCATGATCACAGAGGGGAAAATAAGCTATGGTGGCTTATTTTCCCCACCATGCATGCCGGGTAGACTTGCATAATTTCCCTTGCCACCATGGCTTGCGCTGTTGTGTGAACCCAGTGAGGCTGGCTTGTTGCCAGAGTTAACAAGCCACCCAAGAATACAACAACTGCCCATGGGTTCTGCATGGCTTGTCAACTATGGCAACAAGCAACCCTTGCCAGGTTGACATGACATGGCAAGCTGCACTGGTGAGGGCAATTATGCAAATCCACCTGGCACGTGCAGTGGGGGAAATAAGCCATCATGGCTTATTTCCCCCCTCTGTGATTGTGCAAACCCTGCTGTTTTTTGTTTGTTTCGCCGAAATTGCTATAAGGTACCCTGAGACTGTGGGATACATTTAATTAACTAACTACCTACAGAGTGTGGGAGACAGTGTCAAACACTATGAAGGACAAAATTAAGAAACGGATAGCATTCTCTCGATTGTGAGAATTAAGAAAAAAGCATTTTAAATCAAAAGCACCAGTTAAGGGCCCATGAAATGACATTCTTGCCTAAACAGAGCACTCTCCTCCCTCTCCAGCAACTTTCCATTCAAAATGCCTTCTCTGTTAATTTTGTTTATTCTGGAAGAATAATGTCTTATGAGAACAAGAAAGCATATTCACTGTCTTGTAGGTACTGTGTGCATTCAGATGAATTTTTCAAACCTAGAGCATCAGAGACACAGAAATCTAATCTGTTGACACAGAACTGCGGTCACTTCTATTCTGGAACTTTTATTTTTAAAACTACAAATATTTTGAAGTAAAGCACACCTACTTCCAGCCTTCCTAAAAACAGCTGTATAAACCTGCAGGCTAATGTGTACTTTGTGGCTGGGGTTTTTTTTTGTTTTATTTTTTCAGTTTCTCTTGGAAATAAATATCCATTCCTCAGCAATATTCTTAAAGTAATTCTATTGTTGTCCATGTGCTTAACAGTTTAAAAATAGCCTGCTAAAAAGCTCACATGTATTTCTGTAATCATCTGTTAAAAAAATAAAAACCTCATGGAAAAGCTTCCACCAGGGCTGAACCCAAATGGAGGGGGCATTTTGTGAACAGTTCGTCCCCCGTCAAATGTGCTAGCCCAGTGTTCTTCACTGCACAGCCCCGAAGGCCACTGGCAATTCCGAATCACCTCAAGTGTAGCTCTCTACCTTTCACCCTCTCGTTCACTTGGGCAAAGAGGAGAGCCACCCCCACCCCATGGCTCGGAAAAGCCCCCACAGTGGCCTCGATGGTGGTGCTCCTGCTGAGTCAAAGTGGCTCCTGCTCGAAAAATAGTGCAGATCACTGTGCTAGTTTTTCTGAATATTGTTTTGGGGGTGCTTGTTTGCCATTTTTTTAATGGTGAGCACTGAAGAGAAAAGGCAACCCTACCCCACTAATACACAATTCAAGCAATCCACACATACAATTCCCATACACGGTAGTCTGGAAAGAGCAGTGCTCCATTATGAGCTTCCGTGTAGCCCCATTGGCTGCAGCTTCAGTTGTGGTTTTGTTTCTGGGGGAGGGAAATCCCATATTTTTTCCTAGCCTAGTAGCAGTGATATACAAGCCCGTGGCTCACGCTGGCTGAGCGTGGAAAGCTAAGCAGGGTCAGGCCTGGTTATTACTTGGATGGGAGACCCCTCCTCTAGTTTCCTGCATTGAGCAGGGGGTTGGACTCGATAGCCTTGTAGGCTCCTTCCAACTCTATGATCTATGAAATCTATGTTGTCATGCATGCAACCAAATGGATTTGGCTATGAGATCAGGGCCGGCGCTACCGCTAGGCAAACTAGGCGGTTGCCTAGGGCGCGCGGCTGAAGAGGGCGCGGAAACGCTGCCGCTGCGCCGCCCCCGCCAGGCCTCCGCCTCCCCACCCTCCCGCCCGCCGCCGCCGCCGCCGCCGCTGCGCCTCCCCCTGCCCGCTCGCTCACTCGCCGCTGCGCCTCCCCCCGCCCTCCCGCTCGCTGCCGCTGCGCCTCCCGCTGCCATCGCCACCCCCCCCAACCCCCCGTCACCTACCTTCTCCGCGTTGCGTCGCTTCCGGAGCCCCGCCCGCATTGTTTTGGCGGGAGGAACCAGGGCAACAGGGCTTGAACAGCCCTGTTGCCATGGTTTCCCCGGCAAAAAACAGTGCGGGGGTCCCGTCGCGTCGCATCGCGTCACTTCAGGAGGAGGAGGAGGAGGAGGCAGCAGCAGCAGCAGCAGCAGCAGCAGCCGCCACCGCAGCCAGGGCGGGGAGGAAGGTAGGTTGGTGGTGGCGGCGCAGGGTTTTTTTTTTTTCTGCTTTGGAGAGGGGGGGGCGCTAAATATTTTTTCGCCTGGGGCGCCAAACTGCCCTGCACTGGTCCTGTATGAGATGATGTCACTCAATGAAAACAAATTGAGTTCAGAGTGAGGGCAGGCCTATTCAGGAAGCACTGTCCAATCTTGGAGTTTGCTCCATTTGCTGTCAGTGACATTATCACAGATGATTCTGATTGGTTGCATGAAGATGGCAATGTTCTTAAGAAGGAAAAGGGGCTATTTTTTTCAAACAAAAACGGAGCAGAAGCTGTAGCCACTTGAGATTACAAACAGCAGCGAACAAAAAATATAAACTTTCAATAGCCTTTTAGGATTTCTTTTTTCATCCCAAAAGCCTCTTATTTGTGCTGAAAACATTCACACTGGACAACATTAAGCTTAGTCCTAGAGTAGTATCCAGTGTTAGAGTAACCCCATTGAAATGAATGATCTGCCACGGACGACCTTCTTGTCCCATCAGCCAGAGCAGCCAGGCTGGTGAGGACTAGGAAGATGGCCTTTTCTGTGGCGGCCCCCAAGTTATGGAACTCCCTCCCCAGTGACCTTCGCCATGCCCCCTCTTTGAGGAGCTTCCGCTGTGCATTAAATGTTTTTTCAGGCAGGAATATGAACTTTGAAGAAGCCCGAGTGCAAGGTGAAAGGGAGAAACGTGCTAAGTGAAAAGCACGTCAAACAAATCCTTTACAGGACCATCTTCCATCTGGTAACCTGTGTCCGCACTGTGGGAAACTGTGTGGATCTAGAATTGGCCTCCACAGTCACTTACGGACCCATCGCTAGAGTCTACACAATTTTTCTTTAGAATTTCCTCCTTTTAAAATTTCCTTTTTGTAAATTTTTATCCTGGAAGACAATCTTACTCGGTCACGAGTGATCGCCTGATTATGTTGGGGTGGGTTTGGATTTTTTAAAAACCTTATACTGTTTTAATTGTGTTTTATTATTGTATTTTATTCTATTGTACATCACCCAGGGTGGCTGGGTGACCAGCCAGATGGGCGATTCAAAAATGTAATAAATAAATAAATGAGACTTAAATACTCCCATTCATTTCAATGGGTCTTCCCTAAAGAGAACTAACATTAGCTACTACACCTATTATTTATTTTGCAAAGTCTTCCCCCCCCCCTTTGCCAGAGGGAAAGAAAGAAATTTTTGACAGTGTGGGTCCCGTTTTTACTCCTCAGATCAACTGAACAAATGCAATCTCTCTCCGCAGTAAGACTTAATTCCTACTGGTGCAGTTTACAAGGAAGCATTAATCAACCCTGCTTATTTTAAACATAGCTGATAGAAAAGACTTCCAGTTGTGCCAATATCTTCGAAACAATGGCAATGTAATAACATGGCAAACATTACTGGCCCTTTGTGAACACTTATTAAAATATGTACACTTAAAACAACTGGCTTTTCCTTGGTATTGTCACTTGTTTAGATTCAGTGTGCACAGTGAGAGTTACTGGTACACATTGCAATGCATACTGATAAATATGCCTGCAGAGATGCAGTGAAATTGTACTGGTTTTTTAAACACACACACACACACACACACACACAGAGATCGAGAGATCGCTTCAGATTTATTGGATATAGGCAGTTTCATTTTCCTGTACATGTCGTGCTAAATTATAATACTAATTTCCATGCCAGTGTAACCTTGTGGGTGCAACCACTACCCCAAATAACAGTCTAAAACAGGAATGGTTCTATGTAAACAACAGGACCCATTCTGTTTTCCAGTCAGTGGTCTACCAGGGCGTGGGCATGCATTTTGCCACACAGCCCAACTTCATCAGGAGTGGTCAAGTTCCATAATTAAGTTGTACCTGTTATTACCAGTACATTAGTACCAGTAAGGGCTACCCAATCATGGAGCACATGTGCTCAGAATCTCAGATATAATACACACACACACACACACACAATACATACATACACATATATGTGTGTGTGTGTGTCTTTTTATAACTAGGGGCAGAATCCAAGGTCATGCGAGCGGACTTCTGCTCGTGTTACGGGATTTTCTCCCTCTCTCCTCCCACCTGCATGCATCCCCCTGCATCCCCCACCTTGATCCAGTGGGTCTACCAGCCCTCTGAAGCAGGTTTTGAGGGTGCATGGGGGCCTACAGGGGGGAAGGAGAATCGTCTCCCCCAAGTTCTGGTGATGGGAGCAGCTCTGTCAGTGGAACTACACTGGATTTCAATTCACTCTACGTCTGCTGCTGTTTTAATTTCTTTGATTTTTTTTTTTAATTGCTGCTTGTTATGGTTGTTTTCATTCTCTACTTTTTAATGTTCTATATATATTATTTAATGTATTATTGTTTCATCATCAACAACATCATCACTGCCCTATACCATGTTGAACCACTGATCTAACTAGTTAAGTATTGTCTACACTACTGGCAGCAGCTCACCAGGGTTTCAAACATGCCAGTGATTGAACTTGGGCCCTTTTGTTTACAAAGCATGGGCCCTGCTACTGCACTATAGTCCTTCCCTGAATCCTGTGCATATTTATTAGGGCTGAGCACCAGAGACAAGGAGATCCTTTGGAGGACATCCACTTTGCCCCAAGGCCAAATCACAACCTTTCAGAACGTCCAAAGCTTCATGACTCCCCATAATTCTAAGGGGGAAATCAGTAAACAGCTATAACTTCTTTATGTTACCTCACAGGGTTGTTGTGAGGATAAAATGGAGAGGAGGATGAGGATTATGTAAACCGCCTTGGGGTCCTTGCAAGGAAAAAAGGTGGGGTATAAATCTAATAAATAAATAAATAAATATGTTTAGAGATCATTGGATGAAAAGTGCAAGCATAGTAGCCCCTTCAGAGTGGATGACATCCACCAAATTTCAGACAAATTGGTGCACGTGTGCATCTAGTCTTTAAATTAGGGGTGGGCAAGTTCAGAGGGTCCACCCACCCACCCACCCACCCACACACACACACACACACCACCATCGCACTACCACATTTCAGTGACGATTCAGGGATGAGAAAAAAAGCCAGATTTTTGCTTGAAGATAAGGCACGCAGGGAGAGCATGCCTTGTTTTAATGAAAAATCGCACTCCCAAAGCTTCCCTCATGCCTTGCTTTAAAGCAAAAATGTGACCTTCTGTCTTGTTTTTGCACCCGCACATCATGCTGCTGAAATCTGGCAGCAATTCGGTGGTGTGGCGGTGGACATTTGGTGGTGGTGGTGGGGTTGTCACAAAAAGGGACTCAGGGCCTATTATAAATTGTCAGCAGAGATATCACCTTTAGCAGGAAGGGGGTGCTCTCTGTTCCACTGGGCCTGGGAGAAAATGTAGTGGGAGCCCAACTCAGGTCATGAGGCCTTGGTAGAAGTCCATACTGAACAGGGAGCATCCGCTAGCTGCCTCTGAAGCAATTCCAGAGTACTGCTGCCACCTCTGCTGGCAGAGTACTGCTGCCACAGATAGACACACAGTTACAAAGTGTAGTGAAAACACAGCAGCCTCGTATACATCCCATCCACATCCCTCCCAAAAGCACTGTGATTGCAAGTAAAATAAATAAATAAATAAATAAAGCCATGACAAACCTGGTTGGAAGCTAGAGCTGTCAATCACAAAACTACACTCCTCCCCTCGCTTCCTGACATTTCCCTCATACGGAGAACTTGCAGGGGACATGAATATATCCATTTTCAGTCTACAAACTGGTCCCGAAGCTTTGAAAATAGCCCTGTCTGGTTCAAACTGCTTCAGAGGACACCCACTTTGCTTCAGACAAAGCCTAAATATCTCTGAAATGGCCTGCTTCAGTTTGAGATTCATCCAAGGCTAAAGCATTACCCTAATCTTTAGTACACAGGTGTTCAACGTCTTTCAGCCCGAGGGTCAAATTCCATTTTGGTGAAGCAGCATGGTGCCTCCTCGGCCCTTCCATTGCTTAGCTGGCAAGACATTAAGACTCAGTAAGTGCTGAAGGTGAAATAAGACATTAAAAACTCAGTTTTCTTCAAGGCCATCCCCCACACCAGGACACACAACTATATTAAATATAAACTGTTTTTTATTATATTTATTTAACACCAAATAGCAGCAAGCAATATAAGCCAGTTACTGACTTATAACTAGGGCAACAGAAAGAAAAAGACATTTTCATCACTGTTTTATGCATTTTTTAAAAATAAAACTGTTATTTATTTATTTTATTTCTATACCGCCCAATTTCTATACCGCTCTCTGGGCGGTGTATAACAATCAAGGGAAAAAATGCAAATGCAAAAATTTGCGGTATGCTGTGGTGCCCCCTTTTCCCTTGGTGCAATAAGCACGTGCTTATATTGCTTAAGGGTTAATCCAGGGCTGTCTTGGGGCCCTGTATTCCAGTGGTAGGTGGGGCCTAAGGCAAAAGGGGGCAGGACCAAAAATACCAGCATACTTAGCTTAAAGTTCTTACTGCCACTAACTAAACCTCGAGAAGTGTTTCAACCTCTAAGGAAACACACACACACACACACACACAGGGAAACCAGCAAGTAACCAGGGGTTGGAAGGAAGGGGGTGTGGCCATCTGGGGTTCCCATAGGGCTAGAGTGGGAGCTCAGGAGGGCTGGATTTGGCCCTTAGCCTGAGGTTCTGCACCCCTGATTAAGTTGGATGTAAGCCCCATTAGTTCAGTAGGCTTATTTTCAGAGGACTCTATCCACAGAAATCTTCTTCTTTTAGAAAGTGATCTAACGTTTGTTTTGGAGTTCATCTGTGTTGTAGTTTCCTATCTTTTTCTTTTTTTTTTAAGCAAAACAGAAACAAAAATACCCAACCCCTCCAGCCCTGTTCCACTATGTACATTTCACTGTTATTTACTCAAACAAATCTCTGTTGAGCCGTGGTCCCTAGTTAATGAGCTATACAGCATAAGCAGAGGCCCATTTGTTGGAACCATAAATTTAGAATTCATTTTGTAGCAAGGATCATTAATGCCCAATCTGTACTATGTGTTCCCTTCTCAGCAAACAGCATGGTAGAGGGGAAAGTGTTTATAAACTCTATGAACCCCTTTTCATGGTTAAGTTCAGTTCTACTTCTACAACGTGCTCAGCTCTTGTATTTTTTTTCACATTGACATCCATATGTTCTGCGTATGCCAGCAGAGGCTGCAAAATATTTGATATTGTATTGTGCTAGCGATTTCTCTTGTGTTTTTGCACTGACTTCAGTGACTGGAGTGTGTTCTCCCCCCTGCTTTCCTCCCACAGCTAATGCAATGAAGAACCAAATCTGACCCGAAATTAACTATAGTCATTCAGCATTACACACCAGAGAACTAGCCAGAATAAAAACAGCCAGCAAATAAATGTGTTAATCTTTCCAGTACATAAGACAACCGTTTCCAGAAAGTGCATACTCTGCAAACTCAAGTGAGATCGGCGTTTCTCCATGAACATTTAACACACTTCCCAAAACTACTTTAATACTTTGCATTACATGAGTTCAAGAAAATCCATAGCCAGGTTAGCTTTTGATTCATATTAGTAACTACAACTTGAGTTCTGTAAGCATTGGCAATACTGAGTTAGACAGATCAATGGTCTGACTTGGTCTAGGGCACCTTCTTATGTTCCTGTTTCCTAATTTTCTTGGAAATTCAGGAGGACCAACACACAAGGGCTGAGAGCAAGGAAGAGCATGCTAGCTCCACCACCACCAGAGTTGCTCTGCACATACTTTCTCTCTATCCATGACTTTAAATGTATGTCTAGCCGCTATGTCTTTTTCATTTCTACTCTAGAGTAAAAATCCAGATCTTAAAAGCCCCCCTAAGACCCCCCCACTAGGGTCCCAATCCAGATTGCAGGCCCTTTGCCTACTCTAATGTCTCCAGGCAGAAAAGTCCAAAGCTTAGCTGCAAAAACTACAAGAGGGCCCTATTCATAGCTGCCACAGTGCTGGAACCATGAGCAGTGCTGCTTGCCCAATTTTAACTGGTGTGTGGGTGCATGCAGTATAAGCAGTCCTTAAAGTATACGGGCCGCAGAGTAAAACCAGGGGGTGGGGGAGACATAGTTGCTGGACACACGTTTAGAGCTTTTCTACATATGACTGATAATCTGCTGTTGATCCCCTGTATCTACTTTCGGTTTCATTGCAGAGTTGAGATCTGAACACTATGTGAGGAGCAGTTCTGCTCCTACTTTTCTGCTGCATAACCTCTAGGTGGCACTGTGGTACAGCGGAATAGTGCACATACATAAGAGGAAATTGCACTTTCTTTCCTGTTCACAATTAAATGCTGCATTTCCCCTGCTCTAAAAAAAAAGTAACCAAAAGTGCTGGTTAGACACAGAACTGAAACTGGAGGGTGACAACATCACCTGAAGACAACTGTGAGAAGTAAATGACAAGTGCATGGTCAATCCCTCATGTAGAAAAGCCCTTAATCTGTCATGTCTGTTTTGGCCTTAACACCCACAGGGAGCCCTCAATGCATGGAAGGCCACAAGGATGGGGCCAGAACTAGTGCGCTTGTCCTCACTCTCCCTTGTGTGTACACAGAAGACCTTTTTGGAATGCTCTGGTTGCCTCTGCAGAAGCTCCTTTCCCCACTTCTAAAGCTGGTTCAAGTGTGCAAAGGGAAAGATCCTCCTCTCCTGCATTCTACTGGAATGTGGCTTGGCTTGCTCCCTGCTGGCTGCAATTAAGAGGAAGATGTTGTATAGTATGTTTTAACTGTTAGACATGTAAATGCAGTGCCCAGGTTTTTAGAGTAAGCAGTGTGTCTTGAGCTACATGGTTAATAAAGCACAGCAGCTTTCTGTCTGTTGTGAGAGTACCTTTTAATAAGAGAGGGAGGGAGAGAGAGATCGATCCTAAAGCTAGAGCTTTAACAAGGAACAGCCACAAAGAGTGTTGTCTTAGCTGGCCTACATTAGCACTTGCGAGGCTCAGCATAGATGGAAAATGGGAAAGATTGAAACATCCTTGGTAGGTAGAGGTAACCCTGGAGTAGAAAACCAGAAAAAATGAGCAGGGAGATCTATCGAGGGAGGGGGATTAAGTCAAGGATAAAATGGGGGAGGTCAGAATATCTACTTAGATTAGAAGGCTAAATATGCAGAGAAAAGTAGTATGTTGCAAAACAACAACACACTGAACCCAGTTCAATTTCTGCAGGTCTATATTGTTCCCTGTAATATACTGTAGCACCCTAGGCAGTTTGGTAAAGAATCAGTTTCCATCACAAACATTTATGTATCTATCTACTTTATATGCTGCTTCATCAAAACCCATCTTTGGAGTGGCTACATTGTGGTAACTGATATGTGGTCTCACAAAAAGCAAAAGGTAGCTGCGTTGGCTGTGAGAAAAAAAGATCCATAGGGACTCCATATTAGGGCAATGCCTTTATCAGACCAACCAAAATGTCACAAAAAAATATTGTGAAAGTTTTGAATTCTCCCAAACTCTTCATTGGGCTAGATGGTAACCAAAGCCAGGGAGATGGGGGAGAAAAATGCTGGCTGGTGCTGAAGCTGTGGAGTCTGATGGAAATTGTAATATTGCCTGCTTAAATCAACGAGGTAATGTAACCACTAGTTACAGTGGAGGAAAGGGTTAATTGAAGAATCCCCAGGGTGGATGTTTTGTAACCCCTCCTCCCTACTTCCTGCCTCTCTGTGGCCACAGGCCAGTTCCTCTCTCTCTCTCTCTCTCTCTCTCTCTCTACCTCTTCAACAATAATGGACGCACAGTCTGAGCTGGCTTCCAGCCAGTGATCTCCAATGAAGACTAATCTGCCTATATGCATCCTGCATATATGAATAGATGGACTATAAGTAAAAGTAATAATAAATGCCTGTATTACTTTTAAACCTTGTATGGACAATCCGTTTCCTTTTAAGAGCCTTTTAGCAAGGGTTTAGCAACCCACGTGGTGATAACCAGTTTCAATAACCAGGCTGGGCACAAGGGGGAAAACTCTGCTTCATCCTAACCAGTATAGGACCGACTCCTTCCCATATCCTCCAACAGAGTCTGCCTCTAATCTCAGTCTGAAGATAAAATGTGGGAGGAGGTAGCAGCCATTCAATTTAGACTCTACCAAGTATTATGCAGGTTTCAGATTACACTTAGGACAGGGGTGGGCAACTTGTGTCCCTCTACATATTTTGGCCTACAACTCCCATCATCATCCCTCACCATTGGTTGATCCCCCATTTTTGAAAATATAAAATCCAGCTGTTACCCAGATCCATGTCCATCCTTAGGACAAACACAGATTCCTCGGTAGGTGAAAACCAGAAGGAGAGAGAAACTAGACAGTTTTTATTTTACCAAAGCTGGAGATAATTTTAGGCAGTATACTAAGTTAAAAAAAAAAAAAAGGTCAATAGGAGCAAAATTGGGGTAGTTTTACCTAGTAGCTTGAGGAGATTTACCCATAGAGAATAAAGTCCCAGCTTCAGGTAGTATACAATCTTCTTTCTAGTGTCTGATCTTGCTGTTGACTGGCTAAATTCAGTATTCTCCAAGTCACACAAAAAGCAAAAGGGATGCTGTGCTCATTGATCAACACCTATTTTTTCTGATGAGAATATCCTGCTGTGTTCACCACCGTTTAAGTGATTATTATTGTCTAGGGGGCGCTTTCTCTTGTTAACGCTCTGAATACTTAGTGGGCTTGAGTGGCGAAGAAACCTGCTCTAAATAGAGTAGGGTCCCTTCTGACTCACTCTCACTTATCCTGGACGGCAGGAGTACTGAGATCTTTAAAGGGAAAGTGTGCTGCAGTTTGGCAGGTTGTGTGTCTTGATTTTTTAAAGGACCACATTCAGCTCTGGGACCCGCCTTTTATTTCAGGAAGTCTACAGTGTTCTAATCATGATTAAGTAAGTTTCTGCTAGTGATGTGCAACCCCACTCCCTTTGAGAAGTTTCATTAGTGTTATGAAATCAGTTTTGGCTTCTTTGAAAATTCCTCAGATGCTTTACCTGAGGAGGATCCTCCAATCCAAATTGGTTTCAGTTGTCACTGGCAGCAGGAGGATGATTAAATAACCTACAAAGGGCCAAATACTTAATGCTGCTGGCTCCAGTCCAGAGATCTCTACACACAGTAGCAGGTTGCATACACTATTCTGTGGGTTGGTTCCACATATTCATGTGCACCACCTGATCTCTTTGCACTTGATTTTTCAATCCATGGGTCTGGTGGTCTATACAGCCATTAAACTGAGATTGTTGAGTTAATAGAATGGTCTGTACTACTACAAACTGTGTGTGGGTCATATTTTTAATGCTCCCCTATATTACAGCCTCCTTGTAAATAGAAAAATAAGCATAGCAGAAAAAAGGCTAGGCTAGAACCAGTACTGAATCCAGGTTTTGGAGGGCCCTTGGACAAGACATCCTCAATGCCCCCCTTGTCCTGCTCCTAGGCTAGTAAGTGCCCTGGTCCAGGCTTGGATAGTCTCAGGAATAACAAAGAAAGAAATCAGGCCAGTCCAGGGTCATACAGAAGACTTCCAGTATAGTTAGCAGGAGAAGGCAGAGGTGAGGTCAAAGTGGTCCAGAGTTCAGTTCACAGGAGTCAGTTGTATCAAGCATCAAGGCCAGTCAGAGGGTGTCCAAAAGAGTCCAGGGGGGCAGCCAAGAGTCTAGGAAACTAACAGGTCCAGAATAGCAAGGTGAAACACAAGGGTTTAAACACTTGTCTGCAGCAACAGGCTGGTTTCAGCTGGGCTAATTTATAGCTGGTCTTTAATCAGTACAGCTGGTTGATTAGGTCAGTGTGTTGCTTTTAAGGGAGGCCCCATGCTATGGCTTCTTTTTGTTCTTTTGCTGCTCAGTGTTTGATCCTATGCCTTTCAGAGGGATGAAGTATCTCAGGCTCTGATTCCTGTATTTGGGGGAGTTCAGGAACTGCACGGGAGGGGCCAGGTTGCTCTTCTAATGGCTCCAGTGGAGGGCTGTCAGCCAAAGCCTCTAGTTCCTCACTTGGCTCTGGCTGGGGCCTGTTGTGCTGGCTCTCCCCCTCTCCTTCTCCTTCTCCTTCTCCTTCAGATGAATCCTCCTCCAGGTAAGGCATGGCACCCTTCCCCCAGTGAGTCTACATTCTCACCACCATTGTCACCAGCTACTATTATGCCTCATCTTTCTCATCATTGCTACTGCAAGCACATGTAAGGAGGTGAGGATACACTGCTGCAGGAAGAGAGAAGCCACCACAGCTCAATCTTGCTCTGAAGACTCCTCAGAAGACACGACGGCAAATGCCACAGCAGGAAAGCAGGTGGTGCAGCTCTCCAGAGACCCTTGTTCTGAGGGGACTTTCCTCAGCATGAGGTGCTCTGGGTGAGGTGATCCTGGAGATTGCCTGTGCTGCCATAGTACAGGCAGTCTCCTGGGCCACCTCCCTGGTGCTGGCCATGGGGGGGGACTTGGGCCCCCTTCCCTGAGTGCCCCCCTTCTTTGCCCCTTTACCACTGGGCATTCACTTGCCTGCTTCCTCTGCAGCCAATCCACACCACTGCCCAGGAGGAGAGGCCAAATTGTGGATGTTACTGATTGATTCTTCTCCTTGATCTTGTCACTACTTGTGTGCTTGGAGGGGGCAAATGAGGAGGAACAGAGGCAGGAAGCTAGCAGTGGGGCCCCTGCTGAGATGTGGGCTTTGGTAGGTGCCCAACAATACCAACCTGATGCTAGTCCAGTTACTATCTAGGACAGATAAAAGCAGGGCTGGTGTCAAGGGTAGGCATGGTTGGGCACTTGCTGAGGGCCCGTACCCCAGCAGGGGCCCACTGACAAGAGCCCCCAGGAGTTGATCCTCCAGTTCACCATTGCAACCTACTTGTTCACCTGCCTCTCGCTGTGACCCAGACAACAGCAGTGGTGAGATAGAGGAACAGGAGATACCACTATCAACTTTCTCACTGTTAAGCATGCAAGTTGGTAGAAGTGATGAGAAAAGATTAGGAGCAACAGTAGCTGGTGATGATGGTGGTGAGAAGGTAGACGCACTGAGGGAGGGAGCTCATTGAGAGTATTTTGCCCAAGAGCCATCAAAAACCTAGAGCCAGCAGTGAATAAAAGTAGTATTGTTGCCACTTGGAGAAAACATCATAAAAGCTCTTAGGCAGAATTATTTCCAGGAGAGCCCTTTTATTTATTTTATGTATGTACATATGTAATATGCCACCTTAAAAAAAAGTTTTCACAAGACAGTTAACAATTAAAAATGGAGGAGGGAGACACCCTTGCAAGTAACTTAAAAGTAAATCCCAACATTTAAATTGCCTTTTAACTTGTATATTTTATATTCACTCCTCATAAACAATCCAGGGATGGATTGTCCCTGCATTGTTTACCGCAGTGGGCACCGGTGGGCAGCAGGAACCACCACTGTGTCTCTATTATATTGTATTGTCTCTCAAGTAATTCAGTTTTATTATTACTTTGAATTAAGAAGTGCTTCCCTGGTATGCACACTTCTTGCTGTCATAATGTACTCTGCTTCTTATATTTCTAACCATCACTGGCTGCAAATGTTATTGATAAATATTTTACCTTTTGTCTAAAGAAGCCTCCGGGTGGAGACTAAAGCCTATTTCCCTTCCAGAAGTATTTTCCATTTATCATGATTTATCTGATTAACTACTGAATGCTGATCTTTTATTTCTTTTAGGTGGAAGAGCACAGAAGCTTTGTGGAAGCACGCATGAAACAAAGGTACATTATTTTCTATAGATCAAAAGCAAACATTATACAAAATGAAAATATACTTTAACATGGGTTGCATTCACCTGAACAGTCACTAACATTTGTGAAACATTTAATCAGTCAGATGCTTCTTGGGGAGCAACTAAAAGAGTCACTTGCGACAGGTAGTGCTGAGAATATTATGGGCCTGGTCCACTTCCAGTTACGTGCTCTTGAATTCCACTCCAATGTATGGCTGCAGTCCTGCCCACAGTTAGGCTGGCTGAATCCTAAACAGTGTAATGGTGCAGAGGGTTGGAGCCAAAGGACTTAAGTACAGTCATGCCTTGATTTGAGAGCATAATTCATTCCGGAAGCGTGCTTGTAATCCAAAACACTCTTATATCAAAATGAAATCCCTCCCAAAAAAATGTGTACAGAGATTTTTAATTTAAGCCGTACTACAGTACTTGTATTGCAAGACATCGCTTGTATATGAAGTCAATTTTTTTAAAATAAATATTTAAAAATTTGCTTGTCTTGCAAAACGCTCTCAAACCAAGTTACTTGCAATCCAAGGTATTACTGTATGTGTCATTAGGCTAGGCCCAGGCAACTTACAAACCACCAGTCATGTGTTGCCAGAAGTTTGATAAATAATATATCTCCTATCCTTGCTGCCTTCTGGCACTGCAAAAACAGGATGGTTGTCCAGAACCTGCCAGGCTTTAATATACCAGTAGGTTGCCTTTGGCTTGATGGGACATAAGTGGTATGGACTTGAACTAGACACATGATTGCAGCCATTACATTTCAGTTCTTTGTCTCTGAGGGCTTTCCCACCCTCCTCCGTAACTTGAAGTGCAGTTCACTTTTACAACTTATCTGGGTTTGTTTTACTGAATTATTCTTTGCCCTCTTGGTACCTCAATAGAACTTGCACTTTCTGCTTGTGTCACATTATACTTTGGCTAATATGGGCTAATCTGTCCAAGGACAGAGTTTTGAGGGAAAGGTTCTTAGCACAGTACAGACAACTGGACAGGATTACTTTCCATCTCCAGTTCTATCCTAGGTCTGCTTCCCACATGGCCAAGTTGCATGCTCTAGTTTTGTATTGGGGTACAGATACCTTGCTACAAAATGTAGCGACTGTGTTGTAAGGTATGCACATGTGTATACATTCTGGCTTTTCTGTTTAAAATACACATAAGTGGGACTCAATCCCTTTCTGGATGCTACTTTTATATACGGTAGTTAAATCTGAGACTGTGCATACAGAAGCTGCCCACAGATTAACCTGTTTAATCCAGTCTGACTCTGCAGTATACCATAAGGGCTCAACACCAAGATTTATCTATCTTTTAAATCACATTTCCCACCCTACTTCCAAGAAGTTCAGGACAGTGCCATATAGGTATTTGTAAGGCTGAGCGGCTGATCCAAGGTTGCCCAATGAGTTTTATGGCTGGATGGGGATTTGAACCCAGTTCTCTCTGGTTCAAGTCCAATACTCGTTCCACTCACCAAAATGGCTCTACAAATGGCTCAAGCCATTTGAGTAGGGAATGGTGAGTGCACGATAAATACCTCATGAAAAAAACCATTATTTAGTAATAATATTGAGCAGATTTCTCCAGTTCCACTCCATTATGGCATGCACCATCTACTTTAGTATCTTCAAAATAAATAAATAAATCCCAACTTCCCCAAACACATTTCCTTCAACTGTATTTAAATAATATATAAATAATCAATTTCATTCTTTGGGAACAGAGCTACATTCCTGCAGTCTAGGATTTTTTAATGTTTAATACAAAACAACAACCAACCCCGCCCCTTCCAGAAACATAGTTTCTTGTTCTCCTTTAATCCCCTCTCCCAGTCTACATTAATGCAGCTGCACTACACTTGGATAAAAATACCAATTTTAAAAATAATTTTAAAATACCCCTACTTCTGAAACACATTTTCTTCTTTTTAATTTTATTTCCCCGCTCTTCAGTAGTGCAGTTGTGCTCTTGCAGACTGGAAAAATAAAAACAAAAACAACCCCATAAGAAATATACCCATGCTTCACCAAATGTTTTCTTTCACTCTTTGTAATTTTATTTTTAATTTTTCAAGTCTGAAGGAACAGAGCTACACTGTGTGTGTGTGTGTGTGTGTGTGTGAATGACTTGGGAGAGCAAGATAAAAACTGTTAATAATTTTAAACTTCCCTGCTCCCTAGAACAAGAAGCATATTCTAGAAATGCAAATATGGAAGAACCATTGATTCTGTCACTATCAGTTCTGCTCTGGTACAAATTTCTAATGATAGTGATCTCAGTTGATAAGTGCCATGCGGATTTGAACCAAATGGGGCCACTGAGAAACAAGAGGGCAGTATCCGCATTCTTGGGTGAGCCCCAAGGTTTGCAGAAATAATTAACAAAAAACTAAACAGGTTTTTGACAAAAACACCTCATGAAAACTGAGCATGCTCAGTAGCCATGGAATGTTGGGTGTCAACTGGAAAAGAAAAATGGAAGAATTGAGGGAATCAAATGGAGTATCCTGGAGTGGGGGGTCATGGCTGACTGGAATCCTAAACAGAAGCACATGTAAGGAGGTGAGGATGCACTGCAACATTTTGTTGCAGGCCCCACTTGTCCTTACTTAGTAGTGACACACCATTTTTATGAGGTTTGCTTCCAAGTCAACATGCTGAGGATTGTAACCTGCATACTAGCTAATTATACTTCCACCCCCAGCCCCCTGAGTTCTTGAGCTTCATAACTTTCCCCATTGTCAGAAAGAAGCAAGAAGGCTAGGAAAAGCAAGCAATAATGTCAACTCATCCTGCTAACAAGCTGCTGGAGCAGCTTGCACTGGTTTTATTTCATGTGCATGCAGGTGACTGGCTGTCAGCAACAAAAATCACTGCCGTTGCAGTAGACAGAAGCCCTGGAGCTTATCACTGTTGTGTCTTTCTGGGAGCAGCATCAGCTATAGACAGAATGAGAGGTGTGATTCCTGCCTATTATTCCTGCCTCCCCAACTTTCTTTTCTAGTCTCTTGATTTTCTGTCTAGACACCTCGTGCTCATCCAGGTGACTGCATTGCATGGTGGCTAAATCATGTAAAAGCCCAGCTGTGAACCTGATGTTAGGATTCTTCAAATGTATATATGGAGGGACACACATACTCTCCTCATCACCCATCCTTTGCATATATGGGTGGACTAGAAAACCTCATAATATATTTAGAATATGACAGCACATCACCAAAGTTTATAAATTACTTTTGGAAAAATAAAAAAACAAGCAGACAAAAAAAGACAAAATGTGTCATGATGTCTTTTCCCTTCATGTAGCTTCGAGTGGCACTTTCACAAACCTGATAATAGTATTTACAGTGGGTTAGAGATGCTGTGAGAATTGCAGGGCTGGTTTCCACAATCACTTTTCCTGAAATAATAATAAAAAAATAAGCAAATCACGCCTTGCTTCAAACTGGGGTTTGCCAAATAGAACGAAAATGGGGCGTATCTATGTCATTTTGACCTTAGAAGCATAGTGGGCCATAGGCTTTCAGGAGCATGACCTGAAGACCAGTAATTGTCCCAATGGGATTCAACACCTTTCCCCAACCAGTGGCCCAGCACTTTAACAAGTAGTTAAACATGTAGTCCTGCATCAGTGATTCAATTTCCTCCCTCTGGTTCTGGATTAAATTATATGATGGCATGTTCTGAATATACTGTGCCCGCCTCACTTTTCTTATCCAGGGGTTTCAAAAATTCCTCCCCCTTTTGCATTTATACAGAGGCACAGCCGGAAAGAAATAAAGGAATTCACTCTTACCCTGTCTTATCATCTCATCTCCTGGCAGAGTACACACGTGTGTGCGTATGTCATTCTGCCCCTCATACTGTACAGGCTAAGGGTTTTGAAAGGACCAGACTCATAAATCTGGGGCCTTTTCCTTGAACCTCTCATTACAGTGCCATTCTCTGATAAAGAACAGCCAATCAGGATCATTTCAGAGCCTCTCAACCTGTTTTGATTTCCAACCACCTGGAATGCACAGAATTTCCTTCACACCCACACACGAGTCAGGAATGTTTTGCCTTCTTCCGATGCAGAAAAGGGCAAGGCTCTGTTTGTAGAAACCAGCAACTTCATGGTCTGTGCTTCATTTCTAGAAAAAAGTGATACCAAGGCTGATGTCTGACTGGAAGTACCACAAGCTCTGATCTGGAAGCTTTCCCCTTCATCCTGGTGTGTGGAGCCTCTTCGGTTACTCAGTGATGCTTTGTTTTTGCACCTGGAGCACCTGACGGCCGCCATCCCAGGAAAGGCACCCAATAATTGCACAGAGCCAGGGCTGGGTTATAACTTGGCCACAACTTTATCGGTTACAGTTTAGGGTTTGACATGGTATGTGGATGGATCCCTTAATCTGCCAGCCCACCTGCTGGCTGCTTCACACCACAGCCTGCATGCTGGGTGGCCCCAATGGCGGGTGCTCCAATGGGGGGTGGGTGGGGTGGATGTCCTGCCAGAGCATGGGTTGGCCATGCCTCGGCATGTGCCATTTGCATGTTTCCCTGCTCCCATGGGGGTGGCACCGGCATGCCAACCACTGAGCTGGGCTGGAGCCCTGTGGCCCCCACCCCCAGGGACTCCCCTTACTGTTAGGGAGGGGGTATGTACCCCCTTTCCCTTTGACTTGGATCCAGCCCGATGCCACCCGCCTTGAAGTTGTGATGTTGCTACTTGGCAAGTAACTTTAAACAAACTTGTATTGCTGTGAGAAAGGCAAAAAAACCTTGAGGGACAAGCCAACCAATCTCTACAGGTAAAATTCCTTCCCAGCCCGGTCAACCGGCAGCTGACAGTCATCCATCCACTGCAAAAAATCACCTTACCTAAGGGGAGGGTGGTTGGGAGTAAGATTGGGATGGCTTTGTGTGTGGGGGAGGAGGACCCCGGGCTGTGGTCTCCTTTTTCAGCTACCCTCCCAGCCCGCTCCCAGGGGACCTGCCCTCCACCAAGTCCAACCAGTGCCACTGATTGGGCTGAGGGAGCCAAGAACTGTGCAACCTGGGCCCTGCCCCTGCACACACACAGCCACCAGCATGCAGCCTCCAGCCACGCCAGCCTCCTCCTTTCCCTCCACGGTGCCCTTGCTGTGGCACAAACACACCCACACCCCAGTTAACAGAGGGGCTGAGCTTTCTGTGCAGAGAGGTTAGGAACACAGGAAAGTACATTTTGTTGGAGGATATTGGAAAGGGGTCGGTCCTATACTGGTTAGGACGAAGCAGAGTTTCCCCCCTTATGCGCAGCCTGGTTATTGAAACTGGTTGTCGTAAATCCGCCCAGTGTCAAGATAAGCCGTTCTCGTTATAACAGTCCGAGTGTCCAAGCCAAGATATTAGTCCAAAACCGAGCAAACGTAAACCAGTTAGGGGTCAGGCACAAGCGTAGTCAGGGTCGTTCCGAAGATCAAAGGTACAGGGGTCCGAGGTCAGGAATATCAAGAGCGTCTGGTGGTAGCTGTAACAAACAATTGCTTCCAGCCTCTGAGTGTGTTTGGGACCTGCCTTTTGAGCAGGTGCTGATTGGTAAGGCTGCCCAGCTGGGTCAGGCTGCACTTAGCCTGGCCCCACACCAAACACACTCCGGCACGGCTGGTCTCGGCCTGACCTACTGGAGGCACAACACTGGTTATCACCACGTGAGTTGCTAAACCCTGGTAAAAAAAAAGGCTCTTTAAAGGAATGGATTGTCCACAAGGTTTAAAACTAATAAAGACATTTATTAGTTTTACTTACAGTCTGTTTATTCATATATGCAGGATGCATATAGGCAGATTAGAGTCTTTGGTGTTAAGAGTCTGCTTCATTGGAGTTCACTGGCTGGAAGCCAGCTCAGACCGTGTGTCCATCAGGTTGGAGACGGAGGGGGAGAGAGAGAGAGAGAGAGAGAGAGAGCTGGCCATAGAGAAGCCGGAAGTAGGGAGGAGGGGTTACAAAACATGCACCCTGGGGAGTTTCCTGCATTGAGCAGGGGGTTGGACTCGATGGCCTTGTAGGCTCCTTCCAACTCTTTGATCTATGAATCTATAAACCCTTTCCTCCCACTGTAACTAGTGGTTACATTACCTCATTTGATTTAAGCAGGCAATATTACAATATCCATCACATTTTACTGAGCTAGATCACTGGTCCATCTACTTCAGTACTGTCTACACTGAGTGGCAACAGTTCTTCAGATTTAAGGCAGGAAGTCTTTCCCAGTTCTACCTGGAAATGCCAGTACAGTGATCATGTGTCCTCTTTTTTCTTTTTTAGAGGACAGCCCTCTATTTGAAGGGCTGTCCTGCATAAGTCCACTTGAAAGATAAGGGAGGCCCAGAAGTTACCCAGGAACAGTTAGCACCTGGACTGATGCAGGCACACAAGTCACCTGGCCACATTTCACCCTTTCTATGGTGAAATGTGCTGTATTTCTATTTATATGTCAGTCATCATTTCTAAATTTGCATTTATACATATAAATTACCATATGCAAGGCTAATGCAAATCTGTGTCCTCTTCTTTGGTGATGCATTTCCTCTTTTCTTGCGATGCATCAGTGGCCACCCTAGATGCTGGGGAACTGAACCTGTGACCTTATGTATGCAAAGCATCTGCTCTACCACTGATGCTTCAGCCCTTCCCTAAGGGCCCAAATTTGTTGGGGGGTCTAACATTTAAGGCATTTAATTGCTAGACATGGTTCCAAGCAGCAGTAATGGTAGCATGCAACCAGGTAGAGCAGTTTCCACTTGTGGAGGCTTTGAATTAGCGCTGATGGTGGCTCTCGCTGGCTCAGCTTGTCTGAGTGTGGAAAGCTAAGCAGGGTCAGGCCTGGCTATTACTTGGATGGGAGACCCCTCCTCTAGTTTCCTGCATTGAGCAGGGGGCTGGACTCGATAGCCTTGTAGGCTCCTTCCAACTCTATGATCTATGAAATCTATGAATTGCCATCGGTTCAGAATGGTATAGTTTTGCCAGCCATTCTGCTCCTGCTAGTTTGTGTGGACTAGCAGGGATCAGCATAAAAATTGGCACCCTGACCATTTGGATGATGGGTGGCTGTTATTCTCTTTCACGCTGCTGATCATGGGCAAAAATACTATAACTTGTCCCCTAAGATAGTTAACTTAAGGAAGTTCACGGAAGGAAAATTTCCTCGCCCCTGCAGCCAGGGGCGGTGCTAGGTACTGAAAAGATCTGGGGCTCAGGCCCACAAGACAAAAAAACAAAAATGCACACATTTGCATATTCTAATTTACATATGTTCTAAAGTCTCTCTCTCTGTGTCTTTAAAGGACCCTGTCTCCTAAGGACATCCCTATTTGTAAAAAAGGAAGTATGGACAGGGGAGAGGAGGGTACTTGATTTCGGGGGGGGGGGAACTCAGGCAGAGAGATTCAAGGGTGGGGCAGCAGGAGGTGAAACACATGTGGGCAAAAAGCCAGCTGATCTAGGGTGATCAGATGCAACAGAGATCATCAGGGCCCCATACCTTTATTTCAGCAAGTGCCCATGGACAGCGGGGGGGGGCAGATGGCCTCCCAGAGATTCCAGGCTCCAAATGAAAGATGGGTGACTGCCTGGGCTGCCCACATCTGTTCTCCTGCATTGAGCAGGGGGCTGGACTCAATGGCCTTATAGGCCCCTTCCAACTCTACTATTCTATGATTCTATAGAACACAGGAGGATCTGCTGGGGAGAACAGGAGTCAGGAAACTTTCCTTCTATGAACCTCCTTGCACAATTCCCCCCTCCCCCACCAGCCTCCTGTGCCTATCCTAAGTGGTCCAGGAGGCTCCCCAACCCTCCAGAAACGCTTTGGGGGGGCTGTAGCCAACTGCAGTTAGGAAGAGGGGATGGGAAACTTCCCTTCCATGAACTTCCTTAATTTAGGTTGTCTTAGGATCAAAGCCTATGGCTGGAAGTACCCAAGATGTGTCCCAACTCTTTCCACTCAACGTGGTCAAATATCATTATAAATATATCATAGATCGCTCTCCTCCAAAAAATGTTGTGAGCTGGAGAATTTTAAAGGAGCCCAGAAGCATGGTCAAATAATATCTTTAGAACCCCCCACCCCCCAGTACTACAAAATGTTTCATGTGTAAGGATTAATTCAGTCTTCCTTGTTCCATTTCCTGCTGTCCCCTGAAAGATATTACTGCTGAGGACATAATGGCCTTATTTTAAAAAAATAGAATCATCAAAACAATATTTTGAAAATAGCAGCTATCATGAATTTAAAAACCTCTTTAACAACTCCAGAATCACTTGTGTAAATGTGTAGACAGATTCTCCCATCTGCAACCTTCAGATCCTCTCTTGGGACTGAAAATCAGGGAAACTATTCATGCTAATTAATAATGCCAGACCAGTGACTGAGCCTCATGTTGGCTGCTACTGGTTGCACAGGGTGACCTCAGTATGCTGACTACATAATCCTTTCCATAGCATCCTTTTATGGGCCCCAGCTCGTCATATGTACTGGATGTCCTCTAGCTCTGCTAATGAATGCTGTTGTAATGGTTGCTGCACTTGTAAATATTAAGCTGCTGGAATACTGACAGATGAAGACTGATAAGAAGCAAGTATACTTTAATCACAGATAAATGAAACATACTTAATATC
The DNA here is from genome assembly GCA_021292165.1 of Shinisaurus crocodilurus. Classification (NCBI taxonomy): domain Eukaryota; kingdom Metazoa; phylum Chordata; class Lepidosauria; order Squamata; family Shinisauridae; genus Shinisaurus; species Shinisaurus crocodilurus. Next base: position 137,498,919 of record CM037876.1, on the reverse strand, counting down.
CTGAGTACCCTCTGATGACAGTTCCATAGGTATGCAGCAGTGTTTAATTCTTTAAAAATTGGAGGTGTTGTGCTCCATGTCAGTTTACCCCTTCCCCTCCATAGTGTCATACAAGCCAGCCTAAGACTATGTGGTTATAATACTATGTCCCTGATAATACTAAATTTCCCTGTCCCTAACCAAGGCAGTCAATGATGTGGAATGGGGGTGGGGGAAACACAGTGTTGTTGTTATTATTGTTGTTATCCTCATCTATAATACTTCTGTACTCCTTAAAATAATATCTCTAACGGTACAATCTTATGCATGTTTAGACAGAAAAAATGTCTTTTTCCTGTCTAAACATGCATAGGATTGTGCCCTAAGTGGTCAAACTAAAATGCATGTATACTACAATATAACAACAATAAAATAATTAAGGACATTACAGCAAAAAACAACAACAATAAAACAGAGCAGTATCATAGTCAATTACAGGTCAGGGAAAGCCCCTGTAAACAAATAAGTCTTCAAGAGGTATTTGAAGCTTGCCACATGTTATGCCTCTCAAACCATGTATGGGAGAGTGTTCCAGAGGGTGTGTGCCACTACTGAGAAGGCCTGTCCATGTGCTATTACCTGGCAACATTCTATTGGTTGCAGAATGACCAATAAGGCCTCCTCTTGCTGCAGTGACAGCACAGGCTGTTTTCAATTATTTAATTTTTAAAAAAATGTAGAGCAGCCTTAAGGTCCACTGTCATTTTACTGTAATTTACACCATATCTATTGTATTATGCCAGTGGTGGTGAAGCACTGACCCGTTGAGCTGCTATAATGGCATGGAATGCTCATGAACATTTCAACTGTACTGTTGGAAGGAAAGAAGGAAGGATGGAAGGAATGAAGTTGACAGGGAAGGGAGGTTTGGACAGCTGGGGACTGTCAGAGAGCCAAGGGAAAATAGGGTTGCTAGGGTCTCTAGACCACAGCAGAGTAACCCAAAGCCCTCAGCAGCCCATGATGCCCCAGGGAACCCCACCCACTTTTCCCTGCAGCCCATCTGATCGGCCATTAGCTGTGTGGCGGGATAAAGACAGCTATTAGTATGCTATTAGTATTTGTGCATTCGTGTAGCCCCGACCTGCCACCCAGCACTGCATGTGGCCCTTGGGGCTAAAAAAAGTTGCCCACCCATGCTCTAGACCATAAGAGGCCTGCTACATTTTAAAGAATTTCTTAGAAGGAGAGTTCTTCCAGTTGTGGCTTTCACTGTTACTTCTGCATTGTGACCTGGCAACAAGGATCAAGGAGCAGTGAATGGGTATAAGAGCTGAATTCCTCATATCAGTTTGAACTAATTATTTGGTTTCCTGTTGACTTGGAAAGGCTTTTGTTCTCTGAGTTGACAAGATCCATAAGACACAAAGGGCCAAAGAGACATTGCCCCTGGGAATGCTGGTTTCTTAGTGGCTATGTCATATCTACTTGCAGCCCTTTGTTTTCAGGACATGGTGGTGATTTGGGGGCTATACTGACCAAAACAGGGCAGATCACAAACCTGTCAGTTTTATATGGTTGAGCTAAAAACCTGAACAATTCTTTCCATCATACTTTCTGAGTTTGAATCACTATTTGGATCAGTTCTGGAAATACAGCCGGTGTGTTGTAGTGGGTGGAGTACTAAACTTTTATCGGGGTTTTCAAATCCCCTATTTAACCATGAAGCTCTGTGGGTGGTCTTCTTGGGCAAATCTCTCAGCCAAAACTCACAGGGTTGGGGGATAAAATGGGACAACTAAATTCCTTGGAAGGGTTCAAACTTAATTAATAAAGTATTTAATTGTAAGAATACCCATCGGCTCTGCATTTTAAAATAAATAAATAAATAAATGTTATGAATATTGGTTTGATTTCAGTGAAATGTTTTGCTCTTTTTCCTAAATGGCTAATCTCAGGGTTTGCTTCCTGGATTAATAAAAAGTGAAAGGTAGCTATTACTGCAGCACTCTCCTGTGAAAGTTTAAGGGAGGAATGACAGATGAATTTCTCATGCCAGAGAGTATGAACATTTCTTTGCCATAGCAGGATGCCACAGGGAATCATAGGGATGTGACAGATGAGTTTCTTGTCCTTTCAGAAGGAAGACATTGTCCCTATCCTACCTTATCAGCGACTTTGAAAGTGAGAGGTGCTTATCAGCCCCCAAAGCAGACCTTCATGAAGGATACATACCTGGTAACAAGTATTCTTCAGAAACATTTCTAAAAGTGTGTGCGTGTGTGTGCGTGCGTGTTAATTCTCCTCTCCATTAGTTTCTTTCCTTGAAAGACATAATGGTGTAGCCTTGAAACCAATGTTTGTTGTTCAAAAGACTTCCTGATTATCCTTTGATAGACCAAGTCACTCATTTCGAATAATGAGTTAGGTTGGTATACTGTTATATCATAGATTTCAGCTGGTACAGACAATTTACCTATTGCCTGTTTCAGGAGCTCTAGGGCTTTTCTGCACGAGGCTGTTATCTACTTTTAGTTTCGTTGCACCACTGAGATCCAAGCTCTATGAAAAGAGCTTTTCCTTTCCTGCTTTTCTTCTACATGACCTCTAGGTGGAGCTATGCTACAGCAGAATAGCTCAAATACTCAAGGAGAAACAGCGTCATTTTCCCTGTTCTAAAATAATACCCTATTTTCCCGTTCTAAAAAAAGAAAAAAGGAAAGTGCTCTGAAAAAACAGAAATGAAATTGGAGGATCATGACATCATCTAAAGAGCCTGTAAACAACTGTAAGGAATCACAAGCACACAATAAATGCCTCATTTAGAAAAGCCCATAGATTCTGGAGGAAGGAACCTGCTGAGCAGAATTTTCAAAGGCTTGACTGTCACTGATAAGGGGGTGGGGGGCAGGTCTGAGAAAGCCGTTAGGCATTTAAATCATTTTGGCATAAAAGAAGACATTGCACAGGGCACTCTGGGAGTGGAAGAGGGGCATCCTCTGCAGAATAAAAGTAACTGGATTACACAGATTGAGGACTGAACTGGGCACGAACATTGTTTTAGTGGTCCCAAAACTTAAGGCTGCAATCCTATACACACTTATGTGGGAGTAAGTCCCATTGAACTCAGTAAGGCTTACTTCTGAGTAGACATGTATAGGATTGCATTGTAAGTGCCTTAATAATATATACTCACACGCATATGTCTGGAATAAAGCTTTCGAAGATGTTTGCAACCAATAAATTTAGCTAGTTATTCAAAGCAATATGTGAAATCCACAGTCCCTGGCTCCTTGATTTCTTTTCTACCTTCTTACCACCAGACCCACAGTCTCTGTGTCTATTCACCCACATCCTTTCCTTTCTGCCAAGGGCACTAGGCATGAGCCCTTTGAAGGTCACCCCCCCCAGCCTCTCTTTCCTATTGGCCTCTTTCTTACCCAAGCCCCTTGCCTCCTCTATGTCTCTTCCATCCACTCATCTCAGATTTCTCCTTCTCTGCTTGCCCGCCATCTGTTCTGTCCCCTTTCCTGCAGCCATTCTGTCTTCTGGGCTTCCTAGCCGCGAGCTACCTCCTGGACCCTCTGCCCTTTCAGCTTTCTGGCCCTCAGCCTTCCTGCATCTGTCCCCTTTACTTGCCAACAGCAAACAGCACCTCCTTCCTATATACCCTCTGTGAGGATTCTAAAAGAAAAGAAAAGCATCTTTTCACTGGCCACAGCAGCTACAGTCTTTGTCCACATTACATGACTGCCCTTCTCCCCTCTGTAGTTAGAATGCAGCTGAGTATACTGTGACATCACAACAGCTCTGCTATTGGTTGAGGAGGGTGGGCAGAAATTCACAGATGGCAGCCAGATTGTTAGATTATTATACTTATGTTTTTCTTTGTAATCAATATTGTGAAGGACCAGCACCAGGGTCCTCTGCGTGAGTTCGGCGCTTAACGGGTTAACCGGCACTGAGTTACAGCCCGTACAAGCGATTGAAACCGACGAGGAGGTTTGCGCCACAAAAGGAAACTTCAGCCCTTTATATGACCAAATAAGGCTTTTATTTACTATACAATATACGGAGCGGAACTAACAGCTTTCTAGGAATACTATAACGTCAACATGACCTGACGTGATCTCCGAGTTTATCAATGAACGGGTTCCCAGGCTAGCGCATTGGGATTAGTCAGTTACCTTAGACTAAAGACTTTACGCTGGTCAATTTCAGCCTGGCTCCGGGTCTGCCCGATCCGGGAAAGAGAACAGCTTATCCCAGCCACCGCTGGAGGACGAATCTTGATAAGAGTAACCCGTGTTCCCAACAACCCCCAAAAGGAGGGGAGAGGGGTTTTCTACCCGAGTTTCCTGCTCTCTCCGCCCCTGCGGTCAGGTGGGGCTTATGCCTGCCCCTTCGTGTCAGGTGGGCTTATTCCTGCCCGGGAAAAGAAGGTGACGTGTTGGGTACTTTACAGCTCTTTGAGACTGCCCTGCTAGTTTGATGGTCTTGATGGTCCTTTTCTGGGTTTTGTGGAATCCAACCGAGGCCCTCCATTGTAGGTATGCGGATACGTCTGGCTACTTCCTCATCTCTCCAGCCTCCCTCCCCCGCCCCCCAGGGAAGGAGACTGAGGTGTACGTGCACGTGTGTACTCGTGTCAGGCTTTCTCCACAAATATTATTTCTCTTTTATTTCATTCCTACCTATCCAGCATCTTCCTGAAACCTTTCTTATTTCATTGACTTGGATCCAGAGAAGCACGGGCAGAACTCTGCTCACATTATGAGCCTTTCCTGGCTCCTCCTCTTCCCCACTGCTGCACCCTGTGTGACCCCCCCCCCAAAAAAAAACCATGGTGAGGATCAAGAGATCCTTTGTAATGTCTTGGAATGGGCCATGCAGGATGGGGGGGAGGGGAATCAACAGAATTTCGTGGGCTGCCTTGCATAATTGGAAAGCACCTTTAGATCTGAGCCATTATAAATTAGACTCCACATACTGTGTGATTTAAGGGTGTCCCAACTCCGGGATCTTTAACTCCATACATTCAAAACCTTTCTAGAAATCCCAAGGGAATTAGCCCACACAGACAGTATCATCGTTTGACCTGGGAAAAACATAATAGTGCTGGTGGCAGCACTAATGGACGTCTGTAGGAAGAGGGCAAGCAGTGCAGCTGCCCCCCCATGAGCCGTGATCTCCAGATTCCCAGCTTTCTTTAAAAAAAAGGGGAAAAAATCAAGTCTCTAGCCCTTGTAGAACCTGAGATAAGAGGCAAAACCTGCTCCCGCCTTTCAGTGTTTTTAGACAAATGAACGAAATCATAGCAATGGTTAACAAACCCACTATCTGAGTGTGTTAGCCCTTCCGGGTGTTTTATACCTGTTTTGAGTCTTCCCTAGTAGGAAGTAATTGCAGTCTTATAAAAAACAATTTCGATATTCAGGAGTTTAGTGTAGCTGTTTGGGCAGTAGTGTGTCTACCAAAAAAAACAAAAGGTAGCAGCATAGCTAAGAGCTCATGATCTTTCTAACTCAGGTCTTGTTAACAGGGCCGGTGCTACCACTAGGCCAACTAGGCAGCGGCCTAGGGCGCAGGGCGAAAGGGGGCGCCAGTCAGACAGAACCGAGCGGGGAGGGCTTTCCCCGACCCTGCGCTTTCTCCACTGTTGGTGCTGCTGCTGCTGCTGCTGCTGCAGGCTGCTAGGTCGGAGTAGCTGAAAGTTGTGCCAGTCCGGGCGCCCCCCCCCCTGAAGATTAGGGTGACGGGAGGGAGAAGCTCTGCTTTGCCCAGTCTCTCACACTCGCACACCCCCTCCGTCCCGCCCTGAGGCTCCCTCCCTCGCTCCCTTTCCCGGTCGTCTCCTCCCTCTCCTCTTCTCCCTCCTTTTCCCCTTCCCTTCCCCCAGAGTAGCCGCCGGAGGAGCAGGCAGGCAGGCGCTGAGGCAGGCAGGCGCGGTGCTCCTGTTGTGTTTCTGGGTTGTCTCCTCGGCCCAGCCGCGCCGCAGCTGCCGAAGGAAGAATCCCCCCCTCCCCGCAGCCACGCCATGAGTTCTTTTCAACTTCTTCTCCGGCAGCGACTTTCAGAGGCTCCGAAAGTCGCCATCGGAGAAGAAGTTGAAAAGAACCGATCCTCCCAGGGGATCCCATTGCATTGAGGTTCAGCGGAGGGCTGTAATGCAGAAACACCTCAGCATGGAGCGTTTCCGGTTGTCCGTTGTTCAAAGGGCCTGCCTGTGCTCTGGCTATGCTCAGTTGCAGCCACTGAAGCCTTCCTGCCCTTTTCTTTGCCCTCCCTTGGAATCAGATTTCTCTCCCTCCCCCCACCCCCAACAAACCATTTCCCAAACCACGTGGCCCGGCGCCTATTTTAAGGGAGGCAGAGTACGACTTAAATGCAGAGGGACATACTGTTCTGAAAAGATATGGAGGGTGTGCTTGTTAATTCTGAATAATCTGAATTAACAGACCACTCCGAGGTGGTCTGTTCGGGCCGGCTCCGAAAGTCGCCTCTGGAGAAGAAGTTGAAACGCTACGTAACTTACATAACGTAATGTAACGCTACGTAATGTAAGTGCCTTTTCCTCGCTCCCCCCTCCGCCTCGGCTTGCAGCAGCTCTCCGTCCCTCCTGTGTTTTTCTTTCTCATTCCTTTCTTCATCCCTCTTTTCTTTTCCTGCCTCCGCGCTCTCCCTTCCGCGCCCCCCCCGGCTCTCAACCTTTTGATCCCAAGTTTAACAAGGGGGGGGGCGCTAAATATCTGATCTTGCCTAGGGCACCAAACTGCTTTGCACCGGCCCTGCTTGTTAATAATCTTTTTCTGAGTTTATAAACATTAAAAAATATACCCTGACAATATGTGCAGATAAACTTCATCATTATTTTATCCAGCACTGTGGGTGAGAAAATGTGGGTTATACAGTACTAGTCCTGCAAAGTGGACCAGGGCAGTTAGTCCCATTTCGCGCACGGGAGAGTTAGAGTAGCATAAGACAACTCTGCAGTGTGGTCCAGTGTTGTTATTCAGTCTCGTGGTGTGTCGGTGTTTTAGGGAAATGCAGATGGGACTGTGAAGTTGATTGTAGCAGCAGCGCAATTTATTAAAGGCTAGAGGGGATTTTCTGTGTGTATTAGCTTTAAGAGAACCTGCCATTTTTAGCTCTTGCAGCAGACATCAGTGGAGCCAGGGGCAGCCCTATCATGAAGCAGGGTGAGATGCCCATATCAAGTGGCAGAACAAGAGGAGTGGCAAACTGCACCGTTCCCCCCACCCCCACCAGGAGGGACTGCTGCTCCTACCCCAACACCTCCAGCGGGTGCTCTAGAGATCCCCACCAGTTGCTATCTCGCATTTGCATTTGCTGCAGAGAGAGAGCGGCTGATGGGGCTCTCTGGAGCAGCCCATCACACGCCTTCACCTCTGCTGCTGCCACATTGGCTCCGTGGAGAGTTGCACAGTCAGAAGCAGCAGCTGTGGGGGTTTTGCAGGAGCTCGCCTGAGTCTTGCAAGACCCAGCCTGCTGAACTCTGATGAGAGCCCTAAAGCCAGAAAAGCTGATGTAGTGGTGGCGGCAAAGAGAAGGGCGGGCATGATGGGGTGGGGGAGGGGGGGCACGATGTGGTAGCGGAAAGGGGCCCAATGCGGCACTGGTGCGTGTTCTCTCCTGCCTCAGACGGCAAGAGACCTTGGGCCAGGTCTGGCCTCTCCCCATCTCTCTCTCTTAGAGCTTGGAGCTGAGACTTTGACTGGGTTCGCACCACACGCTACGCCACAGAAATCACTAGAACAAGCCATGGCTTTGAAGGGTGGCTTCAAAGCCATGGCTAAGAAATGCTCGCCCGGTTTGCATGATCAGCAGGGAAAAGACGCCACCGTGGCTTCCTTTCCCTGCCCCGGTCACAAGCCACGCGATTTGCATAATTACCCTAGTGGCATGTGGCTTCCCGTGTTTTCTGAACCCGGAGAGGTGCACGGTGGGGCTGGCTTCGAAACTACCCCAGAACCCATGGCTTATTGTAGGGTTCTTGGGTGGCTTCGAAGCCACCCCCCGCTGCACACGTAGCCGGGTTGGGACAACATGGGAAGCTGTGCGACATGAGGGTAATTATGCAAATCACGCAGCATGCGACCGGCACATGCGGGGTGGGGAAAAGAAGCCATGGTGGCTTCTTTTCCCCACTGATCATGCGAACCACTGGACTGACTGACTGTTTTAAAATTTTACTGACTGTAAAAATTTACAAAAAGGAGATTTTAAAAGGAGGAAATTCTAAAGAAAATTGTGTAGACTCTAGCGATGGGTCCATTAGTGACTGTGGAGCCAAGGCCAATTCTAGATCCACACAGCTTCCCACAGTGAGGACACAGGTTACCAGATGGAAGATGGTCCTGTAAAGGATTCATTTGACGTGCTTTTCGCTTAGCACATTTCTCCCTTTCACCTTACACTCGGGCTTCTTCAAAGTCCATAGAACCTTTGTGAAAGGCCAACCTCCAGTTAGATCATTCATGGGCCAGAGCTTCCCAGTTTTCGATGTTTATATTGCTATTTTTTTAGATTAGCCTTATGAACATCTTTAAACCTCTTATGCTGACCACCGATATTCCACTTTCCATCCTTGAGTTGGGAATAAAGTAACTGCTTTGGGAGACGGCAGTCAGGCAGTCAGAACAACATGACCGGTCCACTGAAGTTGGCGTTGAAGGATCATTTTTTCAACGCTAGTAGTCTTTGCTTCTTCCAGTACACTGACATTTGTTCGCCTATCTTCCCAAGTAATTCGCAGGATTTTCTGGAGGCAACGTTGATGAAATCTTTCAAGGATGTGGAAGTGACGTTTATAGATAGTCCATGTTTCGCAGGCATACAGTAAAGTTGGCAATACAATGGCTTCATAAACCAGTGTTTTGGTCTTCTTACAAATATCCCGATCCCCTGAACACTCTATGTTTCATTCGAGAAAACGCGGCACTTGCGGAGCTCAAACGATGCTGGATTTCACTGTCGATGTTAGCTGTAACAGAAAGATAGCTGCCAAGATAGAGAAAATGATCGACATTTTCCAGTATTGTCCCGCCAAGCTGGATAGATGGCATCATCAAAGGGTTAGCTTGCACTTGCTGATGAAGCACTTTGGTTTTTTTGATGTTAAGTGAGAGACCAAGTTTTTCGTATGCTTCTGCAAAAGCATTTAGGATAGTTTGGAGATCATCCTCTGAATGTGCGGAGACCACATTATCATCAGCATACTGAAGTTCCACAACGGAGGTTGTAATTACCTTACTTTTTGCTTTCAGCCTGCTGAGATTAAAAAGCTTTCCATCTGTTCGATATATGATTCCCACACCAGTGGGAAGGTTCCCCTCGACAAGAGGGGGAGGAGTATATAAGGAGTGTTTGAGTGATGTCAGAGTAGTGTGTTGTGGGTTGAGTGTTGGGAGTGTGTTGGGAGTTGGGTTAGTCAGGGTCGTTGTCGGGTCGTTGTCTTTTCCTTCTTACAGTTATTCATGTTTTGTCTGTCAGGAGTTTTGAGCGAAATCAATGCTTGTCTGAGGAGTGAAAGTATTTAGAGTTATAGGGACTTAGGTTAATTACAAAGTGTTTGGTGTAGGCAGGTTTAAAGTTATTTTCTGGAACTAAGATTTTGAGAATTAAAATAAACTTATTTTTATTTTGTTTGCTACCCAAATCCTATGTGTCAGCTTGGCGTTATTAACCTGCATTACTTTAAAATCTACACACACACACACACACACACACCTTTGTACCCACAGTATCATAAATTTAAAATAGATCCTTAATGACCTGTATTAATCTTTTCCCTCATTGGTAGGGGAAAGGTTTCATTTGACCCTCCCCTCAGGTTTTTAAATGTTGCTGCTTAGCCTGAGAAGGGTTTATGTGGCGGGTCCTAAAGTGTAAGGGCTGTGTCGTCGCAGTGTACTGTAGCCACCGTGGCTTAGCATGTTGTGCGAACCCAGTCAGTGTGTCATGCAGTTCCTGAGAAGTTAGCTTTTTATCATGTATTATAGTAATAAATAACCCTGTTGTGAAAGTGCCTGAATCCATTGTGTGTTGCCTATGGAGCAGAGCCTAGGAGTGGACTGCAAGCTGAATAGCTCATCCCACATGAATATTATTAACCACACCCTTCACCCCTGTAATGGCCTTTGGCCCAAGGGCCATTACAGGGTTGAAAAAAGTCAGGGAAAGAATTTAGGGTTTTAGCCACGGGTGGAAAGACATTGTTCAGACTCTAGGTCAACCCACTGAGAAACAACAGAAGGGTAGACCTGGTATACAAATTTCTCAGAGGCCAGGTCTACCTATCTTGGTGGACATGGTGCTCAGGCCTTGTCACTGTTCTCTGATACTACCAAATTAGTCCCAACGAGATACCATATGTGGAGGACCCCAGCAGGTCCTTTGCGCGAGTTTGGGATGGAAAGGGTTAACCGGCACGGAGGAAACCCTTCCCTTGCGGCTCTAGCCGAAGCTAAAGCCAACCGTGACCTGAATTGACATGGGGAACATACTAAACAAGGAGCCTACGTTTGTTTACAACACCTTTAATGGAGTGGAACTAATAAACTACAGGAATTTCACAGTATAAACAGATGAGTCACAATGGGGATCAATTGAGCGTAGGGTAGGTTAAGTAACAGGCTTACTAGACACAAAGTCACAGAACACCAGAGAACCTAACTTACTAGTCTTGGTCTCTCCTGCGGGCGATCACCGGCGCCGTGCCCGGGGCTGGAGGGCTGTTTGCTGACCGAAGTCAGGGGCTTGATCCGTGCAGAGCGTGCACCAGCTTCCAACAACCTTGACAGTCAAAGGTTTGCCCAGACCCCTTCTCCAGACCCAGGTGATTCGTCAGGTGGGTTCCTGCCCACGGAGGGGTGGTACTGGGTGGGTGTTCCTGAGGATCATCTTGCAGCTCTTTGAGACTGCAAGATGTTTTCCACCTCTTTGGGGTGAATTGCAAATGTGCCCCTTTGTGTAGATGTAGATGTGTTCTGGCTGTGCCTCCCTTGCCCAGAGTGAGGATTATGCGGGGGGGGGGTTATGCAGAGGAAGGAGAAATGGAGCACAGGAAGGAATGAAGTTATGACCACATTCCAGGAATGGGCAGTCAGGCTTTCTCTCCACACCATAAAATAACTGAAATGTTATTCTTAAGACAGCTGTACTGTGTTTGTCCATTTGGTGGTGTTGTTTTTCTTGTTCCTAGGTGTGTGTGTGTGTGTGTGTGTGTGTTTTTCTACTTCATTCCAAGTAAAGTTTTGTTGGAATTTCATGATGCTTCTTGGATAGAACACTCATCTGTATTAGTGCTGTTTAATTCCCAGGATCTTCTGCTACTCTGTGTAGCCATCTAAATGTAACAGAATGTGATGCCAAGCAACAAAGCACACATAGAAGGAAAGTGCAGAGGTGTGTTGTAGTGGCACGCGCTATGCACTCAAGCTACCACAAACTGCTGTGCACTGCAGCTTCCCCAGCCCCCAGGAAAAATTCTTGCAGACACCCATGGCAGGACTAGAGATGAGTGTGGTGTAGCTGATAGAACTTGGACCAAGAAAACCTGAATTTAAATCCCTGCTCAGCCATAAATCTCACCAAGGGCCAAACTAAATGCTCTTCTAACTGTACATAGTGGAGCTATATGTGATAAGTTTCTTTACTCCAGTGTAAGCATGCACAGCCCTGATAAGGATTGGGACCATGGCCCTCCAGGAGAGTAAGAAATTAAGAAAAAAACCTCCATTGACTCCAGTGGATACTTCTTTCCTTTTTCTACCCCACCCATGTGTGTGCCCCCCCCTGAAATTTCAGGATGAAAATGGGTGGGGGAGGTTTACCCCCTCTCCCAAGTGCCATGGTCCTGATTTAAATTGGGACCATGTACACCTACACTGGAGTAAAGAGACCTCTCCCACATTGCTCCAGTATGCGCAATTAGAAGAAGGTTTAATTTGGACCAGTCACTGTCTCTCAGCCTAACCTACCTCATAAGGTAGGGTTGTTGTGAAGATAAAATAGCACTGGGGAGACCATGCTTCCCTGAGCTCTTTGGAGGAAGGGGAGAAGAAAAAGACAGTTGTCTGAGGGAAGAACTGTGTGGCAGGAGCAAGCCTGCCCTCCTGGCCTGGTCGTTGCTATCTGCTCTGCTCCCAGATTGGATCTGGGGGCATGTGCTTCTGGGGAGGGGTCGCGCTTTGCTAAGGCCAAGGCAGCCAGAAACATAACTGAGGGCCGAAACAGACATTACTTTAAATGTGTGTCTGAGTGCCATATCTCCTTTTCATTTTCATACCCCTCCCCTCCTCACGGTTGGGTCCCAGTTTGGATAGGGGGCCCTGTGCCAACTCTAAAGTAAAAAATGTTAGGGGAGACACTACTGCTAGATACACATTTAAGGTAATTCCTGTTTTGGCAGTGAATTCAGTGAGGGAGGAGGATGACTCCATCAAAGCCTTCCTGTGAGAATTCATAGATTCATAGATCATAGAGTTGGAAGCGGCCTACAAGGCCATCGAGCCCAACCCCTTGCTCAGTGCAGGAAACTAGAGGAGGGGTCTCCCATCCAAGTAATAACCAGGCCTGACCCTGCTTAGCTTTCCACTCTCAGACAAGCTGAGCCAGCTTGAGCCACAGGCCTGTCAGCTGCCACTGTCAGCTGTTTGTGAGGGAAGACCTGTAGGGGCAGGTCACTGTCTGATCCATTCCTGAATTCGGTCTTATGGGGTGCGGGGGAGGTGCTTCCAGGAAGGGGTTGCTCTCTAAGACAGTCAGGACCTGTGTAGGAAATCAGGTGTAAGGGGAGGGTGCCTTTTCCTCGGTTTGAGGATAAAAGATTTGCAGGTGAAAGCCTGTCCCTGCTGAGACCATAAACAACTGTTCTCAGAACATGTCAGTAAGCCACCTTGGTCCTACTTTGCTTTTTGAGAATTTTTTATTGAGAAGCTGTCTAAAAAAATCCAAATAAATAATTAATGTAACCTGCTCCTTAAGAGGGAGTGTGCAGCCTGAACATCAAACCCCAGATCAACTGAGTCCTTAACCGACAGTAGCATCTTACCTGGATCAAGCTCCAGTTTGTTCCCCAGGCATCAATTCCCTCACTGCCACCAATTCAGGGTTTCCATTGCTTTCCTTGGCTCTGATGAAAATGGGAGATTATCTGAGTATTATTAGCATACAGATGACAGGCAGTGCTCCCAGCTTCTGCTGCCAGCTCTCAGGAAATCAGTTGTCAGCTCACTCAGTCTTTCTTGAAGAGGTATCTACATCTTAAGCATGTACAGTAATTCTTCTCGCTGTCTTATATCAGTAGCTCTGTGATTTCAGCAAGCAACCAGGAACAAGCCCTCAGCCCCCCACTAAAACTTTCAAAAACACTCCCCTTTGGTCACCATAGCATGAGGAGGAAGTTTAGGCCTTCCTCAGGCAAATCCCTCTCTAGAGAGCTGAACTGGCATTTCAAACATCCGAAATACAGTTTTTTAAAACGAAGATCACAACTCTCTTTTTAAGCAAGCAGCTTGCTGCTTCCTAACTCAACACCAATTAATCTTTAGCACTCCCTCCCAGTGTGCAAATGATCCCTCCTGGCTGGTTGCATGCAAAAAACAGTGCTGCTTTACTTTCTCCAGGGGCCTAGTATTCAGACTGTTTCTTCGCTTGAAGCAGGGCTGGGGAACCTGTGGCTCCTCAGATGCTGTTTAGACTCCAACTCCCATCAGCCCCAGCCAGCATATAAAATGGTCAGGGATTCTGGAAGTTGTAGTCCCAACAACATTGGATCACAGGTTCCCCAGCCCTGCCGCAGAGGCTTCTAAATCGATAACAAATAAATAAATAAAAATATAAACAAATAAATAAAGCTGATCTATTTGTTGCTGAGAATTGGTTCGCATGTTACCAGAGCTAGCTCAGGCTTGCAAATAACTACCCATGTGAGCAGTTCAAGAAGGATAGTGTGGCTCTTCCTGCCAGAGCAGGGAGATCTAATTTTTTGCACGCATGCTGCCATGCTTGTGTCCTCCTCTGACGTGCCACTGTTCACACAACTAGGCCACTCACTTGAGCAGGTATATGCAAGAGTTATTTGGCTTCAGTAATGTCTATACTGGCTGACTGTCCATGTGTCCTTGTATGTTCAAATGGGCTTCTGTTCTCTGTTGTGGGGAGCAGAGAAGCACTGGAAGTCCTGGGTACTGTAGGGTGCATTACATCTATGCCATAGAAGAATTTATACTCACAGCTATGAAACAGCTCTTCCTTGTTATCTTCCTCTGTATCACCCAGGGTACGTACAGGTGGCCATGTATCCTCTTTCACAGAGAACAGCTCTCTGTCAGTGGACAGTTCTCTATTTTCAATGTGTCCTCTGTTTGAAGGGCTGTCCAGTCCAGGTTTGGTTTAAAGATAAAGAACCCTAAGAAGGGTGAGCAGGAGCCTTGAAGTTGCCCGCCAGCAGTGAGCACTTGGAAAGCAGACTGAGCAAGGCACTTGGTCAGTCTTCCACACTATGGTGGATGTGTATTTTCTATTTAAATTATTATTTTTAAATTTGCATCTATACATATAAATTAACAAATTAATACAAATAAATGCAAATGTATGCAAATTAGTATAATCTTTTATCCTTTTTTTGGTGATGTATATCCTCTTTTTTGGCAATCCATATGTGGCCACCGTAGTACAAACATGGAGTTTTAACAATACTGCAGAAATCTGTGTCTTCAGATCCAACCTCACTGCACCTTAGCCAGGAGCTCATTTGGTGGCTTTGTGCAATTTAACATTTCCCCATCTCATTTAGGAAATGGAAAATGGAGACAACAGCGACCTTCCTCCACAAGGTTGTTGGTGGTGGATGAGAAAACAAAAGCGCTACGTAAATGATTAATAATAATCTTCCAGTGTGAGACTCTAAAGCCATATATTCCATACATTAACTGACATTATTCAGCTTACATTTAACCAAGAGCAAGAGTGAGTAAGGCACAACAGAGGCATGTGAATTAATGAATCAATTCATCATAATGATGAATTGATCAACATTTTCTGTTTTAAATGGAACAAAGCCTCCCATTTACCTTTGCATCAAATTAAAAAAAAAATTGCCATGCTAATTTGGATTGACTTTGCAAAAATGTGTATACTTTATCCTGATTCTTCCACAGCATATCCTAAGGCAGGGCTCTCCAACCTTGGGTCCCAAGATGTTGCCGGACTACAGCTCCCAGAATCCCTTGCCATTAGCCATGCTGGCTGGGTATGCTGGGAGCTGTAGGCCAGCAACATCTGGGGCCCCAAGGTTGGAGGGCCCTGTCCTAAGGAATATCTAGTGTGCAATCATGTCAGTGCCCACAGTAAAGTCTTTGTAGTGTTGCTATAGTGCTGCTATTAATCCATAACTACCCACCACATCTTGGGTTCGACCTACAATCTGCAGCCTAGTTCAGATATCCACCTGTGCCAAAGATCCTGTTCCCAGGGTAAGGGGAGGATATATGTACACCCTTCTCCACCACACTCATCATGAAATATGTGATTCTTTTAAGTCACTATGGGTGCAATCCTTTGCATGTTCAGACAGAAAAAAAGGCCTACAACTCTCAGCATGGCTGGGGAATGCTGGGAGTTATAGGTCTTTTTTCCCTGTCTAACCACACATCGGATTGTGCCTTAAGGACATTTATTTGGAAGACTAACTTCAGAACAAACATGGGCCATATGGCTGCAATCCCAAACATACTAATTTGGGAGTGAGCCCTATAGAAAACATGCATAGCATCAGGCTCAGAGGTCTCTATGGAAAACTTAGGGGACACATCAGTTAGGAAACTAGGCAGGAACCTTACGGTGTCTCTCCCACAAGAACAGAACAGCTATTAGCCATGCTGGCTGGTATGCTGGGAGCTGTAAGCCAGCAACATCTGGGGACCCAAGAGGTTGGAGAGCCCTGAGCTATATAAACCTCCTGACTCTACCTAGCTATAACTAAGTCCAAAGCCAGTTACTAAAGTATAATGACACTATCTACATAAGGTTGCAGAAAGGACATGATATGATATCCTCCATGGCTAGACAGATTCTGACTCCTGAGTCAGAAAAACTAGGTTGTTCTCTAGCTCAGTGCTTGTTATGGCAGATAAGGTAGAGAGAGGGGATTAATGAAATCCACAAGCAAGGCTGGCATCAAGAGTAGGCATGGTTAGGCACTTGCTGAGGGCCCACACCCCAGCAGGGGCCCACTGACAAGAGCCCCTTGGACTTGCTCCTCATCCTCATCATTGCAAGCTGCCTGTTGGCCTGAATCTCACTCTGGCCCAGACAACAGTGGTGGTGAGAAGGAGGAGCAGTAGATGCCACTGCCTGCTTGCTCACTGGCTCTCTGCCTGCCAAGCAAGCAAAGTTGTAGCAATCATGAGAAAGAGGATGAGGAACCATAGCAGCTGGTGCCAATGGGGGCGGGAAGGTAGACTCAGTGAGGGAGGGGGGTATTGAAGGTGTCTTGCCCAAGGGCCCTCAAAAGCCTGGAGCTGGCACTGTCCACAAGCCCCACCTCTACCCCAGACTCTTCCCAGTTTCAGCCAAATCATGTCCCCCTCCCTTTCCAAAAGTGGTGAGTAAGGAAGCCACTTTTGCCTTCCTGAAACTTGGGATACTTCCAGACTGATATCTCTTAGCGCTACTAATCAAAAGACATTGTGCAGCTCTTCCATCTTTTCCTTAATAATGGATTTTCTGTGGGAAGGTGGAAAAGAAGACAGAAGTGGTGGGAAAACGTGGGAGGGTTATGTGTGGATGACAATGCCATCTAGATCCCCCATAAAATCCCATGAATGGGGCAAGATTATGGCACCATAACAGCATCATCCAGAAGGACCCTTGAGCACTACTTTGCCTACGACAGCTGAGAACTATGGTGAACAGTTGGACAACCACGGTGGACAATTATTAAAATAAAAAGTCGGCAGCTCTTACTGATCAATAGTACCCACCGTCTGTTTTTTCTATACATGTCTGGCACTACCCCACCAAAGTTAGACAAACTTTGTCCCCTGCTCCCCGCTCCCCACCTAATATCAGGAAAGGTAAGCATCTGCTTCTCTCTCTTTCTCTTTCCTGTTGAAATCAGTGATGCTTTAAAAAGTGCTTTGCCCCAGCTGAATCA
Source organism: Shinisaurus crocodilurus (assembly GCA_021292165.1). Classification (NCBI taxonomy): domain Eukaryota; kingdom Metazoa; phylum Chordata; class Lepidosauria; order Squamata; family Shinisauridae; genus Shinisaurus; species Shinisaurus crocodilurus. Next base: position 137,481,758 of record CM037876.1, on the reverse strand, counting down.
TGTCCATAGGCTTGAGGGAGAGGCTTTTTATCAACTATAAGCAGGAGGTTTTTGTTATTTTTAAAAAAATGTTATTGGAGGGGTAGGAAGGCAAACACCTTGGAACAGCCTGGTGCCCTCCAGATGTTTTGGACTGCAACTCCCAGCATTCCTGACAATTGGCCATGTTGGCTGGGGCTCATGGGAGTTGCAGTCCAACACATCTGGAGGGCGCCAGGCCAGGCAGGGCTGCAAGGCCAGAGGCTGCTCGGCACAGCCCCGCCCCCTCCTTTTTGTAGCCAGCCGGCCAGCACTAGGCAGAGGGAGCCCGGGAGCAGGCGAGTGTGCCAAGCCAGCCCGCTCAGCTTCCAGATCCAGCAGCTGAAGGGTGGGGAGCGAGGCGGGGAAGCCAGCCAGCCAAGGCCGTGACGTCAGGAAACTTTTCTTCAGCGGCAGGAGCCAAAGGAGGCTGCAGTGAGCGGCGCTTTTCTCTCATGCTGCGCGTGTGTGCCTCGTACAACTCCGAGCCGCGGGGCGGGCTAAAGGCTGCTGCTGCTGCTGCCGCCGCTGCTGCGGCGGCGCTCACTCCCCCACCCCGCTCTTCTCCTGACGAGGTAATCCTACAACCGTCCAGCGCTCTTCGGGCTTATTGTTTTTGTCGCCTTCTCTTCCAGCGTCCCCTCCGGCCGTCCCTCCCACCCCGCTGCTCCCCTTGTTGTGCCGAGAGAGCCAAGGCGCGCGTCGAGCGGACCGGGGAGGGACTCGGAGAACTCGCCGGAACTCCGTGTGGAGTTGGATGAAGGCGCGCGGGGGGGGGGGGGGGGAGAGACTTGATGACTTGGCAGCGCCTTTGGAATGCCTTTATACAACTGACAGGAGGAAGAGCAGCAGCAGCAGCAGCAGGAGGAGGAGGCAGGCGGCGCGCGCGAGAGAGCGAGCGAGCTCCGGCCGGGTTTGTTCTTCTACTTTGTCTTCTTCACTGAAGGAAAAGGCGAGCGCGTGAAAAGCTGCCCGGCTTTTCCTTTGTGGTGGCAAGCGGAGCGCGCGACCGTAGCCAGAGGGGAAGCCTGTTGAACGCCGTGTGGCCTCTCGGGGATGCTGCCAAGGAGGAGGAGGAGGGCGGGAGCCCCCACCGCCCGCCGTGGTTGTTTTCAGGCGAGACGCCCCCCCCGCTCCTCCTTGGCCGCAGCCCTTTTCAGCGGCCTCGAAACTTTTGAGTGAGGGTGGACCCGGGGAGTTGGAGGCAGCCCGGGGGAAGGCTGTGAAGAGACCCCTGCGGGAGCTCTGTGTCTGTGATGTAAAAGCTCACCCACCCCACCCCCGCGCCTCCTTTCTCTCCCCGCCCCCGGCCTTTGGCTTGGGTCTCTCTCTGCAGAGACCTGGCTGTGAAACTTCTGCTCGCGTCGCGTGTTGGTTTAGTTGGCTTTCCCCCCCTTCTTTTTTTGCAGCAGTTCTTCCGTTGCAAGAGAGTAAGCCGAGGAGCGTTCTCGCTTTTGTTGCCATTGGCGTCCTCTTGGGCTAGTAGCGAAAGTTCCCGCCGTGCTTTCGTTTGCTTCTAAAAAACGGGAAAGAGAGAGGGAGAGAGGAGGGGAGAGAGATGCATCGGAGCGCAGGTCGCTCGCCTTTTTTGTCTCCCAACCTCTCCATCTCATTCGTGCCACTGCCGGGTTCCCAAACGAACTTAGCTGCTCAGCAGCAGCACTCGCACGAGGCAAGCCGCAGCCCATTTTCAGGCTGCGATCCTGTAGGCCAGCCTTGCCCGACACGGTGCCGTCTAGATGTTTTGGATTACAACTCTCATCAGCCCCGGCCAGCATGGCCAATGGTCAGGAAAGCTGGGAGTTGTCGCCCCATAATCTGGAGGGCACCGAGTTGGGGAAGGCTGCTGTAGACACTGACTTTGGGAGCAAGTCCCATTTGGACTAAGTGGGATGAAATATGCACAGGGGAGCAAGGAAGGTGCACAGGGGAGAATAGAAATAATAGCCGATTTTGCCCCATTACCAACTTTGTTTGAGCTAATTAAAGATCTCCCCGCTGTCGATTTTGGGTACACTTGATTTTGGAGCTGTGTCTACTTGTCAGTTGCAGAACACACAGTGGCGTTTCGTTTGCTTTTACAGAGGTTTGGAAAGATGGTAGTAATTATCTAAGGTAGTAATCAGTGGCTTTCTGAGTAAATAAATGTGTTGTAGGCTGCAGTCCAAGCATAGGGTAAGCAAGTGCCAATCAGGTGGATTTTTTCTGCCCAAGGGGATCAGCTTAGGAAAGAAAGAGGCTTTGGTTTAAGCAGAAAGACAACTGATGCAAGGGGGAAAAACTGATAATAGAGTAATATGTAATGCTTATGGGGAAGGACTTGAGGGAATAAGCTGCTTTTGGTCAATATTGTCTTTTAAGAATCGGTGGTGATTTAACATGATTTAGATTGCAATCCTATACTGACTGACTTGGGAGTGAACCCCACTGAACTCAATGAAACTTACTTCTGAGTCCCCTGTGTCTTGTGGAATTAAGTTTTGTCCTCAGAAACTGAAACACTTTGGCTGAGTCAGAAAAACACAATCTTTGCAGGACCACAAAAAACAAATATATGTACCATTCCCAAGTCACTCATCATATACTTTCCTATCTCCCGCCTAGGACATTTGTGTATAGGTGGGATATAAATTGATGACGATGATGATGATGATAATATCATCTTGAGAATTCAGGAAACTTTCCCACTTCATATTCCAGTTCAAATGTGTGTGTTTTTCTGTGTTATTGTCTTGCCAGGTCATTTAGTTTGCAGGATATTGTATCAAGTAAGTTTGATAAGTTTAGGCTGTAATCCTAAACAACTTACTAGCAAGTAAATACCACTTAACATAGAAGGTAGTATTACTTCTGTTTGTAATCTATGTGTCAGATTTATTATGGCATTCCTCAAAAATGCAGATATTTAGGAGGGGACACACACACATTCAGCATATATCCGTAAAGCTAGTAAACATAATGTTGTTTGGTCTATTTGGCCACATCAAAGGGTCTATGGAGAGAGAGAAATCAGCTACAGTAGTGCATTACCAGCTAACTGCAGTTATACTGCTAGGTTTAAATAGCACAAGCCTATGTAGAGGTGGGGCAGCAACATTGGTTTCTCATTTAAGAAGGGCTGCAACAATGAATCTGAACTCCAGAATTGTACTCAAAACTAGTGATGGGAAAGAGGGGGAAAGTTTAAACATTGAAGACTTATGCTTCTGTGGCATTTCTTCAGCTCAATCCATGGCACATGGTGCCTGATGTTGTTTAATCTAGATCTGCTGAAATAAAGATATGTAAAAGACAACGTAAATCTAATTTTCATGCAAGAAATGAAATTCAGTCGGGATAGAGAAGGTAACTTGTGGTCTTTCATTTGGTTTTCCTCTTTTAACACTGGAGGATGATATACAAAAATGCATTACTATATTTATAATAATCTCCATCTCATTTTGCTTCTGAAACCTTTATCTCAATGACTTTTAGTTTCAGTGACTGGGTTCAGACAAAACGATAACAAACACTCAAGAATTGAGTATAGGTTGTGTGGGGGTTGTTGTTGAACTGTGGGTTGTTGCTGAACTGTGGGTTATTGTGTTGTCTGAATCCAGCCATGCTAACAAATCATGGTTTGTTAACCACGAACAACCCATGAAGAGAAACCATGGTTTGTTGTTGGGTTGTGAACTTTGGGCGCACTGGAAAGTTGCTTTATTCTGAGTCAGACTATTCGTCCATCAAGGTTAGTATACACTGACTGGCAACAGCTCTCCGTGGTTTCACACAGGAGTCTTTCCTAGCATTTTCTAGAGTAGGTTGGCTATGTGTCCTGTCCTACTTTATACAGGATAGTCCTCTATTTGAAGGCTTGTCAAAGGATAGCCCTCTCTTTGAAAGTGTCCTCTGATTGAAGGCCTGTCCAGTTCCAGTATAAAGAGGGAGAGGAGGGTCCTTGAAGTGCCCACCAACAGTGAGCACCTGCACAGCACACTGAACAGGAAAACCCAAGTCCCCTGGTAAGATGCATTGTATTTCTATTGAAATGGTAACAATTATTCCTAAATTCCCATGTGTACATATAAATTAGGGCATGCACATTTTGTGCAAATCTTTGTCATCATTTGTCCTCTTTTTCAGTGATAGTTTCCTCTTTTTTGGTGAGATGCAAGCGGCCACCCTAATCTAGAGATGCAAGGGATTGAACCTGGGACATTTTGCATGCAAAGCCTGTGCTCTACTACTGAGCTATGGTAGTAAATAAGGATATCTAGAGACCTGACACTGAATGTTCATGTCACCCATGACATCCTGATTATTTGAAAAAAAGGAAAAGGGGACATTTGTACATCTCAGAATGGGAAACATGAAGGTGTATTCTAAAATAGTTAAGCTACTGGCACACTAGAGTGCTTAAATTTGGTTCACACATGGTTCAAAATTTTTTATTAGAAAAGCCTGAAAAGGGAAACACATTTACATATAATAGTCAAAACTCTCAGAACAGCACAGAATAGGCAAAACCACAGGTGGGATGGAATGTTCAACTATGGGACTGCTTCTGTCTGCCCTTCACACATTTGAATTGGCCTGGAGGCGATGGGAATTCCCAGTAACAGAAAGGAATATGTATCTTTGCTTGTAAAATGCAAGTTGAATTTACTATCAAAATTATTGATGTGGTAGATTGGATAGATTTTTTTAAAAAAATATCTCATAATGCTAGATCTCAGTATTACTAAATACAGAGGAACACTGGAAGCTGCCTTATACTGAGCCAGGCCATTGGTCCATCTAGCCCAGTATTGTTGACACTGACTGGCAGTGGCTCTCCAGGGCTTCAATAACAGCGGGACGACTCCAGTCAATATTGAAAACAAAAACAACCACCAGACTGGAAAAAAATGACTGTATAATACTCTATTACTATGTAATATTTACACAAAATGTGCATAATAAAGAACAGTCTTGACAGGCATCCAGTTATCTGCCTGTTTTATATATGTATGTGACTTCTTCAGAACAATCTTCAGAATAATCAAATTACCAGACAGGTACACAAATATTATCCAAAGGGAGTTATCAAAATCTTTCCTCTCTTCATAGAATCATAGAATAGTATTAGTAGAGTTAGAAGGGGCCTACAGGGCCATCGAGTCCAACTCCCTGCTCAATGCAGGAAACCAAGTCAAAGCATCCCTGACAGATGGCTGTCCAGCTGCACTTTGAATGCCTCCAGTGTGGGAGAGCCCACTACTTCCCTAGGTAGTTGGTTCCATTGGCATATTGCTCTGTCAGGATTTTTTTCCTGATGTCCAGGCGGAATCTGGGTTCCTGTAGCTTGAGCCCATTATTTTGTGTCCTGCAATCTTGATGGTATTGATTATAAATGGCCCATTTGTCGACCTGTTTCAAAGGCATTATCTCCAAAATAACCTCCCCACAGGGTAAGGAACCTCTAAGGCAGTGGTAGGCAGTCCTTTTAAACCCATGGGCACATCTGACAATTCGAAAAGCTGTCCTGGGCCCCATGACAAAATGGCTGCCATGGGAGGTGTGGCAAAGGACAAGTAACCTGTCCAAAAGACTGAATAAAAGGCAGAGGTGGGGTCTGAGCCACAACACACTAAACAATTCCTTTGAACCCACAATTTTCAGTGCCAACCAAAACCTATTTCACAGCAATCCCAGTCGCCAGTAAGAAAATGTGTTAATTAAAAAATCTTTAAAAAGTGGGAGCAGTAGGATACCTTGGTGGGTACCAAGAAAGGTGTTCAGGGGCACATTGGTGCCCACAGGTACCATGTTGCCTAACCCTGGTCTAAGGATATCAGTGCTGCTGCAAAACAATAGGCAGATACCTATTTATTTATTTATTTATTATATTTGTACCCCGCCTATTGTAATTATTGTACAAATATTATGTAGTATAAGGGTATTATACACTAATTTGTTAAACTATTTTTCCAGTCTGGTCGTTGCTTTTGTTCCCCAGGTTTGAGGAAGGATTTTTCACAGCCCTACCTGGAGATGCCAGGGATCGAACTGGGGACCTTCTGCATGCAAAGCATGTGCTCTACCACTGAGTTATGGGCTCTCCCCCTTCAGTACTAGGGTAATGAAATTATTAGTAGGTTCAGGAGAGACAAAGAAGACTCACCATTTCAAGCACCACACAATTTATTCCTGGAGACCATTAGCACAAGTTGTAGTGATCTGTGCTAGCACATATGGCTTTTAAAGACACATATGCACATTCATGGAGGATTGATCAGTTAAGCGGGTGTTATACATAATTGCTGGAAATGGAACCTTCGTGTTCAAAGGCAGTATACCTTTTGGATGGTTGTCTCCATCATGCCTTGCTTGTGAGCTCCTGAGGTACATCAGTCTCACTGCTTGACCACTGGACTCAGAAGACCTTTGATCTGATCCAGCAAGGCAACTCTTATGAAATAGTTCCCAGCCAGGAATACTGCAAAAGAATACCCCAAACCCTGCATCTCTTTAGTGACACATTCTTTTCCATTTACAATGCAATGCTATATACATGTCTACTCGGAAATTAGCCTCACTGAGTTCAATGGGAATTACTCCCAGGTAAGTGTGTATGGGGTTGCAGCCGAATGTCTGTTTTGGGAAGCCTTGCTTTTTTTTTTTAACTTTTGTGTTAGCTGAGCATATGAACATTTTAAAGAATAATGCTTATGGTTACTGTGCTGTATATGGTTTTTAGGTACTGTAAAGTAATTCCTGATTGACAACAGGATTCCACAGGCGTTTCTTCTCTGCTGTACCTGAAGGTTTCAGTTTGAATAACACTAAGCTTAGAAAAATAGATTAGTAACTTTCACAGTCCGATCTTGCCTCATTGTGTGTGTGTGTGTGTGTGTGTGTGTAAATTATTTCTGATTTTTTTTGTGCTATTTGTAAAAAACAATATAGATATAAAATGTTTTCTTTTGGCCATCAGTCACAATTGTGTATATATATTCAATATGCACATAATCATGCTTTGTCTAACTATAAATATTATAATGCACATATTTAAGCCTGTCTAATGAGCAGCATTGGTAGAAGAGAGTACTTCCTATTTATTGCTCATTTAAATGAGCCTGAAGCTGTAAATGCTTTCACATTGTAATGATTATTGGGCAGAACTCCTTACTGACAATGGAGATATGGTCTGCTTCTAAGAAAACCTGATACGAAATAGCTTTGTCTGCCTGGATCTACACAACTCTTTACCATTGTAAATACTACAAATGTTGTGTCCTGTTCCCCCTGCCATAAAAGTGTTCCTGAAATTTTAGTGGCCAATCAGCACTTTGGCCAGGGACTGTCTTCCCTGTAAGTGGGCTTTCCCCAGCTGGGGAAAGCCTGTGTGGAGGAGTGCTTGTGCTGCTGCCTTGGTTGGAAACAATTTACCCATGCTGCATTCTCCCCAATGGGGGAAGGCACAGCGCAGGCGAGGCGGTCCTGGCTGAGGCAACAGCTGGAGCACTCCAGCCGCCCTGACCATGAACACGCTGATGATTTGTTCATGGCGCTTCTTCATCCTCCCCAATGAAGCTTGGCATGAGTGATGCACTTTGTGTACTGCTCCCCCTCCCAACTGGGGGGCAAGTGGTGGGCTAAGTCAGGGGAATGCCCCTGTCATCTCCCGATCAATCATCAGAGATAATGGAGATTCTGTGCCCCTCCCCAAGCCTCTGGTAGCCTCCAGGGGGTGGGGATTCTGGAGGGGAGTAGGTGGGGCCCATGGGGCCTCCACTAGCTAGATGGGGAACCTCTGTGGGCCGGATTAGGCCCATGTGCCAGTGGTTCCCCATCTTTGCTTTAGAGCAATTACCTCCATATCCATGAAATGGCAGTCCAGAGTTTTCCGTGATTTGTGGGTGTACATGGCTAATGTACTTGAATAGATAAAAAAAGTGGTTGCATTCTGTATACAGATATTGTTAAGTAAAAACTAGTAATAGCGTCTTATGAACAATTATTATAACACACGGAAGGGCTTTATAAATACAAAGTGTTCAAATAATTTCACGTCTGTTATTTCAGTAATCTTTACAGCAACCAAGTAAGACAGGCCAGTATTATTGTCCCCACATTTTACATGGGCAGGCTTCAACAATTTTCACCATGGTGAGTGTGATGCTATACTCTGGTGAACATGACAATTGACCAGCCATCCTTCCAACTTTGAAGCTGCAGAGGTGGGTAGAGATCATCCTGGCAGTTGCGTGGTGATTCTCACCCCTCCAGCTCCAAAGTTGTGACGAAGACTGCCCAGAAAGGTTGGGTTGGGGGGAAGGGCCAGTAGGGCCAAAAAGGCAAAAAACAACAACCCCACTCTGCTGGCCCTTCCTGCTCTGGAGCAGGAAAGGTGGGCTGGGGAGGATTGGGTTCTGCTGCTGCTGGAAGGTACTTGAGTGACTCCTAGTACTGTACTGGCACCTGATCAGCTGCTCCCCTTGCTGGCCCTTCACTCAGGAAATGCCACGAGGAGGGTTTTGGATGCTGCTGTGCAAAGGTGTTTTAGGGTCATCTTCAGCCAGCAGCAGCCAAGCTGGCATGCTCCCCTTGTGGGGCAAGGAGGGGGAGCTTTCTGAGAGAAAAGAGGGCTGTGGAAAGCTGTTGACTACAATTTTTGACTTGGCCAGCCCAAAGTTATAGCCCCTTGATATGAGGTGGTTATTTGCCTCATGACTTAGCTGCAATTAGATCAGGGGATTCCATGTTACCGCTCATTCTTCTAACCACTGTATTAGATCAATTCTCATTGTCTAGAAAAAAATATTCGAACAGTGTAGGAGTTGAAGTTAGAGCTCCCATGAGGTACCTTCCAGTTCTAGCTTTGCATGCCTCATAACTCTGTGCCGTATCATTCCCTCCCTTCTCTTCTCTGTTCTTATACTCTTAATGCCAGAGTCCTTTGCTTACTTCCTCTTGCTTACAGCTGATATTGGGAAGAGAAATAATCCTCCCTGCCAGCTTTCCACTGCCTGCAGTGCATTTGTGTGGGAGATGGTAGCAGCTGAGCATAGCTTGGTATAGGCAGCTACTGGTATATTGCTCTCCTTCCCCAGCAACAGCACCATCCTTCTGCTCCACAGAATATTTCAAGGAGGATGCCTTAGTGTAAGTGTACAGTTTTTCAGCTGTACAGCCTCTTGCAACTTGGCAATGGTTTGCAATCCAGCAACCCATGGCATGCATACAGGGTGTGTGTGTTTATTCTCCATGCTCTCTACACAGTCAAGCCTGCTATGAACCTCCCTCCCTATCCAGCTCAAAATGTGCATCAAAATGTGTCTTGCTCATAATGCAGTGTCACCAAAGGAGCCTTACTTGTTGTTACCACTGGCTCACCCATGTGTTTCTTAGGTTTGAAAGGCAAGATTTTCAACATGCCCCTCTTTTCCTCTTCCCCACTACCTTGTGCTCAACCCCATCTTTCCATATCTGATGATGGTGGTGGTGGTCTGTGTATGTGTGTGTGTGAAGCATCCTAGTGGTGAAAACTATGTACAGTAATCACTACGCTGTTGCAGCATGTTTGATTTCTTATCCAGAAGTAAAATGGGGGCAATACAGCTGATATAAATGGTTCACTAAGATGTGGAGCCATGGAACCTTTTGATGACTGCAAAATAAAGTTTGTTTTTCTTTCAGGCTCTTAGCTTGCCCCAAATGATAAAATAGAAATATGTGAGCTGTCAGATTAGTAAAGATTTTGTTGGGCTAATAACTTTTGTGGATTTACTTGCAAAGTTAATATAGTAATTGTGTAGCAAGTCAGAGTTTAATAGTTTTCATTTGAAAAAAGCACACACACCTAGCATAAGAACGTAAGATGAGCCATACTGGATTAGACCAAGATCCATCTAGTCCAGCATTCTGTTCACACAGTGGCCAACCAGCTGCCACAAGCAGGGCATGAGTGCAACAGCACCCTCCCACCCATGTTCTCCAGCAACTGGAGTACATAGGCATACTGCTTCTTTATTTATATTTATATTTATTTATATATATTTATACAACCTCTTGGTTGTATAAAATAAATAGCGTGTGTGTGTGTGACACACACACACACACACACACACACTTCTACAAATGTTTTGTTGTGTTGTGTAGCAAAAAAACAGGCAAGGTCAAGCAGGCCTTTTAAATACAACTGGGATGACGAACCAGTGACGGTTGCTCCAAAGTGCCACTTGGACATCAGTGGAGGGGCAGTCACTGGCGGTGACATGGGTGAGATCCTGAAAAGCTGCAGGGGTTTCTGCTGCTCTTGCCAAGCGGCTCACTAGCTGATCCCCCGCAACCCATGATGAAATTGCTCTCCCGGGTTCAGATGACATGACAACCCATTGTGGTATGAACAACACCTCGAACAAGCCATGGCTTGCCAGGGTGGCTTGTTCCTAAAAAATAAACCGCCCTGTGGGAAGTGGTCTGGGTTTGGATGACATGACAACCCATTGTGGCTAGTTACCCATGATGGGTTGTCGTGTTGTGCAAACCCAGTCACTGACTGGTTTCGGACAACATGATAACCCATACTCAAGGGTTGAGTTTGGGTTGAGTGTGGGTCGTCGTGGAAACATGGGTTATAGTATTGTCTGAACTTCTCGCTTGCCTATCTGTTAGGTGGGCAAGTATATGAGAGAAGGCTTTTTCTGCAGTGGCCCCACACCTCGGGGATGGGTTGCCATCGGGGTTCCATCAGGCCCCAACATTGCAAGCTTTTAGGAAGGCCCTGAAGACTTTCTTGTTTTCTCTGGCCTTCTGAGTATGCTTTAGTTAACTGTTCTGGGTTTTTTTCAAGCTGTAATTGGGTTTTAGATTCTGTTATCGTCTGGGCCAGATGCTGGCGTTTGTTGATTTTATAACTTTTGGCTGTTTTATCATCCTTGGAGGATTTTATTGTATGGGATTTTATTGTTTAAACTGCCTTCTGAGGACGTTTGCCATTAAAGGTAGCCTAGAAATATTTAAAATAAATAAATAAATAGGACTGTGAATGCCGAGTGCACCAGAAATGCTGATTGTATGGGGTGGGGTAAATAGAAATATTTAAAATAAATAAATAGGACTGTGAATGCCGAGTGCACCAGAAATGCTGATTGTATGGGGTGGGGTAAAAAACAAAAAAACCCAGTATCATGGAATAGAATGCAGTATCCTGGAGGAGAGCATGGCTGCTTGGCTGGAACGCTGAAAAGCACCAGCACTCTACATTGCAGCACTTTGTGGCAGCTCCCACTTGTACATAACATGTTTCTTTCTGTATTTTGAATCAGAATGAGCTTTGTAATATTTGTGTCTATGGTCCTTTCACACACCTTTGCCTCTCTGTTGCTACCCAACTTGTTTAGAAATACCGGTAAATAAGCACACATACATTTTTGTGGCCAGAGAAGGTGACTTGGTCTAAATGCAAAATGTTAGCTTTCAGATAAGAAAACCTGATCGTTGTTGGGCTCTTGGCAGGAAATAAATGCCAGATTTGATAACGTTTTTCCTGTACTGTGGGGTTTTACCATCCAAATAACAATAACCAGGTTTTAAAAATATGCTGGCAATATCGTAAGATGATTAAAATGAATTATTAAATTGGTAATGGAAAAGTACACATTATTGTGTAGTACTGATAGTTAAATACTGCTGCTTCTGAGCGTAAGGCTACCGGTATGTTTTCTGGGATAATTTCTACATGGAGAATAAAAAGGCTCTATGGCTATTGAAGCAGAGGTAGCTAAGAAGGCCAAGCCCAAAACGGTGCCCCTTAATCTGTTTCACATGCGCATGCTTTAGAAGAGAGCTCTGTCTTGTAAACAGTTTTTGTTGTTGCTCCCAGGTTGAGTAACAAGGAATTTCATGCAGGAAAAAGCTACACATTTCAGCATTAATATTTTAATGCTGTAATGCATCCAGCTGTACCTGTTGTGCAAGTAGTAGGGGAAGGAGTTCTTAAAAGCTAATTTTGAAGCTAGAATTGATACTAATACTCTTATCTCTCTGTGCCATACAGTAATTGTAGTTAATTAGTACTAGCTGTCTCTGCTCTGTGTTGTGGTGGTGTGTGAACGCAATATGTCAGTAATGCTAAATGACAATATTAGTGTGCATAATGTGAAGTTTCAGAGGAATACAATTTTATTTTTGATCTGTCATTCAAAGCGGAAGAACATTTTATGTGAATTTCTAATTATGGGGTATTCCTCAATTCATTTCAGGCAACATGCTGTTAATTTATTTAACATTTATTGGATTCAACTTATAACAATACCCTTGTGTTGAAATATCAGAAGTTCCATAGAATTCTGAAGGTTGACTGAAATTTGAATTAACATTTAATTTAAATTTACCTGTGACTTCCAGGAATGTTTTGTTCACATATTCAAACTTCCCTCTGCAACTTGAGACAACAGAGCACACTGAAAGACAACACAAATCCAGAAATTAAATATAAAGGGTTTATATATTTATAAATATATAAATAAAGTTGTATTTCAGCAACTCTGTACATGACTGACTTTCATACTATATGTCATTTCAATTGATTCAGTTTGAAATATGAAATTCAATTGTGGTTCTTATACTGAAGTTAAATATAGTCTTAAGTCATTGCTAAGATAGGATAACTAGGCTATGGCTGCATTTGCATATAATACTAAACCATGGTTTATGTTAATGATGGTTTGTTGCTTTATCATGAATTGTCTTGTAGATGAGCAAATAAACTGTGGATTGTTTTCCCTACTTCTGGTTTCTTACTCTCCTGCCCAGTTTGCCAGCTTTCAGAGCAGTTTCATTTTCAGGCTGCTGTTGCCTGTCACCTCTGTTTCAGGGCAGACTGCAGCACAAACAAACCAGGAATAAGCCAGCCATGGTTCTGGGTTCAGACATTACAACAACCCATGATTTAATCAAGCCAGAATTTATAAGCCAATGACAAGCCATGGTTTCTGTTGTGGTTTATAGCTGGTTAACAAACCATGGTTTATTTGCAGGGATGGGTTCAGACAAAGCGGCAAGCCAGATTTTAACAAACCACACCATGGCTTAGCACTGGCCCTGATCACATATAATGGCAGCAAATTGTAGGTTAATTAACCCATGATTTGCTGGGTCACATGCCAGGTGTGTTTCTCTGCCATTTTGAATATGCAACCTCCAATTGGCTTGAGTCAATTGAGTTATTTATAATCCACCTTTTTCCCAATATTGGGACTCAAGGTGGCTTGAGTCCCAATAGATATCAATTTAACCTCCTAGTAGACACAAGATTATCTTGTTGAGACTTTGGAAATCCATAACTTTAGCATCTATGAAAGAATGTTTAATTAAAGTCCTGGAAATGGCTGAGATGGACAAACTTACTAACCAGACTGGTTCAGATGTCACGGTAAGCCATCAATCCTGACTTAATATGGATATGCACCTACAAACAGCCCCTTCTCAGCCACTCCACTCCTCCTCTTGTATCAGCAAGCAAATAAGCTTGGAAGCCAGATTTAATCATAGCTTCCTGTTGCATGCAAACCATGAACTATGGTTAATTTAGGTTAATGGCTTCCAAACAAGCCAGGATCAGCTTAAGCTTGCTTCCAGTCTTGGCTTCTTTGGAAGCCATTTACCCAAATATGTATGTGTCGTAATTTATATGCTATGTAACTTCTGTAGTATGAATTCCAACTTCTGCCCTGGAAATAAAACATTTTTAGCCTCTTAACGAGCTGTGTGTTTCTTTATATGTTTATAATGTGAGTGCATAATTTCTAGTTCTAATTTATGTTGAAGACCACTTTTCCTAAGTAGTTGCTAATGAACTTCCCTAGAGCTCTGCACTTTCTGCTCTGTGTTCTCTGCCTTCAGCAATGCCCATGAGGGCTGGAATGTGGCCTGCATCACTAAGTTGAAAGAGTTGCCCATTGTGCCTGCCCATAGAAATCCTGGATTGTGATTGGTAGAGGGAAGTGTCTCCATGATGGGGAGAAAAATTGGGTTTTAACTGTGTGCAGAAGAGGGGAGAGTTCTGAGATGAAGCAGCTGCAACAAAATAGGTGGAGAAATGAAAGAGAACATGTGATGGCAGCAAAAGGGGAAAGAAGGAGAAGCAGTCACATGTTATCATTCCTGATTTTGGTACTTCTACTGGCAAGTTTGCATGACACAGCAACCCGCCCTGTGAATAAGCTACGCAGTGTGGGTTGCTTGCAGTGTGGGTTGTTTATGGAACGCCAACAGACAACCAGGCTTACTGTGGGTTGTTCTCCTCCTCCTTCCCCCTGGTCCTCCAGCTGGTATCCCAGGGCCCTGCATGGCAGAACCCATCTTGTCTCCCCCTGCCTGCTCCAATTGCAGCCCTTTTTTGTTTGCTCCCCCCCCCCCCCGTTTTGCCATAGGTTCCCCAAGAGGGATTGGCAAAGGTTCTTTTAGGAATTTTCATGCCACAAATACTCTTCTGGGAGGTCAAAGCCAAACATTTTTATTGTAAAGCTGAGCATGAGATACCACAATGCTATCAGCCTTCCCCCAAGTTCCCTGGTGGAAGTCCCCCAAGTTCCCTTAGCAACACAGTCACTGTGCTCTTTCTAACCAACCAAAATGCAAGATCCAGCAGTTCTCTGCCTGGGTGTCAGCTTCCAGCGCTGGGCTTCAGCAGGGCTCTTCAAACAGCTTCTTCTGCTCCTTCCAACTTCAGCACACCACCAGGAACTGCACAACAACCATCCGCCACTACTCACACAACCCACCACATTATATACCATGAGAGCAGGCAGCTATGTGAGCAGCAGATCATGCACTTGAATGATTACAGCTGTGCTTCTTTTTTGCAGTGTCATTCTGTCGGCCAGCAGCCAACTCACAGGCTAGCAATATAAGCAACATTGTGCCTTGCTACTGCAGAGCAAGATACAAAGTATACAGAGCATCATACAGAGCATCGAGGCAGCACTGCTGTGCAACACACTACACTCCTCGCCATCTTCCGCGACTCCCATTACACCCCCGGATCCCTGTGCTGCTGCCAGTGACAGCCGCTCCACTGATGCCCAAGTGGCACTTTGGAGCAATGGTCACTGGCTTGTTACCCTTAAAAAAAAAAAAAAAATTGGGTGGCACAAATGTGCGCAGTTCAGACTGTAATCCCCCCCCCCGGTGCTTCGCAGGTGTGCATCTACAGCTGCTTGAAAAGTGGAGTCTCTCGACTAGCTAATGTCCTGGTAACTGCCTGCTGTCAAAGTAGTTACCCACAAAGGGTTTTTGCTGCTCTTGCTGACCGCCTCACTTGCCGTTTCCCATAACCCATAATGGGACCAGTCTCCTGGGTTCAGATGACACAACAATCCATCCTGGGTTCAATAACCCCTAGAACAAGCCATGGGTTGTCAGGGTGGCTTGTTATTGAAGAACACGCTGCCTGTGGGAAGCAGTCTGGGTTCAGACGACATAGCAACCCACTGTGGCTAGTTACCCACAATGGGTTGTTGTGTCGTGCAAACCCAGTCACTGTCTTCTATTGTCAGTTGTGTTGTGTTACTTTTTGTGGTTTACTACAGCTACAAAAATGATTAGTATGTATATTGTCTATGTGGTTGCTAAGCTGCCTTATTAAAATTTGCCTCTCATTTCTACACCCTTAATCTTCTGCATAGTACCTTGTTCTCTAAAACCAATCCATTCACATATATCCTTGTCCTTAATTATGTGACAATGAATTGAATGTTTTCCAAGGAACATGGTGTGTGTGATAATGGCAAGGATCATCACCTAACCTTGGTGGTAATTTAAATTCACTTTAATTAAGATTCTGAAGCAATACTTAATTTCAGATAAACATTTCAGCTCCTTAGGATCACACTGCTTTTTTTCTTCTTAAGACCTTTGCTATTTTCCCCTCCCTCATTATAAATACCACAATATCACTTGATGACTCTAAATACCACAGCATTGCAATTGCAGTATTTTGAGCTTATTCATTCAAATTACAGCATGTGGGATGGACTGCCTAAATAATGGGAAAACCCTGAGAGCCAGTCTATGCAGAGTAGAATTCTGCATGAGATCATTTCAGCTTGAAGATAAGGTGTCATATTTGAAATGCTACCTGCATGTGGTAAACCAGCAGTGGGGGAGTAAGCAAAAACATGACACTTCACCTGCTATCTAATCTGGTAAATCCACTATTCTACCACCTGTGAAAGCTAAACTGTATTTCAATACTTGCCGTGCTAAGTAGACTAAGGACGTGTACCCATGACATGACATCAAGTGATGTAGCATGGTTGGGGATGCAACATTTCTAGAAATTTTGAAACCTGTTTTGAGGTAGGTGGAGAAAAATGCATTACTGAATTAATTATCTAACCTACATTTATTGACCACTTAAGACCATGAAATATCTGTTTGGTATGTAGTAAAGAAGTATAAATCTGTTTAGTGTTTATTCATACTATAGTTAAAATATGTATCTGGCATTAAGATCTGCAAGCTGTTGCACCCTAAGATATCCTAAGCATATCTTTTATTTTTTGAAAGGTAACTTGTAAATAAATGTGTGTGCTGGGCGGGGCAGGGGAGTTGAAATAAAAACAAAGGATGGTTATATTACATAGGCGTATAAAGAGTACAGAGACCTCAATGTTATTATGCAGAAACGGAAGAAACTCATTTCTATTAGGGTAAAGACAAAAGATATTTGAACATGTGTCTTGATTTTTTGAGGTGGTGGTGGGGAGTGAAAGGTGTGTCCCGAACTTGAAGGGTAATTTATTTTTGAAAGGTTTAAATGGGGTACATCATGTTGATGGTGGTTTCTCTTCCAATTGCCTGCCACTGCCTTGTGGCCATGGCGTGGAGCTTCTCTCAGCAGCAGCTATTCAAGCCCTACCTCCTCCAGAATGCCCTTGGAATGACCCCATGTAGCATCTTTCCAGGGGCGTTCTGTGGGGAGGGGAGAGGAAATGGCAATTGCTGGCTGGCGCTTCCCGAACTTTGCCACAGTGGCAAAAAGTTGTGTGTGGGGTTTTTTTTAAAAAAGAAAAAGCCAGAGCTGGTGGTAAGCACCCCTAAAATCTCTTGAAAACTTGACCCCTCAAAAAAATTAATTGATGTACTCCCTCATGTTCACCATCTGCAAATGGAAGGGGAGCATTTCGTGTCAGCCCTAGACAGAAAAAGCTCCCAGTTGAACGTTCATATAGTGTGATTAGAATATTTTTATGGATCATGCTGAAAAGTAATATTGAATAAAAGATTATTTTCATCCCCACCCTCACTCCAGTTCTACCGTTTCACTATTGAGCCTAGGAAAAGAACATTCCTTTAAAAAAAATAAAAATCTGTGTTTTGGGGCCTTTATATTTCTAAGCATAGTATAATTTGCTTCAAAACATTACCATTTTAAGGGCTAAGTGAGTCCTATTCTAGTGGAATGTTTCAGTAGATAGTTAAATAAAATTATTGTTTTAAATAATGTAGGCTATTACTATCGCTTTCCACAAGTGTCTTGTGTGTCTACATTAGGAAGAAACAAATAATGAAGATTCCTCAGGAGAAGTTAAATGTTTTGCTGAGGGTCTGAATTTACAGAAAACGGATGAAACAATAGACAAAATATACTGGAAACAGGAAGCACAAAACTAAAAAGTGAATCTTGCAAAGACTGGAGAATCTATCAGTTGTCTATCAGTTACACATTCTTATATCCATATATTTTTATGTGAGTTTTCAACATTCCATCACACTCTAGCATGCTGATGAACTAAATTAGTGGTGGTTCCTTGTGTTGCAACGTGGACGTATTTATTTATATTTATTTATGTATTACATTTCTATACCAGCCAATAGTTGAAGCTTTCTGGGTGGGTCACAAAAGTTGAAACCATAAAAACAACATGATCAAACATAATATAAAACTTTAAAAGTTTTAAACTATGGCATAAAACCAAAGTAAAAGCCAGCAGCAGAAGTGTAAACATCTAAAAAGACAATAACATATTTAAAAACAACAAAAGCTGAAGTGAAGTATTGTTGGAGGATATGGTTAAAGGAGTCAGTCCTAAACTGATTAGGACAAAGCCGAGTTTCCTCCTTAAGCGCAGCCTACTGAAACTGGTTTCACCACGTGATTTGCTGAACTCTTGTCTCTTAAGGCTAGTAAAAGGAATGGAATGTCCACACAAGGTTTAAACTAAAGACATTTATCAGTTCTTACTTACAGATCACTCACATATATGCAGGATACATATTTTATTTATTTATTTATTATATTTATACCCCGCCTTTTTTCCCCGCAAGGAACCCAAGGCGGCTTACATAGTCCTCCTCCTCTCCATATAGGCAGATTAGTTTCATTATAGAAGATCTCTGACTCCAAGCCAGCTCTGACTTGCATCCTCCATGTTGGGTGAAGGGGAGAGCAGAGAGACACCTAACTTCCACAAAGAAGCCGGAAGTAGATAGAGAGCAGCAGAGCTCTGGCCAGAGAGGCCAAAAGTAAGGAGGAGAGGTTTCTTAAGTTAACCCATTCCTCCCACTCCAATCAGTGGTCACATCACTTTGTTGATTTTAAGCAGGCAATATTATTATTTCCAACAAATATCCAATCCCATAGAAAGAAAGAGGTGGTGGGTCCAATTCTAAAATGAAAAGGAGTGCTTGCACCTGTGGCTTGTGCCATGTGGCCCATCTCCAAAAGTCCTTTTCCTCCAGCCAAGGTAACTCCCAGTGTCAGATCTCTGTTGACAATAAAAGCACTTGCGCAGAGAAGCTGCAGGGAGGGAGGGAGGGCGGGCTCTGCACTTCTCACTTATGCATCTCCCTTTGCTTTTAAAGTTGGATATCCATCTCCTCTTTCTGCAGTTCTATGGGGCAGTTCTATGTTTAAACATAAGAAACTGTTGCCACTATGTTTAGTTCAGCCCCAATAATTAAAAAACCATGGACAGGGTTATGTAGATCAGGGCAGGCTGGATTCAAAGTCTGGGGCCATCAGGGGCAGGCAGCAGTATAGCCCCCACCCCAGTAGTGCCCCTGGGTGATTCCTTCATTTACATAGGAGAAGATAAATGGCTGCTGTTCACTCCTATAGGGAAAAAAGAAAGACCTCTGAACTGGAGACAACCTTGTGATGAGAACCCTCCTCCAACCCTGTCACTGGATGGCCTGGGCACTCACTGATGAGGATCCTTCCAAGAGTGCAATGGGAGGGTTAGGATTGGAGTGCAGTGGAGTGCCAAGAGTGTTATAGGGGTCCTTGCAGTATACAGCCCCTCCACGTACACCTTGTTTAATTGCTTGATGTATTTATTTATTAGATTTATATCCTGCCTTTTTTCTTCTTTCAAAGAATCCGAGATGGTTTACATGGCTTACCCTTTCCATTTTATCCTCACAACAACCCTGTGAGGTAGGTTAGGCTGAGAGACAGTGACTGGCCCAAAGTCCCCCAGTGAGCTTCATGGCCAAGTGGGGACTAGAACCTGGATCTCCCAAGTCCCAGTCTAACACTCTAACTGCTATGCCACACTGGCTCTTTAGTTGCTTATCATAATCTTCAAAAAATTAAATAAAATCCTTGATTGAAGTAACTTTTTTGTTGTTCATTATGATGATGAACACTTTGCCAGTCCCGTTGTGGGTAGGGATGCTTTCTTTGAGTAATTGCAAGGAATGTTTGCAAATGCAGATGGTATTTGAGGGTAAGAGGTGGGTGTTCACCCATCCCTGTCTTTTGTATCATGTGAATGATCTTTTATACTAGTGACTTATTTGGTGGCTTTGTAGTTTAACTTAACCTGTTTTCTCTTCTGTTTCTGGCTTCTAGCGTCTGGTAGACTCCTATATTGAGAACTCATAAACAGAAACTGTCCTGAGTCAGAGGGATGTTAACTAGCCTTGCAGACATAAAGCTACAAGCAATCTAGTCTGTGTGGGTGTGTTTGTGTGTTTAAAGGCTGTATTTGTTGAGGTCAGTTTGATCTTTAGAATTCTTAATAAGAGTGAGAAGTCTCTGTAGCTGAGTAAAATCCGCACAACTAAATGTCAGCCTATCTTTGATAAACCTGTCCAATCTAAGCTTAAGTGTGTGTGTGTGTGTGTGTGTGTGTGTGAGAGAGAGAGAGAGAGAGACAGAGACAGAGACAGAGACAGAGACAGAAAGAGATTGTACAGAGGCATGACACCCCTCCCTCAAGTGTTAATCTCATGAAGGGGCTTCACACAAGTAAAGAGGTAACACTGCCACTTGCCCTGCCCCTGACATCATGTTGCTCCCCAGCTGTGTTCCCTGACACCTGTGTGTTGAGCATGATATCTGAGAAAGGGAAGCCTATCCCAAACTTCCACTGGAGCTGAAATCCTGTGCACTCAGGGTTCCAGCTCCTAAGTAGTCTACACCAGTGTTCTCCAACCTTGGGTCCCCAGATGTTTTTGGGCTACAACTCCCAGCATGCCCCAGCCAGCTATGCCAGCTATGCTGGCTGGGGCATGCTGGGAGTTGTAGGCCAAAAACATCTGGGGACCCAAGGTTGGAGAACACTGGTCTACACCACCTTTCTCCAACCTGGTACCCTCCAGATGTTTTGGATGATAACTCCCAGCATTCCTGACCATTGGCCATACTGGCTGGGGCTGATGGGAGTGGCAGTCCAAAACATCTGGACTGCAAGCTGGCACCACAGGGAAACTAGTGTCAGGAAGAGTTCTCCTCCATTTGTCTTTGCTTTCTACCCCACTGCCAAAATTTAGTCTGTAAGCTCCTTGTAGGTAGAGACCTGTCATTCATTTTATTTATTTTATTTTATTACATTTGTTAATCACCCATCTGGCTGGTCACCCGGCCACCCTGGGCGATGTACAATTAAAACAATACAATAAAACATGACAATTAAAACAGTATAAAAATTCTTTTAAAATCCTAACCCACCCCATATTCCCGCCTGCTTATGAAACTCTGTAAAACTGCCATATATATGTTTATTGGACTGTATACATTATTTGTTATTATCCTTGTCGAAGATTCCGTATTCTTTAATATCCTAGGATCACCCCCCTCCCCCCGCAGAAGCATTCTACCACATGATTTCTGTCCCCTGCAATGTGAAGGTGTTCAATCCAGGAAGCGTTTTACTACCTCATCTGCTGTTTGACTAGGCCTCATGTTTCTAGGCCTCATGATGAAACAGCAAAGATGGCCAGCTCTGTGGTGGTCTTATTTTGGGACCAAAGGTTAGGAGGTCGATAGAACATGGGAAAATGTGCAAAGTGCTTCACAATGTTTATCTGTTGCATCCTACCAGCATTGTTTATATGATACTAGCTTTTTTTACCTGGCGTTGCATGGGTCGTCCTTTTCCTATAGGCACTCTTTTTTCGAAATTCCTTAAAGTAGCTGTCCGCTGTGAAATCCCTGCTCCCCCCCCAGGAGTGCACAATGAAATTCCAGCTTCCCCTCTCCCCGGGACTATGCAACAATGAATTCCCTGTGTGTGTCCCCCCGGGACTATGCAATCAAATCCCTGCTTCGCCCCTCCCCCGGGACTGCACAACAATTAATTCCCTGTGCCCCCCCCAGGTACTACACAATGAAATCCCTGCTTCCCTCCCCCCCGGGACTATGCAACAATGAAATCCCTGTGTCCCCCCCAGGACCACACAATGAAATCCCTGTGCCCCCCCCCGGGACTACGCAATCAAATCCCTGCTTCCCCTCCCCCCTGGGACTATGCAACAATGAATTCCCCCCCCGGGACTATGCAATCAAATCCCTGCTTCCCCCCTCCCCCGGGACTGCACAAAAATGAGTTTCCTGTGCCCCCCCGGTACTACACAATGAAATCCCTGCTTTCCCGCCCCCGGGACTATGCAACAATGCCCCCCCAGTACTACACAATGAAATCCCTGCTTCCCTCCCCCCCGGGACTATGCAACAATGAAATCCCTGTCCCCCCCCCCAGTACCACACAATGAAATCCCTGCTTCCCTCCCCCCCAGTACTACACAATGAAATCCCTGCTTCCCTCCCCCCCGGGACTATGCAACAATGAAATCCCTGTCCCCCCCCAGGACCACACAATGAAATCCCTGTCCCCCCCGGGACTACACAATGAAATCCCTGCTTCCCCCCCCCCGGGACTATGCAACAATGAAATCCCTGCCTCCCCCCCCCCCGGATTACGCAGTCAAATCCCTGCTGTCCCGGCTGTGGTTCATGTGAACATTCTGTTTGGATGTAGGAGAGATTTGCATATCCGCCTCTGATTGGGCCCCTGTGGAGGCAGTGCATACCAACATTCTATGTGCTGGTTGGAGCTATTTGCATAACGCCTCCTGAATGGCCCCTGCCAACATTCCAAGTGATGCCATTGGCTCTCATCTATTTTGGGCCGTACAGACGCGGCGAGGGTTTTTCGGAGATTTGAACCCACCAGTCTTTGTCCTTGGGTGATGGGGAGTATGCGTGCCAAGTTTGGGGTGGATCAGTACCGCATAGGAGCCAATGCGAGGCATGCAAATCCCTGCATGGACATACGTACAAATGTACAAAAGGACTAACATTCACATTTATATAGTAGATAGGTGTGGTGACTGTTTCTTACTTATGATGGAGAACAAAGCTTGCATAGGGTTCTAGGTTAAAGCTCAACAATGTTTATTTGCTTGGTACTTCCAGCAGGAACAAATTTAACTAAATAAGTTGCCCAAAGCAATGATACTGTCATTGCTGATTTATAAACCAATGTTTGAATTCTTTTAATGGCTCTTTTCTGTTAAGATGGTTCAGGATTCTATGTATGATATGTTAAAATATTCCTTTTGGCAGTAATGTGGTATCAGGAGGACATGACATGCTTGAATGCATCAATAGAATAGTATGTATAAACTTAAGCCACTTAGGATGTAGAGTGTTAGAACTGAGTGCAGTGGTTAGTGTTTGCATTTTCATTTGGGATGCTTTTGAAAACAATAATCTCTCCCATTCACCTCTCCGTGCTCAGCAGGAAGGTGGTGTAACTCATCTGTCTCACAGCTGCCATTCAGTTGGAAAAGTTGCGCACATGAGCCCTGAGCTTCTGTTTGGAGATGGCTCAGCCATATGGTGGTCCAGTTTGTGCCTTTGGTTCTGAGTCAGAAAATAGTAGGCTTATAGTGAACCATCTCTGAATTAATGCTTAGAAGGAAATATATATGTGCTTCCTCTCCAAAGGGTTTACAGTACATTAGAATTTTGGCTGTGTAAAACAAAGAAATAGGCTTTTCTTGGGGAGCGGGGAAAGTGCAAAATATAATTTCTTTATCTCTCTTTCCACTCTAATTGCATGTAGGCAGTCCTTGGAGAGAATGTTATTTTGTTAAACTAGAATACATTTGATGAATCTTTTTCGTAACATAATTTCTACTCCCACATTATTCTGTTTTTAAGTCTCCAATTTCATAAATAAGATATCAGTCTCAGTTTTACTAAGAGAAGATGAGAGGAGAAAGACCTTCTGAAAACTGGAAGTTTATATAGTGTTTCCCTGTATCAATGGTGTCTAAAAGCTAAGGTTAGTGCAGCTGAGGTGTGCATTGTATAGAGCAGGTAATAATTTTGAAGAACAATCATGGGTCAGGCAGATTGAATATAAGCTAAAGAACACCAAGGTATCTACCTAGGTAATGGCTGTATAGAAAGGACAATCTTTAGGGCCAGCACCCAGTATTGTTACTGCATTTCATAAGATATAGTGGATATATAATGCTTTTTAAGGCAAGTGGCCAGGTCTTTGTGCCATCACGATGTTTCTAATTTAATTTGCAGCCTTGGGTCTTTGATCTTAAGAAACATGGGAGAACTGCTAATGTATTTTCTGTTCCATGGATTCCCATGGCATATTTTCTTCAATGTGGAGGTGATAATCATGTGCTTTCCTACTGCTTCTAGCTACCTATTTTCCACAGTGGTACTTTCCCTTCCTTATTACAGTGATATTCTGATAAGCTGTATATTATTGATTCTGGGACATATTTGTTGTACAGTTCTTAATTTAAAGAGCCAAGGGATTCATGGGCAAGGCTAAACCTCGGGCCTGATGGGAGGATATTTTTCTGTGTAATTGACTAATCCAGTTCTTGATAAACTGTATTCTGAGAAGGTTGTTGGGGGGTGGGGTGGGTGGAGGAAAGAGAGAAGACTTTGTGGGAGTCTCAAAACTCCTTTGTCACATTCTTTATTTCTTTTATTAAACCTTTAAATAATAATTTGAGACCTGTGGTCTTGGCACTGATCCTACAGGGATGTGCTGGTGGGAAGAAGGAGGGTACCAACTGTTATGCCAATGCAATATTTTTATACATTGAAGGTACCAATGCAATGCAACCATGATTTGACATTATTTGACTGAGTGAGCCTCTGGCTGCCTCTTTCCCTCATGCTTTCCTGCACTACTTCATTTGTAGCAAATCATAGTGTGCTATTACTTCTGTATCCGGCAAAGTATGTTTTGTGTGCAAACTATAATTTGCTTGGTTCTGATGTAATATCTACCGTATTTTCCGGCATATAAGACGACTTTTTAACCCTGGAAAATCTTTTCAAAAGTCGGGGGTCGTCTTATACGCCGGGTGTCGTCTTATAGGGCGGGTGCTGAAACTATCTGCGGTCGCCGCATATGGTGGGGGGAGCTCAAAAACGGTTGCGGCGACCGTATGAAAGCAGTATGAAAGTACGGAGCAAGCTGCAGCCGTCAGGGACACCCGGGGTATGGAGAAAAGAGAGAGAGCGGCTCTGTGCCCAGAAAGCTGAAGAGAGAACCAGTTGCAAAACTGCCCATAAAACAAACAGGCTTCTTCCAATCAAGAGCGAGACTCTGCAAACAGGCTTCTTCTAATCAGGAGCGAGACTCTGCAAACAGGCTTCTTCCAATCAGGAGCGAGACTCTGCAAACAGGCTTCTTCCAATCAGGAGCAAGAGTCTGCAAACAGGCTTCTTCCAACCACGAGCGAGACTGACGATAGCTTGTATGTACCTAAATGTTGCCTAATTACTAAATAAGAATGTGTTGTTTTATGTTTAAAATATTGATTTCTGTATTTTGGGTATGTAAATGTTGCCTAATTACTAAATAAAAATGTGTTCTGTTTTATGTTTAAAATATTGATTTCTGAATTTTGGGTTAGAAAAGTGGGGGTCGTCTTATATGCCCAGTCGTCTTATACGCTGGAAAATACGGTATATCTATCTCAAGGAGCATCTCCAGCAACACCAAGTGGGCCGCTCAACAAGATCCGCCACGGATGGCCTTCTCCTTGTCCCTTCAGCCAGAGCAGCTAGACTGGTGGGGACGAGGAAGAGGGCCTTTTCTGTGGCGGCCCCCGTACTGGGGAACTCTCTCCCGAGTGACCTCCGCCATGCCCCATCTCTGCTGAGCTTCCGTCGCTCATTAAAAACCTGGTTGTTCAGGCGGGAATATGGGGTGGGTTAAGATTTTAAAATTTTTATATTGTTTTAAATGTATTTTATTGCTTTTATTCTGTGTACATCGCCCAGGGTGGCCGGTTGCCGGCCAGATGGGCGATAAATATAAATAAATAAATAAATAATAATAAATAATAATAGCAAACTTTGGTTTGGCATGAGAGAGGAAGTCAAGGAGACAACTGAAGAATATGAAGGCAGAAGGGAGTATGTGAATCCAAGGCTTATTCACACAATGCCAACCATAGTGTGGTTTTACATCTGAACTGTCTGTACATTATAACTGCTGACACACATTTGCCATTTTTAAGCATATCAAAACAGAGTGTGCTGATGTTTTTATAATACCTCAAGAAAAATTCAGAAAAGAAAAACATGAACATTTGGAATGCTAGATAGATACATACTTTAATTTAACAATGCCCCCCTAGTAGGCTTGTCACAGTCAGACAAGAGAGCTGAAGAGACACGGGAGATCTACATCCCATTCCCTTGTTTACCATTCGATCTGACCAAGACATGGCAAGCGAGAATGTCTGCAGCTGAAAGTAGACCAAGGATCCATACAGCAGATGTACATGGCAAGTTTTCTCCTGGAACGCATCACTTCAGTCTACAAAGGGAAGATTAGGGTTAAGATAAAGTCAAGGATAGCCAATCCCCTTATTCCTTCCTATACCTTCTGAAAGAGGAAGTTGTCAGCAAGGCAGGTCAGGAATTTGCTGAAGATTCCAGGTTTCATGGAGTTTGCCTCCAAGCAAATATCAAGGTAGTTGAAACAACAAAGAGTCTGAACAAATTTATTATGATATAAGCTTTCATGGACTGCTAATGCAGATAATATATACTCATGATTGGGAGGCGGGTTGTAAACAGCGAGATAATAGGGAAATGAAATGCAGAAATTACTGACCGTGGCAATCACATTATTAACAGTGCCTGTTCACAAAATATTTGTTGGTGATAACACACACATCCTGCCATTGGTAAGCCAATTAACACATGTTGGGCGGGTTCACACAATACGACACCCCACCTTGCAAATAAGCTACGCAGTGTCGGTTGTTCACAGAACAACCCATGGTGTTGCTGACAGACGATTGGACTTACTTTGGGTTGTTCTTCCCCTCCTTCCCTCTCCCAGTCCTCCAGCTGGCATCCCAGAGTCCTGTGTGGCAGAACCTATCTTGTCCCCCCTTCCCTGGTCTGATTGTGACCCCATTTTTGTTCAACCTTCCCCCCCTGGAACCCTGTACTGCTGCCAGTGACAGCCACTCCACCAATCCCCAAGTGGCACTTTGGAGCGACCATCACTAGCACGTTATCCTTTAAAAAAAAAATTGGGTGGCAGAAATGTGCGCGCAATTGAGATCATAATCCCCCCCCCATCTTTCGCAGGTACACACTTACTGCAGCTCGAAATGTGGATTCTTGCCTAGCTAATGCCCTGGCAAGTGTCTGCTGTCAAAGTGTAGCAGGTAACACCCATGGACAATTGGTGATCTGTCAACTGAAAAGCAAAGCAGCAAAAGGTTTTTTGCCCCAAAAGTGGGTGGCGAGTATATCTCTCCCTTAGCATTATGATCCTCTAGATTTTAAGTATTGCCCTGACAGTTTCCGGTGACCTCCACCTTTCCCACACTTCCCTGAGCCTCTAGGTACTCCAGAAAGGGGAGATCTACATCCCATTCCCTTTGCACGAACACTTACTTTTGACAACTGCCGAAAGAAAGGGCTCTTAAAAAAAAAAAAAAAAAAACCCATCTGGAAAATGTGAGCGTCTTTTTTGGACAGGGAAATATAAGCAGATTTCATGCCTGCAGATTTCTCTATGTGATTTAAAACACACACACACCCTTTATCCTGATTCAAGCCGGAAAATATAGAACTGAACATCTTGATGAATTGTAACTCAGCAGTCTCTTGTTCTAGTCTCTCTTAGAAATTTCTTTGCTTCACAGTGGCCACTGTAACTTGCCTGAAGTGTCTGCAATTTGTTTAAGGAAAGCATCATTCACATCCTCTCCTTGGTTTGGCGGTCTGTAGTAGACTCCAGCCACATTGTTTTTATCTCTTTCTCCATTTATTTTTACCCAGATGCTTGCTGCAGGGCTACCTTGTTCACTCTTTTAAAATTCCATGTATGAAGCAGGGTGATTAATGATAAAGTCCTCCTCTGGAAGCACCCTAGGATGCCAGATCAAGTCCTCCAAAACAGCGGACAACCAGGAACTGTAGCACCTATTCTTGGATTGGAGTAGAGCTGGGAAAGATCTGGATACCAGATAAGCATTACATTATGTGGGAGCTGTGTGTTTTTCTGAATATAGAAGAATGCTTTGAAGTAAGGAGAATGTATTATTGCAAGAAACATCTGGCAACCATATTGGAGATTTATGGAAGCTATGCCAGACTGCCAGTAGTAAGAGAGTAGTGAGACTCCTTTATGGAAAAGAGATTCATATAAATCTTCAGGTCAATGTGTAGGACTAATTAGTAGAGTTGAAAGGAATCAAGCGTTCTTTGGCTCCCTCTTGTCTGTTGATGTTGTTTTTAAATGGGAGTGGGAGCTACTGGAGTGTGACAGTACATAGGACTAAAACTAAGCACAAAGGGCATCAGGTCTATCCTATATATTAGTAGCGAACTCAATTCTCTGTGTCCCAATCTTTATGTTGCCAAAAGAGCGCCATCCACATTCAAGGGGGTGGTGGAATGGAATGGAGTATCCTAGAAAAGGGCATGGCTGGCTGTGCAGAAACTATTATCTCTGGAAACAACTGGCTATCAGTTGCTTGCCGAGCTGAATTAAAAGTGTTGGTTTTTGACCTTTAAAACCCTATATGGCTCCGGCCCAGTTTATCTCAAGGAGTGCCTCCAGAAACATCAAGTAGGTCACTCAACAAGATCTGCCATGGACGGCCTTCTCCTTGTCCCATTAGCCAGAGCGGCCAGGCTGGTGGGGACTAGGAAGAGGGCCTTTTCTGTGGCGGCCCCCAATTTATGGAACTCCCTCCCTAGTGACCTTCGCCATGCCCCCTCTTTGATGAGCTTCTGCTTTGATGAGCTTCTGGGTTAGGATTTTAACAATTTTTTAATACTGTTTTACTGTATTTTAATTCTGTTTGATTATTGTATTTTATTGACTGTACATCGCCCAGGGTGGCTGGGTGACCGGCCAGATGGGCGATTCAAAAATGTAATAAATAAATAAATAAATGCCATTGCTAGCTTCCCTCTTTGAACAGATGACTCTAGCCCCCTTCATGTGTGAATCGTGCATCACACAATTTATCTGTTAGCAGGGTCATAAGCTAACCCTGACCCTCTAGAGTGCCATTTGAGCAGATACAAGGGGCTTGTAGGTGGGAGAAGGGGATGGGAAAGATTGGTTATGCAACTTGCCTTCCACTCGCACAACCAATGGATACAACACAAAATTAATTTTAATCTGTGACTAATAAAGAACTCTACTGATGAATTGATCATTTCTAGATATTAGTCAGCCTTGGCCTAGCTGTTATTGAAAACTTTCCTAATGGAAATTAACTACTGATTCTGCAACTGTATGCACCTGAATCATTTTAACCACTGCCAGAAATCCCAGTAGTGCATATATAAATAATTATTTGAAGAATGATCAGATATACCACTGAAGATACATCTTTATAGCATATGCAAGCAAAAATAAAGCTATAGCTCTCTTGTTTTGTCTATTAAAAAAATGAAACCTCACATATAATTGTGATGCTTAACAAAAAATGGTGGATATGAAACATTATGAATCTCAAGAAGATTTATGATTCTCTGCTCTCTTTTTAGCAGCATTATCGAAGTTCCTTGGTGACTCTTAAATCAAAGCAAGAGTAAAAAACAGTAAGATTTTATTCAAAGTATTTTACTGTTTTATAGTTTAGAGTCATACAATACTGCATATATTCAATAAAAGATGATTAGAGTACAATGTGCAATCACTACTTTGAGAGGAAGCAGAAATGTAAATAATGCTTCTACATTATTTAAGTAGAGCTCAGTGGAAGAAAATGTTTTAGAGGATATGGAGTTATAGGAACGGTGCTAAGTACTATGCTCTGAATAGAGTAATGAAAAAGTGCTTGAACGTGGCCTGTTATCATCCTAGAAAAATATGGCCTTTATGGTGGACAGAGGGCTGTTCCACCAGCCCTTGGGATGACTATAGTGCTTTTTTGTGGCCTGCTCAGAGAGTCATGTTGCACTTCCCCATCCACTCACACCATGTTGATTCCTATCAACTGAGACTTGGGCCTGGTCTACACATGAAGTAGGATGAGGCAGTAAAAAGCATGAGGTGGTAGAATGGACCAGTT
Organism: Shinisaurus crocodilurus; assembly: GCA_021292165.1. Classification (NCBI taxonomy): domain Eukaryota; kingdom Metazoa; phylum Chordata; class Lepidosauria; order Squamata; family Shinisauridae; genus Shinisaurus; species Shinisaurus crocodilurus. The sequence continues at coordinate 137,451,932 of CM037876.1, read as the reverse complement.
TAGACTTCAAGTATGATCACCAGGTTTGAATGCACACCCATGTAAAAACTGAACCTAAGGAAGACAACAAGCCCAGCTAATTCCCTGTTGTATGAGATGTCTATCTGCCAGGGTGTGTGTGTCGGGTCACATGGGGAGCATTCAAAAATGTGCCCCCACCTGCATCTTTAAGTGGTATGGTCCATTCTCTCTCCTCAGATCTTTACCATGTCATGACCACCTCATTCTACCACACATGTTGATCAGGCCCTAGCTGCCAAGTGTCAGGGACAGGGCACAGATTTTGCTGCCAACCCACAGAGAAAGCTGTTATTTATTTCCATCTCCATAATGCTCATTGCTCCGTATTAGTGAAAAAGCATCTATTGGCAAGGTATTAGCATGCTAGGTTGAGGAGACCAGGCTATGCTATAACAAGAAGCACCTACACTGCTGGCTCAACCTTTGCCTTTGCCAGTGCTGTGTGTGGGACACCCATGCTTACCTTGCTCATCCCTAGTAGTGGCATAGCTCCCTGCCTGCCTGCCTGCCTGAGCAACATCTAAAGCAGTGCTACTGTTGAGGGGGAGAGAGGCCAGGCACAGAGACTCAAGCCCAGGTATAATCATCAACTTATTTATCTTCACTAGCCATAGCACACAGAAGCCCCCTTCACACATGAACCACATGACAGGAACATCATATGATTACCAGCGAGCATAGCAACATTGCTGGCTCTTACCCTTCAACATCCATGTGGTGTGGATATCTGTGGATGGGGCCATCAGCATGCCTGATGCTGAAGGTGGAACTGGAGAAACAGTGTTCCAGCGCTGGCTAGGCTGAAACTGAACGCTTAATATAACCAGAGCTTCCTGGGCCCCACCAGGGCTCAGCTGCAGTACGTTACAACCCTCTGACAAAAGTCCTACTTGGGAGGAGGGCCTTGCTCCTGAGGAGTCCTGCTTTGTAATCAAGCACTTCTTCTCAAAGGAGCCCTGTTGGCCTGCCTCTTGAGGTGACAATGCTCTTGGTGGCTAGGTGGTGACCCAGCCTCCTCCTCTGAGGTAGAACTCTCCTCCTCTTGTGGGGATGGACTAGCGGTGATCTCCGCTGAGGGCGCAGGCTCCCCCAGATCTCCTGAGATGAGCAGCTCCTTGAAATTGTATGTTTCTGGGAGCTCTAGATCCTCCTCAGAGGAGGATTCCTCCAGCAGGGACATGACAGCCACACTCTTCAGGAGGGCCCCTGACCTCCTGGAGAGGCTTTGGGGAGGGGGTACAGGGGGCTGCAGGAGGGAGAAGGGAAAGGGGAAGATTGGTTGTGCAAGCTGCCTTCTGCTGTGCAGCCACTGGATACAACCCTTTAATCACAAACTGATCTGTGTGAAGAGGTCCTTATTGCCAGTTACACTTTTGTAGCCATCTATTCCTCATGAATCAGCAAGTGCATTAAGGGTGCAATCCTATTGAGATGAGTGGGAGCCTTTGAACTCAGAGGCTCACACTCATCCAGTGCAGAGCAGGAGGAGTGGCGGAAGCGATCTTCACCTCCCCACTCCTCCTGCTCTGCATTTTCACAAGACTGCTATTTTCAACTGTCTAGCGATGGCATCTCAGAAGGGGAGGGAAGGAGGCTGGGGAGGCTTCAGGATAGCTCGTATCGTGGCCTCTCCAGTCTCCTCCCCTCTTCGCCCCCTGGAACGCCTCCCTTAACTCCTCACCAGGTTGCTTTTCCGATCTCAGAGAGCAGCCAGCGCAGTTCTTTCTGCGCTGGCTGTGGGGTGGGTGGGTATTGGAGATCTGATTCCCAGCTATGTCAGAGTGCTGTTTCCGACCTCTGAATTGGGAACCCAAACTATCCTATCCCCCCTCCCTCCCAAACAATGTCTAGGGCCCATAGGATCTTTCCCTAAAGGTGATTTTCTAAGTTGGTCTGTTTCTCTTATATAAAAAGAATGTAATGTTGGATTTTAAAAAATCAAATAGTAGTAGCTATATTATTACTATTAGCACTAGTACTATTACTAGTATGAATTCATGGGTTAAAAGCAAGAAAGTTCAAATAAGCCCACCATCAGTTGACAGCTTTACTAAAAGTGGACCATGTATACCCTCAAAACACCTTTCTTGCATGTGATCCTTACATTCAACCTACGGTAGCTTTGTAGTACACTCTGACCGGGTTTGTATGATCAGCAGGGAAAGAAAGTCTCCATGGCTTCTTTTTCCTGCCCACATGATTTGCCTAATTACCCTCACGGCACGCTGCTTCCCGTGTTGTCTGACCTGGCGAAGTGTGTGGCAGGGTGACTTTGAAACCACTCCAGAACCAATGGCTTTTTGTAGGGCTTTGGGGTGGCTTCGAAGCCACCCCCCCCACTACACACCTCGCTGGGTTCACACAACATGGGAAGCCAGCACCGTGCAGGTAATTATGCAAATTGTGCACTGTGCGACCGGCACGTGCGGGGTGGGGAAAAGAAGCCACGGTGGCTTCTTTCCCCCACTGATCGTGCAAACCGGGCCTCTGTGTGCTCATGAGAAATGGTAAGGGCCCAGTGCACACATAACACTGACAAGAAATGTAAAGAAGTAGAAACAAAATTAATACTTTAAAATTATTTTAAGTACATTGTGTGAAAAAAATCTATAGTGGGGCATGGGCTTGTGCACGCCCCTTTTCTTTGGTGTAAATTTCCCTCATTTCATTCCTTGTTGCCTTAACCATGGTTTGGCATTACAGTATGTTTGTCTCAGTACTAATCTGTTCTCCCATTAACTAGAATTTGAAATTGGGGTTGAAAGCTCTGGTTAAGAGGGAACTGGACTGGTTAGTGGTCTGTTACTAGCACTAAGATTAAGAGAGACAGAATTCAAGCAAAAGAAGGGAGTTGGAGGGGAAGGGAGCTTGTAAGCTGTGGTTCGATCCTGATTTGTAACAGTTACCTATATTTTCTTAAGGGAGGAGAAAAGTAAGTTTGCTTTTCTGAATGGTAATTAGTTTCTGACAAAATCATGTTTGGCAATGCTATGTTTCATTTGTTGCTAGTTTGAATAGACAGAATTTTTAGAACTGAATTAAAAAGTAATTGGCTACTGTTGAAGCTGGAGGGAGAGCTCTTCGACCTAGAGCAATTTTTGAATAGTGAGGCTAAGCATACAGTTCAAATCTTGCCTGTTCTTTTTAAAAGAGGCATTGTGGAATTTCATGTTGTTTAAATTATCACACCTGTGTTTAATTTGCATATAAAGCATATTTCATAAATCTGCTGTCCCTTCAGCTCGTACACAGCTTTGGGTTTCAGTCTGGGTTCTTTATTCGTTATGAGCCTTCATTGGTTTATTAGTCTGCTTAAAAAATCTCTTTGATATGTGTCAGCAACTCTTCTGCACTCCATAGCCGGGCACTCACACACAAAAAGTATCTCTTTCTTTCATGCTTTGCTAATCCTTGGTTAGAAGATTAAGGAAAGAAATATGTGGGCAAAATCATTACTTAAATTTAAGGAGGACATATTTTTTTTACAAAAAATATTAGGAAAGAGAGAGAGCATAGAAAGAGGGGGAAAGCACACAGAACTCTCAGCCACTTCGCAACAATAAGGTAAGCTAAAAACGCCACCAAAACTAATTCTAAAGCACCCTGAGAATGAGGCAGAAAAAAATGGAAGCTTCTTTTGCAGGGAAAGAAAATGTTTGGGAAATTGGAGGGTAGATTTTGTCACAGCAGTAATACAAACCTCAGACCATCTATTTGCATGCCCGCTGTGGCAGGGGGAAGCCCCAAACCCTAAGACTAAGTCCTTGGATTTGAGCAAATGTAGCCTTTAGTGCGCTTCTGTGGGCCACTTCACATGTGACAATTTGCTATGTGGACCCCACATCTGTATAGGAAAAGCACATGTGCACAGTTGTGTGTGAGAAGCACTCACTGATGTCACCAAGGCGTATCTCATGTTTTTCTGACTCTTTCATTTAATGTCTGCCTTATTTCTGAGTGCTTTTTAAAATTATCTATGGTTAGTGAAGGTTGCAATAAAATAATAATCTCGATTGAAATAATAATGAGGGCTGAGCCAGAAAGAAGGTGAATTTTATAAACATTTTTGTCAGGATTGAAAAGTGTTCTGTTTTTTGGTATTTCTTTCTTTATGGGGGTAGGGGTTGCTACAAAAGGAGGCTGAGGCTGCAGTCCTATACTCATTTATGTGGGAGTAAACCCCATTGAATGCAATTGGACTTACTTCTGAGTAGACATGTATAGGATTGCACGGTAAACATAAGGAGAGCCCTGCTGGATCAGACCAAGGGTCCATCTAGTCCAGCATTCTGTTCACACAGTGGCCAATCAGCTGCCCATGGGAAACCCACAAGAAGGACATGAGTGCAACAGCACCCTCTCTTGCCCGTGTTCCCCAGCAACTGGAGTACATAGGCATACTGCCTCTGATACTAGAGGCAGCATATAGCCATCTGGACTGGTAGCCATTGATAGCCTTCTCCTCCATGAATGTGTCCAATCCCCTTTTTAAGTCATCCATATTGGTGGCCATCACTACAGCTTGTGGAAGTGAATTCCATTTAACTATGCGCTGTGTGAAGAAGTACTTCCTTTTATCTGTCCTGAATCTCCTACCAATCAGCTTCATGGGATGATTCCAGGTTCTAGTATTATAAGAAAGGGAGAAAAAAGTACCCCTATCCACTTTCTCCACACTATGCATAATGGTGTAAAGAGTTCATTTATTCAAGAAGGATTGCTCCCATTCTGAATAAGCTTTGTCTGCAGTAACCTCTAATTGGCCAGGATCTTCTAGGTGGCTTGTCCAGGAAGTATTGCCCTCACTCTGAATGGGTTTCATTGCCCCCACTGATCTCAGCACGTAGCCAGATCTGATTTTCTGCAAAGCATTATGATGTCGTCACATCACATTGATCCCTGATTGGTTGAGCTCATTCAAGGAAGCAGAAAAGTCCTAAGGAGGGGGGAAAATGGAGGTGGCACAGTAGCAGTTAGATGGCGTAAAACAATGAGAGTGATCATTTGTACATTTTAAGGGTTTTTCAGGAAATATTTTTGCTCCCAAAAACATTAATTTGATTCTAAAATTGAAATGGAGGAACTTTAGCAGAGTCCTACAACTGATCAAAAGAATATGATTACAGCAGATGTTACATTGCATACACACTGGATAGATTTAGGGCGGAATTGTACAATGAAATCACCTGCAACAAAAGCCCCCCTTCTGAACTCTCCCTAGGAAAAGCTTTTGTTACATGCACACACATGTGATGTATATTTAGGCCCTGCAGCTGTGAACTGAACATGGCAAAAATCTTGCAAACTTATTTACCTTTAAAACCTGTACTTGGATTGCAATGTGTTTTCATTCTCATTTACCCCATAATGGTGGTAACCTTGTTCTTTTACATTTTATGTTCTATTGTGCAGTATCCAGTGCTGTTTGTGAACCAGCAGAACCCACCACTAGCAGAACAGGAAGTTAGTGCTAAAGCAGCTGGAAATGAGCTGAAATGCTCATTTCCTGAATGGAACCGTTAAGCATTGCTAGCAGAAGGGGACTCCACTGACTTGTCTCATTCTAGAAACAAGCATTTTGGCTCGGCTCCTGGGCTGCTCTAGGAAGTGCTATCTTCCTGTTGCACTAGTGGTTGGTCCTACTGGCACAACACAAACAGTGGAGGTGCAGCGGCAACATTGGATACTGCCCAAAATCTGCAATGTTATTTAGGGTACATCCTATGCATGTTTAGGCAGAAAAAAGTCCTACAGTTCCCAGCATTCCCCAGCCAGCATTGCTGGCTGGGAACTGTAGAGAGTTGTAGCACTTTTTTCTATCTAAAAAGGCATAGGCTTGCGCCTTAGAATATGTGATGCTAAGCAACTGCTAAAACTCTGCAGCAGAAATATTCCCATTATTAATACACACATACAAAATTGTTTGGAACGTTTGTTCTTGATTGGATGCATTAGGAGTACAATCAAAGAGCAGAAAAAAGTTTTTTGTAATTCATTCTGTAGATGTGACTTCAGCCTGAACTTCCTTTCCCACTGGTTTATATATCCAGTTTTTAATTAAAGGAGGAAAATAGCTTACAGTCCTCATCTTGTTTTCAATAAGCTGACAATTCAGGATGTTAGTGACTAATTTTGGGAGATTTAGAAATATCCCAGCATGTGTATCCCCAAAGACTGCCTTTGAGCCTCTAAGAGCAAATGTTATTTATAATACAGAAAAGAATAGCAACTAAATTAACTTTCATTATTGGCAACTGTGTGCTTTTTAAATTAGGTAGCTAATCTTTCATGTATGTCATCATCAGTCAGCAGCTGATAATCTTTCATGTGTGTTTTCTCTATGGCCTGTTTAACTATTACTTTTTTATGGGTGTATACCTAATAGTTTAAAAAGAAGGATTTAATTCTTTTATACTGTATCCATGTAAAACATGATGAGTGTTTTAAGTATTAAGCCACAGTATATAAAATTTTACCCTTGAATTGTCCTCCTGAGTTCAGTGGAAGTTTTGTCAAAGGATTTGAGGGCAGTGCTTTTCTATTCAAGGGAATTGTTTGTGAACGTGATGGACTACATCTACTGTTCTGCTCATGCAATAGACTTTCTCTCTCCTCTCCTCCCCCTGCATGCCCCAAAAACTGCTCCAGAGGGCCCCCAGCACTCAAGAGCAGATCTGAAGGGGCACAGGGGACTCCAGGGGGAGGGGAAAATTTGCTCTGCTGCCAGATGTTGTTCCATCAGTGGATGGACACAGTTAGATTTTACCTGATATAAACTATTTGTAAGTTGCTGACATCACTTATTTAACCATTTGTTTCCCCTTTCAAAATTAAGATCAATGCTACTTTATGTTGTGGGAGCAATTATTTTCACATTTTAAAACAGTTGTCAGCAACATTTTCCCCTCCAAGAGCCACATGTGGCAGTGGGTCAGGTGCTCACGGTGTGTGGGACCTGGATTCCCTCTCGCACACATACCCACAGCACTCTGCCCACTCAATCATACAGTCAGCCTCCACCCAACAATCTCACATTCTTCTCCCCACATCCACCTGTCCCCCCATCTCCATCTGTGAGATTCCCTCCCAGCACATTGAGATCTCATCATGCCTTCTTCATGCCCAGCTAATTGAAGCTGGAAACAGTTGAGGAGTTCACCAATTGGCACTGTCCTCTGCTGCTTCCAGCACCAAGCAGTTGACAAGCAGGAAGGGAAGAGCTGTGGAGTTGGGAAGGGTCCTGTAGTCCGCATGGAAATGGGCTAAGGGCCACATGCAGCCTGTGCATTGCCCATATATGTTCAAAAGTATGTCTATATGTGTGGTTCTGATGCTATTGCTTGGCAAAAATAAGTTCACACAGGGCCCAACTCAAGATGGTGCCAGTGGTCCACACATTAAGTTTTCCACAATACATGTAATTCTGTTTTTTAATATCTGAAAGAGCAAATAAATTAGACTGCCAGAAAGAAGGCAGTTGGTGGGATATTTCATAGATTTCATAGATCATAGAGTTGGAAGGAGCCTACAAGGCTATCAAGTCCAATCCCCTGCTCAATGCAGGAAACTAGAGGAGGGGTCTCCCATCCAAGTAATAATCAGGCTTGACCCTGCTTAGCTTTCCACTCTCAGACAAGCTGAGCCAGCATAAGCCACAGGCCTATTTTAGTTTGATATACTTCATATAATTATTCTTTAGTATATTAATTTACTATATCAATTCAAAGATGAATACCCTTGGTTTACAAAATAAAAGAATAACATGAGATACTCTGCCATTAAAACTGAAATTAGGTTTTTGAAATGATTGCCTCTGAAATAAAATATTGCCTTCAAAATCTGTATTTAGTGAAAAGAAGGACAAACATACTACTGAAGAGACATTGTTTGGCATTAAGCTGCTCATACTTAAGTTGTTTGTTTTCTTGGCTGGTTATATTGCATTTCCGGGCTTCTGTGCTTGAATTGATTTTACAAATTCCAACAGCTCCTGCTAAAGAGACTCATGATATTCAGGGTGCCAAGACCAAGCAAAATAAAATAAGGTTTTGGGCAAACTTCAGACTCATCCAGAAAATAAGTGTTACTATTAATACAAGTCTCTGTAGCAAATATTTGTCGAAGGAGAATGCCCAGTGCTGGAGAATAGATGCAGTACACAAATCCTTGGCCAGGAAAGGACCAAGAATAGTATAAACATCTTAATATATATGTCAAAACTGACAGCTCAGTGTCCTCCTCTAAAAAGCCATCTCAAATGACTTGGGAGGATATTTAAATGTGTTCCAAAATATAAATTGTCAATTGTCATTCCAATGATTTTTGTATCTAGTGTGATGAAGTGGCCAGAGGATGGAACAGCTTCATTTGGAACTTGATGAAATTTTACACACTCCTCCTGGCATGTGCCTGCCACTGCACTGAATGAATAGAGGTTTTATTATGACAAATGTACACCTGCGGCAGCAAAGTGAATAATAGATACAAATGAGAGTGGTGGGACACAAATGCAGTGGGGACTAATTGTGGGGTTGAAGAGGAACTGGACTCCTGGTAATGCTTCCCCATTGTAAACTTTATAGGGTCTGTGTGTTTAGCCAGAGGATGTCACTTTGAAAATTGGATGTAATAGTTATGTAAGCACTGCTAAATGGCATCTAGTGGGAGGGGCTGTGACTCAGTGGTAGAACACATGCTTTACATGTAGCAGCTCCCAGGTTCAATCCCTGGCATCTCCAGGTAGGGCTAGGAGATCTTGCCTGAAACCCTGGAGAGCCTCTGCCAGTCAGTGTTGACAGTACTGGGCTGGATGGACCAGTGGTATGAATTGGTATAAGGCAGCTTTGGTAGAGCACCCTTTCTAGGCTCCACACCTTATTAGAGGAGTAGAAGGCCTAAATGAGAAGTCCATTGGCTTGGAGCCTAGACCTCCCCTGCTTCTATGACAAGTCCCTGTATACATGTGAAGGTGGCAGTCGGACATGGGGATGAGGGTCCCTGGCATGGGAGTGGGGTCAGTTCCTGGTAGGGTGCAGGCCCTGAGAGTATGGACTCTGGAGGTCCTGATTCAGGGTCCCCTGGTTCAAGGGTCCCCAATCCAATAGGGTTGGCTTATAGCACTCTGTCTCCAGTGACTCTGATCTAACTGATCTGGCTGGTCTCTACTCCTCTAGAGCTCAGGCTGTTGCTCAGGGTAGGAATCCTGACAGGTGAAGGTGATCTCCCTTCAGTCCCTTCCTCCCCTTGAAAATCTGCTCGGGAAGGCTGGGAGACCCTCCAGAACAGTGTTGGAAATGGTGTGGGAGGCTGCAGGGGCGAAAGAGGAATTGGCAAAAATAGCCAGCCCCAGTTCCATGAGCAGAGGCCCCCACTGGGTTGTAGCTTTGTGCAATTGGAAGGACTCTTTATGTTCGTAGAATGGCTGCTCTGAATCCAAGCCCCAATATTTTCCCCATAAGGGTGTATCTTGCCTATGAAAGCCATAAATTACAGTCCCCATGTTGAATCCTGTTTTTAACTTTAATGGTAGTTGGATCCATCAACTGAATGTTTCCGTTCAGTTGCATTTCAGTGAAAATCTGTTGCTGTTTGCTTATATTTGGTACAGTAGAAAATAGAAGTAATGGAAGGATTTCAGTATAGATATGCTTGTTCCAGAGATGGCATTTGGAGGTTGTTCTCTCAGTGTTATCTTGAAGGCTGTCCTTGTGTGCTTGGATAAGGAACTCCAGGGCATTACAGCCATAGCAATCATCCACTGGTGTATACTGGGGATACTGTATTGTTATATGTGTGTTTATTTTGGAGTTGCCAGTGCTTTCAAATCAGAGATTTGACCTCCTTCACTGAATAAGCAAATAAGACTCAAGACATAGCAACATGTTTGAGCTTAGTTTCTGCAGTTATCTTGCCACTTAAGCATAAAGAAGATATGATGTATTATGTGATTTAGTTTTTCTGCTGCTATATTCCTATGGATCTATTTTGAATTTGATAAGCATCATTATCTTGGTTAGAAAGTGTTGTTGATAATTTCAGTATTTTTTCAATGTAGCAAAAAAACACAACCCCAAAACAAAAACAAAACCCAGCTGAATACATATTTTATCATTGTAGAATTCTGTTTTCAAATCTGGAGTTAATGTCTGAATAAAATGATAATAGTTTTATCATTACATTTGACATGGAACTTTTTTGTTTGTTTGTTTTTAATTTTACACCCTATTCTGGAACATCAAACTCTATTTGACAGAACTTTCACTCATGAATAAAACTGTTCCTTTGCTGGATATCCATAGAGGGAGAAACATGGCATCCTTTCCCCAATATACTCCAATAAATTAACCTTCATTAGCTTGACCATATGAGTAAGCCTTGCAGACATCACTGTCACAATTAACTCAATATAAAATGAAATAATAACTGCAGCTCTTGTATCTACTATTAGAAAGAGGCAAAAATTTTGATTACATGTCCCAAATCAAATTAGTTCTGTTATACAGGGTTGTTTTTTTTCTATTTCTAGTCAATGTTTCCTGTCTCTCTTTTTTTAGCACACACACAAAAATGTCTCGGAGAGCAGTGGGATCATATTTTTAGCATGTCTCTGTGAGTGGGTTCATCTTCCAGGATGGGCTGTAGGTCTCTGATAATGTGTTGCAGCACCCTTATAGGTGACCACTAAAGGTATTCTGTTAAGGTGTTTTTATCTTGCGGGTGTTAGAGCAATTTACTTCTAGGTAATAATTTAGCCTTAATAATCTAGCTATGTACCAAGTTTGGTGGTATCTTAACTTTAAGAATACTTGTTGAAGTATATTCAACTGATTGTCAAGATCTTGTTCATCAGAGCATATGAGTCTGTAATGCATGGCTTGACTGTAAAAAATAAATAAATGATTTTTTAATGTGATGAAGATGGTAACTGCTTGCATGTAGATATGTGTATCGGTCAGTAGGTTCTCTATATAAAGTAGTATGAAGGTGGCCATTCTTCAAAATAATGGCAGTATCAAGAAAATCTACATCTGTGTAGGAGTAGTTAATACTAAGGTAGATAGTAGGATTAAAGGCATTAAAATGATCATGGAAATTCTTCAGTAATTCTTCCCCATGTGTCCAAATTAGGAAGATATCATCAATGTTTAACTGCCTTTCTGACTTAAGCCTCCAGTTGCACTTATAGCATCTGATGGAGTTGTAACCCGTGAAAGCCCATGCTAATTTATTAAAATATCTTAACAACTGAAACAGTCTATATGTGTGCTAAACTTAACCCTAGTTTGTAATAGAAATGGTAGATGCCAGCCCTTGAACCGGATCAGGCCCATACTGGTGTGTGAAGGGTTAAAGCCCTACCCTCCACACTAGAAGCCCAATCAGGAATGGGCCCTTGCATTTACTCTAGAGCAGTGTTCCCCAACCTTGGGTCCCCAGATGTTTTTGGCCTACAACTCCCAGCATGCTGGCTGGGGTATGCTGGGAGTTGTAGGCCAAAAACATCTGGGGACCCAAGGTTGGGGAACATTGCTCTAGAGTAAAAATGAAAGACATGGCTGTGCCTTTAAAGTCATGTCTGTTTTGGCCCTCAGAAGCAGTGAACTGCAGTAACCATGGGAACCAGAGAATACTAAGGGGTCAGTTGGTCCTTCTGAGCCTGCATGGTTGGAAATAGAGAGGGGCTGCTGGTAAGTCCCACAAACCTGAAACTGACATCAAATATTACCTGTGTCCAGTTTCGCTTAGTGAAGGATAGCACTTCTGAAGGGCCCAGCAGTTACAAATTGAAAGGCTCTTTGGGGAATGGTTCTGAGGCTTTCAGCAAGGCTGAATCTCTTGCTGTGCTGTGAATAAGTGGAATAACTGTGTGGGGAGGTGGAAAAAGAATGAGTGAGAGGTTTTTTTGGGGGGGGGGCTCTGGTACCCTCTGTTTCCTGTCCTGCCTGCCCTTTACTGTGGGGAGAGAGAATGAGAGAGAGAGAGAGCAGAACATTTCTTTTCCTATCCCTCCCTATTTGGCACAGTCATGGGGGAAAGTATTTGTGTGTCAGGACAGTGCACTTTCTTGAGAGAAAGGCAGCGGTGAGAAAACCTCTGGTGTTTACAGCAAGGCCAGAAGCAGTGAGCTATGGGCTTAATTACTCCCCCACCCCCCCAATGCTGAGGTGTCCCGTGTCATGGAAAGGATAAATCCTTCCTGTTCCCCTGCTGGAAATCCCCACAAGGGAATAGTAGCAGAACATATCTCAGTGCTGTCTGTCTTATCATTAAAAAAATATATATATCACTCAAATTTCATGTCTCTAGTTGTTAAGCATGTATGTAATACTTTCAATATTCATAAAGTATGTCATGTACATTATCTCAGTAGTCCATATACAGTATTAACTTGGTAAGGCACCCTATTATTATTATTATTATTATTATTATTATTATTATTATTTCCATATTGCAGAAGTTGAGAGAGAGTGGCTTACTGTGGGCAACGTAAAGAATTGAGAGCTGAGTTGAAATTTGAACCCAGGACTTCCCTGCTCAAAATGTATACTCTTGGTCACTATACAATGTCATATTTCATACCCAGCCAAAAATTCTTTAGCTTACTTTGAAAAACGTCGCCTGCAAAGACCAGTATACCATGGCTCAGTTATTTTGCTACCTTGTTGCTCTTCCCTCTATTCAGAGCATTCTAAATGTTGCGATCAAATGAGACCATCAAATACATTTCCTTTCACTTGCTCATTTTTTGATTGCATGTTGCTTTGTCAGTGAGTGACATCTTGCTGAGTGGTACGATATGCTTGGCAGTGCTTGAGAGGTTTTGAAGTAAGGATTGACAGCACTGAAATGTCTAATGTGTGATCTGGCCATCACTGTGCTAATCCTGACTGCGAATTCCACACCAGCAAATTGTCCAACATGAAGGAGCCTGCCCTGTGGGAATTGTTTGCCTGCAAGAGGACAGCATGACACTCAGTAGGATTATTTTCAAGCACTAATGCTAATTGCTGCCTTCTCCAGGAAGCATGGTGCTTCTGTAATATTTTATTTCACTCCATTTATTCACTTGGAAACTGTACCAATGGGATTACATACCCACTGATTAGTCTAGGATCCGCTTACTCATGTGTAGCATTGCCTTTAGTAGGGCTACTTCTGGCTAAACTCTAAACTGCTTCAGGATTGCAGGATCATGATCCAGTGCTCAGTAGGCAACAGATTGTTGCAAGTCCCATTCAGTGCAATTGGGCTTTTCAAGCACATTGCTTTGAGGATTGTTAAGCCTTTTATGAAGCTTTGATTTATTCAGCAGCAATATACAATACATGTCATAAAGAGTTAGACAGGCTTCCTGATACAGTGGATAAATTCCTATGGTAACCTTCAAAAGTAATACTACTTTATTTAGCAGTTGGGATCAAGTCCCTGGATTTCTTACCAACTGCTATGTTCTGCAGAGCTAGTTACTGCTAGAGGGTGACACTTGTGGATTTGTGAATATCACAGATCTAGATAACCTTACTACTGTAATTGTTGTAGTTGTTATAGAATGTAAGATCTTAAAAGAAGGAATTGATCTTGAAATACTCCTTAATATATCCCAAAGTGGCCTTTCAACCTTGCTATATCTACCACTCCCACCCCTGAAATCTGAAATTGTACTTCCCTTTCCCATACTTCTCATTTTGTGCTGTTTTATATCTCATTCATTAAAGATGCTATTTTATTTATTAAAATGCTTTTATCCTGCTTTTCCATTTAAAAAATCCACATGGCAGCTAAAAAGAATTACAATCCAATAGAAAATAAAACCACACTATCAGAAGAAGGTAAACAGAAAAAAACAAATATTACGTATCAAAACAGAAAAACGAATATTAATATCAGTGAGTAAGTACAAATCCATACTTGCACCATCATGTAATGCTGAAAGCCTGATGGAACGACACTACTAATACTATACTTGCACTACTAATACCATACCAGCACCATCATACAGTGCTAAAAGCCTGATGGAACATGTAAAAGACAGTAGAGAAGAAGTCTGGCACAAGTTCTTAGGAATGTAGTTAACCAGTGTTGGGGCTGCTGCAGAGAAGGCTCTACCCTACATAGCCACGATGGTAGAGGCACACGAGCAGAGATTCTGAAGATCTTAGTATGTTGATAGGCTCATATAGAAAGGGAAGGCCCTTCAGATATCTGGGACCCAGATCATTTAGCGCAGGGGTAGGCAACCTGGTGCCCTCCAGATGTTTTGGAGTACAATTCCCCAGATCCCTGACCAATAGCCATGCTGGCTTGAGCTTCTAGGAATTGTAGTCCAAAACATCTGGAGGGTTGCCTACTCCTGATTTGGGGTTTTAAAGAGCAACATGAGCACTTTAAATTGGACCCAGAAACTAACTGGGAGCCAATTGTTGTACAGCTGGCATGAGATTGGTGTGTAATATGTTCCAAGCAGCCAAATTCTGTCAATAATGTAGCAGCAGCATTCTATACCAGTTGGGGTTTCCAAATACTTTTCAAAGGCAGACCCATCTAGAGAGTGCCCCAGCATCCCAGTCTGGATGTGGCCAAGACATAAATTACTGTCACCAAGTTCTCCTTCTTCGGGAACAGGTGCAGCTGGTAAACCATCCTAGGCTGGTCAAGTGCATTTTTGGCCACAGTAGTTTATAACTCACCTAAACTCTGCAAGTGCTACCCCATCCAATACAGGCTATATCACTATTCCCAGGTCAGCTGGATTCCCAGTCCACATAACTTCCACCTTGTCTGGGGAATTTCAGTTTGTTCACCTTCATCTAGACCAGGGCTCTCCAACCTTGGATCCCCAGATGTTGCTGGACTACAGCTCCCAGAATCCCTTGCCATTAGCCATGCTGGCTGGGTATGCTGGGAGCTGTAGGCCAGCAACATCTGGGGACCCCAGGTTGGAGAGCCCTGATCTAGACAATCATTAATCCCAAACATCAGTTGAGGACTTCAACTTTCTCTCTAGGATTTAATGAAAAGAAAAGAGAGGGAGGGAGAAGGAGAGAGAGTTAGAGGCTCTTGCTGCATCCTACAAGCCACAGGATAGAACAGCAGTCTCCAAGCTCCATTTTCTGATATCTGCCCAACAGGAAGGACCAGAACTTTTGCAGAAACAGATGTGAACAGAGAACCCCTTGTGCAAAGGCTACGTGTGCCAAAGCTCAATGCAGTAATTTATCCAAACACATGATTTATTTTCCACACAGCTTAAAGACTGTTGTAATAAAGTATACGGCACATTGTGTATACTTCTGAGCAAATCAGTGTAACTAGTATCTTAAAAACTTCATATGCCCTGATGCTTACCTCCTGCTTGAGCATCATGTCTTTGAGACACTGCTTGGTATCCTTCCTGACAAGACAAGAGTGCTTGAGAAATCTGTCATGTTGCATAACCACTGGTTTTTGAGAATACGGAAAAGTTTGAAAGCTCAGTCTAAAAATTCTGGAGTGCTGTCTTAAGACCTACATGTTTATGGAAACAGAAAGTTGTGGATTTCTTAGGAACATGTCTTGAGATGCGTAATTTGACTTACTGGCTTAATGGAAGTTATGTGTAAGCTGTATGGTTGAACTGATACAATTGTTTCCATTTTACTTCTGAAGGCCATTCTTCCATAGGTCATTGATGTTTCAGAGCTGAGTTTAAGTACTATATACATCTCACCTCACACTTGGGCATTTATTTGGGGGTGCGTTCATATCAATGATACTTACTGCATTTAAAATTACCTGAAAAGCATAGTGAAATATTTATTCAACTGAAGTCAGTATTAATGTTTTTGGTGACCTCCAGTGTCAGCTGTCAAATATGAGTTTAATGAAATAGGGCAATGGTACAAATTTGCTGATTTAAAGAAGAGAAAAAGAATAGACTTCATAAAGGATAAGTGGTAGAGGGAGGATGACAGGTGTGTGTGTGTGTGTGTGTGTATGTAAGAGAGAGAGCGAGAGAGAGAGAGAGAGAGAGAGAATTGAGTATATGCAATGCATTGCAGATTTTGTCCTTACACAAAGGTCAGCAGTATCTTGCCTGATAAACTGTTAGATGCACCCATAGAATTATGCAGGATTGAAAGGGATCTCAATAGCTCAGGGTCCTCCCCCCCCCCTTATTACTAAATGTACATCTATCCACATAGTTCCTGCCCCTTGTCAGTGACCTGAACACCAAATGGGATTTGCTTGATCTTGCATATTCACCTGCACTGTCAAGGTTTTGTAGAACTACCAAATCATCCTCAGCAAATGATCTTCCTGTCTTAAAAGTCTCCAAGGAAAACAATTTTTCTGATCAACTTCTTTTGCATCAACTATGCTTATAGTACTCTTCTCAGTGCCTTTCATAAGCCAGAGCTTCCTTTTTAAGACCTCTTAGATATTTGGAAGTGGTTGTCATGTTGATTTCTACCCTTTATTCTTCCAGTATTCCAGTGAAAATTATTAGTAATTAAAATTGAGTAGCTTTTCTATTTGCAATACTCAGAGTGATTTACAATTAATAAAAACAAAGCTTAAAGCCATATAAATTAAACCAATAAACTGAGATAAGCATAAGAACAAAACCATTTACACCAGAGTAACTAAAATCCAGAAAACCAAGTTTTTACATGCTCTGGAATGCCAGTAATGAGAGAACGAAAGACCAAAGTAAATGTTACTTTAAAGACATAGCTAGCAGCTACTTCTTTGTTCATTTTTTTCTAATTTAAGTGCAGGGTGTGCAGTCTAGACTGGGACCCTAGTGTGTGTGGGGGGCAGGGGACTTTAACCCTCTGATCTAGATCAGGGCTCCTGTGTCTTTCCCCTATCCTCACTTTACTTTAGAGAGAGAGAGAAAGACCTAGTTGCTAGTGTGGGCAGTACCCAACAATATCATTCTGCTAATGCTACTGGTATTGTGCTAGAGGTCCCTTGCGCTAGTACAATGTAATTTGTGTTAATGGAATGACATTATTGGATACTGCCCAATGTCTTTAAGGTAACATGTAGTTTGACCCTAAGTGGGCATCTGCATGTGTTCACTATTTACTCATGTCCGTACTGTCCCATTTCTGCATTCATCTGTCACTTTAAAAAAATCTGCATTTTAAAAATATCACATTTAAATATGTATTTTAAAATGTAATTCCCTCAAAAGTACACGTTTTGGATGAAATCCAACATTGCACAGACAGAAGGCAGCTCATGCAATGGATTTTTCCCCCCTTTCCTCCTCCCCTCTGCAGTTCCCTGTACCCTCTGAAAAGCCTCTCCAGAAGATTGGGGGGACCTACCAGACATTATGTTCTGTGTCTTACTGGGCTGTATTGGGAAGGAGAAATTGCCTAAATTGTCAGCCTTGGGCTGCAGTGAGAGGAGAGGAAAGGAAGACCCATTGTGGAAGGCAAGCTTGCCTTCCTCTCACACAATGTTGGATTTCACCTTCTAAATATATTTTGATGCTCTTTTGATCCTCAAACCATTGGTACATTCAGGAAGTACAAAAGTCAGTGTTCTGATCCACACATTAGTCCAGGATCAAGTCCATACTAGAATTTGCAAAGCATTCTGAAAGCTAGGAGACCCTATGCCGAAAGTTCTGCCTTCTGTCCCAGCAGAAACTAAAGGGACATAAAACATACCATGTTTCTTCATCTGAAGTAATGTTAAGGGGAGGAGATTTCATGCAGGATATTATTCTAAGGAAATGCATTTTAGGATTGAGATTTATGGCTGACTTCTAATGAATCTGCTAAAGTGACCGGGGTTGCAGCCTGTTGCTGAAAATTAGAGGACTTTTACACAGGAGCATTTTTCTCTTACCACCTATGGTGGTCATCGATCTAGAATAGGAAGTTTTGGAAAGACATCTGTTCCACATTAGAGTCAGTTCTAGTCACATGATCTGCTTCAGGCTGGTGTAGTAAGAACATTTGACAATATTTGTTGGCTTTTTTTTAACCACTGAAGTTTCCCCTACCCTCTCATACCATATATTAGTTGGAAGACTATTAATGTTAGGCACAAGTAATTTTATTTTAGAGCTGCTCGTCCAGATTAGCCTTTGCAGTATGTCCTCTGTGTATTCTTGTATGACGGTAACAGACATTTGTTTTTTTAAGGGAATATATGTTACTGTATATATAATCCTACTCATACTCTGCCACAGTAGATGTACTATTGCCAGAAGTTAGAAGTTCTCCCACTTTCTAATACCACAGACCTACCTTGCAGGGATAATATAAAAATCCAGCTGTTTATTCTCCATTTCAGGGTTTATTTAACTCCATTTCAGGGTTTATTCTCAAGTTTGATTAGCTCGTAAAACCAATCAAGCCAGAGAAAATGTATAACAGACAAACAAAAAAGTTAATCCACATACTAGTTTACTACAGCTGTGTTAAGAACGTTCCTGTAGCTCCCCCTCCTCTAAATACTACTTGAAACCAGAACATAGAATTGTGGTGTTAATCGTCTTCCTATCCTAATGCCAGTGACTCAGACTCACTTGGGAAAAAGTACAGGTTGTACCCCTCCTGCCGACGGAACAACTTCCATTAGTGGAACAGGGAGGAGTGCAATTTCCCCTCCCTCCTACAGCCTCCCCCCCCCCATGGGGATCCTCCAGAGCAGATTTTGGGGGAGGCCTGGGGGGAGAGGATAGGAGGGGAAAGTCCTGTTGCAATATCAGAAATTCACTCATGCGATGTTTGATTTCACCCATTATCATTAAAAACAGTCATGGATTATATCAGTTTTACTTTATTTGTGGAAGTCAGTGGCTCTAACCTTTTAAAAAAATATTTGTGTTCTTAAGTAGCACATTTTTTAATACGTTGCCATTCGCAGCAGCCTCCTTACTCCTTTCAGTAATTTTTAGCCCCCCTTTTAATGATTAAAATCAAGCTCATGGTGGCTTACAGAACAGTAGTTTGGAAACTTAACATTAAACTAAAACCAACCACAGGAGGCAAATATGTCCATTTTCAAGCCAAGTAAAACCTGTTGTGACCATTGCTTTTATTTAAAAAACCGCTGCCATTTTAACTGATTCAAAGTAGGCTAGACTTTACTCCCCTTTTAACATTGATCTAAGTGTGATTTAAAACATGTTCACAATAAGAAATGAGAATAGCTTGTTTATGAACAGAATTAACTGCTATCTAGAGCTGACTGGAAACAACTTTTTATTGCTGTTTCATGAAATGTACTAAGAAGAACAAAACAAGCAACTTTCCTGTGGCTGTTCCAGTGAAATAATGCAGAAGAGAAAGATGAGTTGCCTATGACATGTAATGGAAGCATAACAGGTTTGATCTTAATTTTTTGGGACCTGCTTCCAAATATATCCTTCCGTTATAAATATGGAATAAGATAAAGACACAGTTAGCCAGCAACTTTGCTCATGTGGTGAATGATTTAGATGCCTAACATTTCTTTATTGGTGCCATTTCTTGAAGGTGCTTACATTTTAAATAGCTATCTTGCATTCCAGTGCTCAAAACATCTTACTTCAAAGTAATGCACACCACCACTGTGTATGTTGTGTTCTGTACATGTGAAATTACTGCATATATTTACTTCCTGCCCATGCTTTGCCAGTTGTCTACTGCTACTGATATGCACAGGAGTTTTTCATGCCACCACAAAAGACCTTTCCAGAAAGTTTCATCTTCTGTTTGGCAGCTGTGTGTAATTGTCTGGCAGTGGGCCGAGAGCTGATATATACAGTAATGCCACATGGATACCACATATCCAGTGGCTGTGTGAACTGGTTCCAAGCCTCATTCTAAGTAAGAGAATTAGAATCACAGCCTTAGATAAAGCTGGCACTGCTGGGGTGAACTCTATCCCATTGCCTTAAAGATATAATGCAGATACTTTTATTAATATAAAGAAGCTATATATATATATATATATATGAAAGTTCAAGTGATTACCAAAATGTGGCATTGTTACCAATGTCAGGCATCTAAATCATTCACCACAGGAATGAAGTTGCTGGCTAAATTTGTCTTTATCTTATTCCATATTTATAAAGGAAGAATATACTTTGGAGCAGGTCCCAAAAAATTAAGATCAAACCTGTTACCAAATTTCGGCATCTAGAGTATACTAGGCAATTACATAATTAATCATTGCTTATTTTGTTTTTGGTTATTTTACAAGGCTTAGGGTTCTTCTTCCTCAGTAAACTTTTCTTCCAGGCACTTCTTTTCCATTTACAAGCCAGGTGCTGAGGTTTTAAGAGATTTAAGACAAAGACAATTATGGTCTAGATCTGTTCATTGCATAGATAGGCAGCGCTTGCTTGCTTATTGTCAAGGTAAATTCTAACTTTCTCTGGACTGTGGGGCTTGTGCTAATGTACAAGAGTAGCAATCAAAATTGACTTTGAGGCTGAACCCAAACTGTAGATTTTCTGTTGTAAATATTAAAAAGTTAGAAACTAAAAAAAGACTACAGTTCATTCACATTAGCCATTCCCATATCATTAGCATCCCAGTCTTACGTGTGCAGGAGGTAAAACATCATCCTGTGTTCTCCATGCTATTAAATATAAGGTAAACCCCACCTCCACTCCCATGCAGCACAAGGATGCACCAGCAATGGGGTGTTCAGATAGCCTGTACCATAAATGCACTATCATGGGTGATCCAGTGTTTGGAAAAATTATAAAGATATAATTGAAAGTTGAGGATCTTTTATAAAAGGAAAAACAAAAACCTCTACTCTTCTTCTTAAATTAGGGGTAAGTAGCTGGGGGTCTCTGGGCCAAATCTACTGAAGCGATGCCTTTTCTGTCTTCCCTTCCTCCAATAGGTTGGGTGTGGGTGAGCAGCATCTCTGGCAACGGGATTAGGCAGCAGGCCATTTTGGACGTGGGTGGGAGATATGACCCCACAATTCCTTTTATCAGAGTGGCACCCCAGTAAATCTAGCTGCTGACCCAGGGGTCCAAATAGTTTAGCTTAAAGCAGGGATGAGGAACCTATTGTCCTCCAAATATTGATGAACTACTACTCCCATTGGCCAGCCTGGCTAGGGCTGGTGGGAACTGGAGTCCAACAACATCTGGAGGGCCACAGGTTCCCCAGCCCTGGCTTAAAGAGAGTTATGATCCTGTAGCAACACAGCATGAGTGCCTTCACAACAGATATGGCATATTCATTTATGAAATTGCACAAACATAAACGTTACTTGGGAGAAAGTTTCCCAACCCAATTTTCTGTTTCAGTAGCAGAGGTCGCAAACTTGTCAAATGCCATTATCTTATCTATACACTAAATGAGCCTCAAAGGTTCTTCATATAGCAGCAGAATCCCCATTTGAAAATACATGGTGTCAGAAAGAATAAACTTTCTCTTAAAAACAGTGTTATCCTTAGTACTGTCGATGGAGCTTCATAGGTTTTTATTTCCTGTATTTCATTTCCTAAGACTTTTTATATGCTGGGTTTTAAATAAAATTTAAAAATTCCTGGTGTAATCCTAGAAAACAGGAGCGGGGGTTTTTCAACAAAGTGTCTGTTCATTATTAAGGAGATCATAAAATGTTCATTATGATGGGCAGAGCTCAGAATGGGCCTGCATATTGCAAGGGCCCCTTTTCCATGGGGTCCTTCTCTGTGCAGACTCCCCTGTCCATGGTCAGCAGCCAGGTTTTGTATTCACCACAATGATGTCCCTTCTTTACTTTTTCCCATAGGTGTGAATGGTAGACTTTCTTTTATGGAAAGAAACTAAAAGTGTGTTTTCAAGGACATAACTGGAAAAGATGCTAAACCAATCTCTGGTTATCCTAGTGTCAGGAGTGAGATAAGATTTTGTCATCTCTTAACTGTAACTTGTTTACTTTCTCCCATAGAACACAATGGGAGCTAACGAGCCAACTTCTTTCTACATGGTGGCTATGACTTCCAGTATCAGAGATACTGGGAAACGTGAGAGTGCTATTGCATTCATGTCCTGCTGTGGGCTTCCCATAGGTATCTGATTTGTTGCTGCAGGAACAAAATACTGGACTAGATACGCCTTTGGCTGATCCAGCACAGCTCTTCTTATGTTCTTATATTGCTTTCTTAGGTTCTGTTTTGTAGAGATGTATGAGAATTTTGTTTTGCTTCATTTTTTACTCAGATTTGCCCTGTTTGCACCTCCGAACATGAAAATGAGCACTTTGGGGGGGGGGGGGGACTCCCATTTTCCCAAACATGTGTTCACATTTGAAAAATGTACACTTTAAAAAATGCGAACTTTAAAAAATGTGGCTTAAAAAAACAACAACAGCCCATACATTTTCACACTTTAATCAGTGGGGAAAAGTACTCATTTACTGCCAAAAATGTGCACTTTTCTGCTTCAAAATGCCCACTTTCCCTGTTTGATCAAAGTGAAAAAAGATCACAATTGAACACTGCAGCCAGTGATCTGAGTTCCAAGGAGGATTTCGGAGAATCTCAGTAATTTTGAACAGCACTTGTTCCCATCCCTACGAGTGCGATAGAATGTCAGTGAATGGTGTTTATACATGTAGATATATTGGACAAACACAGCAACCATTGCAGAGCTGGAGGATGAGAGCATGGAATAGATCAAGTCTAGGAAACACTGGGCAAAAGAAATGGGTCCTGAGGAGAAATAGTTAGGCTGTTCCAAGCTAAAGGAAAGCAGAATGACAGAAGGCACAAATATAAGAGCAGGAAAATGGAACTGTGAGTCTGTCTGAGGCTAATTACTTGGGGGCCTGACCCGATAGCAGGTGACTTATGATGGGACTGCCATATCTTAAGACTGAAACATGCTTTAAAATAATTCCATTATATCTAAATTGTCTATAGGAAGTAAAATAAATAAATAACCTCTGTGGAACATGTATGGCATAGTTTTAATTTAAGGATGTGCTACTGCCAAAGTAATCATTACTACATACTTCAGTCAGTGTTTGATATTTTCTTTCATTCAGTGTAGCTTTTTCTGTCAATATTGGTGCACTTTGCAGGCATTGAAAAGGATTGTCATGTTAAGAATTCAAGTCCAAACAGAGAAAAAATAAGCACAGATTAAAGTGAACCAGAATAATGGGACATTTTAAAATGCAAAGACTAATATCTGAAGCTTGATCCTAAGGCTAATTACAGCTCGATAAAAGTAATGAGGGTTGGAGGAAGTTAAGTGTGCTGCTGCATTTCAAACTCGATGCAAACAGGTGATAGATGGGCAAGGATTGTATCTTTTTGGCAATAATCAAATTGTTGAGTCAACAGAGCCTAAATGT
Organism: Shinisaurus crocodilurus; assembly: GCA_021292165.1. NCBI lineage: Eukaryota > Metazoa > Chordata > Lepidosauria > Squamata > Shinisauridae > Shinisaurus > Shinisaurus crocodilurus. The sequence continues at coordinate 137,428,613 of CM037876.1, read as the reverse complement.
TTTAGCAGCTGCTGTGTTTAAGCATTTAAATTGTTCTACCCTGGGTATAAAACAATCACTAGTGATCAAGCTTAAATAATGAACATGAAATGACTTATTCAGTGGCACAAGTGATGATAGAAGTTACTGGCCAAAAGTAACTGGCAATCAAATTGAACTGACACCCATAGCTCATGTTCCTAAAATAGCATAAAAACTGTGTCTGAGTTATAAGGGTATTAATACTTCATGGCATAATAATGGGATGAACAGATAGAGGTATCTCGCAGTGCGTCGTTGAACACCATTTTAGTGGAAAGGCAGGATATAAATTAAATAAATATCTGACAGTTGCTCATAATTTTTGCATTCTGCTTATGGAGGAGAATGAATTATGTAACTAGGATAGTTGTTGAGATTTTGATGATCTGTGGATATTTGGTAGTATGTGGAAGCTTTTAAGCAAAGGGATCTTTGGTATCTTAATTTCTGCTTCCAGGAGAGCCCATCTTCCCATTGCCCAGGCTTTTTGCTGGAGGCCAGATATGCTGATCCAGCAAGTTCAGTTGTCGTAACTGTGCTGTTCACTATACTCCACTTGGTATTAGCATTAATTTTATTACTTATTTATAACAATTTTATTCAAGGAGCTCAGGGAGACATAATGTGGTCTCCAATCAATTTTTCTTCACAACAACCCTGCAAGGTAGCATGAATGTCACAGTCCCCAAATTCTGCAATTATTGTACAGTTCTTTGAGCATTATTTTGTGTATTCTTTTATGATACTCTTTCCTGCATTTCTGCTTTCCTCTGCTGGCCGTGTAGTGAGGATTGCTCCTATGCATATATAACCACTGTCTATGTGGGTTCTATGAGGATTAATTAAAATAAAACTTGCGAAGATATGAATTGAACAAAATCCTTTAGTAAGAACCACCATTATCTAAAACAGGCCTCTCCAACCTTGGGTCCCCAGATGTTGCTGGCCTACAGCTCCCAGCATACCCAGCCAGCATGGCTAATGGCAAGGCATTCTGGGAGCTGTAGTCCAGCAACATCTGGGGACCCAAGGTTGGAGAGCCCTGCCTGATCTAAAGCAATATAGTGATTGCCCCTGTACAGATAAATGCACAAGTAGTCTGTTTAACACAAGATCAATGCAACAAATAGTCCTTCTTAGTTCAAATAGAACTATTGAATTCTTGCTTGCGACTTTGCAGTTAGCCAGTCCCAATGTTCTTCTGGTTCCACAAAGCACTTGATACTTCAGTTATTCCTCTGAGGTATTCCAAACAACAGGACAACAGCTAATGGTAATTTATAAATTGTAGCTTCAAGTCCATAGCCCTTATACAAGACCCCATAACTATTAGTCAATTCTCCAGCATTCAGCTTGCCAGCAGAACAAGCTGACATTTTTTCTCCTATCTCTCCCTTGTCTGAGGACTTTACCCCTACAGGACTAAACTAGGCAGTTCATGGGGATTATAGTAGATTAAGCTAATTTTTGCCTTAACCTCTACTGCACTGGGTATGCAGCATACCAAGCGCAGCTCCCCATCCTACTTTTGAATTGAGTTACTGTATAAAAGACAATGTAACAATCCTCTGTTTTATTTTATATGATGCCCTTTGCTTCCTCAGAGTTTCTCCATGCATAGTATGGGGAACATAGATAGACACAATTCCCCACCACCCCAATTATCTGGGATAAGAATGAGTACCAACAATTATCTGTCTAGCTGAAATTGCTGTGGTACAATTAGTGGCTTGTTTCACTGTAGCTAGAATCTTATCCCATATCTGGCAAGAGCTTGCCAAGAAAGCCCCACTCATGTCATTTCTTCAAGTCAGGGCTGGTACAGCTCCTTTTGCAACTCCAGGACTGTGCAACTCCTGCTAGCCTCCCTTACAGAGAGATTTTTAGACATCCTGTCCCATCACCGACTCTGCCCTTGTGCCACATTTCCCTCTTGCACCAACTTTTAGGATGTCTGTAGGATTAGCTGAATGGGTATGCTTGGAGAGGCTTAAATATCTTTCCTTGTGACGCTCATAACAGCACATTTTAGTAGGCAGGCATTCCTATCATAATTGCAGAGATAATCCCCTCCAAGACTTTTTCCAATGGTAATACAGCTGAACACTTTTTCCTGTGCCCACTTGGCATTACCAAGTAGAACATCATGCAGAACCCTCCACTCCCAACACTCCCCCCCCCCTTTGTGACAGGAGTGATAGAATTACTGGAGAGATGTAATAGAAAGTAGGACCTTGGAGATAATGTTAAATATTGCGAATATAGTGAAGCTTTAGTGTATGATGCTTTACTACTGTATTTGTAGTTGGTCCATCCTTTTACATCCTAGTGACATTAGTTCCTAAATATTCACAGTTGTAACAAATTCAATACAAACATAATGGTTATTTCTTGTCAGTGCAATCCTATGCACATTTACTTAGAAGTAAGTTCCACTGTGTTTGGTTGGGCATACTCCCTAATTATGATTGCAGCAAGTAAATAGGCTTACTACCTGTTTTTCCTGACAAATAGTCTTACAGGCATTCAACAAGAGAGCTTTCATCATTGCTATATCTCCATGCTAGGGATAACTGCAGGTGTTACGTTTCTGCCTATCATGCAACTATTACAGGGACGGAAGTTTTCTTATGGAAAAAAAGATGGGGGCAATCCTATTGTATATATAAATTCAAAACCTTGGTCTAACAATACTGTGCATTTTCTTAGCAAATTGATGGATACTTTTATCATATAAAGACCAATGTAAAGCGGGGAAAACTGCTAACAAATTGCTTTTATATTACCTCACCAATGATTCTAGGAGTGTGTACAGATGTGCAAAATTTCAGTGGTGAGCAGGAACCAAAAATGTACAATTGATTGTGGACAAATGAAGCATGGGATGAGTGGTGAGCAGGAAGAGGCAACCAGGGTTCAATCCACAGGTTGTATGTGAGTCATTCTAGGACTGAAGGTAGGGGAAATCAGAGCTCATCCTGCAGTAACCTCATCCAGGTACATCAGTATGCAGCCTGAGTTTACTAATTAAGCCAGGGGTAGGGTAGGCAACCATATATTTTGGACTACAATACCCATAATCCTTGGCTGCTGCATATTGGCCATGCTGGCTGGGGTTTCTTGGAGTTGTAACCAAACCATCTAGAGGACACCACGTTGCCCACCCCTGAATTAAACGAACAAATACAGGTTGTGGGTGACACTCTTCCTTTCCACCCTCTTTAGCTTTTTGGTGGCTCATATAGGAGTCTGAGTCCATTTACAGTGTGCATATTTCCCCAAACTCAACATACCTTCTCCTCAGGCAATCTGGTTCAGTGCTAGGAAGGTCAGCCTACCTTAACCCACTTAGGCAAGTCCACTTCCTAGATGTCCCTGCCAGTAGCCTTCCTGCCACACACAGCCTAGTGATTTGAAAAGGAATACACTAGAAGTGGGACATAGTTCTAGTTTTTCTTCCCCTCCCTATTCAGAATGACCAGATCTCCTTCACAAGTGGTAACTGAGACTTAGAGGCTTCCCTAAATGTTTCAGGATATTGCTTTAGTGCTTAGGTCCACGGCCCTGATGCTGTAAATATGTAAGAATAGCTGTCATAAGACTTAATGGTGTTAAAATTAAATTGTGCAAATAGTGAGAAGACTTATTTAACTTGGCAAACCATAGCCATTGTATTATGTCAGGTTCAAGTGGAATAGAATGGACGGTGTGTGTGTATAGTCTACTGTCAAAATTATTTGTTCCTGTCCTCCTGAATGGCTGGCAGTCTTCCTGAAGGTCACTGAGATCTGGAGGAGACTGTGCTGAGAGCCTCTTCCCCTTCACTGCAATAAAATAAAATAAAATAAATGCTTGGCCAAGCTCTGTTAATTCCCAGCTTCCATAAGCTTTATCTTGCAATCTCCTTGAAACTCATAGTAGGTATATATGTAGCATTTACTAAACGAATTATATATGCAATTTTCCCACATTTGTCGATAGACAATGCTGCTGGGCAGATCACATCTCCCCCCTGACCATATCTGATGCTTGAGAGCACCTTCATCAAGTGCAAAACATGTCAGATTGGAGCAAAAAATGAGAGTTTATGTGCTTTTCCACAGCAAGATCTTTTTGATCCTGCTTCTGTGCAAGAGCACGTAGTCTGAGAAGAACTATACATCAATCCACAATATCAGGATGTTGCTGAAATGAGGTTGCTCTCACTGCTGTCCTGGGATGTTAAAGAAGCATCCAATAAACACGTGGAAATCCTAGAAGATCATGGCTCGGTTCACACATAATAACCCAGGTTTTTTTGTTTTTTTTAAACTGGGATGTCAATTACTCCCACTTGGTTCCTTCTGCAGGAGTGGCTCAACAACCCAGGGATGCTGGCTCCCTACTCTGTCTTGTTGGTGGAGATATTCTAGGTTTGAATGTCATGCTGAACAACCCCGGGGGAAAAACAACAACTGGGTTGTCTTTATGTGCGAACCAGGCTATAGCTTGATGAACTTTGTTTTAATTCATGTCTACCAGCTCCCATCATTACAGTTCTTGAGGCAGGTAATAAAGACTCACTTGTTTACCCTGGCCTAATATTAGCTTAGGACTCCACTGGGGCCCTATCTGGTTTTACCGGTAATTCTTGTTTTGATCTTAATGTTTTTAAATCATAGTTCTTATTGTTTTATTATGTTTTATGTTTTAAAGTTTTGTATGCCACCTTGGAAGGGTTTACCTAAAACATGGCTTATAAATCTTTTAAATAAATAAAACAAATTAAAGAGGAACTTGCAATCATCCCCATTTTGGATGAAGTAAAAAAAGCCATTAATCAAATGAAGAACAACAAAGCTAGTGGACCAGATGGGATTCCTGCTGAAATCTTTAAAGAAGGGCCCCCCGAACATGTACAACATCTTCATAAACTCATCGAAAAAATCTGGATAAGAGAAAAGATCCCAGAATTCAGGGATGCCATAATTATCACCCTCTTTAAGAAGGGTGATAGAACAGACTGTGGAAACTATCGGGGCATTTCTCTCTTAGCAACCGCAGGTAAAATATTTGCTAGGATTCTCGCAAACCGTCTTCTATCTATTTCAGAAGAGATCCTCCCTGAAACTCAATATGGTTTCCGCCCCTCTAGAGGGACAGTAGACATGATTTTTACTGCACGCCAGCTCCAAGAAAAATGCCGGGAGCAAAATCAACCCCTTTATATGGCATTTATCGATTTGGCTAAGGCTTTTGATACTGTAGACCGTACAGCTCTCTGGACTATCCTTATGAAAATTGGATGCCCCAATAAATTTGTGAATATCTTGCGACTTCTCCATGACAACATGACGGCAACGGTTTTGGACAACAACGGCTCTCATGGTGCTCCATTTAAAGTGGGATCAGGTGTTAAACAGGGATGTGTTATCGCCCCAACATTATTTGCCATTTTCATCGCCATGGTTTTACATCTTGTCAAGGGGAAACTTCCCACTGGTGTGGGAATTATATATCGAACAGATGGAAAGCTTTTTAATCTCAGCAGGCTGAAAGCAAAAAGTAAGGTAATTACAACCTCCGTTGTGGAACTTCAGTATGCTGATGATAATGTGGTCTCCGCACATTCAGAGGATGATCTCCAAACTATCCTAAATGCTTTTGCAGAAGCATACGAAAAACTTGGTCTCTCACTTAACATCAAAAAAACCAAAGTGCTTCATCAGCAAGTGCAAGCTAACCCTTTGGTGATGCCATCTATCCAGCTTGGCGGGACAATACTGGAAAATGTCGATCATTTTCTCTATCTTGGCAGCTATCTTTCTGTTACAGCTAACATCGACAGTGAAATCCAGCATCGTCTGAGCTCCACAAGTGCCGCATTTTCTCGAATGAAACATAGAGTGTTCGAGGATCGGGATATTTGTAAGAAAACCAAAACACTGGTTTATGAAGCCATTGTATTACCAACTTTATTGTATGCCTGCGAAACATGGACTATCTATAAACGTCACTTCCACCTCCTTGAAAGGTTTCATCAACGTTGCCTCCGGAAAATCCTGCGAATTACTTGGGAAGATAGGCGAACAAATGTCAGTGTACTGGAAGAAGCAAAGACTACTAGCATTGAAAAAATGATCCTTCAACGCCAACTTCAGTGGACCGGTCATGTTGTTCGAATGCCTGACTGCCGTCTCCCAAAGCAGTTACTTTACTCCCAACTCAAGGATGGAAAGCGGAATATCGGTGGTCAATATAAGAGGTTTAAAGATGTTCATAAGGCTAATCTAAAAAAATGCAATATAAACATCGAAAACTGGGAAGCTCTGACCCATGAACGATCTAAATGGAGGTTGGCCTTTCACAAAGGTTCCATGGACTTTGAAGAAGCCCGAGTGCAAGGTGAAAGGGAGAAACGTGCTAAGCGAAAAGCACGTCAAATGAATCCTTTACAGGGCCATCTTCTATCTGGTAACCTGTGTCCTCACTGTGGGAAGCTGTGTGGATCTAGAATTGGCCTCCACAGTCACTTACGGACCCATCGCTAGAGTCTACACAATCTTCTTTAGAATTTCCTCCTTTTATCCCGGAAGACAATCTTACTCGGTCACGAGTGATCACCTGATGATGATGACTCTTCCACTTCAAGTTTAAAATTAACTCATTCTTAAATCCTGATACAGCTGACAAACTGGGGTCTAGTTTAGAAAAGCTTGTGCGAAAACACATTTGTTAGTCTTCAAGTCTTTTTTTGTTTGGGCAACAACAGATTGGCATGGTTGTCCCTCTGCTTATTTCTTCTCAAATGCTGCTCCTTGCAGAAAAAAACCCATTATGTCTGTTGCTCAATAAGACTGTTTTTAATCCTCAGTCTGTTTTGCCTGCAACAGCCCCACCAAATGCAGGAGGCTTCTGCTAATGTATACCAAATTTTGAATTAGGGGTAATAATTGTAATTCTGTTATAACATATGAAATGCTAACCAGACTGAAGGAAAGTGGGACAGCATAATAGGGCAATGACAAGATTGATTTTCACACTTCATAAATGACACAATTTACTCTTAATTGTATCCTAAAACTCATAAGGTGGGTAGCAGTCCATAATTCATCAGACACCTCTTTAACTTAACTGGTTTCTATGGAGCCTTTAAGGAACTTCATATTCAGAAAACACATTTTCTTATGTTTGAGACAAATATTTTGGTTGTAGAAACTCCCAGGTCAGTTTCCCTTTCTGTTAAAAAGTTTTCAGGTAGCAGGGAAATGTTTCTTCCTGTGATCTTGGAAATAAGTCAGAGTAAACATGAGTGAACTACCAACATGAATGACTGTGTAAAACAAAGCTGGGAGACAGAATTTAATATTAGACTGACAGATGCAGATTGGAAGTATGTACTAACCCCCCATCCCCCATGTGACTTTTAAGGGAAAATGTCTACAAGGTATTTTATAAATGGTACTATATGCCTGTCAACTATATCTCTGATATATGTTGGAGATGTTGAAGGCATACATTTGCCCATATTTGGTAGAATTATATCTAAGTTCAAAAAAGTATTGGTTAGACATCTCATAGGATAAAATGAGATGCAACTAAATCCACAAACAAAGCTTTTAGATGAATAAAAGGAAATGTTAGAGCAGAATACACACAGGAATGTTGAGAGGTTGATTCTTAGTGAGCTTTGGCTGCACAATTCCTTTTGAAGTTAAGGAGGCTTACACAAACTGCACTTATGTTCTATTTTCTGGCAATGCTATAAAGTGGTGTACTAACACCAATTGCAAAAGAAACTCAGTATGCTGTTTTGTGCAAATCCTCTTTCATCTCTAAAAGTGTACTGGTTTTAGTATGGATAAGTTATTATTTCTATGGCAATGATTTAGCTGGCTGCATTCTTTTATTTTTGAACTTGGGGGAGGTTGCTTTCCAGAAAGTGGAATATAAATGTTAATAATATTGCTAGCAAGTCTAGTCTAGGGTTCTCTCTAATATTGGGAACAGCAATTGGAACACTTGCCTAGGTAGAGCACATTTATTTCATGTTTTTGCATGCAATGCTGGAGCTTGCTCATGATGGGTGGTGTGTGTGTGTGTGTGTGTGTGTGGTGTGTGTGTGTGTGTGTGTGTGTGTGGGTGGGTGTGGGGAGAGTTTTGTGAGTATTCTGTCCTGCAAGTATGTACTTTGTACATGCTCAGAAATTCTTATTAATTTCATTTAAAATACTGAAAAGCAGAACATAAGTTTTGGAATGAAACCTTGGCTGCATTTTAGCCTTGGGCACTAGAATATTGTTTGGCTTCCTGAGCCTTACCCACATCTGGCTGCTACATCTGATGTGTTCCGTGAATAGCAATAACCCTTTCAGAGTTGGGCCAAGAAGATTATTCATTATTCTGTATCCAGTCTCCTTATAAGCCTAGTCATAGCTATTAGTGAGCTGGCATAGAATTGTGTTTTAAATCCCTAAATTCAGCATCAGTTTCTTTAGGGGCAAGTGCCATTTTTTTAGGTACTAGCTTTGTGCAGGGCTAAAAAAGAATATTTTAAATTGCTGGGCACCTGCATCATATTGATCAGATTTTCCTAGCTCTGTTAGCACTCACTCATGGGGTATTGCCAGGAATAAGAAAAATATTGAGCCTTGGCTGAGGGATGGAATTATTCTTTTCAAGGTTCATTGGCTTCTATTATCTAGTGTTCTGTTACCTCAGTAAGAAGTACTGTTTCCTGAAGTTGGCAGTTTTCCTGCCTTGTTCGGTTGCACTTTATGCAACCGGGAAATGGTGGCACTCATATACACACCTGGGAGTAAGTCCTATTGAGCTCAGTGGTGCTTACTTCTGAGTACATATGTATAGGATTGCACTGTAAGAGAGACTTTCATAGAGAGAGATTTAAACACTTCTTCATTTCACCTTATGCAAACAAAATGTCTTTTGTCTTCTATATTGTCTCCTGCTATTTCTCTTCCGCCCCCACCCCAGACTCTCCTCCAAATCAGGTGTACATGACTTCATGCCTTGTACTATGAATGTGGAGAAGATCTATTGTACTTTCTGCTTTATTGCAGATGTGGGTTCTGTATAATACTTTTCTAATTTAATTGTTGGTCAGCTTGTTGACCTTGCTTCTAGGGAACAAAATGGCTATAGGCCTCACCTGTCTTGTTTGTTTCCTGGTTCCACATGTGTGTGTTTTTCCTTGCCACTACTGAAGGAAATTAAACTTTATTCCCATAAATATTTTTAAAAATCCATTTTTCTAGTCCTATCTTCCCACAAGAATTGATTAATTTTATTTGATTTCCTGTTATAGATTTGATCTCCTGTTATTCCAACATAATTTGCTGGTACTTCTGTCAATTGCTTTGGCACCTAAAATACAATCACCATAACATGGCACATACATATATGCAATTTGAAAATATTGAAAACAATGGGCAGTATCCAACTGTGTCATTCTGTTAGCACAAATGACGTTGCAGTAGCGGAAACTAGGTTACGAACTATGTGCAAGAGAAGAATCCAATGAAAGTTACATTTTGCAAAGTGTAGTTGCACTTGAGCTATGCAGTTGAGCATAACTCTTGTGCAACAGCTTGCACAACGGAAAGATTTGGTGGACCTCGGCTAGCGGTCTTTGATTTTGTGGAATGATACCATTGGTTACTGCCCAATAAACCATAGTATAGCATGGTGATTTAAAATGGAACCTTGATATATAGATCTAGATCTATGTATAGCATCTATCTATCTATCTATCTATCTATCTATCTATCTATATATCTATATATATATATATAGAATAAATATCATGCATAAATATAAAAAGGGGGTGAATTTAGTTTTGTGGTGGTAATTGCAAATCCTGCTGAACAGTTATGTGAATTAATATTCACTTTCACACTGTAAATTCCACCTAACTGTAGACTCTTCTAATTGTTGGCTTGCAGTAAAATTGGGTTGAACTCTTTGAAATGCCAGTCTGAAGCTGTAAGAACTTTATTGTCATTTTTTGTGTAGTCCTACACACACTTACCGGGGATGCATAGGTTTGCATTGTAATTCTATGAACAAACTTAGTTTAATTCTAATCCATGGAGTTTCTTAGGAGTGTGCATGTACTTCCACATACACACTGGAGTGTCTCACTTCCCTGCCTTTCACTGTTGGAAGCCACACTTGAAGTACCCTGAGTTTTATGTCATAGATATTTCATAGATCATAGAGTTGGAAGGAGCCTACAAGGCTATCGAGTCCAACCCCCTGCTCAGTGCAGGAAACTAGAGGAGGGGTCTCCCATCCAAGTAATAACCAGGCTTGACCCTGCTAAGCTTTCCACCCTCAGATAAGCTGAGCCAGCGTAAGCCAAGCCTCTCCTTGCCTTACGCTGGTTAACTGTTAATGCATGTGGTGGGTGGGGGACACTGGTGGGTGGAATTCATGGTGAGTTGCACATGACTTTTCAGAGTTCAAAGGAATTGAATGATGAAAACAATATCAGAAATATATTGTTCAGTAGTGTAATTGCAATTGAAGTTGTGAAGTGATTGTGAAATGTGCCTGAAAGTGTATGGACATTGCCTGCTGAAATTTTAGAATCCAGAGGAGTTTCTGAAAAATGATTCCCAATAGTCAGAGGACAAATCTTTGTTTTTCTTCTGAAAAATATATGATGCATAAACTAATGTGTGTTATAATGGAGGGCCAATGCATGCACAATATTGCTGGTTGTGCCAGAATTTCCATTCTAATTGGCTACCTTGTCTTGATATGCAGCTTGGGAACTGGGGGCTGGGGGGTGGAAATCAAAGTTGAATCTGCAGGTGCATGCTCATAGCAAGTGACAACTACAGGCTCAAAATGTTTTTTCCAGTATGGTTCGAACATTAGCCTTTGAACATATGTACACTGATTCAGCTCTTGCTGTGAATGGGACTGCACATTAGAAAATGCATCCCAGAAAAAGTAAAGCAGTGCTGACAGACTGCCTAGTCTTCATGAGGCAGAGACCATAGAAGAGCTCAGAGGAAGGAGGTCTGTCAGTGGTCTGTCAGATAACAAGATAAAGGAACCAAAAGGCAAGGGCTGTGAATCTACTCAAAGCTTGAGAATTGGAATCCGGAAACAAGGCTGTCTACAGACAGGTCCTTCAGAACCCTGGACAGGTCCCAGGGAGCATACAAACATCTTCTGATGAGTGCTCTATGTTAAGGGAATCCTTCCTTATAGTACTCAGAGGCTCCACCCCTTGCTGGGTAACAGAGAATGTTAAAAGGGTAACCTTCTGGCTCTGTCACTTCTCAATTATCTCTGTGATCGCTTGTTCGAGGGGCTGTAGTTGCTGGACTCAGTCTCTGTGTCAGGGCCCCAATCCAGAGCCTTTGTGTCCTGTATTACTGACTTTTCTGACTCAGATGGTCTCTTTCTCTCTGAGTCAGTTTTCAAGTCACTGCTGATAGTCTGATTCAGCATGATACAGATATCTGAACTTGGTGTATATTCATCCTTGTCTTGACCTAGCTTACACAAAAGTTTCTCCATCTAGCCTCTGATTACTTTTTACCCCATGCAGAAAATGAATAATACAGAATTGGAAATAAGGTTCCAGCCAGTTGTGTGCACCAGTGGAACAATATTCACAATGAAAATTGAACTTGGAGGATTTCTGTAATGTCCTGAAATTGAGGTATCGTGGTAGGTGAAACTATGTAGCAGGAATATTTTCTGAAGTTTACAAAGACATATTCATGTCATGGGGCCAGTGCTTGTTTGAAGCTGGAGAGAGCGAGAGAGCGAGAGAGAGGTCTATTTTTGATGGCAAAACCTGGATTTGTTGAAACGAGGATAAATTCACATACGGTACCTTTTTTTTTAAAGTGCAAAGAAATGTAATAGATATGGGAGTAAAGATCATAAGTTGACATGATGAAATAATATGATCAGTAAAAATTATTTCATAATGGTCGTTTCCAGATGACCAAATGATCAGGAAATTAATGTAATTATCACATGGTGAATGTCTAAATTCACTCCAAGACCACTTGTCACAGTGAAGCTGTGTTGTAATGTTAAGGGGTATCCAAGTGAAATGGAAATTAAAATTTTGATCTGGAAAGGTAGTTATATATTTAATTTTAGAAGTAGGGGATGCACAAGGATCTAGTAAGCAGTTGGAGATCAAAGATTTATTTGACTTGTACTCCACCTTCCTACCAAAAATGGCACTCAAGATGGCTAATGGTACCCAAGGTGGCTATGACAAGTAGGAGAAGAAAGCTGAATTGACAAAGATGGTCAAACTGTCACGGATTACACCTGGGAAAAAAAAATAAAATCTGTTGTCACTAGTTAGTATGCATATACATTTTCTTACCCTTTAACACCTGTCGTTGGGACATAATTGACATGCACACCAAATGGCTGCTTGTAAAGATAAGCATCTGTTTATTATTTAAATGTGTAGCTTAAATTGACTGCTGGATAATTTTAATACAATCTGAATGAGTTTTCTTGATACCTAAGGAATTAGGTTTCCAGTTAACAAACATCTGTTTTCTCTTTTTATTACTACAGTTTAAACATGCAACCACTTTAGTGTTGAATGTATAATTATTATTAGAAAAATATTTTAATTTGCTATTAGCTGTTGCATAAGACCTGGAGATAATGTGCACAACAGCATCTCCACGTAATTGGGAAGGTGCACATTTCCTGCTGTTCTTTTCCAAGGCTGATTTCATTACAGTCACAGAGTCACAAGGGCAGATGGGTTGTGAACTCTAGGCCTCCCAGAAGCAGGAAGGACACCTTTACTTTGAACTACCTTATGACATCTTTTGAGAAAGGATTGTGCATGCTCCTTCTCCAGCAGCGGAAACTCCTTTTAGGAAATAACTTGCAGACACCATGTAGTCTATCCTCCTGGATCAAGGGGTGTGTGTGTGTGTGTGTGTGTGTGTGAGAGAGAGAGAGAGAGAGAGAGAGAGAGAGAGAGAGAAAGTGATGGGAGTAGGATCTCTCCCTTGCCCAGAATCGGGGGGGGGGGGGACGACCCTTCTCCCAGATTCTTCTAATGTGCACTTTTTTGCAGGCTACCTTTTTTTTTTATTTTTTAATTTTGTCAAGCATTGAAGTTAGGATTTTAAGTTACAGATTCAAAACTCAGCAACACAAGTTAACCATGCCTTGTCCAATACCATTTGGGAATTCTATTATCCTCATATGGTATGGCAATATAGATTAGCTCATTATATTAATATGGAATTAAAATAGAAATTAAGAACTAGGTAAATAGGGTGAAAATGATTGGTATTATCCAATGATAAAAAGAAGTGATGGTGGTGGTGTGCTCTCCCAGATTAAAATCCCACTATTCAGATATTTTTGATGAGTCATAATTGAACAAAGCAAGTAGTATGAAGGCAAAAAAGTCTTGTTTGAGCAATACTAGTTATAGATGTTCTGTGTCTATGTGAGGCATGTCCCTATTGAATTCACCATTCATAATGAAATATTGATCTCTCTGTCCTGTAGTTACTGTTTCATAAAAATCTCCTGCTAGGGTTTTCTTTTCTATGTGAAGATACAGAGCAACAATTGAGCCCTAACATTGGCTGTGTAGTTCTAGGTTAATTTATCTCAAGGAGCGCCTCCAGCAACATCAAGTAGGCCGCTCAACAAGATCTGCCATGGACAGCCTTCTCCCTGTCCCATCAGCCAGAGAAACGAGGCTGGTGGGGACTAGGAGGAGGGCCTTTTCTGTGGCAGCCCCCAATTTATGGAACTCTCTCCCCAGTGACCTCCGCTATGCCCCTTCCTTGATTAGCTTCCGCCGAGCATTAAAAACATGGCTTTTCAGGCGGGAATATGGGGTGGGTTAGGATTTTAAAGTTTTGTACTATTTTTAATTGTGTTTTATACTGTGTGTGTGTGTGTGTGTATGTCCCCCCCTCTTGTATTTTATTGGACTGTACATCACTCAGAGTGGCCGGATGTCTGGCCAGATGGGCGATTCATAAATATAATAAATAAATAAATAAATAAATAAATAAATTTCTAATTATCAGTTCCAAAGTGGGAGGCAACATAGATGTAAACTGAGTCCACCAATTGTCAGACCATAGAGCATTACTGCAATTTTGGAATCTTCATATTGGACAACTATTAGGTAGAACAGTAAATCAAGAGGGAATGGGATAAAATGCTGATTTGCTGTAAATGTTGTCACTTTCCCCTCCTTTAATACATTTCATGCGGTCATACAGGCATGGAAGGAACCTGAAGGTCCGACAGCCCAGCCCCCTAAACTAAATCATATCCAGCATTCATGAAAGACTAATCTGTTAGCTAGAATATAAAGGGGCATAACTAGAGAATAGGGACAAGTAACATGCACTGCACTATAGGTGGATGTCTGTTTTACTGAGTTGTAGATAAGATGACTCAAAAATATCAGCTGCACACATACTCCAGTGCACCATAGTAGTCCTGTCAATTGGATCTATGTCTCCTTCACCTTAGACATGCAGTCAAGTACTCCATACACAGGAGAGCCAAACCTGCACATTGGGACTCCATAAGTGCATTGTTTCATATATTTAGTAGGTCTGTGTGTTTTTTCCTTTACTTTGAACATATGAGGCTGCTTTTTACTGAGCCAGACTATCAGTTGGTCTAATTCAGTAGCCGGATTGGCTGTCCAGGCCTGAGGCAGAGCACTTTCCTTGCCTACAACCTGGCATCCTTTTAACTAAAGATACTTGGGGTAGGGGTGGGTTTGAACCTGCAACCTTCTGCATGCAAAGCATGTGTTCTACCACTGAGCTATATACCCTTCCATAATACTGTTGTTAAATCTACAGTTGTTTATTATTATTTTTTGCCTCACATATTTCCCCCTTAAAGTACTATTTTCTCCTACTTATGCAGTGATCTGCCAAGCATGTCTACTCAGTGGTGCTATCAAGTGATCTCCTCTACTGTAATAACATTGTTTTTCTTAATTGGAATAATATGTTGTTGTTTGACTCCAGCAATAATGAAATCTGTTGTCACATTTTTCAGTTAGAAGAAAGAAGGCTGTTACAAAGAAAATAGAGCAGCCCCTGGCTGAAAGAGAAGGGGAATCAGTGATGACTCAGCATAGCTCAGCAGTGCCCTGATTGTCAATACCTTTAACAGAGGCGGGGGGGGGGGGAGAGCAAAAGCAGGTAATAAGGAGGCTAAGCAAAATTGACACTTGGCTGGAAAAAAGTGGTTGGGGGTGAGGGAGGTGGGGAGGTGAACTAGAGAAATCTGAAGCAAAGCAACAAGTGGGCACAAAGACAAGGACAAAAGGACCAAAATCAATTAAGGTGGACTAATTAACAGAAAGCTTCAAGTGCATATAGTTCAGTCTTTAGATGTTACCATTTTCTTAACAGAAGGGAGGAGGCAGAACCAGAATCCATGTTCTTTAAATGTATCCATGTTCATGTTGAGTGGTTGCATGGATGCATAAATAAATAAATAGATGAATGCATGCATGCGGTCCAGTCCTGTGCCTGTTTCCTTATGGACAGTATTTAATCATCTATATAAGTAAATGTTTTCTAAAATAAAAGAAGCATTCTCCAACATTTTCTCCTTGACTTCCTCCTTGTCACAAAACTGATAAATGAAATTAAGCCCAGTTTTTATTTTCTGCCATACAAAACTATTAGGAGCTTAAAGGATAATTTGGGTTGCCATACAGCGGAAGTGTAGGATACTACTTTATTGCTTTATCCAGGGAAGTAGAATACACTTTACAGAAGCTCATGCCACAATATAAACCAGTGAGGGTGCCACAGCCCTCCATCTTAGATTACTTTTGAGACGTCATAGCACATATTGGGCTATCTACTCTGTAAACACTTGTAGGGACTTGAGGCCGCCATTAATATTCAGAAGCCTCAGGAGGGGGTGGAATAAGTACATAAAGCAAGAATAAAGGAAGTGTTTTAGAATGAACAAGTTTGCTTCTGTCTGCACCAATTCATCTATTGATGGAAGTGATTAAAATAGGCAGGCACCAATGCTAACTATGCTGTTCCCTTTTGGAATGTGAAATATTGCTACATTGTTTCAGTGAAAAACATAACTTCAAGTGAATTGGGGTGAAACCGTATGTGCTGAAGTTTTTCTGTCAGTGGATTTAGTGTAGAAAAAAGGGGTGATTTATTCTCAAAAGATTCAGAGTTCACTGATTTAGCAATACTTAATTCATTATTTATAGGGCATACTCCAGGATCTGCATATAGGAGAACTTTTTTCATCTCTTTCTCTGTATGGACAGTGGGAGGGTAGCTCTCTGTAATGATACCATGGCAGATGTCTAATCAATAACATCCAGATCCTTTAAACAAAGGCAGTCTGTAGAAACCTAGGGTTTGATCTTACTGTGTCTGTCTGCTAGCAGAACAGAAAACTTTAGCAGAATGGTTTTCCTCTCCCCCCTGCAGCCCCTGCACACCTGCAAATCTACTCTGGAGAGTTGAGAGATTCTCTGGAGCAGAACTGGGGCATACATGGGGAACAGCAGGGGGGGAGGAGAGATGGGAAATCCCCATTGTGTGAGCAGAACTCCCATTGTGTGAGTGGAATTCCACTTGCATCACAGTTGGGTCCAACCCCTAACGCTCTGTTAACATTTATTAGGTAGCCTTATATTGGATCCCCTGGGTAAGGGGATAAACCAAGCTATTGCTTGAGGCCATGTCATGCCTGATAGATCCTGCTGTAGTTTTTCTGTACTAAAGATGCAGTGCTAAGGAAGCTCATATTCTAAGAATTTTCAATCTGAGCAATATTCTTTGTAATAGTTGGGTAGGCACTACAGTTGTGTGCTGTAATGATATGCTTGTCTGAAGGACAAGGATGTTAGACCTCTAGTGAAATCACCTTTTTATCTTTGCTACAGCTGGGCCATTGAGGAAAGATTTATTGTGGTTTTCAGCGACAGGAGGTGCATTTATAATTGTGTGATCACCAGCCAGATTGCTTCAGCCAAGGTTAAAAATACATTTACATCTTGTAACCATTACAATAATCTATTGATGTTAGTTTTAATGAAGGACATGTGTGTTGTGCCAGAATGTTACATGGAAAGGATGATTAGAAGAGCTTATTGAAAGCCACTGCCCAATAGACCAGTCTCATTAATATGTTTGCTCGAGGGTCACATTCATACCTTGTATTAATATTTATCACAGGATTACCTGCATCATGTCTAGGGATGGATCTGTCACATAGATGGTTGAGTTTTTGAGGTCAGACTCATTCCATTCCTGCATATACTTGCAATTTATTTATTTTTAAAAATGAACAGAAATTCACAAATTTGTGTGCATATTTCCCATAATGTACGTGTATTTTGTCCATATTTTTACATGTATGCATTTTTTCCAGGTACTTGACATTGCTCAAATGCAGTTTTATGCACCTTTTTTCAAACATATGCATTTTGTCTGTACTTTTCATTAATATATGTATTTTTTGCACATTTTTCATGAGACAAACTGTATCAGAAATTACAAAAATGGGGATATCAGTATGCAACTCTGTCTCAGCTTGTTGAAAGGCTCAGAGGGGCAAAGAAGGACTTGGGAGATGTGAACATGGTAAATCCCTGTTTAAAAAAAAAACACTCAATGGAGTAAATTTCTCATCTATCCCTAATTATGTCTTTAACTCCTTCTTGCTATAAAAATAGTCAACCCGTTGCTACTATCCGTAGTTCCACATCCATTGCTACCATTATTCTTAAGATAGCATCTCATGCTACATTGGCTACCATATCAGTTATATAGGTATACAGTAATACCTTGGATTGCAAGTAACTTGGTTTGAGAGCGTTTTGCAAGACAAGCAAATTTTCAAATATTTATTTAATTTTTTTTTACTTGATATACAAGTGACGTCTTGCAATACAAGTACTGTAGTATGGCTTAAATTTAAAATCTCTGTACAAATTTTTTTGGGGGAATTTCATTTTGATATACAAGTGTTTTGGATTACAAGCACGTTTCCGGAACGAATTATGCTCTGAATCCAAGGCATGACTGTATATTGTAACTGTCAGAGCCTAGGATGCCAGTTAGACAGAGATGCTTGAGGGATCAGCCAGTTTCTGACTAGCAGTTGGCTTTGGCCTGGCATTTCTCATGCTACCACCATTTTCTCCCAAGGCATTCATCTCAGAATGCAGTGAAAGTAGCTTTACTGTATAGTAAAGATAAAAAGCAGGTTACATGGTTGCCAGGCATGTCACCTTGACTTTGCTTTAAAATTATGATTTCTTGAAGACATACGCCAATTATATTTCCACAGGTGTTGTCTGCTACATCCTGTTAAGCATTTTTTTCTATTAAATTTAGCCCCCACTCTAGTCACTAAAATCATTACCACGTAAACTTTCTATGGCTACCAGTCTTGCTTGTTTTCAGACCTAACTTCTGTTTTCATCTCTTCCTTCCTGTTGTGTTCACTGGATGCTGCTGGTGTGCATTTAAAAGAAGAATGTTTTTCTAACTGGCAGGTTGTGGATGAATTTTAGGAGGTTGGAATTTTAGAGGTAGACTTGCATGGGACCAGTCAGAGATCTTGTTCTGCATTTTTAAGAAATGAATTTTCCTTCAGAAATCTGTGCCTCTTACCTCTTTTCTCAGTGTCTCTACACTCAAACAGCATATTTGTTTGTAATTATGGTGGTGTATTGATTTGAATGTTTTTATTAATGTTTTATATACATAAATGTTTTAACAATTAATATGGATGTTAATTGTACTTTAATGTATATCAAAATGAATTTTAATGTGTTTCAGTTTTCTTGTAAACCACCTAGACCAGGGTTCCCCAACATGGCGCCTGCAGGCACCTCCAATGGTGCCTGCAAAGGGGTTCTCAACATGGTGCCCGTGGGTACCCAAATGTATTTATTTTTCTATTTTTTAAATATACACACATGGATTTGTATAAAATGCATACAGCTTTCTAGCAATTATACCCAGGCTTCAACAAAAGTTGACCAAATATCCAAATAAGTATCCCTTTGAAGTTGGTGTCCATATGACACCATTCATGTATCAAAAGCATTCTAAGGTCCTCAATCCATTGCATTATAGGAGGTGAATGTTTATCCTTCCCATTTTGTAATATCAGTCTTTTAGCTGTCAAAAGGGCACAGAGTATCAATTTCCCTTTCCATGTTAATTTCCATTAAGCAGGTAAATAATTTTAAAGAGCGTGTGAATATCAGCCTAACCTACCTCACAGGGTTGTTGTGAGGATAAAATGGAGAGGAGGATTGTATAAGCTGCCCCGGGTTCCTTGCAGGAAAAAAGGCGGGGTATAAATATAATAAATAAATAAATAAATATTAAAGAATTATCTAGTACAAAATTTCTGTGTAATAACCTCCTCCGAAAAAGAAGCAACTACTGCACATTGCCAAAACATATGTTTAAAAGAAGCATTAGCACTGCCAACAAATAGCTAAATTAGACAATCCCTTATTAAAGAGACTTTGTGGTGTCCAATTGACATGAAACAAAGGTTTCTGTTGAATAAGGTGCGGCCTAAGATCCATAGATGTGACAAGTAGATGCCAAAGTGGTGATCTACTTACAGTAATACCTTGGATTGCAAGCATAAATCGTTCCAGAACCAGTAGGCATTCATGTCGTTGGGTGCTGGGAAGCCATCCTGGTGGGTCTTTGGAGGGGGGTGGTGGGAAGCCATCCCATTCAAGTCATTGTGTAGCAAGTGCCAAAAGCAAATCTTTGGAGGGGGGTGGTGGGAAGCCATCCCATTCAAGTCATTGTGTAGAAAGTGCCAAATGCCAACCTTTGGGAAAAGGGAGTGGTATATTCATGTCGTTGGGTGGTGGGAAGCCATCCCATGGGCCTTTGGAGGGTGTGTGTGATGGTATTCACGTCGTTAGGGACAGGTTGGCAGAAGCAAGCTTGTAAAAGCAAACAAAGGCGAATTGAAGAGTCACATTTTGGTCCATAATCTGCCCCCTACAGGATGTGTGAGAAACAGCAACCCTAAAAAAGTTTTTGTTTTGTTTTGTTTTGTAATCCAAAACACTCTTATATCAAAGCGAGTCTCTGGCGGGCGTGAGCGGGGCCGATTTCGGCCCGCTACGCCTGCTCAAGGCAAGCGGTTACATCCCTACGACTTGTTTTGCAAGACCTTGCTCGTTTATCAAGTCAAATTTTTTAAATTTTTTTTGCTTGTCTTGCAAAACGCTCTCAGACCAAGTTACTTGCAATCCAAGGTATTACTGTATTAGGCATTTTGTGGTGGTGCCCACAGCAGTTTCTCAAATTCTTAAATGTGTCCATGGGTCCAAAAACATTGGGTACTCCTGGCTTAGAGATATTTTAAAAATATCTCTATCTTTAAAACAGAGATATTTAATAGCTATTATTATTATTATTATTATTATTATTATTATTATTATTGGTCTAATTTACTTTAATGCAATAGGATCTTAGGTGAGTCTCCTGCCAGTGTTTAGAAGGCCAGTAAAGACTGCATTGTTGCAGCAGGCCTGTTAGAATGTATTTTATCAGTGTTGTTAATCTATTGCCAATCTATTGTTTTATGATGTATAATTGTGTTTTATCTCTTTGTTGTGAGCTGCCTTGAGTGTATGAAAATACAGAAAGTATATGTGTGGAGGAAGAGGGGGGGCTGGCTGACCCGCCAGACCTCCACCCTTTCCTACTCCAAAGGAAACCCAGCACTTGCCACCATGTGGCCCGGAAGGGGGGGGCTGGCTGACCCGCCACCACCCCACCCTTGCCTACTGGCAAAGGAACCAAGACCCTCTGAGATCTCAAGATACCAGACTGCCAGCCTCAGCTGTCTGCAATCCTACTTGGATCTCTGTTTAGGGACCCGCCTTCAATTCTGTAACCTGGATTTAGATACTGAACTGACAGAGCACTACAAAACCCATTTGGGGTGAAACCAAGACAAGGTTTATTCTGGTAGCATCTTACAACAAGATTAGGGAAATGAGAGAAGCACACAAAATAAAGAGACAGACACTTTGGTACACAGTAAAGCTACAAAACAATAAAAACCTGATTCCTTAAGATCTCTCAGACACACACCTGTTACCTGAGGGTGTTCTCTTCAAGGGTTAGATCCAGCACAGCCTTGCCGCCCGGGGGGGAACTATTTTATCTACCCGCAGGTCCGAGATAAATAGCCCTCCACAAGACTTGCCTTCTAGAGCCCTCAAACCAGCCAATTTTTACCAGGGCTGCCTGGGGTCGATTCCTGAGGGCCCCCCCCTAAAGGCTTGGGCCCCTCGCTGGCGCGCTGCCATGCCGGGCATGCTACCAAAAGGACTAAGACCAAGAACAAAGGCTACACGTGGGGAAATAGCTCTTCCCCCTCCCCTTTTCTGTAGCCTTCTTGCTTCAGCCAATCAATTTGAACTTCACCTGGCCAGGCAGGGGGGAGGGAACTGGCCAGGCAGGGGGAAGGGAACTCATGAGTCATGGCTTGAACTATATTTACATATGAACGCTTTCAGCCTGGCACCTCCAGACCTCCAGACCTCCAGGCCCCATCCCATGTTCCATGCACCTTTCGCTTCCTCCCAGCCCCCACTTGGTTTACACATGAGGAGGTGTGTGTGTGTGTGTGTGTGTGTGTTTGTGTGTTTGTGTGTTCCTGCATGCATGCAGGAACCCCCAAAAGCTCCACAATATGGTATATACAATAAATAAATAAATAAATACATAGGCTGCAGTCTTGACTTCAGGTAAAAACTATGATATATGAAAACACCTATCTCAGGAATTTACAGTTCGAAGGTGATGCCCCTGTCATCATGTTTAACAAGGACAGGAGCAAAACACATACATTTATTTTATTTTTTAAAGTATAACCTCTTCTCATTTTGAGTATGGAGTACTGTAAGCAACAGACCATACCCCATCCTTTGCACTCTAGAACAGTGATACTGCACAGACATGCAGGCAGGGCATAGAAGTGTGACACGTGCATCTCCTTTATCAGTATCCTATATCTTCTTTAGATTGGATATTCCCATGCTTTGAGGACTGTACTCAAACAATTATACCATAATCAGTTGAATAGACATGGATGCATTAAAAATGCAAGCTTATTAGTAAGGCAAAATCAGTAAATGCCAGGTCTTTAAGCTTGTTAAGAGTGACTCTAGCTGTAGGGTGAATCACACATCAAAATTTTGTATTTCTAGTGTAATTCCAGAGGAAGAAGATGCAGGTTTCACCTGCAGGAAAATGCATGACCATCACCAAATTACCTCCTTGCTTCTGTATAATGCAAAATGACTCAAAGGCTGTAGCTTCTAAGTGTCCTTTGCTTAGAAGTTTCAGTGCTCTAAATATGACTTATGAGTAAAATTATTGCTTAGCATTTTAGAAGATATACTGTATTGAGTTGAGTATGGTGTGAGGTTATAAGCTCTGAGTTGGTCTGATTGATTCCTAACACAGAAAAGCAGCATGCTTCAGTTTCCTGACATTGTAGTTTTTACAGTGTTCATTTCTAATAATTTTTTCCAAAGTGAATAACAAATCAAAATGGCTAAATCTGTTACAAATCTGTCTTTGTAATTTGATTTTCATAGAAATCAAGTTTATGCATGGCTCCTAAGTGGATTGTTAGGATTAGTGATAGGCAAGCTCCTCCCATGCCATCCCCCAAATTTGATTTGGAAAGAGCCCACTTCAAATGAGTTCATTTGGTTAATTTGAATAAAGACCAAATTAATATACAGGCCTGTAGCTTACGCTGGCTCAGCTTGTCTGAGCGTGGAAAGCTAAGCAGGGTCAAGCCTGGTTGTTACTTGGATGGGAGACCCCTCCTCTAGTTTCCTGCATTGAGCAGGGGGTTGGACTCGATAGCCTTGTAGGCTCCTTCCAAATCTATGATCTATGAAATCTATGAAACTCATTTAGGCATGGTTCCATTCCAAGCTATGGCTTTATCACATGATGTCACTGGGTGCATGCTGGGCTGGAGACCTTGCCATCTCTGCTTTCCTAAGCTTAATTACCAACGAAATATTAGAAGTCTGGTGTTTTGCCTTTACGTGATCAACAGAGCAGAGCATTTTGCTTGCTATGTTTCAGGTTCCAGCTTCCAGGTCTAGCCACTGACTTGAGAATCTCAGCTGGAGAGCCACACCTTGCTGGTCTAGATCTGTGTGGCTGCTCATGACTGTGGCTTCACTCTCACACTCAGTGTGAGGGGAGAGGGGATTTTTACCGAGGCTACTGTTGAAGTCGAACACTAATTCCATTACACCACACTGTATCATACATTGTTGGCTTACAAATACTTCCAGGTTGCTAGACATCCAGTATAATACTGCACTGTTGGTTTATCAGGAGCAAGACTGTCATAATTATGAAATGGTGTAAGAAATATGATACATTGCAGCCCCATCTCCATTCTTCAAAAGATCATTTGTATTTGGTATCTCCATGATATACATCATTAAATAGATAGTGAAATGTTACAAAGCTATGCTGGAAAAAAGTGAGATGAATGTGCCATGAATAAAACCGTCTCTTATGTAGCTTTGCAAAATCAGGTATTTAAATGTTTGAAAATAATTGTGCTACAAGGTAGCATGGGAACTGTAGAAGCGCTTCCATTTATTTATTTAAAACATTTATGTGCCACCATATATCAAGATTTCAAGGAGGTTAACAAAAATGAAAACCACAAAAACAAAACATTCATGGATATCTGCAGAGTGTCCTGAAAATGTCTGGTTTTCCGAACAATTTCAGCGCTTGGAGGGATGTGGGTGTCTTTTCCCCTGGGGAAAACCCCCCATTCAGACTGATAGCCACTATAGCATCAGGCCAGCACAAACAGATTGATATATATATATATATATATATATATATACAGATGCATGTGAATGTCACTGCTTGTGCCATAATTTTCATTTCATTCCATTGGGTTGCCTTGTCTACATGAGCACTTGCAAAATTGCAGAAGTGGAGAAGAACAAAGTTGGATCTTGAAGATATGTTTATAGACCAGCATATTGTCACAATGCAACTTAATAAGTTCTCTCCCCTCCCGTTCTGTCTATGCATAAGACCGAGGGGAAGCAGACTGAAACACAGCACTCACTACCTGTTTTGGTCACCTTGGATAGTGAACTTATAGGAGGTGTTAGAATATTCCCCCATACAGAGCTGTTGTCCTAGCAAAGCACTGCAGTCATCTGATCTGAGGCCTTAAGAAGGCTGGCAGAGTCTGTCCTTTCAGTAGCTCCACCCCTGCTTGATGCTGACTGCAGTTCTTAAAGGGACAGTATCTATTTCTACAGTTTCATGCTCCTGTGTAGCTGAGAGACAGGAGAAGCTGCAGGGGAGTCATCCTCAGAGTCAGATGTTGATGGGAGAGCTACATCGTTAGGCCAGGAAGGTATAGAAGGGGGTGCTAAGGGCTCTCTCTGAAATGGGTCAGCCTGTGACCCATCTGAATCAGAGTCCTCAACACAGAGCCTCAGAACCAGGGGACATGACACCCCCATATATAATTAGCTTATTAAGTTGCACTTTATGCTTTGCCTTTATATGGCGTGATCCAGTTCTGATCACATCATGTTGCTATAAAATGCTCAGATATATCTTAAAATTGTGTCTTCGAGCTGTTTTTAGCTTTCTGGATATATTTTTAAAAATCTTTTTAGTGCTTGTTGCCTTTGATATTTGAGTCTTTGCTATTTTAAATTGTGTTTGTGGCTGCTCTTAATTTTTAGATAGCATTTAACAGGATTGCATTGTGTTTTATTTTGTATATATGTATGTTGTCCTGAGAGCTTTGGCTGTAAGATGACTCATAAGAGTGAATGCATGAATAAAATACAAGAAAAGTTCAGGATAATTGGCCATTCCAGCAAAACAGCAATATCTACATTGGAAATGTAACCTGGCTGCTTATTTCAGCATCATTGAGTGCCCTGTAGAGCCTCTTACGTTTCCACATTGGTAGCAAAAGCAGAATATGTTATGCAAGGTAGGAAGGACTGTAGCACAAACCAAGCAAAATAGGAGAAACCTACATATTTGCTTAACTTTGTATAAATCCTATGGACTGCTAACTCAAGCCTTTCTTTCTTGTTGCAGAATTTGGATTACCTTAGTACAGATTTTTTTTTTCTTGAGAGGAAGCACAGTGTTCTGCTCTTTTCCAATGCTCTTCAATGCTATCAGTAAAGCAAGCAGAAGAAATTAGTGTTCTTCCCCCATAGTTTTCTAATGTATGGATTTTCTTTGTGATGCTCTTGCTCATTTTAGATAAAAATGCAGAATTCTCTTTATAATCAGTAGCTATCAAAAGTGAATAGGAGTATATCTAGAGGTGAGCAAGCTTCCCGAAGATTGACTCAGAAATTATCTGAGCTTCCCCCACCACCAAATTGGAAAAAAAACTTGGATATATATATTTTTGCGTTGCACAGGTGGTTGGACTCGATGGCCCCTTCCAACTCTACTTTTCTATGATCTTCCTGAGTCAAAGGGCTGAAAAATGCTCCCACCTATCTCCCAAAGTCCTGTCTATCATGCCACTCCCATTTACTTACCTGGGAAATGGTGGTGCATTGGGATAAGAAAGGAAGAAGAATTGCCCTTTTCCTTCCTCCCTCTTAGTTCCCCTAATGTGCGGAGTAGCGCCGCAGCATGCTGGTTTGAAAAGCCTGGAGCTGGTGTTCTGAGGGCTGCTACCTCTCCAAAAGTTTCCTGGGCTTTGAACCCTGACATGCTGTTTATGTGGCACACCTGATGAGGGAGAAGGATGGATGAAGGGGGAAAACCTTCTGTTCAGTTCCTGCTTGTTTCTGCTACTGCTTCTGCCAGCCAATGCTTGCTTCTGCTACTGCTTTTGCTGCCCTTGCTTGCCAGGGAAGGCGAAGGAAAGGAAGGATCTTGTTTGTGGGTAGTGATAGGGAGGAGTGGTTTG
Source organism: Shinisaurus crocodilurus (assembly GCA_021292165.1). Lineage (NCBI taxonomy): Eukaryota > Metazoa > Chordata > Lepidosauria > Squamata > Shinisauridae > Shinisaurus > Shinisaurus crocodilurus. The sequence continues at coordinate 137,402,585 of CM037876.1, read as the reverse complement.
CTCATGTCAAGGCCTGGCAGGAACAGGTGGGAGGGAAGCTGGGAATTTGTTGGCTCATATTTGAATCCAAGCTGAAGAAAATCCAGGAGCTATACAAACATCTATCTTGTTTGAGGCAGACTTTGAGCTCCTGAAGTTCGTATTGAAGCCTGGCTCAGGGGAACTTCACTTCATTTCTACTCAAGTCCTACTCCCTGCCTCTGTTTTCTATGTTGATATCAGGGTGCCTTTGTAATTCATACAATGGCTTACATAAGACCAGAGTTATGTCTCTGTGTTTTTTTATTTTTATTTTTCATGTCATAAGAATAACACCTATGAATCTAAATGGATTTTTGATAGCTTTTTTTTTCTTCAAATGGTGCTTATCTCTTATTATTTTTCTTTTCTCCAAGGTTAAAAATGTTTCCTTGAAATGTTCCAGCTAGCTTTACTTTAAGCATAAATTGGGTAAACCTCCATTAATCCCTTTTTATTGCAAAAAGCATAGTTGAGAGGAATGTATTTGCTACCTGAAACATGTCTATATTTCCAGCAGCTTCAACCACTCTTTCCTTTGTCCAACTTTTTAAAGGAGAAAAAAAGATTGAGGGCCCACTCCTTTGGTTTCTGTACATCTGCCGCCTAACAAAATTAATATGAGTGGATCGCCTACAGGTAGTTCAGGAAAATGTTCTTTTGTGCTGTTAATGTTCAGTGGGATATTAGACAAGGAAGCTTCATGGAAAAACAACATCTTTCTCTCAAGGGTGTGTTATGTGATGCAAGCTGTCTCTTCTGACTTTTCAGTGTGTGAAAGTATTCTTATCCTTCTGAAGGCAATTAATAAAGCCTAGGATCTTCAGTCTCAAGAGGAAAGAAGAATATATATAGATATATATATAGAGAGAGTATTTGCTTTAGTGGCACACCTGCTTTTTGGCTGACTTTTCCTATTTGATTCTTTCAGCACATCCAACATTCATTGAAAAATAGAAAACAACAGCATGAGGTCAAACATGTTGACAAATGAGTGATTTATTTCCGATGAAAGCAAGCAGCTATTCTGAACCTTGGTGAAAATTTGGGCTCACGGTAAGAGTTTTGTGTTAACTAATTCTTAATGTATGCAGTACAACTGCTGCATTAGAAATCATCATATGAAGGGAACTTTTAAACTGATCACTGTTAATCTCTTGTTGTCAGACAAAATTGTAAATCAAAGTGTTGTGTCGCAGGGCTGATTCACCTCTGCATGTACATCACTTGATATTCCTCAATTTCTCACAGTTGAGCTGTCTCCTTTTGAAAAGCATGATGTGTGAACCTGGACCTCTGGCTTGTCTCTCCCCTGACAAGCCAGAGAAATAACCCAACAATAAACCATGGGTTATTTTTCTGATTGTTGGGAGAGACAAGCCAGAAGTCTGGGGTTGTTTAGCCACTTCCATTTGCACTGGGAATGATTGGGTAATGTTTACGAGCACACTTATCATGACATGAAAATCCCCCCCTTTATCTTGGATGCAGGAAAGCAGCTATATAGGAATAACACAGAGAAATACTAGTTAACCAAACCAAAGCCAAATTTTCAGCATGTTTAAGTATTCTTACTCTTCTGATGCACTTTCTTTTTGCTTGCTTTTGAATTTTCAAATATGATATGCAGCGCTTCATGGATGATGACATATGTTTTCATAAGTTTATAAATCAGTAATGGTAACTTTTTACAAATGCAATTTCTTAATGGTATTTTTGTTAGAAAGAGGTGCTGCTTGAAAAGGTGCAAGAAATCTTAAGCTACCTTTTAAATGCACAGGGTTTTTTTTTTAATGTTCCAACTTCACGTAAGAATGGACAGTGAAAGCAGTATTCCAGTTACTGAATGATCAGGAATAGAGTGAATCACCAATATGATATACGGTATATTGCTGTCCTTCTCCCTGATGTCTGGCATGAAGAAATGCCAGGTTTTGGTTCCTGTTAGTGGTCACAAGGCAGTTGTTTCATTGCTCACAAGCCAGAACTTATTGAAATGTGGGGAATGGGATAATCATTTGGTGTTTCAACTTATTTTGTATCGGGAAAAAATCAGGAGAATGAAACACAGGATTAAAGGTTAGTCCAGTATTCCATTTACCAGAGTTAAGGTGTGAGGGGCAAATATATTCCTTAGATTCTCTGGATCCTGCTCACAAATGCATGAATGATCAGGATTTGACAGTCCTGCCTGCTCCCTTTGCCATGCTCTGACCATATAAATGGGAAAGACAGATACACACTGGACTGGCAACTCAGTCAGTCAGTCAGTCAGGCGATCACTCATGACCGAGTAAGATTGTCTTCCAGGATAAATTTTTTTTACAAAAAGGAGATTTTAAAAGGAGGAAAATTCTAAAGAAAATTGTGTAGACTCTAGCGATGGGTCCGTAAGTGACTGTGGAGGCCAGCTTCCCACAGTGAGGACACAGGTTACCAGATGGAAGATGGTCCTGTAAAGGATTCATTTGACGTGCTTTTCGCTTAGCACGTTTCTCCCTTTCACCTTGCACTCGGGCTTCTTCAAAGTCCATAGAACCTTTGTGAAAGGCCGACTTCCAGTTAGATCGTTCATGGGCCAGAGCTTCCCAGTTTTTGATGTTTATATTGCATTTTTTAGATTAGTCTTAAGAACATCTTTAAACCTCTTATATTGACCACCGATATTCCACTTTCCATCCTTGAGTTGGGAATAAAGTAACTGCTTTGGGAGACGGCAGTCAGGCATTCGAACAACATGACCGGTCCACTGAAGTTGGCGTTGAAGGATGATTTTTTCAATGCTAGTAGTCTTTGCTTCTTCCAGTACACTGACATTTGTTCGCCTATCTTCCCAAGTAATTCGCAGGATTTTAGGTCTAAATAAAAGCCGACCAATTGTTCTTACTTTTATCTTCTTTTCAGCACCTATCAACGTTGCCAGTCCAAATAATGACAGGGACTGCAAATAATTAATTCATTGCTATATGGAAGGGAAAGACTTCTCCTTCCAGTTTTGAAGCACCATTCATATGGTTAATCCTTGTATGACCCCAGAGTAACTATGAAATATGGCATACATCTTGGCCAGTGGTCAATTACAGTTAGAGGAGACACAATTCTATGAAACATATCTTTGAAATGTAGTGGGCTTCCTAGGACTAAATTAAGGATTATCAAGATTTTACCCCCAAAATTGGGCAGGTCCGCATCATGTCGATAAGGGAACTGATTTCCGTCCCACATCACCAACACCTATGGAGATAACAATTTCCCGTAAAGACTCTGTGGTGTCCAATAAGTCAGGAATATTAGTTTTTGTTGTATGAGACACATCCTTAAGTCAAGGGCAGACCTTTTGATAGCTTAGAGCACTATGGGCTACTGTTTAGGTTCAATAGGTATATTCTGCTCCTCATAAATCTGTTTAATAATATGCTGTTTTTACTCTGTTATGCATATTGTACTGTTTTTAACGCTATATATATATATATATATATATATATAATTTTTTAAATATTATTGATGATTTAATTCTATTTTTAACTTTTGTATTTTTCTATTTCGGTTTTAATGGTATGAGTTTTAAAGGTTGTGAGCCACCCTGGGTCCCAGTGTTGGGGAAAAGGTGGGATACAGATGATGATGATGATGATGATGATGATGATGATCATTCTATCCAAGAGCCACTGATAAAAACAGGCTGCTGGTAGTGATGTACTGTATCGCCTCGTAGCGGCCCTGCTCATGCCAGCGCGAGGCTCGCACGGGCCTACCTGGCTCCGGCAGCGGCTCACCTCTCCATGGCAAGCTGCCCACGCTGGTCCTGTCGCGTCACTTCCAGCACGCCGGAATTGACATGACGGGACCCTGCGCCAGTGCACTAGACCCCCGCGCTAGGTTTTTGGCGGGGAAACCAGGGCAACAGGGCTTAAACAGACCTGTTGCCCTGGTTTCCCCGCCAAAAACGTAGCGCGGGGGTCCAGCACACCAGCGCAGGGTCGCATCACTTCCGGCCTTCCGGAAGCGACGCGTTGGGACCAGCGTGGCTGGTGCTGGCAGTTCGAGTGGCATGGAGAACAGCTGTGCGCCGCTCAGAAGAACGAGGCAGCGGGGGCGCCACCACGGAGAGGCAAGGCAGCGGAGAGGCGCCTCTGCCTTCAGGTTCGTGGACACTACTAGCTGCTGGTGCTGGAAGCCCAGTAACCCAGTATAATGTGTTGTTAGGACTCACCAGACCAAGTCATCCTCCTTCTCATGCTGAAAACACCAAGGCAAAGGGGCAGCAAGCAGCTGCATCCAATTGCAAAGTTAAGAAACAAAGCCGCCTTCTCCAGGCTTGAGGCATCAAGGGAAACCCACAACGGCTATGGGAGGAAGGCGAAGCAGTGGCAGCAACAGCTGACATCAAGCTGCTGCTATAAAGGTCTAGGAACATAGACTAGAGAGGGTTAGAGGAGGCACAGAGATGGGTGAAAGAGGGAGATAAGAGCTTTTCAAGAGAGGGCAGACTGACAATTACTGCCCAGGAAGTCACTGAAGGGATCCCTTGCCTGCAAGCCCTGGCTAGATCTTCATTTGTTTGGAGACCAGGAAATCCCCACTTGGCAGCCATTGGAGAACATCATTCATACCAAAACTTGGGTTTAGCCTTCTCTCTCTGAGGATTGTTAGGAGTCTCATCAGCTAACTTGTCCTGAGAGATACTTCTTCAGATCTGGGCAGCATCCATTTGAGGAAGATCTCATCACTAATGAGTGGAAGCAGAGAAGGCATAAGTGAGAACTGGACCCTGGACTTCCCCAAAGAGAAAGATGAGTTAGAAGCACCCAAAAGGCCAGGACACCTGAAGAGAACAGATTTGAGGGCTCATGGTTTAGGGCCATGAAGGGAGGAAGGGAAATGTCATTCCTTACCTTGAATTGTAAGCCTAAATGCTTACTAGTCTTCTGTTCTGTAACTAGAAGAAAAGACTTACACTAAAATGCCTACTTAACTTCTTTGTGGACTCCTGGAATTATGGAAGCTATGAGAGAGTGTGGGTTTTATGTGCCCCTATCAGGGTCTGGGAGCACAGATGCTGCATAGGTACAAGCACTAGTAACCTCGACTGGATTACTGCAATGTGCTCTATGTGGGGCGACCCTTGAGGCTGGTCCGGAAGCTGGAGCTAGTGCAGAATACAACAGCTTCCAGGAGAAGAGCCTTTAGTGTAGCAGCTCCATTTCTTTGGAACTCCCTGCCTCTGGAAGTCAGGCAGGCACCAACATGTTTTCAGCACCTCCTGAAAACATCCTTATTCCAAGAAGCCTTCTTTGATTGACCAGCCATGGTTTTTTATAGATATTCTGTTTTAATATAGTGTTTATTCTTTTCATCTTTTTGATCTTTTTACTGTTCACTGCTCCAGAATCTGTTTAGATGTTGAGGAGTATATAAATGTTGTAAATAAAATAAAATAAAATAAAATAAATAGGCAGCTGGTCCAATAATGGATGTGAGAAGGTGTTAAAGTTGGAGGAACTGCCAATGAGTTGTGTTTGTGAGCCAAATTCTTCTTGTAATGCATGAAACTATTTGAATTCACCTGCCCTATCTGAAGGTTGGTCCATAACATAGCAAAATTTCCAGGCCAACCACATAAAGTTTTCAAATCAGTGTTGTGCCATAAAGTTAGTCTGGCACATACATATGGATCAGTTCTGACTGCAGTCATGAGTGCCATCCAGGCGGGTGGCATGAATGTTAGGCAGTCTACAAGTAGGGAGATCTAGATAGGGATGCCTCTGCCATCCCTGCCTCTGTTCCTTTCCAGGAGCTCCTTTATTCTGCCCTTTAAAAAACACACCCAATAATGATATACACACAGGAGAATAGTGCAACTTGGATAGCTGTAGATCACCTTAGTGCTACAGTTTTGTTACAGTTGTTCCTCCCCCACACATACTTCTTTGCTTTGCTGAAAGAAACATAAATACTGAAAGAATGGGCTCCCGACACCCACCCCTTCTTACACTGTATTTTGCACAGACACAACACAATTATTGGTACTTTGAAAGCAGTGAGAGGTCATGTGGATTTCCCCTTTTCAGCCTGGAAAGCAGCATGGCGCCTCTCTGCTTTCAAAGTTCCACCTGAGCCAGAGAAGGCTTGGAAGAAGGGAAGAGGGAATAACGTTCATTTGCACTGAGCCTCTCGGAGCTTTGCAAAACATAGTGAACTCTTAGTTTCTCTGGTTCAGTGCTAAAGGAAGGCTCTGCCTTCTTCCTCTCATTTGAAACACTGAAGGCACAATCCTCTGCATGTTTAGACAGAAAGAATGGTTTAGCATGGTTGGCTGGGGCATGCTGGGAGTTATAGGCCTTTTTTCTGTCTAAACATGGGTAGGATTGTGCCTTAAGGAGTGTAACGAAGAAAATACTGTAAGCAGACTTCATTGCAGTACAGTCATGCCTTGGATTGAGAGCATAATTCATTCCGGAAACGTGCTTGTAATCCAAAACACTCTTATATCAAAACGAAATTCCCCAAAAGAATTTGTACAGGGATTTTTAATTTAAACCGTACTACAGTACTTGTATTGCAAGACGTCGCTTGTATATCAAGTCAAAAAAATTTAAATAAATATTAAAAATTTTGCTTGTCTTGCAAAATGCTCTCAAACCAAGTTACTTGTAATCCAAGGTATTACTGTACTTGTATTTCAGCACAACAAGGAAGTGCAGGGCTGGGGGGGGGAGGGGGGGAGAAGCATTGACCTTTCCTCCTCACAGTCCCTCCACTCCTCCTCAAAGATATTCTATCAAATGACACCCTCCTCTCAATTTTTTTCACCATGTGGCTGGGTTTTGCTGGACATGAATGGAGTTAAAACACAATATTAAGTCCATTGTGGGACCACCATGTTAATTCCACTTACAGCTGAGAGCAGAAGAGTGATGATTCAGCAATGGCTAAGGAGTCCTTGTGTGGAAGCAGCCTTAGACCCCTTCCTCCCTTCTTCATTCTCCTTCCTTATTTTAGAATGTTTGAATTAAAAATGTTGGATTTTGACATCCCCTGAAGAGTGAAAGTGAGAAGTAGTTTGGGCTTTATTGTGAGTAGAGTAAAGGTTGTTGAACATACTTGGTTGTTCTAAAGGAAATTAATTAATCAGAAAAGATGTGAAATGAGAGGGCTTTTCTTCTGGAAGATAGGACTGAAGCAAATAATACATGTCTGTGCAGGGAATTCTCTCAGGTCGGGAACAAATGAAACTTCTGTCAGTCATCTGTAGCTTGTGCTTCCTTTACCTGCACCAAGGAGTAGAGATGTATTTACCTAAGTCCAGAGGGTCTGTGAGTAACCTTATCTCATAGTTATTTGCAGAGGGCCATCACCGAAATGGATCTTACGTGCATAAGGCTGCAATCCTAAACAGACTTACAAGGGAGTAAGCCCAATTGAATACAGTGAGACTTACTTCTGAGTAAACATGCATGGGATTACAGTGTAAGAAAAGCTTCCGGATAGTTTTTGCAGCTCCACATCAGAACCAGATGGTACATGCTTATTGAATTCATGTAGAATATTCTTTCACAGAGCCTTTTGGAGGAAGATTTAGTTAATGCTGTGAAATAGATTCATGTTAGATAATTAGGTACAAATGCTCATATAGATTTTACTGATTGGTAATTGGCTTAGCTAGTTCTTTTCTTTTTTAAGATTGAAAATATTTGTTAGCTGCAATTGCTTTTATCATACATTTATGTTACTAAAGAAAAACAGTTCTGTCTGATGTTTAAAATGAGTTGAGCCATAGTGCAGTGTATTGGAAAACTTAATCATAAACTCAGAATGCAAGAAATCTGATTTGTAAGTGTAATTATAAATTGTAATTTTTATGTAAGCTGTAATACAGTGCATACTAGGCTTGAATAATATGGTTAAATGACTTATATAGCCATCAAATACATTTCACAATACAGTCACAAGACTTCTTATTCTTACTTCAAGGTAGCACATATGGTAAATAGCAAACTACACTAACACTGTCATATAACAGCATACTCAGAGACAGTTTCCCCAGTTGCTGAAAAGTGATGTCCTGCCCCCCCCCCCCCCCAGCAATGATATCATGGAGTATTCACTATTTTACATAGGAACTGCCTTGGTATGAGTTATACTATGGCAGATAAAAATTGCTTTGAAATCTCCTATTAACATCCTCCTCTGCATCCAAAGGAAAGGACTTGAAAGCATAGGGTTTAAATGAAGGATTCTCAGATTTTTCTCTTGGTCCAGGAAAACCTGATTTTGTGGATTTGTATACCATCAGTGCCAATGATTTCATGGATTTCATAATAGAGTTGGAAGGAGCCTACAAGGCACCACATGGTGGCTGCTGTCTTTCATGTCTGTTTTGTAAAGAGGGACACATTTCAAGAGAAGAAAACACACAACAAGCATTGCTCAAATACTCCACAATTCAAATCCACTGTTGACTGTTAATGATATAGTGAGCATAGACAGACCTCCCTGAGATTCATTGTTTCTGTAAGCAGAAGATGTCAAATTAGGACAACAGGTCTGCATTTATAGTCCTTGGCATACTCACTGGGTTGTTGAGAAATCCCTGAAATTTAACACACCTTCCTGCATTCTATCCATTTATAATTATGTTTTAACAAATATCTTCTTCATTGAAGTTTTAATCAGGCTTTGTAGGTAACCGTGTTCCAGATTTCATAGATCGACTTCTGGTTGATTGCGATCGTTTTACAGAGAAGCAATGTGTCTTCGTATAGACCTTAATTGAGAAATTGTCTGCTGCTATGTAGCATCTCTGTTTGGGCTCATTTGATTTATTAGTATCAGTTTAGCCAGCAGGAGCTTGTTCTGGAGAGCAAAGGCTCAATCATTATTGGAGAAATAAAGCATATTGCCAAACTATACTCCTGAGGGTTTTTTATTTCGCCAAAAGAAAGTCACATATTTAACAGTTAAGAAGTGGTCTTTGACTCCAAACCTGTTGAATGGACTAATCAAAGAAGAAGGGAGGGGGAAACCCAAATAGGGCAGGAGGTTTGGCCTCTAGAGTAACCCCTCTATCACTTCTACTTAAGATAATTTCTTATTTCTAATTAATTGAGCTTCCCATATCTTCCAGTGTGATAAAAGTCCTTAGGTGCTTTGTTAAAGGAAACTTGGGAAAAATATAGCATGTGCAAACCACTTTTGGAACTAAGAACAGGACATGTAGAATCACATTTTTTCTGTCTACACATGGGTAGGATTGTGCCTTAAGGAGTGTAACGAAGAAAATACTGTAAGTAGACTTCATTGCAGTACTTGTTGTATTTCAGCACAACAAGGAAGTGCAGGGCTGGAGGGGGGAGGGGGGGAGAAGCATTGACCTTTCCTCCTCACAGTCCCTCCACTCCTCCTCAAGTCATTATTACTCAGGGTAATTATGTTGGTGTCTGGTTCCAAGATAACTGGAGTTCAATAACAAAATAATAGATCCAGCTGCCAGGGATCTGCCAGGGCAAGGGTGAGGGGAGGAGGCAGGCAATGCAGCTCTGGGTACTGGCATTAGTCATACTGAGCATTGTGGGGGGGTGCACTCCACAGGAAATAGGAGGTCAAACTCTAATAGAACTCAGCATAACTGTGTGATGGAAGTGGACACATTTAAATACACATATAATACTAATTTTATTTATTAAATGAATACCTCACTTTTTTGCATATGGCATGCCTGGCAGAAAGCAACACACAAAAATAACCCAATAAACAATCCTATGAAAATGTATAATAGAGTATCAATCAATATGCCAGTGTGGTGAAGGGGCTTCTGGCTTCTCCTTCCTTAGGCCTGCCCATTTCACCATTGCTCATTGTGGCCTTCATGATGAGGATCAGGTAATATGCAGCATTTTGCTTAAGCTCTGAAAACTGTGTATAAGGCTGCAAAAAGCAGTGGTAAAATGGCCAGTGTGGCATAGTGGTTAGAGTGTTGGACTGAGACTCGGGAGATCCAGGTTCTAGTCCCCGCTCGGCCATGAAGCTCACTGAGTGACTTTGGGCCAGTCACTGACTCTCAGCCTAACCTACCTCACAGGGTTGTTGTGAGAATAAAATGGAGAGGAGGATGATGATGATTATGTAAGCCACCTTGGGTTCCTTGCAGGAAAAAAGGTGGGATATAAATATAATAAATAAATAAATAAACTAATTAATTAAAATGAGACCAGATAAAAACCAGTCATTAGGATCAATGAAATAACTTGGTTTCTATTTTTATTAGGCTATTTATTAAACCCGAATGAAAGGGATAGTGGTCCTTGGTCAAATTAGATGTGATGTGGAAGTTCCATGATAATAATCACATAATTTTTGTTGGTGTTTTATTTATTAATTGCCATTCCAATATGGATGCCTTGAAAGTTGGGGAAGTGGCTTACATGGGGACAGCAACCCTTTTCTCCTTTGATTTTTCACCAATATGTACATCTAACTCCAAAGCTATTATCTGTAGTGTGGAAAAAGATAATAAACAGTATTGTATCTGAACCTGTCTTCTTCTCCCCACAGCTTTAGTGGCTGGGTGGGATTTACATCAGGGAAAGTGCACAAGAGGAAAGGGTTAAACCCTCCCACTCCCCTAAGTGCCACCCCAATCATCAAAAGGAGCCTTGAGGAGCTACTAATCAGGGACGGCCCTGCTATTAGGCAGAGTGAAGCAATGGCAGCCTCCCAGCTGTTCCTTCTAAACTCCTGACTTCCCTTTTGTTAGAAGACACAGCTGAGCATGACTCATAACCTGTCCTGGCCCCCCTAAACTAGGCTGCTGCCTCAGATGTAGTGGAGGATACTATCCCATAGCCAGTCTTGAAGTATGATTCAACTGCTAGTCCAGTTGACCCATCTAGTCCTTTGCCTCAGGTAACAAAATGTCTTGGGCCATCCCTGCTACAAATTAGCATAAAAACAAAGCAAAAAAATGGCATTAGGTCCTAATTACAGATCTTGTGTATCTAGGTTAGCTTTGCATATATATATATATATATATATATATACACATTTCATGCATGTGCAGAAATGGGCTGCATTGTTTTAATTTTATAGTCCTGATGGTTTTTTTGCACATGTGACTATGATGTTTTGACATTTATTATTGTTCTCTTTGATTTGTATATTGCCTTGGGCACCTGTTAAGCAGAGGGGTGATACATAAATATATTAAGTAAATACTCCTGTGTTCTTTGGACTACTCTGGACATTGATGAGTGCAGGATTCCATTTTAGAGTACTGGTTATAATTATTATTAGGGTTAGATCAGATCATTATTGGTACTTTTTACTGAATGCATTGATGAATCCGGGTACAATGCATGGAGATGACAATCAACTTGAGCCCTCTTTACTTTTTCTCTCCACATGTATACTCAACACCTGCAGGGGAGTGAGATCATGCCTGCTGGCCCCACCCTAACCTTTGCCTGGCTAGTACAAGTGTGAAAGGAACTTCATGTGCAGCCTGTTTCACAGCTGTGCATGAACATGCAGAGGTCATGGATGAGGCCAGCAGACATGATCCTCTTCCAAGCTCTGTGTGTTCAGTATATGCATGGAGGAGGGAACAAGTGCATAGGCTTTGAAAAAGTAGCGTATTCCAGGCTGGAAACCTAGCAATATTTAGCCAATACCAATAAAGGTAGCTCATTTCAGTGGATGATATATTTGGACTTGGTCTCAAATAAGATTATGTAGCTGCTATCGACAGTGAATATGTTCAGCAGTTCAGCATTTAAAATGATCTGTTGTCTCCACAGTGGAGTAGAATGTGAACAGAACCCATTTCTGGTACATTATTTATTTATTATATTTCTATCCCAACCTTTTTCCTGCAAGTAACCCAAGGCAGCTTCCATGATCCTCCTCTTACTCTCCATTTTATCCTTCACAACAACCCTGTGAGGTAGGTTAGGCTGAGAGTCAGTGAATGGCCCAAAGTCACCCAGTGAGCTTCATGTCTGGGTGGGGACTAGAACCCGGATCTCCCGAGTCCCAGCTCCAACACTCTAACCATTATGCTACACTGGCTCTAACCATTACACTAACTCAGATTAGGTGGCTGGGTTGTGTATGGTTGATTTTACAAGTGGTTTTCAAAAGATTTTGTGTACCATTATTCTTGTATTTTCATTTCTTATTTTTAAATTTATAACTGTCATATATGGAGTGAGGAGAAGATAGAATCCCAGGCAAATGCAGGGCCAGCAGGATATCTGTAGAACAGGGGACTGCAACATGGTACTCACGAAGAGAGCCCACTGGCATCTGAATGTTTTGTTTGTTTCTTTTCTGGGTTTTTTTTTTTAATATACATGGATTTGTATGAAATGCCTACAATTTTCTAGCAACTATACATAAGCTTCAACAAAAGCGGACCAATTGTCCAAATAAGCATCCATTTGAAGTTGGCGTCTATATGCCACCCATTGATATACTGAAAGTGTTGTAAGGTCCTCAATCCATTGCATTACAGAAGGTGAGTGTTTGTCCTTCTAATTGTGTAATATCTGTCTTTTAGCTGTCAAAATCCCTTTTCCCTTTCCATTTGTTAATTACCACGAAACAGGTAAATAATTGTGAAGAGTGTGTACATCACTGAATAATAAAGACTGTTCCAGTACAAACTTTATCTGTGTGATGACATCTTCCCGAAAAGAAGCAATGACTGGACATTGCCAAAGCATATGTTTAAAAGAAGCATTAAATGTATTGCACTATCAGCAATTAGCTGAATTAGACAATGCCTTCTTAAAGAGACATTGTGGTGTGCAGTAGACATGAAACAAACATTTTTGCTGAATAAGATGCAGCCTAAGGTCGATAGACATGACAGGTAGACGCCAAAGCAGTGATCCAGTGGTGGTGCCCACAGTAGTTCCTCAAATTTCCAGATGTACCCATGGGTCCAAAAAGTTTGGGGACCCCTGCTGTAGAATGTGCTAAATGAAGTAATGTACAATAATACCTGGACTTCATTATATATACCTCTGATTGGCAACTCTTTTTTTGTGTGTGGAAGACTGAATATGGCAGAAGTACAGAGTATTAGTTTCTGGTGTTTTTGTAGGTGTTATTGAGCATATGTCACATATATTATTCATATATAAAAGAGCAAATAAGGGCACATGAAGTCAGTTTGCAAAGAGCTCACCTGATTTTCTTTCTTTTTTACTCTTGCACTAAAAGATCAATTTTTCTATTTTCTGTTTTGAGTCCTGAAGAACTTGTTTCCTTAGATAGTTGCTTGTGCATTAACATCAGTTGCAGTGATTTCCTCAGTGCAATGACAAATAGTGGCTAACAATTTGCAGTAAGTAAGACTGGTGATGCTGGTGCTGAAAAGTAGCACAATTACGTAGCTTAATTTCCATAGTTACTGACAATGGAGTGAGGAGGCCTGAGTCAGCAATCAAGCCATATGTACAGTAGAGACAGCCCAAATATATAGTCTAAAGTGCCTGGATATTGCCAGACTCTATAGCAACATAAATACAAAAACCAGCTTAATACAGCCATGAGCCAAAGTGCTGGTCCAGATTGCTGGGGGGCGGGGGCAATAAATTCGTATTAGTGCAGAAAGACATGACTGGAGCAAGAAACCTACATAGTAGCACCACTAATAAGTTAGAATGGAAAAGACAATTATCTAAGCTTGGAATCCAGAGTGGAGATGTGTATGTGCGTGTGCGTGTGCGCGTGCAGACACCTGTCTATCTTGGGGGTTTGGGATGGGCGGGCAGGACTGACAGAGAAGTAACTGATGAGAGGCACAACTGAATGCTGCGGCTCAGCAGTAGAGGATATACATAGTGACAAATATTTATTTATTTATTTATTTATTATATTTATACCCTGCCTTTTTTTCCTGCAAGGAACCCAAGGCGGCTTACATAATCCTCCTCCTCTCCATTTTATCCTCACAACAACCCTGTGGGGTAGGTTAGGCTGAGAGTCAGTGACTGGCCCAAAGTCACCCAGTGAGTTTCATGGCCGGCGGGGACTAGAACCCAGCTGAGTCCAACACTCTAACCACTACGCCACACTGGCCATTTTACCACTGCTTTTTGCAGCCTTATACACAGTTTTCAGAGCTTAAGCAAAATGCTGCATATTGCCTGATCCTCATCACGAAGGACACAATGAGCAATGGTGAAATGGGCAGGCCTAAGGAAGGAGAAGCCAGAAGCCCCTTCACCACAGAGCTTAAATTGACAAAGGGCTTCAAATTTCTCATCAATTTCACCTTTAAAATGAAGGGATGTTTTGGGAACTGGCTGCAGAGGTAGGTGGTGGAAATTACCGTAATTCTGTTCTGCTGTTACTCTTTGCAGCCTTTATACACAGCTGTCTGACGATGTCCATATTTTTTCTCTAAGCAGTATCTTTAAAGTTTTGCACATCCAGCAGCTGATTATCCCCCCCCCCCCAACCCACAAAGTTAAATCCAACAGAATTGCGGAAAAGGAGGATCCAGCATACTTGGCTGCACTGGAGGAACTGTGTCAGGAATCAAACCTAGCTGATTACTTTAGTTTAGTTTATTAAATTTATATATCGCTTCACACAACCAAAAGGAGTCCCATAGTGCTTCACAAAAAAGGATAAGTACAAAGAATACAATATATAATAGCATACTTATTGAAACCTTACAAATTTACTGCCATTGCATCTGATCAGTTCTGCACCAACCATAGTAATTTTGTAGACATTTTACTTGACACAATGCTCTCTAGTTGTTGGTGTTTTCTAGTAGCCTGTTCTGCTACTACCCCATGAATTTTTAGGTAGGATGTGCATACCAAGTTCCGTATATCACTCCCAGGACTTACAGAATATGATAAAGGTTGATGGGAGTTTCCCTCCAAAATATCTGGAGGGCACCAGGTTGGGGAAGGCTGGTGTAGGAGTAATTCATTTACCCAATTTGGATTTATTTAACATTTCAGTCACCTGTACTTGACTTATTTTACTTTTAAAGTATTGGTCTCCTTTAAAAAAACCCTATCAAAATAGCTTACAATCAGAATAAAAACCGCCATCTCCAAAACAATGGGTAAAACTAACTGCCGAGAAAAATACAATGCACACTTTTTTGGCCAAAAATTAAGTTCATTCCCATCACTAAAAAACCCCCAACCCTATTGAAATAAAAACAAAGTTGGGGAAAGCAGACCATGTGCTTGTGTCTCTATCTATGTGCATGTGAAATCCCACAACAACAGGATCACCACAGAAACGTCCTTTTGCCAAGGGATGGGGATACCTGTGCATCCTGCTGAAAGGGCAGTCTACATGAACAATGCACAGCTCAGCCCCTCTCCTAACTTGGCAGAACACTTGGGGTATTATGTGCAGCATTTCTCACAAGGGCTAGCTTGCCTTTTGGTAGGAGTTTTGCTGCTTCTAAAATTGCAATTTTCCCATTTAAAAAAATCGGACCTACTTAGACATACTTACTTAGTACCAGGAAGTACATTTTGTTGATCTAACTTTCATAATTTGACTTAATATTTTCCTATTGTACCCCATCTCCCTTCTTTTCTGTCCCTGTATTCAAGTTATTTTCTGTGAATTTTCCTAACCTATGTTCCAAAACCTCCCTTACTCATTCCAGCAGTATCAGTATTCCTGAAGTGTAGAAACGCCTGAGCTTTGAAGATATAAGATGTATATTTTTATTTATGCATACAAGGACTCTTGAATGGCAATGTTTTCTTTGTCATATGTAATAAAGAGATCTATATTAGACACATTAAAAGTGTGTTGGGAGTATTGTGATGTGTGGAACTTTCTATCTGAGAGGCAAGGGAAGTGAGGGAGTTAAATGGTTGCGTGTGACATACTTTATACATAGGCTTCCTTCCCATTTCAAAAGGTCCTCCACATTGAAATGATGGGACAGCCATTGCCGTCAGAAGAATTCTGGGTGTGTATCCAAGCTCTGGATGTGTATATTTGAGCAGTTGTTATGGGCTGTGTGTGATGTATTTAATAGAACAGATGTATCTTTTGGCTGCCTTAAACTTCTCAGATAGGAAGGGCAGAATTCTAATTCAATAAATACATAATAAATAATTAATAAAAAATGAATCTTCATTCTTGTGACCTTCTTTAATTTCCTCTGCATTCTCGTAACATTGAGGTTTAAGTGAACAGTTAACATCCAAACACATTAATTACTAAGTTCTAAAGCTCATACAAATATTCAGAGCTCTGAATGATTACTTTTGTTTATAAAAACTATAATTAAATCTCTTCAGCTTCAGTTGGAGTTTTTGAGATACCAGGCAACAGCTTATTTTCTAAGTAATTTTACATAATATGTGTGGCAAAATCAGACTGTGATACTTAACCTCACAGGCTTTTATTATGGACAAAACTTCTGAGGGCTGTAAGTCCAAATGAAACATATGACTAGTTAACATTTTTAGAGAAGAAGTTTTCTATCCAGCAGCACCTGTCTGCCAGCAGAATAGATACCTCTGGCAGAATGGGACCAGAGTTGATTTAGGAGTGCGTGCGGGTTGGGTGCAGGGGAATGAAAGGAAGGAGATGTCCTTTTGAATGAGCAGAAGTCTACTCACACAACATTGGATGTAGCTCTGTGCTTAAGATGCCCAGCCTAGCCATCTCATTTTGGCCATGAATTGAAGGTGGCATATTTGATACTGCAAATGGTATGTTTCCTATGAGTAACAACACCCTCCCAAACAAAACAAAAATGTATGAGAAACAGACTGTCTTCTCTTAGTACTGTCTTCTCTTAGTACAGTCATGCCTTGGATTGAGAGCATAATTCGTTCCGGAAACGTGCTTGTAATCCAAAACACTCTTATATCAAAACGAAATCCCCCAAAACAAATTTGTACAGAGATTTTTAATTTAAGCTGTACTACAGTACTTGTATTGCAAGACGTCGCTTGTATATCAAGTAATAAATAAATAAATAAATAAATATTTAAAAATTTGCTTGTCTTGCAAAATGCTCTCAAACCAAGTTACTTGCAATCCAAGGTATTACTGTATAGGCTTTTTGTTGAGCATGATACATGTCTTTGTTATTAAACACAAGTTGAAGATCTGCAAGGAATTGCCACCTGTTATTTGATTGTAGTTAAATATTACAAGAATACTACTTAAAGGTAAGAACATAAGAGCCGTGCTGGATCAAATCAAGGGCCCATCTAGTCCAGCATTCTGTTCACATAGTGGCCAACCAGATGCCTGGGGGAAGCCCACAAGTAGGACATGAGTGCAGTAGCACCCTCCTGCTCGTATTCCCCAGCAACTGGTGTACATAGACACACTGCCTCTGATACTGGAGGTAGCATATAGCCATCAGGAATAGTAGCCATTCATAGCCTTATTCTCCATTAATTTGTCTGATTCCTTTTTAAAGCCCTCCAAATTGGGCACCATCACTACATCTTATTGTAGTGAATCCATAGTTTATAACTATGTGCTGTGTGAAGAAGTACTTCCTTTTATCTGTCCAGAATCTCCCACGAATCAGAGGGAGAAAAATGTCTTCTCCACACCATGCATAATTTTTGTACCCATCTATCATGTCTCCCCTCACTTGCCTTTTCTCTAAGCTAAACAGTCCCAGATGTTGTAACCTTTCCTCATAGGGGAGTTGCTCCAGCTCCTTGATCATATTAGTTGCCCTTTCCCTAGGGATGTGCACGGTGCTCGATTGGGGGGTGGAAGTCCAGCGAACTCGCCAGGCTCGACACCCCCGAGCTCTGCTCACCCTACCTTTTCCCTGGCTCAACTCACATTCTCGCGAGCCGAGCCAGGGAAAGCAACCTCCGGGTTCCGGCGCTACATTGTTTATGTAGAAAACAGCCTAATTTGTGCAAATCGCGGCCTAATTTGCACAAATTAGGCCATAATTTGGGCAAATTAGGCCGTTTTCTACATAAACAATGTAGTGCCGGGGACCCGGAAGTCCGGCAAGCACCTCAGCTGACGTTCACACTTGGCTCAGTTGATCTCTCATGCTTGGTTTGGCTCGCGCGGCAGGAGTGCTCAGCTCACGCACTGCGAGTCGAGTGCTGGGCATGTCGCCCATCCCTATAATGGGGTTGTGGTGGAGAGCTCAGTGAAAAAGTCAATCCAGTGTGTGACTGCAGTGAAGAAGGCAAATTCTATGTTAGGCATAATTAGGAAAGAAATGGAAAATAAAATTGCCAATATCATACTGGCCATATACTGTACAAATCTATGGTGCAACCACACTTGGAATACAATGTATACAGTTCTCGTCACTGCACTTTAAAAAGGATATTGTAGAGTATCTTTCTTGGTCAGTCACCGCTAGCTGAGATCCCATCAGCGTATATGTGAAGTTGGGATATTTTGCCCCAACATGCATCACAATGTCTTCCAGATCACCCCTGTCCACATGTTTATTGATGTTCTTAAAGAACTCTAAAAGGTTGTTTGGCTCCTTTCACATTACTGATACCAACCGTAGAGGATCATCATGTTCTGTGAGCATTTGGCTACTTAGTATTGGTTTTAAACCCCCCTGATAAATCAGTTTAGTTTCATTCACCAGAGTTCAGAACTTTCTGCCAAAAGATTTGGAATTATTGCAAAATTTATTTAGATTTATGTATATTATGTAAAGTGTCCACGTAGCCTGGAAAGCTGTGTTGTCAGTATTTTTTTAGGTCACACTGCACCATGGGTTATGTAGTGCTTATGATATTAAACTTTTTAGGACAACTGAATTTTGGAGCTACTCTGTAGCATTTTTAGGTTGGATAATTTGGTTTGACATGAACAGGATTTTAAAAGAAAAGCCATGAGAATGCAGGATTATACTTTTTGTCAGGCAGACAGAAAGTTCAGAATATTCGGCTCCATCAAAACCTGTATATTTGTGCTAAATTCCACTATGAATTATAGCACCTGGGTAATGGGTGGGTATCAAAAATTGCTCCACATGTATCTAG
Organism: Shinisaurus crocodilurus; assembly: GCA_021292165.1. Classification (NCBI taxonomy): domain Eukaryota; kingdom Metazoa; phylum Chordata; class Lepidosauria; order Squamata; family Shinisauridae; genus Shinisaurus; species Shinisaurus crocodilurus. Next base: position 137,383,566 of record CM037876.1, on the reverse strand, counting down.
AGCAAGACTTTATTACACAGCCACCAGGCAATCAGTGTCTTGCTGCATGCTTACGGAATCTCTAAGGCATGAAATTGCTTTTCCAGGGTGGATCCATGGTAATGTTCATAATAAGAAATTGTTTCAGTGCCAACCATTCTTGTGCTGTTAAATGTTGTGGTTTTTAAAAAAAATCATTTGCCTTTGTTGTTTTTGTTCGTTTGTAAGGAAAGTACAGTTTATTTATCTAGCTGCCTCATATCTGGCTAATTAGCTTCCCTAAAAGCTAATATTAAGCATGCTTTTTAAAAAGCTGTGGTGCAAGTGATTTACTCAAATTGGCTTTAGATTGTGGTTTGTTACTTACACTGCATCCTGCAGAAGAGATTCTTGGATCCCATCCCTTCTAATAGTTGGAAAGTTAAATTCTAAACATTTAGAAGAGTTGCAGTGGTTAATATGTTTCCTTTCCTTAGGTTTAAATAGTAAGTCAGTTGTTGTGAATGGTTGTTGGGGAGGAAGTGTTTTTGTTGAAACAGAAGATAATAAGAGCACCAGAGTTCTTTTGATGTCCAGCATTTATTTATTTTTACTCCATATTTTGTTGGCTTCAGTCGCAATAACAATTCCATCTCTGAATATGCTTAAAGAGTTAGAAATTAATACGTTTGCAATTCAACCCAAACTAACATGAAAGTATTTGTGGAAGGAGTAGGAAGGAAACAAAGGGGAGAGAGAAGCTTCTTTTTTTTAAAAAAAGTTATAACTTTAGATGTTGTATTTTACATGAGAGTGGGAGTAGTGAAGAGAGCAGGTTTTGTTGTCATAAGTGTGAGTCGGGTGATGTCATTTGATATAATTTGATGCCTACGGAACTAAATGCTGTGTTTGCATACAATAGGTATATGGGCTGTTGTGTGTGTGTGTGATCCGGATCAGGATCCCTGCGCCTGCTATTTTCATTTGAAGATTAGTTTCCATAGGTGCGAATGGAATGGGGAGGATGATCCAGATTGGGACTGCAGTGCCGGGAGGAGGCAGGAAGGATTAAAGTCCTGCTATACCTCCTACAAGGATGCCCTCCCCACCACTGTGCTTTCTGTTTACTTTTAAATGCCCATTCACTCAATAAGCAATGCATGACTCATCATTGCCCTCAGCTGACTGAAGGTGAAGTCTAAATTTTATTGTTGTTGTCCAGAGTGAGGGTCTTCACTGACCCTCTTCAATAGCACTAAGATTGACACTACAACTAGCTAAGGGAAGAAAGCAAAGAGACAGCCACCACCTTTCTGTAGCTGCCAGTGCTTTACCCACTGGAGCTCCTTCTCCTTCCTTTGGGCAGCTAATGTCTTTAGCACAGTGGAAGGCACTTTGCACCCTCTGTGCAATTTCAATTGTTTTTTCCCCCCCAGAATAATTTCCTCTGTCATGACAAGCTCCACATGAATTTTTAGTATCATTTGTTTTCATGACAACTTGATCCCTGATCATCTCTTCTGCAAAGGTTGCAAAAGTACAAGTAACACTCTTACTCACACAGAGCAGTCACATCCTGGTTAATGAGCTCCTGGGGTGACTGAGAATGAGAATAACATTTAAAGCATTCTGATACAACATTCAGCAATGGATTAAAAGGTCACCCAGGGCTCTTATGACAGCATCATATGGAGTGGCATCTTGTGGCAAATCAGGGACTGGAGGTAGATATCTGAAAATCCTTTGGCCTTCAGGGCCTAAACAATATAAAAGGAGAGCTTGCTTGTTCTCTGATGTGAAGGCAGCAGTATCTTATAGCCAGGACAGAATGACTGAAATATGATTTACATGGCTCCCATAGAAGCTCTGGATCACCAGGACTAGGCAGGAAGAGTGGTTGGGGTGGAATCTGTGACATGGTGGAAATGTTCTAAAGAGGCTTGCACATGAAACTCTTGAAGGGATGGGATGGGATGGGAATGTGACAAGCAGCACAAAAGGAGGCAGTGTACCTTTCACTGTTTGATGGAGAAAGCCAGCAACCATTATCAGGCTTCAGGCCTGTGGCTTACGCTGGCTCAGCAGCTTGTCTGAGCGTGCAAAGCTAAGCAGGGTCAAGCCTGGTTGTTACTTGGATGGGAGACCCCTCCTCTAGTTTCCTGCATTGAGCAGGGGGTTAGACTCAATGGCCTTGTAGGCCCCTTCCAACTCTATGATCTATGAATCTATGAAAAGTGAAAATTGGATGCAAGTTTGCAGGGTCCAATGTTTTGTCACCAAATCCATTTGTACTTTCTTCTCAGCAAGGACACAGAAACTAAGTCTGAACGCAAATAAATCTTCACTTTATTTCCAAACTCTTTTGTTACCACATTTTTTCCTTCTATTCACTTCTTCCTTTCTCTCCTCTCTCCCTTGCCCCTGCTTCCTACCTCCTACTGGGGCCTGTTTAGGGACCAACCTTTTAACAATTCAAGAAAAGGAAGTGCCTCTAACTATAAAATTTCAATACCCTACTATCATTCTCCCCCAACATTCCACCCACCTGGTTTTCAAATAGCAAATGTTGCTGAACGTATTTGACTTGCTGCTCTGATGTAATAAGTACCACCAAATATACTGTGGGTTAAACATTCCAGAAGTGGGACCTTGCAACAAAATTTGAGTGTGTGTGTGTTTGGGGTCAAGGGAGCCTTCAAAGCTCTCCCTTCTCAGTCAGGAGCGAGTGGCTGGGTAAGTGCTGGCTGGCGAGATACAAAGTGAATGAGCATGCTCCAGTTGGCAGGAGAGTATGGTGGGTGCCTTTACGTGTCTCTTCATCCTTCTTTTCCAGCCACTCCATTCAATTCTCCATTCCACCTGGTTTTCCATTTTTTCATCTCAGCAGGCAGTGAGCATTCCATGGGCACTGAGCACACTCCATCCTCCTTGGTCTGTTTTTGGAAGGTTTCCCCTTAGAATTTTTTTCTAATGATTTAAAAAAAACAACTTCTGCAAACTTTGGCGTTATCATGAGTCTGCTGATACCTCCCATTTTTGTGTTGCTACATAAGCAATGGAACCCAGATAATTTAATCAGAATTACAATATAGATTAAAACATTTTTTTAAAAAAAGAAACTTGTTACTATCAGTTTACTAACACACCCTACTTCAGAAGCCAGCACAGGTCAGGCCTATTGAAGAGCAAATGGATACAATGTACAGCAGGTTGAGAACAGCCATTAGCAATGTGTAATTTTTGGTAGGGGGAGGCAGTGCTGATGTTGCGAGTGTATGGGTGAGATAAAGAAGAGTCAGACACAGAGTATATGGTTTCAAATCAGGGCCACATTTATTGAACTGAAGATCTGTGAAGGGCGAAGTGCGGTACTAACCTAGCCCGGCCATTGACCGGGAAAAAACCAATATTTGGGCGAATACATCTTAACCGCACCGGAGGCGGGTTGGTCCGCCCCCGGCCAGTTGCCCTCCATGTGGAGCTGGAGGGCTTTACCATCGTCGCCTTACTTTGACGCCTCCAGGCACCCAATGTAGGCGAGAAAGGCAAAACCCCAAAGACGTCCCAATCTCCCTCCTGGCAAGCCTCAGGGCATTAGCGAGGGCAGCCTTGGGTAAACGTCACCTTGAAAGGTGCCACTGGATGATTACCCATAAGCTTAAGCCATACTGCCTAATCCCGCACTTCCCGCCACAGAGAGAGACATCTAGCTTAGTGGAATCTCCCCCACCTGCCCGATAAACAAGCGAGCAGGGTTCCTTTGCAGATCTCCAATATTATTCTCATTATCTACACCGATAGGTGAACCCCATCCAGGCGAACCCCATCTGGGCGATACAGCTCCCTCCGGGCCAAGGATATTGTGGGATGGGGAATACAAAACCCAATCCCTCCTACGGCCCTACAAATCTCGCCGTTCACTTTTCTAACCGCTCTGTTCAAGGCCTTGGGCCAACTGAAACGCGGTATCATGAACGACCAAGGATCAGGACTCCCAGCCATCGTTGCCGTATGTATGCCATATCACATGACACCTGCAAAATCAGGGCCTTGCCTTTTGACAAGCCCAAATCATTCCCCCCCAAATGGGGACCAGGACATCTGGGGAGAAGAACACTGGTCAGTCCAGAACAAAGTGTGGAGGAGGTTCTGCCATCTCATGCTCCGGCGACCCATCCACTGGACCTCCGCTGAAGGCTCAACCTCCAGGAACTCCCAGCCGTATGTATGCCATATTGCATGACACCTGCAAAATCAGGGCCTTGCCTTTCGACAAGCCCAATACTTCCCCCAAAATGGGTACCAGGCTATCTGGGGGGAAGAACACTGGTCAGTCCGGAACAAAGTGTGGAGGAGGTTCTGCCATCTCATGCTCCGGCGACCCATCCACTGGACCTCCGCTGAAGGCTCAACAGCCAGGAAGCCCGACATGGCAGTTCGTCCTGCTGCCCAGTAAATCATACTGTGCCCACAGATCAACACACGGACAGTCCTGCCTCCACCCCAGTGACCTGGAAGAGAAACACAGCCCACGACAGTACCATCAAGGCAATTTTTGACATACCATTAAGGAAATTTTCGCACCTAGGACCAGTATGACTGGGACCTCCGAAAAAACCCCAGTTTGCCCACAGTGGATGCGACACCAATCTGTATGGAGTGGGCTCAGAAACCCAAATGTGCCAGGCCATGGAGTGGGCTCAGAAACCCAAATGTGCCAGGCCCAAGTCCGCAAGAGCAGACCTCGTCACCGAACAAAAGCGACTTAGTCAATGGCTAGCCGTCTTGACGACAAAACAGCCTACCCTCAGCGAGTCCACGGCCAGCCACAAATGTGTGCAAAGGGGCAAGGCATCCTGCTGACAAAACAGACTGCCTTCAGCAAGTCCACGTCCCGCCATGAATAGGTGTAGAGCCCTGCCATGACATAGCTCTGTCATTGATCCCGCATGTAACAGGATGATAGACCCTCCACCCAACTGGTCATGAAATAAGACCATCTGGCAAGGAGAATGGCAAACTGTAGGCCCACGGGGCAGGGCCCGACATCTCTGCATCTGCCCCCAGGCTCTGAGCAGAATATTGTGCTTTAAAGTGTGCGACGTAAGCGCCCAGACAAGGACATAACTCTGGAGTTCTTAGAGGACATAGTGTTCAGTATCTGCACTGTAGCCTGATTGTCACACAAAATTGGACAACCAAGTCAGCCAAGAGGTCTGCCAAGAGTGCACGACCAGGGGCAATAACCCTGCCAGCACAATTTGAGATGGCCAACCAGGCCTTGTAATTGGCGTAGAAATATGCCTAATTAGGTCTACTATTTTTCGCTAGAGAGGCGGGAACCCAGGTGCCTAAATAAGCCCTTTCCTGTGTCCCCGCCCTAGTCGAGCCATTGGCTCAGTACCTGTGACCAACCTGACCTGTTACCTGACTCCTCTCTCCTCCCCCACTCGCAAATCCTCTCCCTGGCCCCAGATGAGGGGCCAGTGGAAGTCTGTTTTGTGTGAGAATAAATGATAAATAAATACACACAAATGTTTATATTTCCATTTATTAAAAGTTGTAGGGCACAACATTTGGTTCCCTTGGGTCTTGCCTTACCTTCAGGAATTCCTCCCCATATGATCTTGTGAGATTTTTATAATGCTCTATTATGTTTCCTGTTAAACTGGGGATACCCTATTAAAAGTTCCATCTGTACACTAGGTTTGGTTAGCTAACATGCACAGTTGACAGGACCAGTGCACGGCAGTTTGGCACCCTAGGCTAAATTATATTTAGCGCCCCCCCTCTCGTGCTGTGGGGGGGGCTCCAGAGCAAAGCAGCCCTGCTCTGCAACCCCCGCCGCCGCTGCCACCGGACCGCCTGCCCCCACCGCCGCCACCGGACCGCCCGCCCCCGCCCCCACCACCCCACCTACCTTCCCCCCGCCTCCTCCGAAAAGGAAGTGACGTGACGGGACCCCTGTGCTCTGTTTTTGGCCGGGGGAAACCAGGGCAACAGGGCTGTTTAAGCCCTGTTGCCCTGGTTCCTCCCGCCAAAACAGAGTGCGGGCGGGGCTCTGGAAACGGCACGGAGAAGGTAGGTGTCAGGGGGGAGGCGGCACGGGGTGGGGGGGAGGCGCCCAGGCTTGGCCCCACCACTACCTCCGGGCGCAATCCCCCGCACTGACCTGGCTTTGTCGGCGAGGCGGGCGGGCGGGGCAGGAGCGCGCCGGCAGCAAAGAGGAGCGCAGCGTTTCTGCGCCCTCTTCAGCTACGCGCCCTAGGCAACAGCCTAGTTTGCCTAGCGGTAGCACCGGCCCTGACAGTTGAACATTCTTGTAATAACTTCCTCTTTGCAGAACACACAGGATGGAGAAATCAGGCTTAGTCCAAACCTCCAGGGACTAAAAGTGAGTGAGTGTGTGTATGTGTGAGCGAGCAAGCAAGCGTGCAAGAGCAAGAAGCAGCCATAGTACAGTCTGCTGTTTGGGGCAGGATGGAAGAGAAATAATTGTTGTGTGCACAAGCCTTTATTATGTGTATTAAAGGACTCTTGTGTCCTTTATTACTTGGATTATGCTGTATTTTACAGGACATTGGACATGACACATTTGCATATATTCTTTTTAAATACGTACCTTGTTTTCTGCAGCAAGAAAATGATGTTTCATATTTACTGTTTACTTAAATGAACCATAGCTTATCTCATGGTCCTTTGGTAAATAGGGATATTGCATTCCTTAGAGAATTCTAACCTTAGACATTGTGTAAACTATTAAGCTAACAAATTCCTGTTATGTGTTTTGTTTGATTCTCAAGCTTCACAGTTTTTACATACCACAGTTATAACAATTCAATGACAATGACTTTTTCATTAAACAAAAGCATTAAAAGCCTTCCAGAAGAATACATTGATTTAGGTGAATGGTAAGTGATTTAATTGCTATTTATTTCATATCTTTGTATCTTACTAAGCTGAAAACTATTAGAGTATGTTTGGTTTTGTTCACACAAGTGCTTATTGCTTGTATGGGTTCTAATAATGGGAATAAATCTATACTACTGTATGTGCAGTTCAGTAGTAGTTTGCTATTATGTACATTGAGGCTAATCAAAAGTTTGAGGGTTATGACTGCTAGTCATTATTTTGTTTTATCTACTCCAGTTTATTTTAAAATAATCAGATCTCAAAATATTACCCTGAAAAATAGCATACATGAATAGTGATTATTGAATTATTTTGTTATGTGGCATCTTTTAAACATGCAATGATGATTAGCTGTCACACTGACAGCGAGAAATATAAATTCAAATTAGATAGTTGAAAAGATAGGTGAAAAGAAAACCATTTATTTATTTGTTTGTTACATTTATATCCAGCCTTTTCCTCCAAGGAGCCCAAGGTGGTATACATGATCCTCTCACCCTCTCCAATGTTTCTTCTCAACAACCTTGTGAGGTAGGTTAGGCTGAGAGTCAGTGACTGGCCCAAAGTAACCCAGTAAACTTAATGACCAAATGGGGACTTGAACCCAGGTCTACCCAGTCCAACATTCTAACTAGTACACTACATTGGATCTCAAATACATGTGTGACCACAACTAAATTACGTACTCTGATACAGTATGTAGCATAGAATGCCTGTCAGTATTTTATTTTTATCGATAAGTGTTTTAATAAGCAGATTAATGTTTAGCTTGCTATGCAGTAATTACAGTTAAATCAGGTACAATACTTCCATTTGCAGTACAGAAAATATTGGGCAAGATCTAACCAAAGTTCAATCCTCTTGCGGGGAGAGTTAGGGCACAACACTATTGGGCTGACACCGGCTAGACAGAAGCCTCCGATCTTGGAGGCTTCCAAGTGTTGTATACCCTGTTGGGCTCCTGCCAGCAGGGCGGGAGGAGCAACTGAGGCAATGTTCACCTCTCCATCCTCCTTTTTATATTTGTGAAGAGAAAGCCAGGTCAGGTACACGCACACGCACACCCCACTTGCAGCAGCAGCTCAGGTATCCACCTTTAACCTTGTTTACCACACTTGTTTTCCTGCCCTTCAATGAGGCTCACAATGGGACACATCTGCATACCCCTGGGCAGCTTCCCCTCCCCTGGCAGCCAAATGAGCTGTGAAGCATCCC